>JAZDUA010000126.1:2600000-3200000 GCA_038098605.1 Gryllus longicercus | reverse complement strand
TACACACTGAACTGCATTCGCCTACAATGGAACAAACGCCATACTGTTTCAATTCATACGTGGCGATAATTTTAATACTTCGTGCCACTGTCTAACCGCAGCGATTTCCACCTTCAAATCCGTTTTGCAATTTGCAAATTCCTCCGCCCCGCTGCCTCTTCCAACGAGACTAAAATTACGAGCTGCGAGCCCCACGATCCACCAACGACGCCGCCACTCCCATCTCACGTTCCCGATTCACGGCCGCCCGTTTTTCTGGCCATACATCAAAACTCAAATTACTGACATGGTTTGAAATATGGCTTCCAACGGACAGTGCCTGATCTAAAGGCACTTTGTTTCTATCAGCACTTATATTGACTTCTGTTACAACTTTCTTATAAAAAAAGCCTTAAAAACGAATTACATAAATAATATTCTATATTATTGTACAATGTGTTTCAAAAATATTTGAAATACCAAATGCAGCCTTCACAGCATGGGGAGTTCCCCAATAACATTTACTACACAAATATAGCCCTTGAACTTTCACAGTGTAATTATGCCAGTTGATGAAAGAGATCGATGTTTTTGTTTATTATACACTAGCATAAGAAAAAATATGTTCGGTTGATTGCACCAGCGTTAAAATCAATACGCCTAACAACTCAAATGCTACCAATTAGCTTTCATAATAAGCTATGTTTGGGTCACAACTTTAGTTAAAGTGTTTCTCTCAGCGTCGTTTGCAAAACTCGAGTAAATAATCTTTAATAAAAGCATCTCAACGGGAAACATCATAACGGGAAAACTGCGACAACACCAATCATAGTAATTCACGACTGTTTACCTCATCAATGAACACGCTAATGCAAGTGACTCTTTCGACGTGGCACGGGACGAAGCCAGACCAAGAGCACGCGCAACGAAGAGTCGCATCCCCAGAAAGGCACGCGCTCGCACCAGCCGACGCGCCAGCCAGCGCGCCTGCCCTCTAAAGGCGCGCGGCTAGAAATAGAAAAGGCGGCGGCGGCAAGGACCGGCGGCGCGTGCCCGCGCGGCGCTGCAGCCGCTCTCCGCTACGCCGCTTCCGCACCACGGCGACGCGCGAAGGGCGTCGGACCTCCACGCACTGACCGCCTCGTTGCCAATTCCTAGCAGCTGAAGTCACACGATGCCCGACAGAACGCTCTTTCAAGTGAGTGAGAGTTTCAGGATGCGTTTGCTGCACGGGACTTCATTTTCCTAAGTGTGATATAATTGCTAAGTACGATATATCGCAGGAGGTGTGTATATTCCTGCCCTATGAAAGCTAGAACGTGGCGCTAATCCATATGGCAACTAGCAGGTTCTCACACTCCATGCTCTATTGAATTACTTGTTACCACTGCTCTGCAAATGCTTAATACAAAAACGGGTAACCGAACTTAGTCTTCCATGCTGCCTGGGATAAATCACATAGAACCATTCTTACGAATTATTAACAATATCAGCGATTGATAATGAGTTTCACAGAAAATGAGATATGGTGATGTTTTTGAGGGCACTGCAGAGTTTTCTGTGCTTTACAGTGTGACAGTCTCTTGGGACATAAGTGTGAACAACTTGCAGAATTTGAAATTGAACAGTACAACAAAAGGTAAAGTTTAGCACTGATTTAGTAATTGTTTATTTCGTGTTTCCGGGCACGAAATGTGCTATGATCATTACTTCCCGAAGTGTAGAGTATGTTTTTATCATGGGAGATAGCGGTGCTCTTCCTCCGCTAGATAGTGAGGTCTGGAGCAGACAAGTCGGCTTGTGGGGTTTTCCCCAATCTACTATGTCCCACCAGCCGAGCACCGCCCAAGCCGAATCATGCTCAAAGATCACGATTTGTGTCTCGTAATGGGTAGTACAGAAAAATGTAAGCATGTGTAAGGGAAGAGGAAAGTACAAGAGGGAAGACAGATCGTCGGAGATCCGTGGCCTGTTTGTTAGGGTATGCCTGCTTCGGCATTCATAGGGTATTATCTACGGAAATCAATCGATCAGAGCAGCCGGTAGCAAGAATTCTCCTCCAGCCGGCAGCTGCATTCGTTGTAGCTAGCTAGTGTCGAAAATCAAGTCGCAGTCGGGATTCGAACCCTCGGAACTCGATTCTGATCAGAGGTACTGCAGTGGCATCACTTGATGCCCTGAGCCGAGCCACCTCAGTCGCTGTTTAGCACTTAAAACTGATTCAAATTCGTTAGTGAAACTAAAATAAATTCTCCTGAAACTGTGTACAAGACAAACTACAAACCTACCAATAAGCACAACAGGAGGAAAAAGAAACCAGCCACAGTTTCTGTTACGGGCCGCCTGCATTCCGCAACGTTCCAACCGTGACCTCACAGCGTGGCCTTCGCGATGACTGGCCGCGCGGCGGCTGCCTCATATCTGCACTCCCATTCAACCCGTCCGCCTTCCGAGCGACCGTGACGCGACGCGACGCGACGCGACGCGACGCGACGCGACGCGTAGTGCTTCGAGTGGCTCGGCGTAACTCCTGGGCCGGCGCGGCGCAGGCTGAGGCGGAGGCCGCCAATGTCGCCGCGAGCGCGCGGCAGCAGCGGTTCGTCCGGTCCGCCAGCGGTGCAGCGCAGCCCCAGGTATGCGGAAGGAGGCGGCCAGCGGTCACCGCGCCGCCGCCGCCGCCGCCTGCGCTCCTTGCCATCTCCACTTCGCCATGTTCAAAATTATGTTACTCTTTTAAATTGCCCTTTCTTCGTCCACCACGCCGTCTGCCCTCACTTCCTTGCCACAATTTCTCAATACTACCTTTTCCAACCAATGACATTACCCCTATGCCCTCTGTTAAATCACTCCTAACCCTTCCACCAAGACAGTGCTTCTCCACCTACTACGTGTCCTAATGGTTCCTTCTATTTTTATTATACAGTATTTGATTAAATATACACGTACACACGTTAAACGCGTACCTTCGCAGATGATACGACGAAGGGTTCACAGTCACAACATTCAGTCGGTCAATGAAGGACAGCTTCAAGGCTCCTCTCTGGAGACTGGTATCAATAACGTGATTTGGATAGGGGTATGGACGTATCATTCAATGTCTACCCATCTGCCCCGGAAGAGGAAAGCGCTTCTTCTGCAAAATTGCCCGGGACCCCCCATTACTCACACATAGTGAATCGCACCAGAGACACGCTGAGTGTTAAGTACTGGCTACTTTTGTAACAAGGGAAATGGGTTCGATAGCAAGGCCGAAGATCAGATGAACACTCACATCATCTTCACCTCCCCAAAACACGCCCTCGTCTGTCAGTCACCCCCACCACCTGCGCTACTACCGCGGCCTGTACCGCCGCCTCTCCGCCGCGTGCGGCTTAAAAAAAAGAAGAGCGGAGAACCGCACGCGGGCGCCGCTATTTCGCGGGCTGCGACGTGTAACTGTGCCCTGCAGCCGCGATGCTGCCGCCCAGCGCTGCGTCTGCGGCAGCGACCGCTACGCCCGTTGCACGACCTCGCCTCCCGCCGGAGCACGTGCCCTCAGGCACGAGCGAACGCCAAAAAACCTACGCTTGGAAATGGGACTGCGGCAGCAAGGAAAATAACATTAGCTGAATCTTGAACGACATTTCGTATCCCAAGTCATTAGCTTGTTTCAGCCTTTCGGTAAAATAAAAAAATTAAAACATTCATTGGACACGGAATATATATTGAATTTACGCAATATTTATCTACATCTTTATCTAACGAACATACAGATGTTACTGACACATACGTAGCCATCAAAGCCTCAGAATGTATCACTAAAAAATATACAAAGAATTGTGTGTTCTTGTGACCTTAGCTTGTAATGTGTAAGCTTAGTAATGTGACCTTATCTTGTCAAATAGATGTGTTAGCGGCGTAGTTTGTAATCACTGTTTTGCCAAAGATGCACAATACAACGTGACCATCTAGAAACCCTATCCCCTTTTGGCTAAAAAAGATCAACATTTAAAAATGACAGTTATGCCAATATTACCCCGTCCCATACATTTTTCTGCAACCACTCCAAGTACATGCACGCATGTCAAGCGGGAAGTATACCCAAATATAATGTGCGTACAATTTCTCAAAAAATATCAGCTTTAACATTTTTGTAATTTTTTGTTACTTAAAATAAATTAAACCACGATGTGTGCAGTTAGAATGTACGTATCTTCTCTATCACATATGCTAAGATGGCTGTGTTTATATTGTACGTTTATGAGACAACACTGAAACTGAAACAAAACTACGTAGGTATACTGCGTTTTTTTGCAACACTGCCTCTGGCAGGTGCCAGCTGTTCATTTTCATCCAATCGGGAGCATGAACGTCACCATAGTGACGTCGCTAAGGTGGCGCTCATGCTCCCGACTGAATGGACCCGTCAACACCTGATACCTGCCAGGGGCAGAGTTGCATAAATCGCAGTAGTGAGCTCCTGTGCGTTCTATACGGTCCATAGGGAATTTACTCCCCCTCCAGTGACTGCATCAAACAGAATTTAGCAGTATATAAAGTTTATCCGAGGGATGCGAGTTTTCTATGCCGTCATCTACAAATAACATTTCATTTTGGACGTTTTATTGCATTTTTCATGGTATCCTACTTCGTAGCACAGGTTGTCAAAATCAAGGTTGAGTATACAGAGATTTTAAAATTAAAACAACGTTTTGTAAAGTAAGGAATGCTCGCACGGGTTTAACTAGTATTTTTGTTGCGATTGTACTTAATTCTTCTTAAAATCAATTTATTAAGAAACATTTGTAACTGAGGAGACTATGCCCGGCATATCGTACCGTAATCGATAGCACTATCGATGTTCTGCGCATGTGCAGATGCACAAGTGATGCGAAACTCGCCGTACGCATGTTGTAATGCTTGGCTATAAAAACTCGCTACTGTTATGGGCACGATATGTTAGGGTCTGATACGTCAACGATGTTTCTAAACAGGCCAATTATAAATAATTTTCTCTGTGAAATTCACTAGCTAACATTTCCAAATTTATCACATCGTGTGCTGATTAATATTTCAGCACTTTAAAAATATTTTATTAATGAAAATGTAACAAGATTTTGGGAATTCTAAACGACGAGCGGACACCGGTTGATGTAACTGAACTGCACTCACCACTCTGCAGAGCAGGCGGCAATTTAGAGGAGGTACTAACCTGAAACAAATACAAAAAGAAATGTCATAGGAATTCTTTTCGATTAATTGCAATTCATTTAACAAAAACGGAGAAAGAAAATACTGCAACACTAAATTAAAGCAAAATATAACTGTTCTGCCAAAGATTCCCCGAGTTCTACCTCATTTTTCAATGTTTTTTTTTCTCTGATACATCTATTATTTAATGATACATATTTTAAAAGTAATATGTTTAAGGAGATTGCATCCATCACATGGATTGTGTAGTATGTTGCTAAAGTGAGGATTCATCTCGGAAGCTCATCGCCGCAGGACGTGGTATCTCGTGTGGCTGAGAACACGCAAATCGCGTGGGCGGGGCACATCCGCGCAGTTACTACTTCCTCCAACATCGTCATCCCTTTCCGATCCCAGTTCCCTACCCACTGGCCGTCCGTCCGACATCCTCTTCCACCCACTCACCTACATTTCCATTCCCCCTCCTCCTCCTCCTCCTCACGCGTCCCACTGGCAACGGCGACGCGCGCGTGTTGGCGTTCCGCCCCGCTGCCTCGCGCTACCCACAGCGCCTCCGGACAGGTGTCGCGTAATTGCCTCGGCGCTCCCCCGCCCCGCCCCGCCCCGCCTTCGCGCAGCCGGCGGCGGCGGCCACCAGGCATTTCCGGTGCGCGTGGCTCGACTTCTACACTTCCCTCCACCAACTTCGCTTCGAGGACCACCTCAAACTACAGGGGTCTGCGGGGACTTCAATGTTCTGGGGAATTAGTTAAGAGTTCCTTCAGCGTCTTTGTCTTTCCATTCTCTCCCTAACTCCCTTGTGCCTAAGGGCCCCTTCACACGTGCAGCGCGTGGCGCGCCACGCAGCAGCGGGCCGTGTAGCAGAGCATTGGTTTGAATGGACGCCTTCCCACGTGCAGCGGGTGGCGGCTGCTGCGGCAGCAGACGCCGAACTCCGGCTACCAGACGCGGAGAAGCGGCCACGCGCCACCGCTAGCAGAACACAGCTTTAAATGGGCGCGTTCACACTGTGCCGCCGGTCGCGGCGTTCTACCTGCTCGGGTCCCTTTGTTCGTCGTCGCCGGAGGGTCGGCGAAACCTACCCCTCCAGACCCCACCCCTTTCCACGGCCAAGTTGAAAGTAGAGTGCGCGGTCAGTGCTCTTCACAGGAAATAGTACGCTGCGGTTTCCTTATTTATAAAACCATGCTTTAAAATAATGTTTAAAATATTTTTCAATCAAAGATGTCTATGTTGGTAGTAAGTAAAAACATCATGTTAATTTAAATAAATTTCGAAATATATTTCCATTGTAATATGTTGGGAACATATTTATTTATTGCCTTATCGCATTGTTGAATTTGGGGAGAAGGGAGTGTATCGTTTAACTTCACCTCCCCCCTTCGTGGATCCATCACTTGGTCCACGGTACTAGTTTACTTGAGAACCGGCTCCTTGTAAAAATTGCATGTGCGGCGAATGTATTTTATATTTAAAATAATGGTAAAAATTAATGTACAATTACATCTGTAGAGGTATCACTTCCTTTCCGCCGCTACGAAATCATGTTAAGAGCATTTCGACGATGTACTGTGCTCAGATAATGATTGTGTATACTAATTTCAAACACTATAATGAATTTTTATTATTGTTTTCTATTTTCCCTTACATATTTTGAAAAAAAAAACTACATGTATAGATATAGATTTTACTTTTTTACTACAGTAAATTCTGTTTCCTAGCAATGAGATATAAAATATAACTTACGTCAAAGTTATACAACCCAATGCAACAAATACAAATTTATAGAGAGTGAAAGGAAAATTTGGCTGCGTGTCATGTATATTCATGTTTTACGAAAAAATTGTTAGGAGCGTGTGACGGCAATATCCAATGTGCATTATTGGAAATAAGGAGCGTTCCGCTCACAAATTATGTATCGGCAAAGATTTTATATACTGTGTGATAATTTATATAAGCCTTAAGAATATTTCATTAAACTTGATAGAAGAAAAAATTCGGTGGGGATAGTTGTATTTTCAAGTTTTATCAAGAGTTTTTGCACCTCGTCGCGTCACCGACGCAGCGGACGTCGTAATCCTCCCTCTTCCAAGCGCAGTGGCGGCGGCGGTGGCTGCGGCGGTGGCGTCGTCTGAAGAGCTCTGCTCCTTGAAGGAAGCGCGCTGCGGCCGCGCCGTGTGAAGCGGGCCTAACTCTTAATATTTTAACCATTCTTCCGGAAATCTTGATTTATCGCCGCCTGCCAGGTTAAAAACTTCATTGGTTCAAGATTTCCATTGATTCATTTCAGCTAGCCCAACCAAAGTGGTCATTCCTTCATTTCTGAACCAATAATTTAGAACAATATACTGTGATTAAAAAAAAATTCAGTGTGGTAACTGTTCGCTCAAAATATAGTAAAAATAACAGAGTACGTACTTTTAAAAATACATGTATACATCCTCATAGGTACTGTCCCCCAAAGGGACATTACTTATCTTTTTATATATTCACTAAAACTCATTTGTGGTAAATGAGATAATTCAAGTGCCAACCTGTAAATTTTTTTCATAGTTATGTGACATGCTCACTTAAAACTAATTAAATCTATTATCATTTAGTTTTCCCTTTTTGAGATTCATCTCGTTCTTGCGTGTAGGTTCAAGAACCAGCTCCACAAATGCACATTACAAATAATAATAATAGCAATTTTTTTATTTAATATTTCAGATTTTTAATGCTTTTATTTTAATAACGCTATGTTTCACTTTGAATTTATATTGGCCATCTATTCTAATTCTGAAATATGTGGTAATGTGATCCAAGTATTTAAATAAGAGAAACATTTATTTTACTCTCTACCTGCTAACAGAATTCGATCAGAAAAAATACTTGCGGCTCATTTACTTTTTTTAAAGGGTGCGGGGGAACATACGCGAATAATCGGAACTATATTAACAGTCATAAAATAAGTATATTTCTCTTCTCCAACCTTTCCATTTATTTAACACGTCAGCTGAGTTACACTTAAACGTCAAACTAATTACCTTCCAGCTTGCAAGAAAAATACCGTTGTCCAGAGCGAGCCACAATACGCCAGAGCGACGCTCAATTCTCCGCTCTTCCTCCAGCGGCTGCCCCCACCCGCTCTCCGCTTGGGACCGGTCCAAGCGCCAGCCAGCGCCAGCCGCCGACACGTGCCCCGCGCGCGCTCCTGGACATTTCGGCTCGGCTGGGTTGGGCTGGGCTCGAATAATCGCCTCGTCCGGCGCATGGAGCGCGCCAACCGGTTTCCGGCCGCGGACCCGCTCCAACGTCAGCTGTGTTGACTCCGCTCGGAAATATTTACCGTTCCCTGTGCTAAACGTCGGATTCCACACGTGATTCGACGGGATTTCGTTGCCTACACAAGTTGGCGGCGATGATGGCAGCTTCGGTGCATGTTCTGAAAACGAGCTATGCAAGCGGTTGGGGCTACCGAGGAGTCAAAAAATAGCTTTCACCAATACACGCCTAACTGATATTACAAAAAGCTGATATGTTTTACGAAGACAAGTAGCTAATACGACTAACACATGTTTCAAATTGAAAATACACCCGACGGTGATACTCTCAGAATTCAGCTTTGAACATAAATCTTCCGCGTTTTCTTGTAAAGATTTCGCTTGACCTAAGGCATTCTCCACTCACGTAATTCGGCATTGCAGTTTCTTTACATTGCACTAGCTCGGAAAAACGTTGAGCATTTTCACATTACGTTCTGCGTCAAAATGCTCTGCCCTTTGCGAAGATCACATCGTTTATACTGTGTTCATTCGACGAACTTCGTTGCTCGAGCAAAGAAAAACTGCTTAAGCCGCTTCCGTAAAAAGCGTTCCGTTCATCCCGCGACCTTCCAGGGCATGTGGCGACGGCGGGTGATGCAGTTCGCCGCGCTATTTAAGGATGTGGGAGGCGCCGCGCGCTGTACACAAGCCGTCGCCCAGAAGCAGCACACACGCCCGGCGGATGCGTCGTGCGCGCGGGATCGGGCGTAGGAGTAACAGAAGGGCGCGGGGTCAGACGCTGGGACGGCAGCGCCGGGGACGGGAAAGTGAGCGGGAGCGGAGGCGGATGCGCAGTGGGAATCGATGCCTGGCCCGTGGCCCCGCCTGGCCACGCCCCTCCCTCGCCGAGGAGGCCGGCGGAAATGCAGCGAGGTGCCGGCTGTTTACAAGCGGCGCTGGCGCGGTTCCTGCGTCTCTCCGCCTTCCAAGGCCCGCGCCCCGCCGCCGCCGCCCGTGGGGACGACTGCGCCTACGCCCCGGGAGCTTGAGGGAGGCGTCGAAGGTCCGAGGACACGGCGCGGACGGCGCAATTGCGGTTGACTGCGCGACGCCGTAATTACACTAGCCACGGCCAACTGCAGTTAAGAACGTGGAGAGCACTTATTTACGTGTCTTACCCCAAGTCCTCTTGCTAAATTAACAGTCAAGTTCATGGAAAACAATTATTCTGAAACTTGACTTCAAAGTTTTTTTGTTTGTTTGTTTTTGTTATTTGGGAAAGGGAAAAATAAGGGACCATTAGAAAAAAAAGTAATGCGTCAAGTGCTCATACTTTGACTAAACATAAAAATACTATGAGTTAATTGTACATTTTCTAAAAATCTCGATAATCAATGACACAATGTTTCTTCACATGCTGTATTCCAGCATTAACCCTTCCACCTCACTTAAAAGACGCCGGAAAATAATAATAAACAAAACAGAAGTAAATATATAAACAAAAAACGGCCCTCCGTCCTGAGGGAAGGAAACAACAAGGCCACAACTTAAAATATTCCATATCGCGCAGCGGGGTGCTCCTTCTCGGGCGAGTGGGCGGCAAACAACCGGCGGCCCATCCATCGTCGCCGCTCGGCTGCGACGACAGCGGGGGACGGGGGACGGGACGTCGCTCTGCCCTTCCCCGTGGGCGCCCGCGGAAGCCGCCCCGACGCGCCCAGATTGGCCGTCAGCCACACCTGCCGTCGCCGCCGACGCGCGCCTGGCGCCGCACACTGGGCCATGAGACCCGCGGCGCGCGCGAGAAAAAATATCTACACTGCGCGGCCTCAGAATGTCCAAATATTACGCATTTCGTTAGATCTGCAACTGATTAAAAGTTCTCAAATGGATCGTGTAGAAAATACATTATAACAGCGTCTATCTCTACACTAAGCAACTGCCTGTGAACGCATTTTGTGTATCATTATTAGATACAAAGTTTCTCACTCCACTTTTTTTTTTTTTTTGCTTGCGAAAAGGAACTGCATTCTCACATCAATTAGAAAGCTTTTCTTACCTAGGAGAAAGACCAGCTCTGATAACGTTTGAGCATTTCAAATTAATTCACGGAGAAATATTAATGTCAAAGACAATTCTTCGATCGCGGTGAATAGGCTGATAAATCTTTAAAACTTAATTTTACAAGGGAACAAAACATAACTTTTAACTGAAGAAAATCAGGAATAAATGATATTCAAACGGAGGTGTTACTGAAACGAAACTATTTGTGTGTAAGTTTCGTTTGAATATTATTAATCCCTGATTTTCAGCATTAGTTGAAAGTTGTTTTTTGTTATTCTGGAAAATTTTTTTATGACCTATCAGGTTATTCACTAGGGTCAAAGAATTAGAAACTACGCTACCAAAATACATGACGAAAATAATGAGAATGCAGCAACAATTTTCCGGCGCGGCCCACTGCGCGCAGGCCGTCGCCTCGTGCACGTGCACGTCGGCACGTGGCATGTGCGCGCGGGGCGGGCACCGCAGGTGGGCGCGGGCGGCGCGACGCGACGCGAGGCGAGGCAGGCGAGCGCGTGCTGCTCACAGAAGCAAGGGGCGATATGTTTGTCTCGCTGCAATCCTCCTCTGCTTTAGATTACCATTCCTAGCTTCAAAGCAAATGGCTGGAATAAATTCTCGGCTATCCGGGAATTATACAAAATATTATATTACAATTATATTGCATGTCCACCAAGATCGTCATCACGATCTCTTCCTTGGAATAGCTTTGCCTATATAACTAAAAAAGGGATTCGCAATAAATACATATGAATAAAAAATGTACAATGCATTGCAGGAACTTAAAGGTAAAAGAATGCGAATGGGGAGAAATCTAACATGAAAACAAGTAACAAGAGTTATAGCCTATAGAAAAAGTACATGGAATCAGTAAGATTACAATACCTTTCAAGTCAATAAGACGGCTGATTCATCCCATTTAAAGGCCTAACCGTTAAGAATGTCATTAGTATACAGATGTGCGACACACAACTGAAACTAACAACGACGAAATTCTGGAGCCCAGGACTCATTCTGCATGACTAAAAACTGCCCATTCCTCACAGAAACATCAGTGGAGTCTTGTTTCGAGTACACCGCGAGTGCAAAACCGAAGCGCAGGGCCCACCACGAAGTTGCATCCGCGGCAAGAAGGGCCGGGAGGGGGCCGCGGCTCGCGGGCGGGCACAGACGAGCGCGTCGGCGCGGCGTCGCGTGGGGCACGCAAACTAATGCGCACGCACAAGAAGAGACCGCGGCAGCGCCACGCGGCGGGGCGTGGGGCGTGGCGGAAGGGGAGAACGAGACGGATCGGGCGGGGCAGGGCGAAACGGGGAGGGGCTGAGAGAGCGGGTAGGCGGGAGATGGGAAGCGGGATGGAACGATGAGAGCGGGCGGGAAGGGTCGGAGCGAGTGGGCGGGGCGGGACCCGCCGCGGCGCGGGCGGCGAACGTCGTAAAAACAGACCGCGGGAGGTTCGCAAGCCACGCTGCCACAGCCGGCGCCGCCCGCAGAGATGTGCACTACTACAGCTACAGCTTTTGCACGGAAGGCACCGCAGAAACTCCAAGTGGAAGACTTCACTTCAGACGTTATCATTACGGCATGACTATGGAAGGAAAGGAAGGTTGGGAAGGAAACAAGAAGGTTGATATTTGGACAGCGAGGCGTAATTCAACCCAATCGTCAACAAGTCCCTGCAGACTTTTATAGAGAAAAAAAAAGTAGATTGAATTTCGTTGATAAATGTGAGTGCATGGATGATGTCATACAAAATATACTGAACAAAATATTTAAAACTATTGAGTTTTTTAACGATCCATTTTCGAACACTTGACTTGGAGTCAACATTCCCAAATTAAACTATAAATTTCATTAGTTTTATTGTTTACATAAGTAATAAGAATTATTAATTCATTTTAATTCATAAATATCAATTAACAATGTGTGTGTACAGTGAATACTTACATCGCCATCTTACTAATCCCATGTGCTTTTTCTATAGACTATAACTCTTGTTACTTATTTTCATGTTAGATTTGCTTAGATTAGAATAGCTTGTATCGTAGTAGTTTCTTTGCATTTGATGTAGACAAACATTAACAGAGCCGAAACATTTTCTGCAAGAAACCGTCTAGAGCGTGCCTAGAGCGAAAGAATCATGTTGAGCAACGCCTGACCTGTAGTTTATCGGGTTAAAGAAAGGGAAACAAAATGAGAAAGAACAAAATGTAGCAGCACGACAAAGTTTCTTTGCAGGAGCGTTTGCGGCCAAATGAAGAGAAGACAAAGGGAGGACAGAATTTCGATACAGACGGAAAACATAGCTTACACGCTCTTTCCCATAAAATATACCTAGAACGGCACCTTACAATAAGGATAATCCTATAGTTTTGTGGAATTTGTTTAGAGTGAGACAAAAGCATTGTGTAATCAAATCGGTAAAGCTATTGACTATGTAATATCGAGAAACATCCCTAAAATAGTTCATACTATGAACTTTACAACAATGGACTAATCAACCAATTACAAAATATTTTTCAAAACGAAGCGTACATACTCTTTTGTACAAAATATACCTAGAAGGGCAACTTACAATAAGGGAATGAGAATGCAATATTTTTACTAGTATTTGGAATGCGTTTAGGGCGAGACAAAGGCAAATCGGCAAACCTATCGACAATTCAACACCGAGACACGTTCCTAAATTACGTCCACACTCCGCACTCAACGCCAATGTATGAACCTACCAATTAGAGAATGTGTTCAAAAAAAAAAAAAAAAAAAAAAAAAAAAAAACGCAAAACCATCGACGTAACTCGCGACGACGCGCCGCGAAAATACGCGGAGGCGTTCCAAAGCGCTCCCGTCCAGCGACGATCAAGTGTCCCGTGTCGAGAGCCGCGCAGCTGCCGGCGCCGTGGCTGCGGGGGAGGGCGCAGAGCGACGGGGTTCCTGGGGTGGCGCGGCGGCGCAACCCGATACTCCGGCAGTCGCGCGAGGGCAATCACCCGGGGCTGCGCGGTGTTCTTTTTTTTCGGCGCCCGATGAAGCCTCTCGAGTTCCACCCCTGGCTCGTGCACTACATTTGGGCGCTCCAGGAGCCACAGAGGCAGTGGAACAAAGCCCCGGCCTCCGCTTCCACTTGGGAAGAGGAAGACAAAGTTCGCTCCCTCTCATACTTCATAAGGAAGATAAACCATTTCGGGCTCGTTCTGCCCTTGTGTGATTTCCTCAAGTTTTTCTTTAATTAGATAATAATTTAATTTCCTTTTGTATTGGTTTATTGTCCTTGTGGCTAGCATTTGGCGTGCTCGCTTTTCACTACGCGTCCCCGAGTTCGATTCCTGGCAGGGCACGATTACACTGTGCGTTTTCCTTGCAATGTCCCAGTATAGGTTGCTGTATGACGATGCGAAAATTCACTTCTCAGGTTCAGAAGACCGGAATACGGCCTGGGGATGTCTTCGTGCTACCCACACGTACCCCTTAACCCGTGGCCGCGAGGAAGGAACGTCGCCGGAAGGCCTGAGCCCGTTCACGGGCTGTGGCGCCAAATACGTACATACATACATACATTGGGTTATTACACATGATTTTCACCATTGCCTTACTTTTCTCTACTTTATATATTATTAAGAGTTGATCATAATTTTACAAATGAAAGTTCATTACAAACTATTGATGGTCTTCTACATACCAAAAGAACATCCTTTTTCAAAATAAGCTTTTAATTATTTATGAAATTGGAGCAACAAATTTCGGTTACTTCCCATGTTTCAAAAACATCTTATTTCATTCATCATAGGCTGTTCCGTTAGCTTAAGCGGACACCTCCAAGCTATCACACCAAACTGTTTCAATCTATTACTAAAATATGCGCTCCGCCACCAAAGTAACGGAAGCACATTGCAGTTTTTCACTTGCAGCAAGCCATTAATTGCACACGGCGAGAAAGCAGCTGCAGATGCGTCGGTATAAACCGCATGCAACACCAACACCTGGAGGAGGAGGAGGAGGAGGGGGGAGGTTCGATGGCGGCGCGCGAGCGGGCGCCGTGTTTACTAACCGTCGATTCTAATAAACGGGGGCGTAAATCTGCATCCGGCGCGCCGGGAAAGTCTGGCCCCGTTCCAGAGGAAAGTCCCGCAAGCAAGCCTTCGGGTGCGCCGGGTAACGAACCAAAGACGCGGTTGTTGTTTTTTTTCCTGCCACCTCGCAGGGCACCGCCTGGCGTCTCCGCCGGACGATTCTACCGGTTACGACCTCACGCGCGCCCCGTAAGCATTTGCATCGCAAACGAGCGCTCCCGGAAGAAAGAGCGAGCGCGCGCGCGCGGCAACGGGTGCCGCCACACTCCCTCTCGCAAATCGGAAGATAATGATCGATTTTCGGTTCCACGTTTCTACAAAACGAATATTCTGGTACGATACTGCCTTTGCGACAAAAATACGAAATGTAAAAAAATTCCATGTTACATTGTCTGGTAAACAAATGATGCCCAGCATAAATAACTGTGTGTCTGTAATTACCTGTCATCTTTTATCTTTTGTGGCTTCTCTTTTAGCATTATGTCAATTGGATGCCAAACTTCCATAATTTCTATGAATGACAGTGAAAAGTACTTCTTCGAAAATCTAGGATCTTTGTTGCCCACCAGGTGGTCAACTAAATAAGAAACGGGTTATAAAACGATCGTTAAAATTATGAAATTCTTTTGACAGTAAAGTCAGAAATAGAAGCTAATTGTCCAACACTTATCGCAAGTGACTTTACCAGTTGGTGCAATTCCCAAGCATGATTCATCCACATTACATAACGAGCCCACAATGGAAAAGCAAAGCAGGGACAGAGTCCACAGTGAAGCCATTTCAACTCACTAAGCCGCCTGGGGGATTAAAGTATTTTGTTTATGATTCCATTACTTGTTTTCATTCCCTATTACAAGTACTGTCCATTATTACAGGACTCAATTCCATCCTGTCCGAACAATATTCACAAAATCACGAAGACATTTAAAAACTTAATGTAATCTAATCTCATTCGTTTGAAAACTCATGCCATCAAAACAGACTGCCCCAATAGCATATACTCCAATCTGATGTGGCTGACGTTCCGTTCATTGCACACATTGAGCATGTTCTTCTTCTAAACAACTCAAGAAGGAACTGGAATCCCTTCTACGAGACAGATTATAAATGGCAGACGATGGAGGAAATAAATCAAATTTAAAATCTAATCAAATAATAACGACTAAGGTAAACGAATTGCTTTCTGAACGCGAAGTTCACGGAGATGACGGAATAAAGTAAAACTTTATCGGGTCTATTTATTCTAAGACATTGAGGATACGCCGATAATCGTCAGCCTTTCAACCTAGCGTCAAGAGACTTCATGCCTTCATGCCTACAGTTTTTAAAACGTCACGTGCTCTGCATCAATTCGAGATTATCTTGAAAACTAATAAGACTGGAACAAAATTCACAAATCATTGGTGTACATATAAATACATTGATTAAACAAAAGTGGCGATTACAATCTTCAGAAACTAATGTCATGTGGAATAGGAGAAAGGTAACAAGAAGCATTAAATGACCAAAAACGCAATCGTCGCTATATACTATGAAAGGAAAATAAGTGAATAGTAGTAAATGTTTCATGTACAAGAGAAAATTAATCGAAACGATCTTCCAATTAACCATAATTCTGACAATTTTGGTAAGAGTAAATGGGGAGTAGCCTGTTGGCCTCACTGCGTCCAGACAGGCATCAAAAGTAAATAAAAACAGGCAGGATACGGAAAGCATTTCTGATCCCTGGAGAGAAACGAAACAAGCCATAAACTCCTTATGGCTGCGAATGCCGGATAATTTAGGGGTGTCTCAACCTCGCACCGGAGAAGGTCGCAAGACAGTACACAGCAGAGGCTTCGTCGAAAACAGACCGGAACACACGCGGCAAGACGTTTTGCCAACGATCTGGAAATATTAAGCACCCTTAAGTATACACGGGAGACAACAGCGTCGTTATACTAACGAGGGAAAGGTCCATAAAGGGCGTGTGCGCACTAAGTACGTTCCGTCTGAAGTCGCTGCCTCCCGTGGTCATGTATGGGCGCGCAATGAACGTCAGCTGTCGGGTAAACTGAACACGCACTTTCTCCGCTCGATGTTTTGATGCACTTGGGAATGCGTCACGTTATTCGCGTGCCTAAACGGTGAGTACATAGATGAAACATTAAATCAAATGAGACCAACCGATAGACAGTTGGCCACCAGCAGAACTACCAACCGACGATAGGAAATTAGTTAAAACAAATATTGCTATTTACCAAAATGACGGTGTTTCATATCTAATGAGTGTGAACGGTAAATTTTAGGCAGAATTTGACAAGTACTTTTTAAGCTCTTCTACCTACTCATACGATATTTATTACTCGAGTTATAACATTAGTATTTTAGTAATATCCAATATTTAATTTTAAAAGCCTACATTACCTGAACTACCATTAAATTAACTTGCAAATGTAGGTGTAGGTAATTTCAAAAACCTACATTACCTGAACTACCATTAAATTAACATGCAAATGTAAATGTACAGGTACAGGCGAGATTGAACAACTATCCAATTTAGCAGCAGTAACTCGCGACCAATGAAAACAGCAGCGACTGCAGCGTGCACATTAGCTGCACCAATGCAAAGTTGACACGTCGCGCACTGCTTCGCGCGCGAGAGAGAGAAAAAAATGGATCTCGAACGACGCGACGGTGCCGATGTTTTTATTCGCTGCCTGGACAAACAGAGCACTCAACCGCCACACGGGAACAAGGTTTACCACAAGGCGCACAGTGGCTGAGCTAACAGGCGGAGCTTGGGACGCGAGCAGGTGGGGGCAGGCAGGCAAAAAGCCGATATTATTTACACATGTGACGAGTGTTTGCACTGCATACAGGATCGCGAGCAAACAGCGCGCGGCTGCCGCGGGGAGGCGTGTGGAAGTAATCGGGGCTTACTGCTGACATGCGTCAGCGCCATACCGCGGACGCGAGACGCGACGCGATGCGACGCGACGGGCTCAAACCTCAGCCCCGGCGCACGCGGCGTCAAATTTATTCCCCCGTACTACGTACACTTCGCACAGCGTAATCCTGCAATGATAGATGATAAAGTGCAACTTTACACTGCTGGACATTATTCCGTTCTCGTAGTATAGCGGAATAGAAATAGAATTCTAAGGCTGCAGAAAAATACTATTTTTTCCCTTTTACAATATAACAATTTGAATTTCATAAGAATGTATATAAAAAATTCACTGTTGAAGTACTGCCATGACAACGCCTTATTCAAATATATAAAATGCCAAAATACATCTCCAATAAGCAAATATCACTGTTTTAACCACTTAAAAATTATATTGTTCACAACAATTAAATATTACCATTATAGCAATTATAAAAGTATCGAAATTTAAAAACCAGTATCAAGTGTACCGCTAAATAAAAAACCGAAATCACGCGGTAAATCAAGAAACTGCATGAGCATTGTCCGCACTTTAAGCCTTTTAAATCGTGATAAAATATTATGATTTTCATACATAGTTTCATCTCATTTCACGTAAAATTTTTACACCATTTCAAACATCTCTTATATCCTTCACTATTAACTTCAAATTTTAGTACTTTTTAATGGGACAAAACAAAGAATGGAGAAAACAGAAGAGGCACAAAATAGAAGAAATAAAGCTAAAACAGCAGTGACTGGTAAGTTAACAACACGCCATTAACGGTTTACAACACAAAATCGTCCCGAGAACAAATATGAACATTTTATCGCCTAGTACACGTACGTGAAAGAGTTACCAATAGAGAAGAGAGCGAGTCGTTAATAGAGACGTCATCAGCAACGAGCAGAAAAGAGGAATCGACCAACGCGATGAACCGTAACCTGCAGAAAGGAACGAATCATGCAACTCAGTAGCAGTTGTTTTGCGCAGACACCAGGAAAAACGAGAAACAGGCAATGGCGGCTCTCATAGAGCCTCAACATAAAACAGAGCAGAGGCTTGCCGGGGAGTTATTTCCAATCCCTGCTTCGACTTTTAGGTTGTTGCACTCGTCTGACTTTGCTTTGAAGTCTGTGAGCGCGCCCTTGAGCCTTGACTATGCGACTCTCGTAAAACGGTGCTCGAGAGATGCAACGGTGTTCCGACGTATGAACGATGTCCGTCCTATTTTAAGACTTCTGCAGGCCTTCACACGCCACGTTGTAAAACACACTAGACAAAATATTAAACATCTTACAATGCAACAACAGATCTTAAGCTGAAAAATTACGAATTTTAATTTTATGTAAACAATCTTTAATTTTAAAACAAATAAGACAGTAAATATAAAGGTACGTAATATAAAAGTAAGGTATTAAATAAACATTAACTTCAAGTGTTTTGATAAATCTGTCAGGGCACCACTCGTCCCGTAAACTACACAGTCTAACACGCAGTTTCCCAACACTCAGTACATGAAACAGATGTCACGATTTATCAATGCGAGAGCGAACATTATACACTTATTGTCACATCATCATTACTTCCATACGTTTTTCTCTTACTTTTCATAGTGATGGGTTGTAGTTTGCGTTCTTCACGGACCTACTTTTCTTAAGAAGAGATGTTCTTTCTTCTCTTTCTCGTTTTCTTCCTGGGATGCGATGATGTCAGGCAGAAACGTCCAAGAGCAAATCTCCGCGAAGCAAGTGCAGGCAACACCTGGCGCAAGTGCGCAGACACGCCCAATGCTTACACGGGATACAGCGCGGAGAGCTCTCTCCGGGCACATAAAACCGCCCCGCCGCGCCGCGCCGGGTGCCGACTGGCGCTCGGTGGAGCGAGACCACCGCAACAGATGACTTCGCCTCCGCGAATGCGACTTCGAAAGAAGGTGAATTCTCAATGCGACGGCAAAGCGCAGTCTGCGGGAGAACTTTATATTCTAATGATTTCCTAAATTCCTGACTCATTCAGGATTATGAATATTTTCTTTCTATAAAAAACGCTGACGAAGTACTAGTTTTGTGTCCCACGTTTGGAATTTTCCCAGACAAGCGTTGTTGAAAGTTTGGAGGTATCATCGTCCGACCATGTTTGAATAACAGCGTAAGAGTTCTAACCGCAGATTAGCGTAGTCACAACATATGACAAGTCAACAAGAGTATTGTTAGTGTCATGACGGCCGTCGATGTTGCTTGAGATTATTGCGTAATCTCGAGACTTGCAGAGAAGGCAAATGAGAATAAATAACTATTTATTCTCATAATCTATGTTAATATTTGAAAATCAAGTACGCTAATAGCGATTTAGCGAATACACGACACAACAAATACATGAAAATAAAAATATTTTTTCTGCCTTGTAAATGAAGAAACGAGAGTAAATGTCATTTAATTAGAAACCGGCTGAGGTGGCTCAAGGCATGTCCCAACAGTATATCTGACCGAGAAGTCCTAGAGTTCGAGTTCCAACGGTGGCACGATTTTCGATACTAGTTGCGTAGCTAGGCCCATTTCGGACGCTCTCTGCAGGAGAATTCTAGCGGTCGGCTACTCTGATCGATAGTTTTTCAATCAGGCGAATGCTTGAGGAGTATTCTAAGAAACACATGTCGGGAGACCAGTCAGGTGATTGTCCCGGCGAGAACGATACACTATTGATGAAAACACCGAAAGTCGACGTACAAGTCGACACCGGACCTCACCATCCAGCGGAGAACATCGCATCTCCTGATAAAAAACATATACTACACTTACGCAACTAATGACCCAAACCGTTGGTCGGAAATCCAACATAGCCTAATTATAATATATTTAGAGTTTCAGGATCCGCACTCGCAGAAATAGTATATCGCCTCATCTCGGGCAGCCACGTACACGCAGTCGCCCTGTGGAGGTGCAAGGAGGTCCACATTTTCGAGGAGTAGGTTCTGTGCAAGAGTCGCTAGTCGGCGACGGCTTCGCCGGCGCCATTAGGGGCAGGTGACCCGGCGCGCGACCGCAGAACAGGTGGACGGCGAAGGCGCAACGCAGCCGCCGCTGAGCCGCTGGCGCCGCGCACAGCAGGCCATACGTTGTCCTCCGGCTCGGGCCAGAAATAGGCTACACCATTCGGAATGTACGGCCTTGGGTACACGCTCATTGGGAGCAGCTGCAGGAGGAAATAGGACGAGCAGGTTCATTGCTTCCCACACACGAACGAACCATAATAGCACCGCAACGCACACAGCGTGTAAAGTTGGGCACGTAATGAATGAATGAGCCGACATGTGTTTGCACAGAATGTTGGCATATGTTGTAGGCGCAGTAATGAGAACCAAAGCTGAGATTTGCATTCAGAGATTCATGGAATCTAATAGAGCTCAGCCGGAAATTTCTTTTATCTCTTTTATACAATTTCTTCAGATGTCTTTTCTGCCTTGCCCTTAAAGAATTCCATGAAATATTTAGAATGATGGTAAAAACGTAGTTACTACATGCAATTACATGCCAAGTACTAATTTTTTTTTTCACGTGCATCGGAGCCGCTTGAAAGTTCGGAACAGGCGCCACGTGCTTAGGATTTTACCCTCCGCTCCCTCTTCCGCGTAGCTTTACTTGCCCCCGCAGAGCACCTCACCGCAGGGGCGAGGGGCTTTGCTCAGGTGAGCGCCACAAGCGGCTCGCCCTCAGCCCCGCCCCCTCCCGCCCTCGGCACCCCTCGCAGCGGCCGGCAGACAGCGGGTTGATAGCCTTCATAAAAAGGGAGATTATGCTAACCCCAGCGCTAAAGGGGCGGCAGCGGCGACGGTGTCCGCCACGTGGCGTAATTCTGGTAAGGATTACAGTTAAGAATCTTTCGTCGACGGCCGTCATAAATTCGGCATTAATCAAGGCGGCGGACCGTCGGGCGCTCTATTAATAACGGCGGCGGCAGCGGGGGCGCCGCTCGCGGACGGGGCGGGGGCGATGGCGAGGGCGGCGGGGTGAAGCGCGCAGTTTCGCGCGCGAGCGAATTCATTACGCGCGCGATTAATCATCCCCTCCCCGAGGGGAGTGGCGGGGCGCAGCGCGGCGGGGATCTGATCGACAGCGGGCCGATTTTACTAATCTGAAAATGATGAAAAATTAATGGCCCACGCGGTCGGGCGCGCGTTTTCGAAAGAGACGGCTACACGACCTCGCCATCCGAAACACATCTCGTCATCGCGTGCCTCAGTACGCCTCAAACAGAACGCCAACGAAACCAAGCACACTTTTTGAGATAGTGTCAATGTTATCAAATTACTAGTCTCTTTAGCAACAAGACGAGATATCGGGAACATTTTATATCAGTAATCAAGAATTCGTAAAGTTAATCCTTTATGTAAATACGAACGAAAGGCGACATGTCTCTGAATCGTGTTATCTTACACGACTGTGAAATAAATTAGTTTAAGGTGAAAATATGAATCTTTCGAAGTCTGGAAAGTTGCAATCCCGTAAAGCCGGCGTGGGTAGACATTACGATACGAGGACCAGTGCGCAAGCTCACCGTCCTTTTCCAACATCTCCCGCGGGAAACAGTGAACGGACGCGCTGGCTGAGCCTGCGGCGGCGGGGCGGGGAGGGGCGGGACGACGGGAAGTGTGTGTGCAAACGGCAAACTACACGACTCGAACAAGCTCGGCACAATGCCCGCGGGTGCCGTCTAACGCAACCGGCCGCCGCACCGGCCAGCCGGGAAATTTCTCGCAACTCCAACGGCGGAGGTGGCGGCGACTGTGGCGGCAGCAGCAGCAGCAGCAGTCACGTCGCGGAGGGGGCAGGAGCAGGAGCAGGAGCCGCGGGCTGCCAGGCGGGCCCCGAGGGCTGCCAGGCGCGCGCAGCGGACGACGCAAAACAAAGAAGCAACAGCCGCGCTCGGTAAGAACGGAGGCGCGCAGGGCACCTTCACAGTGTTTCAGTCACGGGGCGTGGCGGCGGGGGGCGGCGCGGGCGGTGGCGCGAGAGGTGGGAGGGGCAAGAGCGCTGACGGGTGGAGAGCGAACGGTGCGCAGGAGCCAAATGCAAACACGTTGAACACAATGAGACCGAAGGTAAACAATGTCAAAACAAGCGGAAACAGAACGATTCCAAGAAGATTGAAACCTGGTTGCCAATAAACTTGATAAGAAATAAAAGCTAAGCAAAATAAAGCTACAAATTCATGGACAGGACTTTACTAAAACACACCTGTTCAAAACAGTTGGGAGAAAGAGCAATAGAAAAAAGCAAATGAAAACGAATAAAATCCAATAGAATATCCAATATCCAGTGGAATAAGGACTAAGCCGTCTCTTCCACGCCGTGGGAAAAAGCAGTGACATCCACGCAAACGGACGACGCGTCGTGAGGACGCCGACCAGAGACGACGAAGGGAGCGCAGTCAAAGCAAGCGATGCACGGCATCGATCATGGGTAGATAGAAAAGACAAACACGGCAAGAGGCAACAATCCCCATCGTCGCGAAGTTCAGCGCGGTTGCGAACGCGCGCACGGAAAGACCGATCGACCGGCGGAGGTCGCGAAAGTGCCAGCACAAGAAGCCAGCGTTTCTTCTTTTTCTCTGGGAATCATCCGGGTTTGCCAAGACCTCCGCCGATGGAAAAAGGGCATTCTTTAACATCTGCTCGGTGCTCCGGGCTGCGCGCGAGAAAAAAAAGAAAATCGCGCGCTTCCAGTTTCGCACTGGAGCGGCACAGGAACAAAGTGCATTTTCTCCGCTTCGACCGCAGCGCAGCGCAACGCGCGGCGGCGCCCGCGAGAAACGACTGCACTGTGGGAGCGGAGCGGAGCGGAGCGAGGCGGCGCGGGGCGGGGACAAGGGACGCAAAGGGGAAAGGAGAGGTCAGGGAGCTAACTGCGCAGCGCCGCCCAGGCGCAGCCCGACGCGCATTACGAGAGGAGCCCAGACGAGGTGCAGAGACGATCAATGGAGTCAGGCGCAGCATTAAGCCCCTGACACGCTATGCATACTAAGCGTGTGAGCATTACCTTCGGGGGAGCAGTAAGTCATAAACTAAAAATAGCTTAGAGAACGATCAATTTATGTTCGTGCAATATTGCCCTTTCTCCTCGATCGTGTACAGAAGATCTTCAGTAGAAGATTAAGGTAAAACTCCAGAGCTACCACCAGAAGAGTATGAAAAAATAAAATTGTTGAATTATTTAATTGGTAGGACAAAGCTCTAAAGGTAAGGTTGAAGATCGTGGCCAGGGAATAGCATCCATCCCGACATAACGCAAGGAGAAAAGGATAAAATTGCGCATCTTCCAGCAGTACAGCCAATAAGCATTTATGGACCACATAACTCGTGTGAGCCAAAATAATACATTTGAACGGTCCTGCGAATCGATTACACTCTGGTACTGAAGGGGAAATTTAGGGATATTATTTTAAGTGGTATAGGTATCTGTTGGAATTGTTTTTATGTGGATAATAATAATACATCATTGAATTGTTTACACATGGAGCGATAATTCACTGTTGTTTGTTACGTTAATCTCAAATTACACATATAACAGATGACATATGACTATCATCGCTTGCGGCAGAAGCTTTGGCAAGCAGTGCGCTGTACACTGGTCACCCCGAATGGCAACGACGCGGGAGGGCGGGGCGGGACGGGGCGGGGCGGGGCCACAAGGGAGGGCGGAGCTGGGCTAGGCGGGGAATGGTCGGAGCAGGGGGCTGCGCAGGGAGAGAGGCCCGGAGGTGCACGTTGCGCGTCTCTGAGTGGGTTCGCGGTGAGGCGCGGGGCACCGCCAACAAAGCGACGTGCCGTGAGCCATTCTTCTGCGGCTGCCTCCGAAGCGCTGAGCCACTGCGCCTGAGCCTACGAGGGCAGCTCGTCGCTCCACTGGCAGCATTCGTCTGCCATGAACCGCTCTTTAGGAGAAATGCATTTACCCAACGTTTCTCACTGAGCTGTATTTGAGAACTTTGTAGCAAATGGCGCAATTTCATTTTTCTGATATCACGTCCTAGCATTGACACCATTGCACTATTACATAGCTCTGTAAAAATGAACAACCTCTGTCGTCTCCAGCGGGACGACAGAAACAAATTAGTATCATAAAGGCCAAAAAACAGAGAAACGTTAGTTAAAGGAATGTGTACATCTATATTTGAAAAGCCCAAGAAAACCACATTTCCACATTTTAATTGTATAATCACTGAGAAAATTTCCACTATTCTACAGACAACAAACATTTACAAAAAGTTTATTGATGTCTACTTAGAACCTCAAACCAACATCAATAAAGCAAGAGACAAACCCGCTATTTGTAGGCATGGATCCGTAGAATACATAGTTTTATGATGTAATATTAGCTTCCCACAAAAAGTGAGCATAATAAAGAAACCAAGCCATGAGAATATCCTTATCAGGAAATGCCCGAGCTTACTATCCTAAAAAAATATCTAGAATAATCTAATAGGGCCATCAACGAACTCAATTTTACCTCCCAAACATACGAACATACTTACGTAGCGTTTAAGATTTCCGGAAGATCGTCAATTTGATTAAAATAACACTTCAAACGATGACTGTTTAAGATACATTGTACTGTAGACACAATAGTGACATTTGCCCCTCTCGAATTCACTTCATAGAAATGTCACCTTCAACACCATGTTCATTCTATTGCTTTGGTTTTGTAAGAGAGGAATGTCCATAGAGAAGTGTCGATTGAAATAACGATAGCAATTTTCGCAGCAATGAACAATTTGAATGAGGGTTTTTCTCATTCGTCGCTAGGCAAATAGCATTCAACTCATCCACACTACTCGAAATTCGGCGAGCCGTCGCTCGTTACTCACCGAATACCGAATGTGTAGAGCCGCCTTTGCACAGAACCTAACTCGAATACGAGTGCGACTGTGCCACTCAGTGGAACCGTCGCTTGGCCTGGAAGCAGTGCACCCTGTCTCCCCGCCGGCTCGCTCGCGCCCTACGTGACGTGGCGCTGGCTGGGCGGGAGGGCTCTCTCGGGGGCTGAGGCCTGAGGCTCGTCGACCCGCGACGCACCCCGCCGCAGCCGCCGCCGCCAGGAATAGCCAGGCAGCCAGCGCGCGGCACGCAGGAAATGCAAAAGTGAGTTATTGTTGTTGAAAGGAACTGCTGCTGCTGCTACTGCTGCTGCTGCCGCCGCCGCCGCGCGCTGCCTCCGACGAGGAAGTCGAAACGCAAACAAATAAAAGCCAAGGGGCAAACACAGAAAAGGTGGAAGGTCTCTTTTAACACGTCAAAAGGCAGCGGGTTCGAGTATACAAAGGCAGAAATGTGCCCCCGGGAGGGAAGAGAAAAAGACTAAAAAGAAAACAAGTGCCGCCTGTGCGGCGGCGGCGGCGCCAGGGGCCGTTGCCGCCGGGGCGCGGGCGTGTGGAATGTTCTCGACGCGTGTAGCGGTCCAGTGGAGAGGACCTTGTGGGGTCAGCAATAAGGCCGGAATGGCACACTGCACCTTCGTCAAATCATACTCGAGAAAACCGCACTGTACAGAATTTTGAGACAAAAGACGCCTAACAAACCGGCTGGTATTTCACGAGATGCTCCGAGGTGAATGACTGGGCGAAATGTCAGACTAGTGTCAAGTTAATGAACGCATAAGAAGAGCATTGTTTTTAAATCCATTCCACACAGATTAATAGGAGAAACGTCTGACCAGACATTCAAGAAAATTATTTTAAGAAATTATTTTCTACCTGTGGAAAGTAGGGATCGGTGTTAGATATCAGACACACGACCAAATGTACCATATGCATTTTGAGCGCCCGTCAAACAAATAGTTATTTATTTTATAAGTCTCACCAAGATAATACAGAAAAAAAGCAAAGTTAAATCGTTGTTTTCAGTACGTGTCCAGCATTTATAGGGCCTCATCAAATATAATACGGGGAACCTGAACGTGTCGTTTTGGAAGAGTAGCCTATGATCCGATATCATGAACCAGCATACAAGCATCAACGGCAGTAAAACCCAAGAGCGGGGCGAATTAAGCGGATACGGCGTGTAGCGAGGGAAGCGCCGCCGGCCTCCCTAAGACGAGCCTCTTCTCCTCCTCCTCCTCCAGGGCGTCGCCGCGCTGCGCCGCGCCGGTGGCGGTGGAGGCGGCGGCGCCGCTGCAAGCTCCGGTGCCCGTGATGGTCTGCTAACTTCACAGCCCGCGGGTCGGCTGACCGTGACCCGACATTCATTGCGGTAGAGTCCCGGACGGGAAGGCAGGCGGGCGGGTGGGCTGACGGGCGGACGGGCGGGCGAGCTGGCGACTGCCCGCCGCGAAGAGGCAACGCTCTGATTGAGAAAAAGTCCGAGAGGGCGGGCGGGCGGGCGGACCGACAAGACAGTGAGCGGTGGCTAATAGAAAAGCTCGCTCTGGAGGCGACGGCCAGACGGCCAGCCGGACGGCCTCCCGCCGCGCCGCGAAGACGACGGAAGAGAAAGCCCGGCTGCCGCCCGCCGGGCTCCGCCGAGCACCCACTCCTCGCGTCCTCCCGGCTAATTCGCCTCTCGGAGACGGGCCCGCGCCCCTCCGGGCCAAATGAAATGCTTGCACCGTAACGGATCGCTGCATCAAGAAGCCACAGCGGCAAGCTCATCGCCTTTTAACAGAGAACCGTTTGTGCATAATACCACTTTTTTGCAGGTGTAGGAGGTTAGCGGTGATCAATTATTCGTTCTTGAGCTAACTGCTGCTTTCGTGAGTCGTAACTTGCCACATTACATGCCTCATACATTATACATTTTTGTAAAAAAATTATGTTTGGAAACAACTATGGAGAAAAGAAAAGTAATGAAATTTAGTAATACTGAATGAATGACATTCAGTTGTATTTTTTAATTTATTGATTCATATCGCGAATTGCTATGAAATGATTGAAATCAAAGTTTGCAAACTCAAGCTACTGAACTTGCATTTCAAAGACATTTTATCACGTATAACACAACTGAAATTTCGTGAATCTAGTGTGTTTCGAGTCAGGCTAGAAATTCCGAGCTGCCCAATCCCAAAACACTTTCATTCACAAGTAATCGATTTAATTTCATATTACGATCACAGAAAAATCTAAATAACAGTTAATTTTATCCACAAAAATAATCGATATAACTTCTCTCTTCTAACGTAAATTTACGAACCTGTTACATCGCCGATTGGATCAACGTAATAAATCTAGGGGGCAAACTAAAAGGAATGGTTTCATAAGAAAATGTTCATCTTCCAAGAGATAACCAAATAATTGCCGAGGAAATGAGGCCACGTATACCGCTTTATGTACAAGAACAAAGAGTACGTTATTCGAACCCCGTGGCCGAAGTGCAGCGTAACGCGCATATTCGTCGAAGCGCTTTCTCTAATGGGCAAGGCGAGCGTCACGACATGCAAATAATTACGAATCCCCGATTGCAAAGCGATCCTTCGCCGATCATTTCCTCGGCGTGGCAGATCCGCGAATCGGGGCCACTGTTCAGTCAGGTCCTTCTTGAGCGATGAGTCGACGCATATGCTCGGGCGTGCGTACGGCTGAATTCCAAGAGCACATGTACTCCAAGGTTCCTGATTACGTGCAGACTCCTAACAGAGAGCTATTCATCAAAGACTATTCTAACAGATTCCAGAGCCTCCACGGTTCGCATTACTTTAACAGTATCTACTAAAATAATTATTATGAAAGTGTATAGGTGTGACCAATCTACACAGAAAACAGTCCAATAAACATAACCGATTCATAACAACAATACACACGGAAATGGTTGTATCCAAAACGTAAACAAACGTATATTTTGACGAAATAATATAATTCAATATCCGTTGTCGGTTTCTAGTGTTCCAGACACAAAGCAGTCTAAGTTCAAATTACATTTTCGTTACTAATTTACTAACACGTATATTTTAAATAATATAAAATTAAGTAAATTAATAAACGAATATTATGTAATTTTCGATCCCCCATATTCCAAATAAAAAAAATAAATCTAGTCATTGATCACTACAAATGAAAATGCTTTCCTAAAACGATCAACGTAAATAGTATATATATATATATATATATATATATATATATATATATATATATATATATATATATATATATATATATATATATATAATTTTAAAGTTTTGTGCAAAGCGGGTTGCAGGCTTTTCCCCCAGACATCAATGGTTTAAAATATCACGGTAAAGTTATTTTAGTACAGCGAAATACACGATTTGGAAAATTGATGTTAAAAGTTTGATTTACTAGGAGTATATACGTTTATATAAACTATTGTGAAATAAAAATCTAAAAAGTGTTTAATATTGTACAAAACAGCGAACAAACGTATACCATCGAACGTAGATACAGAAAATAATAAAACAAACGACTTTGCAATTTTTTAATATTATAAAACAAATGTTCTGTACATGACATTTAGGTCAGCAAAAGTTTTGAAGTTGTGCAATGCAGTGCAGTGATGAAATTATATTTTGATGTAGCAGATATTCGTACATTAATTGAATTCCACTGTAGCTAATTACTAATTAATTGTTAAGAACAATATCCTAGAAATTGTGTCTAAAAATGTATAATAACTTTTCACTGAATATATTTGCTCAATATTCAAAGTTTAACCACGGCAACCCAATAATCTCAACGAATTCCTACAATCCCTCATATCAACAATGTATTCATGTAAAAGTGAACACGAAAACTAACAATGTCACAGAACTGTTTCAACAAGTTTATTGACCGAATCAGAACGCTAGCTAGTTCAGAATCAACTATGTACTCCATTTTATCACGGAACGTTTCACACGACATATCACAAAATCATAGCTCTAACGATATATTCAACGTTGAATGAGACTAGAAATCACTCCCAGAGGCGACTATTTTGAGCGAAGACGCGTCATAATAAAGCACGAGCGTGTGATCCGCCGCAGCGCATCCGGCTCCATCGCGTGAGAGCGGCGCGGCGCGAGGCCTGCCGAGGCGCACTCACCTGGGGCGGCCACGTGGGGAGGCGCTGCGGCTGCGGTGCACGGCTCCTCCCTCAGAAGCACTTGCCCACGGCGAGATGCTACCACTATCGATTGCGATCGTCGCGTATTTCGGCACGGCGGGCGGCGCGGAGGCACGGAGCGCACGAGAGTGCACGCGGGCGGCGGCGGCGAGGGCCAGGGCGGCGGCGGAGGCGACGTTGCGGATTGGGCGCGGGGCTGCCCCACCCGGCAGTTTCCCGCGCGCGCGCCGCCGCGCGCGGCCTCAGCCTCCTCGCATGGTTGCCAACTCGCGAAGCCGCCGCCGCCGCCGCCCCCTCCGGCGAGGCCGCGCCGGGCCGGGGGCGGTGGGTGCCGTGCGCGAAAATGTTCCGATGCGACGGCGGAGGAGGAGGAGGAATTCGTAACCCGGGTGAGCGCGCGGGAGGAAAAAGCGAAGGCGATGGCGTGACTCGCGAGATTTGGGTCGGACGAGCTGGTCGGTGCACAAGAAAGCCCCACAGCAAGGCGTCAAAACAATCCCACGATGGGTGGCTTCGAGGAAATGGTAAAAGAAAATGTCTTATACATTTACAATCAACGTGTCCCGGAACGCAAGCCGAAAGGCAAAACCGAAATCACAATAACAAAGCGCGATAAAGCGAGTCGCATTACGACATTTCCGAGTCACGACGTAAGTGCGTGTATATTTATCAATAAATAAATCCATATGTATTAATTTTAATTCGAAATGTTTCAGTTTTGATTGCCTAATGAAAAGCTGCATAGCTTACATAAACGTTGTTACGACAAAGTACACTCAAGACTAGTAAAATGTGGCATTACCGACGCTGTAAGCGCTGCAGCGCGATTTACTTGGTAATTCAATTGTTCACTTAAAAATGTCAACATCAGTGTTGTCAATGCCGTAAAAGTAAATTCTGGCGTATTTTGCTAAAAATTCGTTCGGGTACGGGCCACCTACAAAGCACGATTTAGGAGGCGTTAGTTTAATTCCTGGCATTCTCACCAAGATCGCAGCACCAAAGCACGAAAAAACACGTTTTTGGAAATTTATTTTTACATTCTAGCCGGATCGGAAAACAAGTTAATAAGTTCCCCATCACGAGGTCGAGACGCGTTGAATGACATCACATACGTTTCGATTGGTGAATGGTAAATGGTCTAACCGCCAGTGACGAAATCTCATACATACGCACATATGGGCACTCAAACGTTTTACTAGAATACTGTATGCTGATTATAATGAAATATTCTGACAAATTTCGGAACATTTGAAAATATTATGATCATTTACTCTTTTCTTCCACAATCTCTTGAATGTTGTCGGCAGAAAAGACATCCTTCTAAAATGTTAACGCAATAACAAACAGACCATGAACGCATTTCTGAGAATGAATGGCAGATGACGCATAGAGATCGGAAAATGACTTGCCTGAATAAAAGCGCCCTTTCACAGATCACTGACGTGGCTGGATCCTATCTCATGCTATTACTCATAATTCACCGAACTATCAATCATTCCAGAAATGATGAGGCAACTTCGAACCACTTGTTTCTGGAGTGCCAGTTTGCTTGTTCCCAGGGCAACTGAAAACACTGAGGCTCACGGAGGAAAAAAATTACATCATTATTTCCCGCAATCACGTACGGTTTGGATAATTTATAATTCCATACCCCGATAAATAACAGAGTGCACTTTAATGCACTAAACAGCCTAATAGCCTAAAGTATCGACTGTTTGGAAGCCCACAAAGCTATCCTAATATATATATAAATGTGGAAAATCAAAATTCTTACCTTCTCACTTTGAACTGATGTCACCATAGTGCCTCTGACTGGGAGGTCCTAGGTTCCAGTCCCGACAGTGGCTAGATTTTCCACACTAGCTTGTAAGCTTGGTCGAATTCAGTCGCTGCCTGGGGAGAATTATAGAGACAGGCCGCTCCGATTGGTAGTTTTTCGTGGTTTCTCCGATTAACACTAGGGCGAATGCCGAAGCAGTACTCTAACAAACGACCGAGCGCAACCGTTCCTCCATCTTCCAAGTCATATTCTCACCTCTTACTTACATACACGGTTACATTAACAAGCACTACACTACCACACATGCCGGGAGAACGGTCGGGAGCTTTAGAGCTTGTCGTGTGTGGGGTGATGCTGATGGGAGATACCTGGTTGCGGTATAGCCTACGATACGTCGGCGCTGGATCTCGCCATCCAGCAGGAGAAGATCGGCGCCACCTCCCGAGAAACATGCACTACACGTACGGAACTAATTACCTCAGTAGTTGACGCGACCAGAATCACTACTGTGGCGATACCGATTTCTTAATGCCAGGAAAATTAAATTAAACAAACAGACTCGGCCACCATGAGTTCGACTGGGAACAGATTGCGACATGGCCTCACGCGCGCAACCCTGCTTATCTGACAGCCGTCTCCGCCTCCGGCACATTAAGAAAGTCGTTAAAGGGTCAGTCGTCGACAGATTTACTGTGGAGCACGTGTTCGCATGGCCAGCTGCGCGAACCTTCTAGATCGCTTTTGAAATCGACAAATTCTTTCACGGACAACGCCCGTCTTGTGCGAGCATGTTCTAGAAGGGCAAAGAAAATTCTAGACGCTCACAGTTATGCAAAGAGTCGGAACTCCATTCACTACCCCTGTCACCATTGGTCGAAATAACGTAATGCGCCATTCCTTTCGGCCAATAGCGACGCAACTATCTTAAGGAGCCAGAACATGCGAGAAAACGAGTGGGGGGTAAAAGTTAACCTAATAAGATTTGACTTATAAAATTGCTTTTCAAAGCAGGGCAGTCGGGAGAGAAACTTCTCTGGGAGGGAGAGCTATTCACCGACCAGAGGCAAGTTCGCCTCTGAATGACTTAGAAAAAAATTCGTTGTGGGCTATTGTAATAGAGCAGAGTAACGTGGGCAGAGAAAATTCTCTGAAGCGGGAATCAGTTGCAAAGTGAAGCGAATGTGTCGCTGCAGGATTTCTAGACTTTCCAAAGTTGCAATTGTGAATAATCACGAGTATCAGAAGAATCCGTGACTGGTTACTACGCTCTTGAAATCGAGAGTGACTGCTGGCCGACCCCGAGCTCAACCAGACTGCCAGGCGCCGTTACAACGCCGCACCCTCGGCCGTGCCGCCGCCTTCCCTCGGCCGCGCCGCCGCCCCTTCGGGTGACGCCCTCAGACGCCAGACCAGCTGACGCGCGTGCCTGGGTGGGCACAAGGACATCGCCCCGGCCGCGCCCTCTGCGAAGGTCGCCGCCGCCTCCCCTCGACGGCAACGCGCCCGTTTCGGGCCCACAAAAAGAAACTTTACCAAGGCAATATAATTCAGGGTATTCATCCCTGCGAAAATCCTGTAATGCGGTGTCGCGCTAAGACACACTGATCTGTAATATTTGTTACCATTGTGATGCTAACTATAAGTCTTCCTAATTTCTAAGCTTTACACTGGCTACTAACTTTTCATCTTCTTATCTGTCCACCTAATTTTCAGATTTCTGATCCTATTTACATGTGTAACTTCCCTGGGGCATTTTGAATTATTTTGCCCAGGAATAAAAGTGATTTTACCAGTGATCAAAGTGTTTCTTTCATGTTACCAGTATCTGTTAACGATTGCTTCCATCACCGACTGAGCTATTTCAGGGCCGCTTACCGGGCGTTCTCTCACGAGACGACCGGGAGTGTTACACTACCAACCAACCGACCGAACAGCATTCACAAAGGCCATTTCTTCGGATGTTTATGGCGCACATTAGATTTTGTACTTCTCAATGGGCATGCAAAACACGTTGGCATGGAAACTGTTCCTTAGACCTGGGGAAGGTCATTTCAGATGTTGGTGCAAAGAAAACAGCTTTCTTCCTCGCAAATAAGCGTCATTTTCTTGCAAAGCTCTAGCTATGGTCAGGCTCGGACCGTCTACGTCAATATATATGTAATCATTTACACTCTCATATAATATCATATTGATGAGGTTGATAGTAAATATCATTGCAGTGACATCAGTTGATGCAATGAGCCACCTCTCCCGGTTTTTTATGAAAGCTACACCATGAAAGTGAGAAGGTAAGGATTTTCATTATATATATTCGGATAGCTTTATGAGCTTCCAACCAGCCATAAACCATTACTTTAGGCTGCAATAAAGTGCACTCTGTTATTTACCGCGGTACGTAATAGTAATGTCCGAATTACTTAGGACACATGTTGCGTACAGAATTAGAATGAGAAATCAGCTGTTTAGCGGACGGAAAACAAACACCCTGCTTCGCGCACGGTTCTTCAAAAATAATAATTAATGGATGTTACTCATATTCCCAAATTAAAACAGATCTCAACGGTGGCTTTTCGTTCATCGTGTTTTACGGCAATTGAATCACGCCAGGTTACTGCGACCATCATGACTGTGCCAATATGTCTATCAAGTTTTTTGGTTCATAATTTAATGATACAGACTAATTGTGACATTTTTTACAGGAAACAAACACTATTGTGTGAACACAGAATACTGATCATAAGTTTCTGGTAGGACGCACGCGGCGACGTGGCATGCCGGCTCTGACCGTCGTGCGAAATTTTGGGAAAGGTCCGGCCGGCCCGCGCACGCCATTCAAGGAAGCTCAAACCCCATCACAGTAGCTGCTGTGGGTCATTTCGAATCAAGAAATTATTTATGTTTCAGTTGTAAGATTCTATTGTCCTGAGTTGCGTAGTTTTAATGTTTAGAGAAGAGAATTCTTAAAACTCAAAATCCTATTCCAGACTTCTCATTAAAAATTTTGGAAATGCAGAGAGAATTTGATCTCAAAGATTTATCATTATTAAATAATGGCGTTAATGGATAGATAATAGAAACTCCAGAGAAATAGGAATTCAAAACGAGAAACAACTTTTAAGAATTCCTTTTCTAGTATTTCCACACATACTACAACTATCGCCATATTTTCTGATACATCTGATGATCTGTTATAAATCACAGTTAAAGTAAAAGCTTCGCTCAAATGACGTGGTTGTCTTAAGAACAAAACATTTCGTAGCGAGAGCAACAGCGTAAAGCATCAACAGCGTGCTAAGTAGCACATGCAACACATATCTCGGCGCCTAGCAGAAAAAATGCACGAAGAACGCCAAGAGCGGCGAATGATGGCAGCAACACTTCGCTTCCCGTTGCGATGAAAACATCAACTAAGACGAAAAAGCTGCAGAAAAATAAATGGTAGCATATTCTCGCCCCCTTATGCAGCTTTTTGAGTACACTACCCAACGACCCACAGGAAGCAGAGTTAAAGTTTGAAACATTTTTAAAATACGGTTTTCATCGGTGACATTATTTTGAACGCTGAATAGTCACGAATTGAACACCCATCCTTTAGAATCAGACGATTATACTCCTGCCATTAGCAAAACAATCATGTACCAACAAGAAAAAACGATAAATGTATTGTAATGGATAAGTGATATTTGAATTATAATTAACTTGTAAAATTTGAACAGAATTCACAGAAAGGCACGATATTGATAAGTGAACAAATAAAATATTACTTTTCATTACAAAGTGGTTGAATGATGCACAATGTTTAATAGGTGTTTACTTGTGAACTCAACCTAGCGTACACACGGTATGTCGGATTGCCGATAACTGACATAGATTGTATGTAATCCTATACGCACAAGGCACAACACACATTATGGAGCTTAAAACGCAGGAATTACCCCAATGACAATACAAAATCATGGAAATATACTTTTGACTCTTCGAATAGCAAACTTCTCAGCAAAATACAACCTTGAGAATCCCCTTATATATAAAACTCAAAGCACTCTTAAGATAACTTTTGCTGTTCAATTCTTTACAAATCATTCGTCAGTTCATTTAAAATCCGACGTCAAAGCTGAGTAGTACAACCCTTAACGTCACAACAAACAATTACCCCCCAGTGCAAGTGAATGTTTGAAGATCTTCCCCGGCGGACGACGCCCCCCCCCCCCCCCCCCGAGACCAAAGCGACTTCCGTCACGTCATCAATTTCCCGCGGCCATTAGGCGCGACAGCGGCGGCGGGGGCGGAGGAGGCAAATCGAGGCCCTTTGTCCACGCCGCGCGTACCCGCAGCGCTTACGCTGGCAGGCACTCGCGTTCGGCCATCCATTACGCTTTGACCTCTCCCCGCCAGGGACGCGCCGACGGCTCGCGTCGCGGCTCCCAGCCTTGCTCCCCTCTTGCGCTCCGGCAGCCCCTCCCTCCCACGCCGTGGCGCTCGCTGACTTTGGATCTCCGCGTTTTTACCCCACATGAGGCATCGCTTTCATTCCCAGAAGTCGCCCTCTCGCGTTTCTTCCCTTTACTCTCTTGCTTAGACCTTACTCGTCCTCGGGTTTCCTTTCTCTCTAAAGAGGTCCAAATACCGCCAAGCGCCGCTCGCGAGCCTGGCTTGCGCCGGTTGTACATCTGTCGCCGCCGCATTGTTACCACGTCCCGCTCAATTGAGAGAATATGGTGGTGACAGATTTACAACCGGCACACGCTGAGTTCGCAAGCATCACTATCGTATATGCCTACCTTCAGGTCACAGTACTTAAGAACGCATTATTTTTTAATTAATTTCGTAAGCTCTGTAGAAAACATAGTATTTTCTTATCGTTTTCCACGACTTTCCCGTTGTTTATACCTGTACCTACCATTTCCTTCTTTCCTCTCAGCTCCCATTTTAATCTTCCAATGTTTGTATCAAATCTATCTCGCCAATCAACTAAGCGTCAAAGAGTTTACCGTCTTTTCTTTATCGTTCTCTCACACTAGCAAATTCCATTTAACAACCCTCGGCCATCTCTTTACTCATCCCTTCCCTTATTTATCACTTGTTGACTTCCCTTTTGTTCACCAGTTCCTCGCCCCTCCTCCCCAATCCCCAGCTTTTTTTTTTTGTTCTCAAGTCACCCACTCCTCTTCCTCCAGCGCACCTCATGGCAGTGGCGGCGATGCGCATCCGGCCACCCACTCGTCCGGCCACTCGCCCGCCCCCGCGTTACGCAGACAATCCGAACCGCTAATCGCCGGCAGCCAGTTACAGCCGCGGGCGAATGGATGGCTCTGTTCGGCGCTAACGGCCGTAAACTTCTTGCGCCGGCCGACGGTGGCGGCGGCGGCGTCCGCCCGCCATAAATAGCTGCGGGAGGCCCCGCGAGGAGCGGTCGCCGCCCGCCCCGAAATAATGGGCGCCGCGCGCCTGGAGCAGCCGCGGCAGACGCGGCGCCAAGCCAGCCGCAGCTGGACGGCCGGCGCGCGGCGTCAACTGACCTCTCCTGAGCCAAAGGCGGCTCAGCACATGGAAAGGTCTACGTACACCATAACAATGAAGAAATATTGATCAGTGAACAAAATACACATAGGGGCGCACAGACGCCGCGCTCCTAAAGCAGCCACGGCAGACGCGGCGCACGCCGTAGCTCGTTGCTAAAAGACGAGCCGGAATCACCTGAAAGGCAGCAGGATACATTCCGACCACGTGTTCACCACTACGTACACCGTAGCAACGAAGACGTCATGATCAGTGAACAAAATATACTCTGCAAATATTGGTTTTCAACAACACCCCCAAGGTCACACAATCCAAATTCGTATTGTGCATTTTCGGCATATAAGAACCCAATAATATTTTTAAAAAAAAATAATTAAAGGAGATTAACGAACGGACTTTCGAGAGTGTGGGCAGAAAGCGAGAATGACTGGCAGCCCGCCAAGGAGGACACGTTCCTGGAATTCCACGGCGCATGCCTTTTCCCTAAACAACGCCAGCGCCCGCTGCAACGCTTCACGTGTCGGGCCCGGGCTGTCGAACCCCGGCGCCGACCTTACACAATACTCTGAAGACAAATGCGATCGACAACACAAGCATTTAGTTAGTGCATTTAGTACTCAACACCTTCAAAAGTTGACCGTTGCATGATTGTAAAGATTCAGGAAGTGGCTGTCAATAACAGGTTATTACTATTTGCATAAATTCGTTGGCTTAAAATTCGGACGTTCTTGATCAGAATTCACGATCTGCAACAATTTTGCAAGCGTTGGTGTTTCATGTCTGCACGTTTGCCTTTTTAATGCAAGGAACTTACAATTGAACAGCACTGACTACAAAGTCATTGTATGCTTCAGTCACACGTTTCTTCCTCATTCTTTTCTTCTCTGGCGTTTGTAGTTGTTCTTTATCAGTGCGCTCGTTCCGGAATCTCAATGTGGTGGAATCGCATATTCCAGTGAACTCTCCGATTTGCGATAAATTTAACTAACGATGGCACATATATTAGTTCTTATTCAGAGAACTATTTACTTTAGCGCCCGGATCCCTACAATAGCAGAGCTCACACTGCACACCATCTTAACACACGTGCATTTGTTTACATCAAATAACGATATGTTTTTAGTAGTTTCGTAGGGCGAACGGATAATAGTTCGTTAGTTAATAATAGTCTATATAGTAGCCACACTTCTTTGTATTCCACCTACATATTCTACATAATCTCCCTTTCTTACCCTAAGACACTAATTTTATTTTCTCCTAAGCTTCTTGAATAAGGATAAACATCTTCAAACATTTTATCAATCAAACCTTTATTACCCAGTTCGTGTATTGCACAGGTTGACAGTAAGATATTTCCCATTATGTTGCTCGTCCACTAGAAGCTCAATTATTCTGCAATCAACCAAAACATTTCATTTAGCTGCATTCTGCCAACCGTTCCCATCAAATTTCATTTCGAAAGACATGTAGTGCTGTTACCAACACACGAAATGTAATAAGCCCGATAATATGTAATATAAATGTACCAAGCCCGCAATATGGGACAACGCGGCCGGTTCCGTTCTTCCACACCGAAATGGATCTACTCGGCAGGAGCAGCGTTCGGACGGAAGGCCCAGCGGCCGTCGCTGCGGCGACAGCGGGCGGGGCGCAGGACGGTGAAGGGCGACGGCCACGCCCCGACGACGCGCGTGCGATGCTGCGCGGCGCGACGAGGCGCGGGCGCCGGGTTCGACGCCCGACCAGAGCGCGCGCCGTGAAACGCTCAGCGCAGACGACGAGCACTTTTCGCCTCCCAATCGGCCCAACGGCTGATTGAAGACCCGCTAGCGAGGGCAGACAAACGGCTTTGGTGAAGAAAGACAACGTGAAAAAGAATTTCGAATACATTGGGGTAAACAATTACTCCGATGATTCTTATTCGAATTACAATTACAGATCGATTCTCAAATCCTCAAAACCTTTAATCTCGAGAAAGGTTCGAGATTTGAAAACTTTTTTTTTACTCGAATCAACTTAATATTCTTCTCAATTCCAACTATTTATAGGTAATATTTCGTGTATTTTTCTTTAATGTTAATGTAGTGTGATGCATTGTCCTAAAATGTCTTTGAAAATATAGATAATTCATTATCTCCCTTAATTACAGTTTAAATTGGCTAGATCGGTCCCCTGAACTCGTTTCCTTTCTCAAGGTGCTGAAAATGTTACTTCCTGTTAATGTTATATGAAGGATTCGAAAGACAGGAGATTCGAGAATTATTCAATTCCGAGTCCGAATTCGGGACATCATGAGTCGTCCCAACCGCGACATTTATGTTATTAGGAAGAGAATAAATTACCAATCACTCCTTGATGCAAATTCGCAACATTCCAGACATCTTGTTATTAATTTCGATTCCGAATAGATAATATAACTTTCAATACGGCCAATATGTGAGACGATTACCACGAGAGTCATTAAAAACGTAATCAGAAAAAAATTTGGTGTCAAATCTTACGTAATTTATTATTTCTCCCCAGTGCGATGCGCAATAGCATGTTTAGCTTTCGTAAACACCTTCAATTGAATTAAGAGGGCGCGGTGGCAGAGGAGACTTGATTTCCCAACGCCCGGAACTGGTAGTTCTGCAACGCCGGCAGCGCTGCGGGGGTGAAGGGGGGCGGAGCCGGGAGCGGAGCCGGAAGCGGCGGCCCGGAGGCGCCCGTCGGGCGGGTACCGTTCGCCGCCAGCTGCCGCTTCCCAAGGCGCTTCTTGCAGCTTCCCAAACAGCGACGAGGCCGTTGGCACCACGAGACGGCTCACAGAAAATCCTCGGGAAGAGCTGCGTAAGTGAGAAGGGGGAAAGGGCCGCCCTTCCACAGCAGCGCGTGTCAACGGAACGTCAAGCTGAACGAAAATGGGCCCCACCCCGCAGTGGCACGTTCAACCTCATTAACGTTTAGAAGTGAAATCCTTACTTTTCAGTGGAGACCAATATCTCTGATAAAGTGAATATTTTCTCGGAGCATCTAATGAATGGCACAATCTTACAAATTTTACCACCGCCACTAAGAACTTAACGAAAAGAAATAAACTGGGCGTTACAAAAATGAGATAAGGTGATGGATAGGTTTTAACACACTAGGTGACTTAAATTTAATATTTTTTGACGATTATTTGCAAGCTATTCATTTCCCACGAACCAAAACAAATCATATGTCATTTAACTCGGGTATTTCAAACACAGAAGGTCCTTGAAATTTCCTGGGACGGACTGTCAAAACGAACTACGTCGAAGGCTTAATCGTAAGGTTTACGTCCATCGTTTCCAAGCACGCTGCCTTAGTGACAAAAATGCGGTCCAAAATATACAGAACCATGAGGAACACTGTTCTTATCGCCTGAATAAAAGAAACAACGATACAGTGGCGCAGGAAATAACTCGGCAGTAATAGTGATCCTCAAGAATTCCCTAATGATATTTATCACAAATGCTATCTTTCGAGGGGGCCTGACAGAAAAAGATGGTCTTAATGTACTCCTTTACGTTGGCAAATACTTAAATTCGTTTTACAGTTTTGTGAATATAGAAAGGTAAATATGTTGCCTTAAGAGAAATTCCCCTCCCTTCGCATGGACTTTAAATCAGACAAGTTACTCATGTAGATACGTGCGGATACGTGATGACCAACGAATAAATTGGAATTCCAGAGCACCTGGGCACCGTTAGTAATTTTATTTCTCTCAAGCAAGAACACAAGCTGTCTGACGAAAGGATATCGCGGATCAGTGAAAACCCAAACATATATAACCCTTCTCTCAGTTAAATTTCCGCAAATGCCTTCGTTATTCAATCCCCAGAGGGGGGAAAGGCAAAAACAATCCGGCGAAACGAATGGATGTTAGCGATCCGTTCGACAGGGCAATAAAACACTTGCCGCGAGAGGCAAGCCCCGATCCGCCGCCCTAGGAGGGACGTCCCTTGGAACGAAAAAGCGCCCGCAACCCCAATAAAAACTCCTCTCCACAAATTAACTGAGAGCGAAGATCGCTTCCGCTGGCCATTGGGCGTCGCGGCGGCGGTTCCCGGAAACGTTCCTTGAAGCCACTCCGGCGAGGGGCACGGAGCGAGGCCAAGACCGGCGCCCAACGCCCAATTTCCCCACATTTGTACAGAATGTAACGTATAGAAAGGTTACTAACTCTTAAAGCACGCAGATAAAATAATCATTTTTTGCCAATGAACATGTAATGAGAAATTTCATGTTACTCATGAGGTCTGCCCTTAATTGTTAGACAACCTGTCATGCACAGGTAATCGGAGGATCACTTTCTGAGCCAGTCAAGGCGACTTCATGTATCCGCAGAACACATGTGCATATGGGGTTGCCTAACAATCAGGGGCAAATGACACGTGTGACTCCGTTATACGAAAATTTGCCAGTATACGTTAATTGGCAAACATTTATCATTTTTGAACCATTTACAGGACATGGAAGTGTGTAACATTTATTTTAAGTAACCCAGAATTAAAAATGACCTGATTTGCACATTGAATACTTTTTGCACATCAACACATGTAAATAGCATTTTCAGTAAACAAAAGACAATCAATTGTGAATTTTGTTTGACAACAGGAAACGTGAATATTCAATTTGGCAATAACCCTTCACAATAATTCCGCATAAGAGTAAATGTTTAATGTAAATATTATTTTTACTGACATATTAAACACTGAATGTACAACTTTTTTTATCTTTAATACTTTGTCGTTTTTCTCCATTTCTAAGCCGACAGGAAAAGAAAATATTTTTATGAAGGGTTCTACATTCGGAGCCCATTTATTTTGACAGCTTTACGACGATGCCGCTTTTCTCTGAAAATGCCACGACGGACCTAAAGGAAAAATATGGCCCATGTGTGTAAAGTAACACGACTCAGGATGCGATGCCATCTAGGCAACGAACACTCTTTCACACTCTTCAGTCACAGCTGGGCCCTTGAAAGGTATGCAAGTACGAGAGTCGATTCTCTGATACGGCCTAGACCATCGCGTCGGGGGTGCAATCATCTTTAATTTCCTTCCACCAACATTCTCAGACGCGCATTTCTAGTTAATGGAAGAGCAGTTCCAACCAAGCAGTGTCCCTCACGAATTCAATGAAGCATCGCGCTGCAACCGAACGCCCAGCACCGCTCTCTCCAGAAGCGAACGCCCGGCGCCGGGCGGCCAACGCCCGTGCATGATGGAGTGCGGGCGCGGCGGGCGGGAAAACGGTCGAGAAGGAGTCGCCGGGGAACGGCGTCGGGCGGACCGCGGCGGGAGGCGAGCGACGGACGCGGTTACGCGTTTATTTATCGTCTCCGGCGTTCCGAGCGGAGCCGCGCTGGCGGCGGCGGCGGCTGCGACGCCCGACGAATCGTTCCCCGCGGCGGCAACAGCGACACTGATGGCGGCGCTCCTCGTAACGGCGCCTGGGCCGTCGAATGCCTCGCGCCATGCGATTGCTGTCGGCTATCGAGGGCACCGTTTCATTGGCAACACGTCTGAGGTACACTCAACAGGATACAGTGGAAGAAAATAAAAGACTGGGAGTCCGGTGGCTCACCGATGACTTCTTTTTCGAACGAGCTGATTTATTCCAATAGGTCACTACTAAACTTTTACAGCCTTATTCGAATAATGCCACCTCCAAACTGCACTGTTTAGTCCGACGAACAACAAACACATTATAAAGTCTACCGAAACTAGGTAAGTGAACAATCCTACAAACTAACCCAAGCAATGTGTCACTAAAAATTGAATCTCAAATCTCAATTTTCTCAGATATTTTGAAAAAATCGAAAAAGGTCTTCAAAATCTCAAATATTGTCACCCGTCAGAAAGAACGGTCATATTATATGACAACTACAGTCCAAATAATAACGTTTCATGCCAAAGGTTATCATAACGCGAACAGGACATGGAGTTACGGAGCCCATCCACCAGACTATTGATCAATCACTCTACTCAATCTCTTATGCTCCAAATCTATGAAACAAGGTGGACTAGGGTAACTCATACCCATAATAAGCTCGAATATTTCGGTAAATCCAACGTCGAAAACAAATCATCATGATTTACACCATTAGTGTGCCTTATTCTCATCACATAAATATTTTTTACTCCACGAATATGAAAAAAGTATCTCGAATTACATTAAGAATACTATAAAATATCCCCGTTGTAAAAATTTAATCTACGACACTTCTTGATTTGCGGATTTTTCTATTTGTAATTCATGACATCAAAAAGAAAGTAGAAGACCGGTCAACAGCCCATACCCGCCCGTGTACACATCACTGACCTCGTTTCCTCCCTCTTTTCCCCCTTAAGGCAAGTTCTTCGCCACTGATGACATACCACAGTAAAAAATTGCAGGATGTGAACAATGAAAGTCTGTCAACGGAATTTAAGATGCAAATGACAAGCATTACCAGAGACAGCGTGGCGACAACTACATTTAAAAGAAAAAAACGCACACTGCTCAGCAAATCTGCTTTCGCGAGATCGCGTGAAGGCGAAAGTACACGACTGCAAAACGTGTGCCAAGTATTTGTCGTCAGACACAAGACCGAAGTGGTTCAGTATGCCACATCACTTTCTCCTCGCTTTACAGGACACTCCTCTGCTTTCATGTCATTGTTTTCCATCACGATACAATTCATTAAATGGCGTTGTAATGCATTTTACAAAAATCTTTTATACAATGATCTAACAATGCAGTACCTTATCTGAAAAAAAATAACAAAACACACTACACTTGCCACTCGGGTAACCACCAACGGCAAGCTCATTTATTTGGCGTTAGGCGAGTCAGATCCACAGAGGGAGCGAGTCACGTGTCGGGCTGACGACGCTAACAAGCCCTCGAAGAAAAGTACGGCGAAGAAGCGTACGAGGAGGCACGCGGATGACTCAACGGAGAGGCGCTCGCCGCCCGCCCCCGCCCCCGGCCCCGCCCCACCCAGTTGATCGCCGGCTGGCTGGCGGGCACGCCTCGACCGCCTCGCCCACGCGACGGGATCTTTGTGTTTCGGTGTCACTGAGGAGTTGGGATGCGACATCGACGTCGTTTTCAAACATCAATGTTTTAAATATCGATGTATGAACGCCGTTGTTTTATTAACATCGATTTTTTTTCTTTTCCGAGATTCCTTCCTGAATGAAAAATTCGCATAATCACAATACTGTAAAAGTTAAATTACGAAATGATGGTAATACTGTTAGCCATGTGTTAGAACCAAAGGAACGTTGTTTATACTACCTTCTTCGACAAAACTCTCTCGTCCGAGATGGCCTCCATGCCTTTGTATTTCCTCTTCCTTCATGTTCTTTTCGCACATTGAGATGTGGTTAACAAATACCCTGTGGAAGTAGGGTCTGCCCCTTCTTGTTCTTCGGCGAATTCATAAACAATAACATTAAATTTTAATGCACACGAACTTAATGTTAGAGGTTTCTAAACCATTCTAAAAATATCGATTATTTTTAGTCGATGTATTTTGAACATGGATGTTCTATTATCGATGTCGCAACACTACTGGGGAAGGCGATGCAAGAGAGATGGGTCGACGACGATCACAGCTACAGTTTTTACTCATTCTTGTGTGTTCTCCAACTACAGTTATTACTCGAAAGAACGGTTGCCCGGAAGAATTACCCATTGTGGATTCTATTGGTTTCTTCCTATACTTGTAAATACTAAACTATAACCATCGAATTTTAATGAACAACAAACCACTCGATTCACTTTCCCCGTTAGAATAATATAGAGTGGGTGGCGTAAAATTAACAGACACTACACTTAAACACTGTTGTTTCAATGCAGTACCATTTACCACGTAACATCGTCTATTTACTATATAACGTCACAGCCCTGAAGCAGGCCTAATCAACCGCCGAAACGTTGGCACAGTAACAAATGGACATACCCTCATGATCCATTAATCCATTATACTACAAGGTCAAGATCATCATCGGGAATCAAATGTTTTTCCTTTCTCTGCAAAAGAAGCGTTAAAAAGAACCCATCAGATCTATGTGATCAATGAAGCACATAAAAAGAAGACACACGAGTGCGCCGATCACAATGTTGACTGCCACTATAAATATCTTTTCCATTTGTTAGGTAATTGAACACTATTCTTGCCTTCTAGTTAAATTAAGGAATTCATCAATTTCGCTTAGAAATGCTGACGAGAGAGAACTTTTCCATCTTAAAACACATAGTGGTGACTTTAGAATAAATCCCAAGAAATGAGAAACGTTTGTCCAATTCAAATAATAACTTTACATTGAAATTTCTATAAACACTGTTCAGAAAAGCTGAAAATTATTTGATTTCTTATTCAAACATTTCTTTCTGCAGTTCATGAAAACCAAAAAACAAACCGGCTTATTTATTCTGGCGTGAATTCCTGACACAGAAACGGCCAGCAGGCAAGCATTTCATATACATAATCAATAAATCACCCTATCCCGCATTGAAGGTCGAGTATGGCGTGCTATCGTGTCGTGTTGGGCCGCTTTTGGATCGCGGCGTCCAAAAAGGAGCCCCGGCGCGAGCGACGCCACGCCACGCCACGCGACGCGCACTGACGCGACGCCCCGAAAACAAGCCACTCGCAAGCCACTTACGGGGAACGCGATTATCTCGAATCGGGCTCGATCCCATTACGAGGCCGCGAGCCGGTTTATCACACAGCAACAGGCGAAGCCCCGAGCTCGTGCAAGAAACAAACGCGAGGCCCGGCCGAAGGGGGAACTTGCTGTTTAAGAGATCTTCGCGTCGTCGGCGCGCAAGCAAGCTCTATCGCAGAGCGACATTTCAGCATAAATTACTCTATTCTTTTAAGAACGCCAATCAGTGACAATAGCCATATTTATGAGACCACAATGTAAACAAAAGAAGAAGATAAATAACGACGACTATTTGATTTGAAGAATGCGAATGTAGTGTAGGTCTATTGATCCGTTTTATTGTAGGTAGCAATTTCTTTCAAAAATGTATTAAATAGCGAAGTCTAATCAAGTCAAACTGGGTTTACTATTTGAGGAAGAATTAAATTTGTAATTGTACTTTTCGAGTTCGACGAAGAATGATTCTACTTACCACAGGGCAGGCCTTTTAAGGTTATAATCTCGATTATTTAAACAACTAAACATCTCAGCCTAAGTTAAGAACTACACCCGAATTTTTAAGTAACACATTTCCTTATTTAATCATCCACTCAATATGCTTTCTGGATTAAAAAAAAAAGTTTGTACATACGTTCCGCAAAATGAACGTTTTTGGATTCACAGCTTACCTAAAAAAGACAAAAATACAATTATTTAAATGGAAAGAAACCACGATTAAAACACTGCCCCATTTATTTCTGTAGAAACTAGAATTAAAGGATGACTTCAGCTTAAGAATCACGCACCCTTCCTATCTTTATGACATCTGCCGTCATCCCCACTTTGTCCTCGCCAGTTCTCCGCGAAGCCTTCCGTCACTCTTGGGCGTGAGCGCGCGCCAGGCGGCATCATGACGCGTGCTCACGCAGAATTAGAGCCCATGAAAAAGCGAGAGGGCCGGGGCGGGGCGCGACTCGCGTCATGGGTTCCCGGGCCAAGTCACGAACCGCGCTGCTCAGACTACACGGCGCATCTTTTATCTAATTTGGCTGCAAGAAATCAGGATGCACCATTTATATTCGCTACAAATTGAACATTCGCCCATTGGAAGCTACTTTCTGTAATAAACACCCTAGTATTAGTGGATAATATTTTTTTTTTCATTTCCCACTAGTAAAGGATATGTATACTCTTGTAAGTTTATACATCACAGTACACATTTCACGTAAAACTTTGTTAAAATATCTGTACGTACTAAATACCTATTGATATTCTCTAGTGTATTTTATGCTCCTTGCATTTAGATCACGAAGCGCGCAGTGATGAGTGAAGGGCCCCTACCGCGTTTAGACTGGTAAACAACATTGATCCGTATGCTGAACTAAGCTAAACGTCATATGTCAATGTTTCCAGAACAGTTCCCGAGCCACCACGAGCCGCACCAACACGCAACAGTAAATGGCCTGGCTGTTTCCTGGCATCCATGATTTTGAACATCTCGGGCACGTTGTTCTTTCAATAATACATGCTTACAAAAACTGCTTAAATTTTCGCAAACAAGACAGAACATTAACATTTATTACGCTACCAAAATATTTTCGGGATTTGATTATTATTTCATTTTCGTCATTTTTATTTTTCAAGTGAATCTACGTTAACACATTTCTTCTTGTTTCACACGGATTTCAATGCGAGCCTTTAATTCGGGAGTGCGCAGTAGGCGGCCCTCCTGCACCTGGTCGGAGGCCACGCCGCGCCGCGCCAGGTAAACCACAGGGCCGGTGGAGAGGGCGTGGACGGCTGCCAACCGCAGTGCATGAGGTCACGCCTATACCCACACGTCGCCGGTTATTTCGGAGGCGGCCTCAATTATTCAATATGTTGGAGTTCTGCAGACCGCGCAATTTACACCACCGTTGTCAGACAACACTAGCGCGCTTTATTTTCTCTGAATTCAGACATTTAACACTCGCAAATTAAAGATTTGGGGTTTCAACGAATGTGTATACGGGACAGTATTAAATGTAATGCGCAATTATAGTAGCCTCTGTCGTTTTTCAAATCATTTTAAATTAGGAGCTTACTTCATAAAATCATCCTGAATGACAGACTAAGACAAGTGGTGGCTAAAGAGCAATTATTTCCAATGCACCAAAACAAAAACAAATTAAATAAATAATATCGAAGAGTTGACGATATGGCACAAGAAATTCCTAAAGTCGTGAAACTAGAATTTAAGTTAATTTAGGATTGAACAAAGTCACATTATAATAAAGAGTTATTTTGACGTGTTTCTTAATGAACAACGATGTTGCAAGCATAGCAGTCGTCGCAAAACAACGAGTTGCCCAGACAAACGTCTAGCTCAATGAACGCAATGATTCGATATTTTCTGAAGGGTATCCAGATGTTGCTGTATATAAAATATCAAATTTACATGACTTTTTAACATTACATATTAATATAACTCATACCCTACATTTTCTTTATAATATTACATCCTGTCACGGAAGGACAGTAAAATGAAAAAACCTATCCGTTATTTCCTCGCGAGCCTCTGCACCGCATCCACTCCCCAGCGTTCGCCAGCACTCCGAGAGCCGCCGCCCGCGACGCGCGGTGGAAATGCCTATGAGAACGAATGCGTGCGATCGGCAGCTGGCCCAGCGCTCATCGATTTCTCTTCGCGAAGGGGGCGGAGGCGCCGTGTCGCCCCAGCGGATCAGAGGCAGGGCGCGCGGGCAAACAGGGAGGGCGAGGGGCGCACGTGAGGGCAATGCGCGAGCGCCCCGGGCGCCAGGGGGCGGCGCTGTTTGCGGAAGGCCCTGCAGGTGAGGGGCGGAGCGGAGCGGCGCTGGGCGAAGCGGAGGCGTGCGAGAGCGGGAAGTGTGAGAGGAGGACGGGCGGACGGGAGATGCGGGGGCGAGACGGGCGAGCCGGAGAAGCGAAGGGGAGCGGGGATGGGAGGACTCCCACGGGATTCTGATCCCTGGTGTGAAATGCGAAAGTTTGTGGCTCATGGACGAAGAGAGAACTTCATCGGCGATGCGGATCCACGAGAAGGCACATTACAACCATCTAAAAACTATGCTATTTTAAATTGTGCGTTATTACGAACTATAACGGAATACACTCAGTACAAACTCGTTCATTTTTCCCAGGGCAAACAGAGTCTTACTTTAATCAAGTCAAGGATATACAACATCTAGTCAAACATAAAAATATGGACTGGTCTAGAAGAAGAGGATAAAACTGCGAAAGATTCAACCTTAGAGCACACGTTTTCGATTTCTACATCAGTCTAAATGTGAGAGGTTATGCGCAAAACGTCGCAATTCGTTTGTTGATACATTAAGATTAAGAATGAAAAAAGTTATTTCAAAGCCATATAATTGCCAGAAAAACACGGAGAAAATACGAATGGAGGTAACTCCGCCTCTACCTTTATGGTTTGTCTCCACTCCCGTAAGAATACGACGAGGAAATTGCACGGAAGTTGGATCTAAGATATATCGCACTGCAAAATCTCGATGGAATAATAATCGTATAACGAGAGAAACACTACGTAAATCCGAGTGAAATAATTAGATAGAATGTTTGGCAATAACAAGGTACCTATTAATGTACAAGCGACATGTGCAAATTCTGAAGATTAAATATGCAAGATGTCAGTATCTCAAAGATAAAACGAGATTCAAACTCATTAACTTATCAAATACGGCACACCTTATAAAACAAGTTTACATCACTCAGCACCCAAGGTCGACTGAAGGAGCAAATAGTGGCGCAAAGGCGGAAGGCAACCAATCTCCGTCTAGTGCCTCTTATCTTGCTACATAGCACTCCTTCGGAAGGTTTGACGGCAAGAAACACCGACACGACTCAATATTCTCGCTCGGAACAAAACCTCAAGTGAGTTAACGGGTGGGAGAGGAACCACCGAAACTCAGGCTCTCTACATCCCCCCAGATAACTCTAGCAGAGAAATTCTTGGAATATCTACATACCTACTATCTCTCGGAGTTAAGAAATTATTTTGTTAATTCATCCCCGTCATTGGCATTTTTTGCATTTGCTGTACTCAGGGGAAAACTACTTCTGTAACGTACGTACGTCTCACATAGGTTCACAATAGCATAACACACAAATTATTTGCAACAAAATGTGGTAAATAAATGCACTTGGCTCACACATATCGATAACAGCAAAGCAACTCCTTTTCAATAGAAAACATTGGTCCAAAAGAATCATTCAGTGCATCTAACAACTGCATTTCACTAGAAGAAGTTTCGGAAATTAACATCGTGACGAAAATGTTTTGCGAAGGACATGATGTTGAATTTTGTGGTTTTAGTCCCTTCGTGAGTTCAGCCACAATTCTAGAAAAGTGTTGGTGAAAGAGATTTGCGACTTTTTCCCAATTACTTGCTTCTCATTCATTATCCTCTAAAAAACATTCTTTACTAAGTACCGATATGACGTGGTCATAATTTTTACGTCATTCCACAATGCTTTAGTTTTATTACTAGCGATCAAAATATCCTGATTATTTTTATTATTCATTATATACAGAGTTTTTACTTTTCCTCCAACAACCATATATTCATATATCAGTCAATGCATAGTAATACTCTATAGTTATATTCGTTTAACAGCAACAAGCTTTTACGTGAGAGGAACGGATGCATTTCAATGAAGGTACAGTTGTGTACGGATTGGATTTTTACCTCGTAAAGTGGTTATCGGCCATGCCACTGCTGCACAATAATTATCATAACGAACTTGATGTATAAACATGAATAACTATTATTAACTACAAAATCAGGGTCTATTGTTGGAAATAAAACAAAAGCCCACACGCCCGCAACAGAGGACCGCAACGCGACCGGGCGGGAGCCGCAAGCCGGGAGCGCGGCGGCCGCCCCGCGCCAGATGCGAGGGAGGGCGGCGCGACGGGGGCTGCATGCGGAGCGGCGTATAATAAAGTTTCATTGCATTGTCCCGGGAGCGGCGGGGCGGCGCCGGCCGCGCGGGGTGATAGATCGCCCGAGGGGCGCCGCGGAGGGAGGGCGCCCGCCCTCGGAATAAGACGCCCGCTCGTCTCGCCTCGTCCTCCCGGCCGGCCGCGCGGGCGACGGGCATCCATCAACGACACGTGGCCGGGGCGCGCGGGGATCTGATTGCGGGATTACCGGCCCCGCGCCCCCGTGCGCACGGGAATTACCCTGCCATGTGCAGTCACGCCGACCACCAGCAAAAACCGCCGATCGGACGCGACGGCTCTCTCCGATTGGATTTCTCCAAATCGGAAGCGCAGCCAAGAAGAGATGTAGTGATCGGATAGATCAGTCTGCGTCAACTCCAAAGATCCCCTATACTTAAAGTAGATATGTTCTCGTTTATTTTATCTTAGAGGAACGACAACACAAATTTAAATGACATATATTGGAAGTGGCGAAAGGTGTAATGTTCTGTATAAAGTCAAAAGAAATGGAACTACGTATTTATTTTTTATTTCCTGGTGGCTAATGTGTTACTTGATCTTCTCTGAGTACTATTTTCCTTTCTATTTTGTCCTCTAAATTCTTTTTCTGAAAATGATTGAAAGGACTGCAATTTCTGGAGTCAGCTACACCTCTTCCCATCGAAACGTATATATCTTGTTGCATTCAGTGCATGTCGGCCATTTGATGATACTACACTACTACGCAGCAGAATCAACATACAGATACGAGTAATGTGTACGATCCGCCAGTACGATATGCAGTGGCTCTGCAATTATTTATGAAATTTGTACCTTTAACATAACACTCTGAATTTCGAAAACGCATTTCGAAAAATTATAATCGTTCAGATATAAATTAAAGTTTCTTCATTTGTTCGTGTGCTTTTAAGTTTTGCTCCCATCAATAAGCCATACAGTTTTTCATTATTCATCTAAATTTCTGTAATGCCTTTTGCTGCAGGTGTAGTGCTGCTAGCAGCGATTGCAGGCAATTACAATTGCTTCCAGTACAGGATGCAATAAAAATTGGGTTCGCAGGGAAACTAAGTTCCCTGGAGGAGCGTGGTGGTCAGCGAGGTTTCAATTAGAGACCAAGTCCGATGAAGTATGAAATTTTAATATAAAAAAAAATACAGCGCTGCAGAGCAGCGTGGAGTGCACGCAGCAAAGTCTTTAGGCGGTCTCCCCCCCTCTCAACGCTACAAGATCCTTATATAGGAAACAGAGTTTAACGAGGCCATTACGCCGCCCCCTCCAGAACTCGGCATACCCTAGACGCAATAAAACTGTCAGAGGACTTTTGCCTTTTTGAAATCTAACAAGTTCCCAAACATTCCTGTTTCCAAGTTCCCAAACATTCCTGTTTCCTCGCCTGGATCGTGTTAACGTTGAGAGCGGTTCAAGTAGCCTAATCACAAGTGGCCATAGCCTGAGCGCCTGCCTCCGGCGCGACAATAATTCAAGCATGAAGGGGTAATATTTCCTTCACTCACAGCTTGAAAGAAGTATTCGATGCGTACCTAAAGAAAGAAGAACCGAAAGAAGTAAGCGATGCGTACCTCACATGTGCGTAGGTGCATTTACCATTACACCTCCCCCCTTAGAAAAAGTTTTGATCAACAGATGAAAACTTTTCTAACGGAAAGCTTTAATTGAGCTCCTCGTTCGTGTGGATATGGATAGATGTTTCTCGCCATCAACTTCAGTTATACTGATAAATTTTGATGAGTGAGCAGGAGATATTGTGGAATTTATTTCTGCAGTGGAAGACTGCTCGTCACGAGTACCAGTTGCTTTATAACACAATTCTCCCTGCTCCTGAATAATTACTAAGAATCTTTCTCTTATTTCTTTCCATTAATTCTTTGGCGAACATCTGTCCCATAACCAATAAGTACAATTTCTACCTATTTTAACACATCAAAACATAAAACAACATGAAAATATTACAATTAATATGCCAAAAACTGAACTACATGTTATTACACGAGCGTACCACTAAGAATAATTATTTCTTTCTTGTTGTTCAATTAATTTTTCTACCTCATCAACTTTAACACTTCTTGACATACATAGATTCTTCCTTACATATATAGTTTCTTTCTTACGTATATAGTTTCTTCCTTACGTATATAGTTTCGTCCTTACATATAGAGTTTCTTTCTTACATACATAGTTTCTTTCTTACATACATAGTTTCTTTCTTACATACATAGTTTCTTTCTTACATACATAGTTTCTTTCTTACATAGTTTCTTTCTTACATCATAGTTTCTTTCTTACATACATAGTTTAACATACTAGTTTGAAAACATTTTGACAACTCATCATTTGACATTTTACCATAATGTTACCTCATGGAACCACTAAAAATAAACTCTTTGCTTGAACTTTAAAATACATATGTGTTAGTTACTTTGGACACGGGAAAAGGTAGGATCTTATAGAGATGATAGATATTGGGGGAGAGAAGAGGAATTTCTATTACATACACCAAATATTGCTTTAAAGCGTGCACATGGGGAATCATTATCTTTTGGAGTTCAGGAAGGGGAAAAGGAGGATAATCCAAACCATTTGGCAGTGCCTGGCTCTCCATTACCTTTTTGATCTTAGCGGTAGTAATGAGTTGTGGCTGCAGCGTTCCCTGCTCTGCATGGACAAAAGCATCTAGCAAAATTTCAAACGAATGCTGACATTCCTCGATACCTCTTTGCAATATTCTTATTTGCTCATTGATCTGACTGATGTTTTCTATCTCCACTTCTAATGCATTAACTTTGTTATCAGTATAATTAGCTGATTTATTCAAATTTTGTTTTAATGTTTTCTCATTTTGATTCACTCTTTGAATTGTTAAGTTAACAGAACTTAATGTCGATTTTATTACCGTCATTTGATCTTTGGAAATGTGTAAAAATTCGCTTTGCTCTTTTTCTAATTCTGAAATATGTTTATTATATTCCTCTGCATCCGATTGTGTTAGAGTTCCAAAAAGTACCTTTGCTACTTCTCCCACCAAATTTAATACTCCTCTCTTTGTTCTTACCGCTCTTTTATTGAAAGATTCGACATTTTCTGAATCTACCATATATTCGCTTACTAAATCTCTCAAATTATCAATATAATACGTTTTAGATCTCATGTATTGCTGAAAAGCTCCACAGTCTGTCAGATGATACCAATTTGCTTCCGATACTTTATTACAATATTCGGCTACCTTTCTGTGATGTTCTTTCGTACTCTTCCAAAGCTCCTTAATTGGTTCTAAATTTATATAGCTTACTACTTTCCATCGCATTGGGTAAAAAGAGATAGTTCCAGCTTCATCAAAATAAATCCCGGTTTGCGATTGTAGCTGCTTCACTTCCTGTCCATTTGCCATTTCCCACCACCATAATAACGCCGTTAATATTGCCCAATTCCTAAGAGCCCTCATGCTTCGTTTCGTTCCCTGAAACGGAAGAAAAGTATGGTTTCAGTCGGTTGGTATGTACTTCCTGATGCTTACGTTTACCCACCTCTTGAATAATTGCATTAGGTTCCTTCATCATCTTTACTTCATAAGGACCTTTCCATAATGGTTCTAACTTATGCCTAGCTTCAATTCTTAATAATACTAAATCATTTACCTTAAACTTTACAGGATTGGCTTTTGTTTTCTCTCTTTGATTTTCCTTGAATTGTATCAATCTTTCCTTAGCAATTTTATGACAATTCTGCATTTTAAATTTAACATTCTGTATTATGTCATCATAGTTGTACAAAGGTTGCGGAGTACTTTGTAAAATCCCTGGAATATTACATCTCCTACCATATAATATCTCATAAGGTGTGAACTTAGTGATACTATGCGGAGTAGTATTGTAAGAAAAACATGCAAACGGTAACCACGTATTCCAATTAAAAGACTTTGGATCACAAAAACAACGTAAGTACGTTACAAGCGTTTTATGAGTCCGTTCTAATGCTCCATTACTCTCCGGATGATACGCTACGGTATTGATTTTTTCAATCTTAAACAACTTGCATATTCTTTTGAATACATCAGACATAAAATTACTCCCTTGATCAGTGACTATAGAGTTTGGAATACCGTATATTAATATCACCTTGTTCACAAACGCATCTGTTATTTCTTCCACAGTTTGATTCTTAATAGGAATAGCGATAACATATTTACTTAAATTGTCTTGGCAAGTTAAAATATATCTAAAATTGTCTTCCGTAACTGGAAGGGGACCTACCACATCGAGATAAAGTTTACAAAACGGTTCGTCCTGAGTATCAGTGACTTCTAATTGCTGTTTTATTTTGTGATGGGGGTCTTTATTCATATGACACACCTTGCAATTCCTAATATAATCGGCTACGTCCTTCTCCATTCCCATCCAACTTGTATATAATTTTATCCTTTCAGTAGTTCTTTGAATTCCCTGGTGACCACCTACCGGGCAATTATGCATTTCTTTAATAATTGCTAATTTCCTCTCATTGCTTATTTGCTCTACATTAAATTGCATACATTCTACAGGATATCTACTTAAACAATCAGCATTACAATTTTTAATCCCTGCTCTGTATTTAATTTCATAATCGTATTCTTCTAGCAATAATGTCCATCTCAATAATCTTGAACTCGGATCTTTCACATTAAAGATCCATATTAATCCTTTGTGATCCGTAACGACTGTAAATTTTCTACCTAGTAAATAAGGTCGAAAGTGTTTACAAGCCCAGACGATTGACAAACACTCTTTTTCCACCGTACTGTAATTAATTTCTGCCTTGTTCAGGGTTCTACTGGCGAAAGCTATTGGCTTATCCTCACCTAATTTTCCTTGTGAAAGTATTGCTCCAATTGCATATCCACTAGCGTCAGTCGTCAATATGAAAGGCTTGGTAAAGTCGGGATATTGTAAAAGGGGTGCTTCAGTTAACTTTTGTCTCAGTAAATCAAAACTGTTCTGTTCCTTTTCTGTCCACTGCCACTCGACATCCTTCTTTAATAACTCTGTCAAAGGTCTTGCTATTGTACTAAACCCATCGATAAACTTTCTGTAATAACCTGCTAAACCTAAAAATGACTTTATGTCCTTCGGGTTTCCTGGTCTGGGAAATTCTGTTACTGATTGAACTTTTCGCGGATCAGGTTTTACTCCTTTTGTTGTCACCACATGTCCTAAGTAGTTTAATTCTACCTTCAAAAATTCACATTTGTCGGGTTCAATTTTGATATTATGTTTTCTGAGTTGCCCGAGTACTTCCCTTAGCTTTTTGTTATGCTCGGCTAATGTTTCTCCCATTATCAACACATCGTCCATGTAGCAAAAGCATCTGTCACCAATTGACTCGTGCAGAATTGAGTTCATCATGCGTTGAAACGTAGCAGGAGCTGATTTTAGACCAAAAGGCATACGCGTGTATTCATAATGGCCGCTAGCCGTACTAAATGCAGTTTTGCATTGATCCTCTGGTTCGATTGGCACTTGTAAATACCCACTGGCACAATCGAGAGCAGAAAAGTAACGCGATCTTCCTATTTTATCCAAAATATCCTGAATATTTGGAAGAGGATAGCTATCTCCTACTGTTACGTCATTAAGCCGTCTAAAATCCACGCAAATTCGCCACTTCTTTTTGCCAGTCGCATCGATCTTTTTCGGAACTACAAGCAAAGGAAAATTCCATTCGCTCTTACTATGAGTAATTATTCCGTCATTTAGCATTTGTTCTACTTGCCTCTGAATTTCCTCCTGATGAGCCTGAGGTAACCTATAATTCTTTAAAGTAATTGGTCTACCTTTAGGAATAGAGGGTGTGGGAATATAATGTTTTGCCGCTGTCGTACTAGTCAGTTTGTCTCCTGGTAATTTGAAAACGTCTACAAATTCACTACATATGTCTCTAATATCTTTAGCTCCTTCCTCTATATGATGCAATCTCAAGTTATCATATAATAATTCTATTCTCCGCTTCGTGAACGCGTCTTCATTCGTCCTATCAGTAGCATTATTTAACTGAGTCGGAGGTTTCTTTAACATTGGTGTTTCTCGTACTATTAACGTTTCGGGCGTGACATTTACAATAAGACACGGAAACGTTTTATCACAATTCGTTAAAGTTGCCGCACAGACTATTCCTGGCTGCAATAATTGTTGCTCTACATATCTCACTCCTTTTTCTGTGGTCGGGAATTGAACTACTGACTCGGGAACTACTGACTGGGTCGGGAATTGAACTACTGATCTTGTCCTAATATAACATCAATATTTCTAGGCAATTTATTTACAACATAATATTTGGATTCTATTGACTCACTGCAATTATTCAGAGTTAAATTTACCATACCTTTTACCTTGATATTTTTTCCACTAATACCTTGAATCTCAATTACATCATCGCTTTGGGCAATATTTTTGACTAATGAGGATTCCCTTACCAATGATACCTGGGCCCCCGTATCAATTAAGGCTATTCCTAAGCCTCCCTTAATTTCCGGACACAATACATATACCTCGTATGGTCCCAAATCATTTTTCATGTAACTGGTTTTATCAAAGGCGTCCCCTTGTTTTACGCAGTTAACCTCCCGCGACTCCTTGCCGCATCCAGGGTTCATCACAGTAACTATATCACGTGAATCTCTATCACAAGAGCTATTCCTTACAGTGTCTTTATCACGCGAATCACTTTCACGGCTGTGATTTCCCCCAGTTTCCATATCACCTACGCAGCCATTTTGTAGAGTTACTTGCGGCTGCTCAAGCAACTCTACTGCCTGTTTCCCTGTTTGCAATTCCTAGTTTCATGATTTCGCCTACCACATTTGGCGCATTTCGGTTCATTATTGCAAACCCTAGATATATGACCCAGTTCCTGACATTTATAACATTTCACAGTATTTACAGCAGTAACATTAACTTCACTTTTAATATGCGTACTTTGTTGCCTCCTAGAATCATATCGCGTATTCTCGTATCGCGAATTCCATTGCCCCTGATTATTCTTATACCTTTGCGATTTCACTTCGCTTTCTTCTTGTAAAGCAGTTTCAACTATTTGTGCTAAAGATTCCTCTTCTCCTTTAGCTTTAACAATATACCTTATCCTTTCATCTTTCAGTCCCGCAATAAACGTTCCCTTTAAGAATTCTCCTATTAACTGCAGACCTCCTTCTACGTAACGCGCATTATCTTTCTGTTCTAATTTTTCCAACCTGCCTTTTACTTCTCTTCTCAGATCTATAGCCATACTATCTACTCGCGAACCCCATTGTGCTACTGTTTCATTTGATCCCTGCTTCGACGTGAATAATACGCCCGCGTAATATTCTAACGTACGCCGTACAGAGAAGTTTTCCTCTAATATCGCTCTAACCTGTTCCCAAGTTTCGCGTTCTGTTCGTGCTAATAACCTATCTTTAGCATTGCCAGTAATTTTTGATTCAATGAATTTCAAAAGCAATGATCGTTTATTGGGGTGTACTACTTCCGTTGCTGCCTCAACTCCTTCTATAAATTCTCTAAGATGTCGGGGATTTCCATCAAAGTTACGCGATATTAATTTTACTGCCTGTATAACTGATATATAATTTTCCTCATTATCGCCAATATCATTGTCTGCCATGGCTGGATTAACCTCTTACCAGGAAAAAGATGTAGGGTGGCTTGAAGATGCGCAGTTCGGGCCTCCAGTGATGGCTTCGCAGCTCCCCTCAGGGTAGAGGACCCTCTCGCGGCGCAGGCTGCCAACGGCTAATCACCGAAGACGTCCCTCGGGCTCGTCAGCGGCTGCTGGTGCTGGCCTCCAAACCACGGACTCGGCTTCTGCAGGCGGTGAACGGGTACCACGGCGCCTTGTGGATTCCTCTGGAGCGTTGTTCCCTCGAGAAAGGCTCCGGCCCACCTCGGTACAGGCGCGAAGTCTCTCCAGCCCGGCCGTCAGCAGAAAGTAATTGAATTCGCTGTGCTCCTCAATCCAAGCCGCTGCCACCATGTAATGCCTTTTGCTGCAGGTGTAGTGCTGCTAGCAGCGATTGCAGGCAATTACAATTGCTTCCAGTACAGGATGCAATAAAAATTGGGTTCGCAGGGAAACTAAGTTCCCTGGAGGAGCGTGGTGGTCAGCGAGGTTTCAATTAGAGACCAAGTCCGATGAAGTATGAAATTTTAATATAAAAAAAATACAGCGCTGCAGAGCAGCGTGGAGTGCACGCAGCAAAGTCTTTAGGCGGTCTCCCCCCTCTCAACGCTACAAGATCCTTATATAGGAAACAGAGAGTTTAACGAGGCCATTACGCCGCCCCCTCCAGAACTCGGCATACCCTAGACGCAATAAAACTGTCAGAGGACTTTTGCCTTTTTGAAATCTAACAAGTTCCCAAACATTCCTGTTTCCAAGTTCCCAAACATTCCTGTTTCCTCGCCTGGATCGTGTTAACGTTGAGAGCGGTTCAAGTAGCCTAATCACAAGTGGCCATAGCCTGAGCGCCTGCCTCCGGCGCGACAATAATTCAAGCATGAAGGGGTAATATTTCCTTCACTCACAGCTTGAAAGAAGTATTCGATGCGTACCTAAAGAAAGAAGAACCGAAAGAAGTAAGCGATGCGTACCTCACATGTGCGTAGGTGCATTTACCATTACATTTCATTGACACTACTGACCCTTCCAATGTAACTGTCACAGAGCGGCCAAGCGAGTAACGACATTCTCCCGCTCCAAGATGCACAGTTAACGCGCTGAACTGCAGCGCTCAGCAGTCCCAGCATCCCGTCTGTCCCATCCCCTGGCGTCGCGGCGTGTCGAAGCTGCAACCGGGGGCGACGGGCCACTCGTCAAGGCGGCTGCGCCTTCGGTTCCGCCGCCCATCCCCCGTCGAGCAGCATCACGACCTTCATTAATCAACCCTGAACCGGAGCTTCCAGGACGCGCCGACGGATTCGCGTGCTCTAGCAATGGGAAGTACTAATTGTTTCGATTCTCAGCTCTCGAGGTCAGGCGAGCTTCTCTCCGTGTTTTCTCCACCTGGACAAAGGACAGCGTTTAGAAAATAGGCTGCGAAATTCACGAATTCGACACTAAGGATGGAGGTAATTGCTCTACTCAAGGAAAAAGTACAGCGTAATACGAAAATATCAGATATACGATAATCAAGGAAAACACGAAACGCTGAGAGCTAATTGGAGATATTTTTACGTCTACCCCCTTACACAAGCTCTCAGATGCAAATCGTGATTATGAGAGTTGAGGAATGGCGTCGGATGTTTAACGAGAAACAGGTGTTACAGTGAAACGAACGGGACAAAGTACATGGAATTGAAAAAGCAAGATGTCAATAATGTGATGAAGCGACGGCATTAGATCAGGTTTGTTCGTGACAATGTAATGATTGTAACTGTAATGATTGTAATTGTAATGATTGTAACTGTAATGATTATAATCATACTTTATAAAATTCTATAGGAGCTTTGATCATAACGCACTCAACTGGGAAGTATCCATTAATATGAATACTTAGGCACGTGGGTTCTGGAGACATGAGACCACCCGCTGGCAGCCATCAGCGTCAGGAGTAAGCCCTTAAGGTGACGGACGATATGACCGAAGCAAAGGCACGAGCACAGAGAGGCGATTCAACGCCTTATGGCCACGTCATGTTTGGGGAAGGGAGGCCACGTTCAACCCAAGTGGAAGCGTATGATACACAAAGCCCTGAGTACTATAAAATACGCCCACGGGCCCCGCTCGGGGGACTCTCCGAGCTACCGTCTACTTGGACGGAGGTCTCCACGTCACTTTGATGTAGCTTTGATTTCTGTGTAACTTCATTTCTGTGTCAGTAAAGGACTCTTGTTTCGACATTTGCTAAAACATATTCTGTCTTTCATTTTCACTTGTGCTGATCCACCATCCTGCAGTCTTCTGAAGGGACTTAGCTCCCAAGGACCCATAAAATCTAAATAATTTGTAATACGCGTTTGCTGCTGTAACTGCGACGCCCTGCCTGCCAATATCATTGTGGGTGCAAGCGGGGCCTAGCAAGCAGCAACTTACCAAAGCATTACAACAAGAATACATAGTAAGGAAGAATTACACAGACGTGGTGCAATGATAGTTAGGAGAGCTGGAATACTTTCCAATTTTTCTTACACACAGAAAGATATTTGGAATAAAATAGGCATTAACGCATTGGAGTTTAAAACAAAAATTACTCTCAAATTTTTCTTTGGCAAAAAAGTGTAAAAAAATTAAAAATAAAACCCAAATCGATGCCACGCTTGTTTCTGATTACTTTGATTCTATGGTATACTGAAAGAAAATGCTTAGTATCGCATTCAAATCTAAGCTGCGGGTACAAACACTGAAACTTCTTTAGATTTTAGATTCGTTTTCACAAATTGTCAATATTCTCAGCAGAATATTGTCATTAGTTTCGCAGATCAGCAACGACAGTATCAGGTGTTCAGCGGTAATCGACAACTTGGACGGGAGGTTGGAGACACCGATAGCTGTTTCTCGGCAGGGAGCCGGATCGGCAGCGGCGAAAGCACCAGTGCGTGGGCCACGGCCGGGTGCAGCCTGCTGGGCGAGTGGCCTTTGCCGGGGACCTGCTCGGCATGCGGGGCGCGTGCGGCGCGGGCGGGGCCAAGCGGGGCAGGGCCCGAGCCTCCACGCGAATGCCGATGTTTACACCGGTGACGATGACTCATAGCAGCCGCGCAGCGCCCGGACTTCCGCCGCATTTGCCTCGGGCAACCCGGTGGCGACGACGCGCCCCCACCACACCGCCGCATCCTCCCAAACAGAATTTGGCCAGGAAGTGATTAAACACAAAAATGTGACGCTTCCGTTTACATTAACGACCAACATTGAAACCAACGGACTTCACATTATATTAATTCAAAATATTTACGTTTTTGTTCAAATATTCCTAGACTTGTATATCCACAATAAAACGGACAAACGCAGAATATAAAAAAGACTATCATTTAACAGGTGCATGAAATATTGATGTCAAGTCTACCAATTGTTACCTTTTCTTTAACTAAGATGCCTGGAATATCGGTTTATTACTTGCTATTAGACCGAAACCTTTCCTCTTAACCAAACAGCTTTCCTTACGTGATCGTTCGTGGACTTCCGCGGCCGGAGTCAATACATTCTTGACTATCCGGGATGAGCCGCGTCTCGGTCAATTGTGCTGACATTTCGGCCATCTTGCTGTGGCCTTCTTCAGAGCTATACTGCTTACGTGCCGTGATTCACGATGCTCCGGTAGAATTAAAAGTAAAGCGTAGCCGCCTCCGATCTCGAAAATTCCGCTGCGAAATGCCGGGTGCGGGCGCGCCTCGCCGCGCGAGGTCAAGGAGCGGCTTCTCGAACCCAGGCCACCCGCTCGCGTTGCCCCTGAATCACAGGCCGCACCCGGGGAACACGTCACACTTTCCTCTGGCTCTCCGCGCCTTCGTTAGCTTCTGGAGCTGGCTGACGCATCGCCACGCTCCACGCTGCATTTGATGCTCTAACAGAATTAACATTTCACAGCTGGAACTCGGTGCACCCAAAGTTGCAGGAAAATAGTAGATGACGTCCAAACCTGTCTTCCCACTCCCCGGCCACAAAACAGAGACATGACAACAAAGCGCAAAGTTTACTATCTTACGTGGCGGGATTCCCCTTCTACCTACCAGATTAAAAGGCCTTCGGGGTGAAGACTAACAAGTAAATCAACACTATTTAATAGTTCTCATGAGAAGTGTGATTTAGGGCCTTCACAATAGTGGTCAAATCTCATATTTGACATATACACTGTTTGGTAAGGAAATGTAAATCTGTATTATTTTTTAAAAAAATGCCATGACTATAGAAATAGCCACATACGAATTGTCCTATTTTACGATACTTCTACTCGTCCATAATAAGGTATAGTATTTATCGTAGATATTATGTACCATACTTCTACATGAATTAGTTGTCAAGGAAAATCGCGTTATTTGTTACTTCCACATATTTAATTACGCATGTGTACTATCACTCGCATCACGAAAGCAATACCATGTAGGAAAATGCAAGGCACATACAAGACGATAAAATAATATCTAACACACTTTCCTGATATATAATTTTCAAATGTACTTTCAGAAGCAACCTTGCATTCGGGAAAATTCATTTAACCAAAGTCTCTAATAATCAGAGTATTTGTCGAGAAAAAGAAAGAAAACAATCGGTTTCCACCGGACAATGCTTATTTTCTTTTTGTTCCGGGGCGCGGCGCCGCCCCACGCTGCCCGCTCTTGTTTTCGAATCACGCCCCGAAGTTTCCGCGCGGCTCGATCGGATTAGCCGCCAGGCCGGGGCGCCAAAGCGGCGGGGTCGCGCGAATCCGCGCGCCAATCACCTCGTCCATTAGCTGTCAAATGCTGTTATCGCTGCCCTTCACGCCCCGAGTGATGTGTGCAGATCGCAACGGCGCCGGCGAGAGCGCGCGAGGGGGGCGGGGCCTCCCGCCGGAGACGCTTTTAATCAAGAGGAGGCGCAGCCACACAGCCATTAACGGCTCCATTCCGCTATCTGGTCATGCAGCGTCGCATGCACGCCAGCGTGTTATTGGATTCTGAAATGTGAATTTCCAAATGTTCACGTTGCCACGCTCATTATTTAAGAAACGTTTGCACTTTCGCCTCTTTCCAAACAAAAGATTAAACAAAAACATCAAAATAATTCAATCCATATTTTATTTGTTTGTTATAAACAAAAACTAACATTTTTTTTCTAAAAATATACTGAATTTCATATTTTGAGAATTCCAAAATACATCTAACAAACATACAATGACAAATTTTAATCATTGATCACTAAAACACCACAGACCCACAGCAGAATCTGAGTTTCCGCAACAATTTCTATTAGTTTTGATGATTAATACTTCAAATGGATTCACGCCCAATTATACAACGCTTCAATTTTCTTCGATAAGAATTTTACAAAGTTTCAAATTCATTCTGCGATAGCTTCTTTGAAGAAGAAAAAAATCAACAATTACAAAGTGGTTATATCAACCAATTCAATCACAAACGTAATCGTTGTAGTATTCTGTATATTCACCCTGTCCAGCGAGTGCGAAACAAACAATGCAGTGAATTCCAGTGCCAGAGGCAAAATGGGCGAGCTGCTGGCTGCTGCTGCTGGCGCGGGGCGACAGTTCCGCGCGAACGAAGCGGCCCGGCGTTTACGCTTTCCCCTCGCCCGTTGACAAATCTGTTGTGTTTGCGCCGACTGCCGCGCTGCGCCGAACACACCTCTACCGCGCACCGCCGGGGGTTCAAAATAATGGAAACAATTGTGATGGGTGCTTGCTTAATAATATCCGCATGAATGGCACCTGCTGTCATTGACCGACCGTACACAACTGTACATGAGAAGTGAGGTGGGGTAACACTTACCGATAAGTGATAAATGCTTTGACTATAATGTAGAAGCGTGTATGTGTTCCGCGACTATTATTACAAACATTATCCACACGTGCGCGCATTGCAACCACAAACTCCTATTACGAAAATATCTTGAAATATTTACCATTTCACAAATATGATCCATATCAAACATTCGATTATGATCTCCTGATTATCGATGTACAGCTAGTTGCTTCCCGTCCGTTATGTACCTAATTATCCTAAAATGTTTGTATGCATCGAAATACTTCAAATACACAATTTGCTCCCACTACATAAGTAAACGCCTCTTTTCACGGATATGCTTCGGGAGTGTTTCACAGCGGATCATGCGAGTGTGTCTACTCTAAAATGGAACTCGTAAGGCGAGAAAGTATAACACACTTAAAAATAGTTACACAACAAACTACACATAATATGGCAGACACAAATTTTTATTATGTATTTCCCATTAATTTTATTTTTTTCTTCATTTATGTTTCCACGAGATGCCATTCAGTCAGAAACTTAACTTTTCGCTTAGTGACTCGAATTGTAAAATGTGTAGTTTCAGAACTCCGTACCGGGCGACAATTTGACATACTTTTCATGGGCGTTTTAGTGCAGCGGCGTGGCGGGCGGCCCCGGCGCCGGGCGCTGCGCTGGGTGCAACGTTCTCTCTGGGGGCTGGCCTGCGGCGGGGCGCGCGCAAATATTTGCAGGCAGCGGTGCAAACGGAGCGGGCTGGTGGGCGGCGGCGGGGCGCAGGGCCGGGGGAGACGGCGAGGGAGGTGGTGAGAGGGCCGGCGCGTCCTGCGGGTAGCAGCGGTGCGGAGCCCACACAAGAGCGCGCCTTTCCGCAAGGGGGCAGCGCAGCTCAGGCTCATTAAGCCCCTCGTCCTCTCCGCCCAGGCCTTGCCGGATATCCGGGTTCCGTCCCGACTCGCCTACACCGAGTTCCCGCATTAGTGGTGCTGGTAGATGCGCAACGTTGAGAATGAAATTAGCAAGGATGGGGTTGGGTCGGGCGGCAGGCTTATGATGGAAATTACTGTAACTTTTAGGTCTATTAATTCTATTCCAATATATCGTTATATTCATTGTACACTAATGTCTCGCTGAGATATTTCTGCAAAACAAAAACAAGCTACATCAAAAATGCACTATTACGAACACGAAACACATGACTGGACCCGAACGGTATATCATAGAGTTCGATGTAATAAGGATAAAAATGCTACTACTAAAACGAGAATTTACTGGAAGAAGAACACAAAAAAGCCTAGTTTGCCCATGGACAGTTAAAAATCCGCTCTGTCGACTGAATATTGTCCCGCAATAGTGGCTAGAATAGGCACGAAATACTTTAACGAAACGGGAGACCCCTTTTCTTTCGGAGAGATTGCCGCTGCCCGCTTCTGCAAGCGCCAGCTGCTTGATTTGCATGTCCAGAGCGATGTCTCGCGCCGCCGCAGCTGTTGTCGTCCGCTGATGCGGCGGCTTGGGAGGGCGCAGGCGGAGCCTCGTCCGGCGAGCGGCGGCGTCGACAGCTGCGGTTTCCCCGCCCTGCGGCGGCGACGGCCTCGAGCGCGGTCAGCGAATCGACCCCCGGCTCGCCGCTAACATATCGAGCGCTCTATTCCGGGACTTCGGGCAGTTGAAATCGATGCGATGGGAGATACCAGTCGCCCAGCGAATGACGACTCGCCCGGCGCCTCGGACGGTCATCGTCTTAGTTTCACAAAAGGATAAAATGTATACGAAGGCACTCAGAAAATATAGGTATACCGAGAACACAATTTATAATTAATAAACTAATTAAATAATCAAGTTTCACGATTATTCGTATAAATATACGGACAACAAACAATAGTTTTATTTACATTGGTGGGGCTTTAATGTTTTCTTGCTTCTTCATTGCAATTCATACGTACTGTATCTCATTGGAATGACAAGCTTTATCTGGCACCACCTTTCAGGTAACATTTACACTGTACTGCATGGACGTTCCTCTGAGCCCTTCGATCCGCCCACAGATGTCTGCACTCCGCCTCCGACGGGAGGTCGGCGACCGCAGCCGTAAGCGGATCAGTGCTCGGTCCGCGGCCGTCGTAATCCGCATCCACCGTGTGCCACTGGCACTTGGCCTGGCCTCGCCTCGCCACGCCTCCCGACAGACGGCCCGGGCGACCCCCGCGGCGCCACGCCCCCTCGCTGACTCAGCCCCGGCGCCAGCCGTCGCGCCGCCTCCCCCCCCCCCCCCACGGCCACACCCCGCCTAGCCGTCAACAACTCGCTCCGTTGTACGCACCCACTGGTTTGGTTAAAGCAAACCAGATCTGGGCTCTGCGTCTAATGAACAGACACACGCTTCGCGCCGTATGCAAGTCACGATCGATCAGATACAGTGGATAATAAGGCAGTAGGCAGGTGTGATATCTACAAGAACTCACGATGTGGGCTGCCAATCACTAGCATAATTGGAGCAACTCGTTCGGAGAATCATTGGTTCTCTAATCATGAGTTTAAATTAGGACGCCTTCATAACATGCGTGCTCTTACAGCGTTAAGAATTTTATAAGAAAGCGAGACACGATCATTATTATCACACTACAAAAAATGCGATGTTGTGCGGCGAGCAGAAATATTCTCCAATACAGTTGTGTGTGTGTGTGTGGGGGGGGGGGGGGCTCTTTTACTAAAAAAATTCTCTACATACCATGAAAGAAAATATTAAGAACCACAAGCCTTAACACGAGGGATTTTGAGCAGGCGAAACACTACAGGGCGTGTGAATAGTACTCGTAGGCGAGCGGGTCAGGCAACCAAGCCCTCCATTTGTCACCAAATAATTAGGCTGGCGTGCAGCGATCAGCCTGCGGCGAGCGTATGGGCCGTTTGCGGCGGCGCAGATAAGCCCCGGGTGGGCGGGGCAGTAACTCACGGGGCGCCAACGGGAGCCCCGCAGGCCCCCGAGGCCCGGGCAGGATGCGCTCCGAGCCGCTAATTGACTGCCGCTCGCTGAGCGCTGCCCGGGCGCTCCCGAATCCCCAACTACCCACCATCCGCTAATGGCAGCCATGGACCAAGCATCATGGGGTCGATATAGCCGACATTATCCAAAATGCCACAGCCGTGGAAAACAACGGCAACCCAGCATTCAACTTACACCCTTTACGTGCGTATGATGAGCATCAATCTTTGAAACAAGGATATCTACAAAATGTGTTTACATCATTGCTTACTTTAAATCTTCGATGGTTTTACAGAATTTTCAGATTTGAGACTGCGAAACTTCGCCGATAGTTCAACCAGTGGAACACCTAATTTGGTGCCTTCTCTTAATATAACGTATATTTCAGAACTCCAATATCTCAATTTAATTCAATATGTTCTTGCGAATTCAGGACGTCCGTTTTTCATTACCGCCGCATACGTACTTTTAAAAACAAGCTCACTATCACATCACTACGTAATATGTTTTCAAGTATCGTCCCCCGTTCCCTCTTGAATAATTTCGGATAACACTTATATCAGTTCACTCTTTATATCACACCAAAATATTTTACTTCGATTTTCGAGCAGATATGGAGCGAAAAAGTTCGCGCACTGAAAATGAACATTGGCCACGGTCTCTCTTAAAATGCGAATGGCTTCCCCTGCGAATGAACAGGTTCAAGCCATAGACTAAAATTACATCCGGTTGTATATTTCACGTGGTGTCGAAAGCTAGGAATACAAACGATACGCCAGTAAAAACAGGCAGGAGCACAAATGGGCTCATTTCTCTTGTCTCCAGAGCAACGCGCCACATTTTTCACGAAAGAAAAATTAAATACGATTCATTTTTGCAATAGCTCAAGGGAAAACGCCCGACAAAGCATTAGTAAATGACAATTTGAGGGGAAAAAAAGGAGGAAAAAAAACAGCAGCAGCACCATTTCACTTTCAATTAAAACGGCCATTTGACAGTTCAGACACTGAAACGAAGATTTTTTAATCATTCATTTCCACCAGCTCGAAAAAATGGATTTGTTTTCCTTCCTTTCTCCGTTTGCAGGAAACGGTCGCGGTGAACTTGACCGCCGCCAACTCGTCAGGAGTCCAGACAGTTATAGGAGGATTGAGAAACTCGCGGAAAACTCCGAGGAGCGTAATTAAATTTCGGCGCAGAGCGATCCACAAAAGCGTTTCGAATTGAATTAGGGCCAGAGCGCGGGCTGCGCGAGGCGGTTCCGGAACCGGCGGCGGCGGAGACCGCGCAGACCCGACGGCCAGGCGGCGGCCGACGGCGTGGCGGCGGCGGCGGCGGCGGCACAGGCGCCACCGAGTGGAAGGGAGGGGCGAAGGGGGGATGGGGAATGACGACCACAGAACAGGAGGGCAAACTTAAAGAGTTGCCAGATAAAAAATATTGCACACGAAAAATGCAGTCTGTTGAAGTACCGAGAAATTATCAAGAAATTATACTTTCAAGTAAAATCGACTGGTAGTTTTACTAAACTAGGTAAAAGCCCATTAAGAGAGCATTCTAGGACGAAATGACAAACTTATAACAGTTTAAAAAATGCTTACCTTTAATTAAATGAAAACGTGAAAAAAATTAACGTAAATTTAAAATTTTAAACAAGCAAGTTATTATATTTTAATAGAAGGAAGTAATGTTGAACATAATTTTTTAGAGAACATTTTTTCTAACTTTTCAAATGAGCCAACAACTCTAAGTAAGGACACACCACATAAGTGTCAAATGTCGATCGGCCAGGTGTGGGAAATTCATCGGTCAATGCTCATTGTCGCTACACGTTCCATTGTGGTATAAGATTTCGTACAATGCCAACAGACTAACAGACTAAAAATCGTTCTGCGAAAAAAAAAAACAAACAAGTTTTTACGAAAGCACCTCCAGTAAATGGCTTGAACTGCCAAACAATTCGTAGTGCAATTATTCTTATTGATGACTCACTTGCAGTATGAATTTTATCCTTCAAGAAAATCTCACAGAATATGAGAGGATTAGAACCTTTCGTGATTCACTAATTATATACAAATGCATTAAATCCCGAGGAAGAAAATAGAACAATGAGTAAACAATAACTAACCTCGCAAGAACAGCTTCTTTTCAAGTTATTCACAAGTGCAATTCGTTCCTCAGCCTTGTATGGTACTCCGCAGAATTATTAAGGGAATAACTCGTCTTTAAACTTTTAACAAGATTAAACACTTTTTGTAGGGCCAACACTTCATATTTGATCCAGTTTTAGAAAAAAGTATAATTTCTTCCCAATCATTGTTAAACACCATGGGACTATCTGTTCGAGAGCTGCATGCTCCTTCTTCCATGATGAAAACAATTTTCCCTGGATGCCTCCCACGAAACTAAGCCGTCCGACTGTTCGCCCAGATCCTTCACGACCTTCAATAGACGTCGCTATCGCTATCGCCACTGCCGGCAGCTCCGGTCCGCCTTCATGGTGATCCCTGTTCTAGGTGGCCTGGGGTTTGACCTTGGGTAATCAAAACACTGATTTTACGAGGTATAATTTTCCTCTGTTCACTCACTTGTAGTAATCACTGATGGAACGATGGGAGTAAGGAAAATATATATATTAAGCAGGGAAAGTTCTTAAAATGTATACAGTTTCTCATTCCAGGCTTAAAGTTTTCTTCAATTTATTACAAAAATTACCTTCCCCCTCTAAAAAACAACAACAGACATTCAAAATTTATTTCCACCCAGTTAACGTATTCATAGCACTTAATTTAGACAATTTATGTATGTAACATCAAAAACAAATAAAACTGCACTTCAACTGTTTACATTCTTTTTGGATTGAAAACGTAATTATTATTTTGATTACTGGTAGTCAACATCGGCAAGTCTATTCATTATAGGGTAAAATACCATGAATGCGAAAATAAAGAATCTCTTTCACAAAACCCAAGCAGCCATTCTCGCTTTGTAGGCTGCCACGAGCAGCTGCCAAGAACATATGCACCTTGAAGAGAATGTTCATTACGCTGACGGGGCAGACGGGGGTAGCGGGTGCGAGTAAGGGCGAGCGGAGGGAGGGGATGCGAACAGGGAGGAGTGAAAGAGGCAATGGTGATAGCGAGGGTCTGGCCTCTCGGGACGGCAAGGGCGGTAAGGGTATGGCGGGGAAAAACGGCGCGGGTTGGGGCGTGGCGTGGCGGGGCGTGGCGGGAGGGGGAGGCGTGCACAACGGGGGAGGCGTGCACAACGGCGAAGGCAGCGCACCACAGCGGTCGCCATCACCATCAGCGTAACACATCTCCATCGCCACGGGCCACCTCGCAACAATGGTTTAAATTAGCCACGCTTCTGCTGACAACTGCTAATTGTGCTGGCGCTGCGGAAATGAACACAGAGGAAGGCGTGGGAGGGAGGGGACGGGAGCAGAACGATGTAAATGGAGCACAAAGGGGAAACAAACGGCTTTCCAAATGAATCGGCTCCGATTGCTGAAGCTCGCCCATTGATTGTTTAAAGACGCCGCCCTGCGCAGGTGGAGGGCCCACGTAAATTATACCTCGACTGCTCGTCGGCTGGCTGGCTTTCAATGACTCTCGCGGAAATTGATGGAAAATTCGGAGACATTATGGGCAGTTCGCGGTAGCTGTATGCAAAATGCTACTCGACACAATCCATGATTTATGGTTAAACGTAATATATAACATAATAATATAAACATATGAATGGCATCTATTTGGGAGTCAGATTGCCAATGCTTTCAAGGAAGATAATTTATAAATGAAACACAAGATCTGCGTTTAGTCATGTCTATTGATCTAAAATATTTCATTAAAAGATAACCGTGTTTTTTTTCTGTCCAATACTATTCTAATATTAGCTCCTCGATATCCCAGGATACTGTCAGTAAACGCCCCACCTCGCAACGTATCTGTCCTTCCTGTCCAAACGCTACATATCACGGAGTAAATAACCCTGTTGCCCGAACGCGAGGGAAAACTGCCAAGGAAAACTGTCTCATGAACTGCTCGGTCTTCCTCCCGAGAAGAGGCCACAGACACTGGAAATGGATCTTGACCAGGGCTAAATTATAAACCGTAAAATGATAAATGCAGGAGCTCGTCCGAGACGGCCAGCGGCGCACGGGAGCTCCAACGCAGAGTCCTGGAGGCCGAACAGCACGCCATGAAACAGCCAGTGACGGCGTATCAAACTCACGCTGCCTACACTCAGCATATACATTTTAGGCCATGATACGGAAATACTGCTTATTGCCTTCAACTATATGTAGACGAGAATTGCCTATCCTAAAATAATCAGTTGTCCAGTGACTTAAGTTATGTGAATTAAAGTAATAATGATATTTCACACAAGTTAAACATTTTATTAAAATTTGATTGCGAATGTCTGCTAGCCCTGTATTCTTTAAAAATTTGATGTTTAATATACTTCAGCCCTGAACTATGGCATGTTGCGAGTGGGTCATTCGCTTCCGAGCACTATGCAATATTTCCGTAGCTTAGCATTTGAAAAAATCAAATACAGCCGAAACGTTTTAAGAACATTCATACATCAAAATAGGATCTTTCGTATGGAATATGATGTTTGTTGTTGTTTTTCCTTCTCTTTTGTCCACAGGGATATGATTTCCCAATAAAACAGTTTCCTTGTGAACTACCGATTAATTCGCTTTTAAATTCAAATTCTAATGATTAACATACAAACAATTCATTTGCGTCATGCAATGTGATATTTCCAACGAATCTACTCAACCTGAAGCATCGCTTATACACACTAAATTATATTATATATATATACTTCTTAATACATTTAACTCTTACTATTTCAGTGGAATTAAAGCCAAAGAAGTACCCGATTACAAAAGGCTCGGGAAAGAATTTTGTGCCTCTAACTTGCCCCGAGCGCCCCACCGTCCCAGCCGCGGCAGGCAAAGTCGACAGCCGCGCCATCTAGCTCTGAACGTTGGCACTGCGGCGGGGCGGGAGGCGCGGGCCCCGGCCGGCGTTCGAAGGCTCGGGACGGCGACGCACGCCGCGCCGCCGCCGCCGGACAGAAATAGGAGCGGCGGTGGCCGCGGCGCTCGGAAATAAACGCGTGCCGTCTTATTTAACCGCCTCCACGCTCGCGCACCTAGCCGGGCGCCGCGGGGGTGTCGGGATTTTCCGCTCCTCGCTCGCATCGGACACGCGGGCGGAACCGGGAGCGGCCGAGGTTGAAACACGAACGAATGCAAAGTATGTATTATTCGGCGCCGCTCGGATTGGGTGGACAAACTACTACCTATGTTTACTCGCAAATGCACCATAATTAAATCTTATGAAAAAAATGGATGTCCAAATCAGGATTGCAGGCACTGCTATTTTCTCAAGCAAAAGACGGGAACCTTTTACTATTCAAATTTCTCGGCTCAACCGAGATTGAACTTATTTCCTTTCTCATTCCACGCGAAAACGACAGATATACTCGTAAAATAACCGAAGTATGCCCAACCACACTCACAAAATTACCCGAAAGATATCAAAAACAAGGCGAATTATGATTTCTTGTCTTCAAACACGAATGCCTCTATTTAATGTTCGTTTGAAATGAGTTTACAAAATATGTAATTTCGCGAAATCTCCTACGCCAGGAAGGTCTGCCCCGGTGACGACCGCCCCAGCTCCACGCGGCGAGGTACAGTCGTCCTGAATAACCGGCGGGGCAACCCTCCGAACATTTCGCTACTGGGCAGCCCAGCACGCCCGCGGGGGTGCCCGACGCCTCCGCCCGCGCCGCCCACGCGCACTTCGCGAGCGCCTCAATAATAAATGCGCTGGCACGAACCCAGCCCCCGGCCGACACCTCCTTCACCCCTCGCGCCTCACCTCACGCCCACCGCTCGCTCCTCACGACCCGGCTTCACGGCGCCGTTTTCCACGCAATTTCATCACTTCCCCCGTCGCGCCGCGCCGCGCCGCGCCGCGCCGTCCTCGTAAATCCGATGACAATCGGCTTGCGCAAACGTCGCCGCGCAGAGAGCGCCTTCGAACAAACACGTGCGCCGCGCGCGGTTCGCTAATGACGCGATCACAGGTCAAAGCAAACAGGGCAAAAATTCAATCAATTTAAACTAAGGCAATTTGGGCATAGTTTTACGCCCGGTCATTAACAGCGTTTATATCTTACATAACGAAGAAACGGCGAGAGCCCGCTATCACTGCGAGGCGCCTCGCATCGGCCGGAGGGGGCGCCGAGTCGGGGGAGGGTTTCAATGACGGCTCTCCTAATGTCACAGCCAGCGGGCGCAGGGGTTGGAGGGGGTGCGCGGGGCGGGGGAGACAAACGCGAGGAAACCCGCACGAGCACGAGGAGGCTGATGCGCCCGCGGGCGAGGGTGAGTCGAGAAAGAGGGCTGGCGGGATTGGGGAAAAGGAGGGGCGGGGTTGTCCTTTTGGGTGCAATAATTGTCGTCGTCCCCGCACGCGCCCCTCCCGCAACACGGCAATCCAATTTAGGGAGCACCCCGCGCCGAGGGGCTGGGGAGGGCGGGGCGACGGACGAGGGCGCGCGGGGCCGCACCACGCCCCTAGAGATGCTCCCCCCACCCCATACCCGCGCATCGTGGTGATTTCGGCTCGCAAGCCACAGGCGGGAGATGTGCTGGCGCGGGCGAAACCGAGAAGGTACTATGTGTAAAGCAGCGAATTACTGTGATATTTTAAGTAAACATCGAAAAGCGAAGCCACACGCATCCATTCAAACACTGAATTAAACTGATTAAAATATTGGACCTGCACATTATACTGATTGCCTCCGAAAAAAATTTAACACGTTTCGGGGGGGATGGGGGATTATGGTGGCGCCAGCGGCAGCCCGAAGATAATAGTTTTTTGCCAATGAATATGTAGTGTGAAATTTCAAGTAACGAAGTTACACATGTAAAATTTGCTCCTGATTCGTAGGCAACTTATCATACACTGATGTTTGGCGGATCAAGATTTGAGGCAGTTATTTCCTCGAAACACGCCCGCATGAGGTGAAATCTAGGTTAATAACATCGAGTTTTAGCGAAATATACATTTACAATACATTGCTTGCCATACACTCTTGTCTCACTGAACCCCAGATCTGAAACTATCCACGTTTGTGAAGGGAGAAATGCTACATCCTAATCTACAGAATAAAGAGGACGTCCCAATATCCAATATCAGAACCGACTAATGTTGCAAGATAAACCGAATCAAATCCGAACTCTCATCGAAGTGCTTCGGTCGTACACTTCCCGAGCGGTGAAGATTGCGGCTGCGGAAACTAATCAGGGGAGAGTTCGCGGGGCCGGGTGCGTCCGTCGCGAGGGCAGTGCGCATCGCTGTCTGCAACTCGGGCAAGGCCCGCCGCGCCCCGCGCCGCTCGTCGGGCGCGGCCGACAGCAATTCTTCTTCTCCATTATCGCGGGGGGAAACGCGCGGAAGGGAAGTGCGCCCAGGGAGCAAATGGGGATTACGGGGATTCTGAGGAAGGGACGGTGTCCACGGTAAGAGAAGAAAACTGACGGAAGAGAGCTGACTTTTCGAAAGGACACTGGCAGGCTTTGTTAGAGATAGACATTACTGGGGCGCATCTGAAGAAAACGCTTAATTCTCAATGGAATTGGAGAGGTGCCCTGTAAAATGAGGAAAGAGAGCACTCTGCAAATGCAACTGCGGAGCCTCAGAAACACCACTCACAGTACCAAATTGTCCTGCCCACTGCCCGCGAACGCCTTCCATGCTATCGATGTTCAAATAGGTGATACAATTGTGTTATTAAACTTTCAAACGAGTTCGTGCGTTTGCTTACAATATATCGCTTTCTATCTTGATGCCATATGCATGTTGATTAATCGTTTATATACCTTTTTTTAAGTTCGCTATTTAACTGTTCGGTCATGTAGCGATCACTGTTACTTGTAACTTTGAGGTAACGGTAGGAGAATACATACTAACAACATACACAAACATCCATGTGCGGCCTACAACTCTTCAGCCTTAGCGACCTCCGCTATCCAGGCTGGCTATATGGCATTTATTTACTATTTATTTATTTATTTATTATTCGGATTCCTCATTAAACCTGAAGTAAATATAAACACAAAAAATAATGTATGATATGTCCAGAAATACACCACAAATTTTTACATGAAGTGCTTTTTAACTATCATCCTGGGAATCGTTTTAAAATTCAGATGTTCTTTTTATCAGTACATCATAAATTATCAAACAATGAAACCATGTGATCATGAATTTAAAGAGAGTGACAAGAAAGAATGCAAATACCAATTGAAGGAATCACTTTACATCTCTAAGAATGTTGATACACAATGATACCAATATTTGCAACATGTTCATGAATACAGAGCTTTTGTGGATTCTATTTTAGAACCTGGACTAAGAGTGACAAGATATTTGACCTTTGGAATTCAAAACGTTTCAAATATATTTCAAATAATATTATTGATAAATGTGAGGGGCACATATATACAAATAAGTAATTTTTTCTACCCCAACTTACAAACAGCTGATTATCCTCACATTACTGATGTGCTAAATCCTCATTTGGCAATCTATGGATGTTAACTAGTATTTATCTAGTGGTTAGTATTAACTAAAGGAAGATGTACTGCAATGTAGATGAAGCACCAAGAGTGGATTTAACATAAAAAGTAATTTTTAGAAAATTAAAGAAACATTAGCAATGATTTTGAACTCCTTTTCTCACACTAATATTACTTAGATTCCATATTTTAAATACAATTTTCACTTCCTGTTGGCTGTTTCAAACATAGCATTCCCAACCTATGCAAATTAATCTTGAAGGCGCTTGTGTTCAAACTTTGCTATCGATCTGCATGATGACAGTTCTTAGAAATCCTAACACTACACTCCCTTAGTAAATAATACACCTTTCATGAAAGGCTACAGAACTTACCCAGAAAGAAAAGAACCCTTTTATTACTTTCCATTACTAATTTCACAAAATATGGCTAAGTAAAATATGGCAAAAAACTAACTTAGAAATTAATCTTAGCTGTTTTTGTTTTATCCATCTTGCACAAACTGTATTACATACACTCCCCATTTCTCACTGAAAAATCTTACAAAATAATAGTTATAAGTAGCTGACAAGAATAGTTAGCAGTTAACTTGAACTAAGAGTACAAAGCTTGCTTTCCTATTGTATGATTTACCAAAATTATCCAAAAGAAACTGTTAATTGCAAATTGAGCAGAAAGCAATAATTAAAAAACAATTAATTAATATGTATAAATTAACCATATTGAATTAATCAATTAAACCAAAAGGGTCAGTTATTTTTTCACATATTTTAAATAAAACATGAAACTTTCAAATCAAATAATTTTGTTTGTACATATGAAGTGAAAACAAACTATAATAAAACTTGATCATTACACAAATTAGAAACAAATAATAGTAGACATTCTCATAAAAGAAACAAAAATAGTCAAGTTTAAAATATAAATGTCCTGGAATTTTTTAGAAATGTTGATACCAGCAACTGTAATCCAATGCTGTAATCTATTCAGTACAAATCTAGGGGTAACACATAAATATTCCTCTTTGTTAACTAAATCCTTTTGAATGTACCGTAACTAAAGCCTGAAAGTTTGGCAAAATTCCTTTTTGTTTGTATGATGATTTTCAGACTTTTTTGACGAGAAGGAACTAGAAGTTTACTATTTTCTCTTTCTTTGTGTGACTATTTTAGCTTCTCATGCCTTTTTAACAATTTTGCCATTTTCTTCATTATTTTTCTTTTTCCTTCTGGCACTGATCTCAATCCAGCTCTGAAGCCTGGGCAACACAATGGCACTGTTGCATTTTGTCTTTCTCAGCAAGCAGGGACTTCAGAGCCACAATGTGTTAAAAATTAAATGAGAAAGGAATAAAGATTTTTTTAGACAGTCAATACTAAAAGTAACTCTTTCATGGCATGCCAAGCATGCTTAAAGCTCAATTTTGAACAATAGTGCTAAAAGTGAGACGATGCTCAAGTATTCTGATAAATCTAAAAGTGCAACAAAGAAAATAAAATACTTTCATCTGATCAGAGGGAATAAAATAACCAAAAAGAACAAAAAGTCTGTAAGACTGTCTAAAAGATTGTGTATGACATATATTGTAAAAGTAATTTTATTTTGCTCGTAGGATTGGACCACTAGGCCTAGCACTGCAATCTTTCCTTTTCGCAAAATAAAAAGTCACTTTAATCATAAATAACTATTTTACTTTTATTTACTGATGCAAACAGGCTTTGTTTGCTCACAAGGATTCAATATTTTAGTATAGCCTCTGGAGATCCCTTTGGAGAATACAGCTCTCTGAACAATAAATACGATGGGGCCCTTCTCAACGTTGGTGTTTACTACAGAACAGATTTTCATGTAAATACATATATTTACAGGAACAAGATAGTTGCATTCAAACACATATTTTAAAGTTTTCAGGGCATTATGAATGAAATAGAACTATTTTTATTTTACATATATTAAATATTTTGGTATAATTACATATTTTACCTATTACAACATATTTTGTTTAATTTAAAATATTTATACATCAAAACATTTCAGATGTTAGTTTGCAATATACCATGTCACTGGAATCGTCTTTCTTACACACCATGCAATGTGCAACTATAATCTCCAGTCCTTCTTCATAATTTGTCAAACTTATTCCTCCCCTCGCTCCATGATAATTGTGTACTCGAGTTCAAAGTTGAGCAGATGAACATGTGAAGCAGAAGTAATGTCAACCTCATGCTGGCTCAAGTTCTATAGACCCCATGCATAACATGGTAAAACAACAACAACAAATATTCTTATTTAATTGTCTTATCTCAATGCTGGAGTAGACCGGGGGGGGGAGAGAGAGAGAGATGATCCTTCCCCTCACCACCGGGATCCATCATGGACAGTACGGTTCTACACTATTCAGTGAGCACCATCTCCTCGTAACAGTGTATACAGGATGAACATATTTAAAATGGCAAAAGAAACAACTGTAGAATTACTTTTGTAGAGGAAGAACTTACTTTCATTCTCTACAAATCCAATTCTCTCCATGATAAGACCGACTGACAATGTTCTGTGTTCATAAAACGCTTATATAGAAGAATTTTCAACTCTATAATAATTTTTTACATATTTTCTATTTTGTTTAACATATTTTGGAAAAAATAGTTATATATGTACATGTTTTCCCTTTTTTATTACAATAAATTCCATCCCAAGTGATAACACAAGTTTAAAGAATGACAACTATATTCACATTTTCACTGATGCAATTCCATAATTCCAGAGTTGAAATAAATACTTAAGTCGTTTTAAATATTAATTTTTACAATCATTCATTTTGAATGGTGACCATTCATTGATTAGATCTCTTTTTACACCCCTATCTGAAGCAGATCAAATACCTCTGTCAATTTTAGGTCAAATAAATGCCTGAACTTTCGGGCTCTAACCATAACTAAAATATCACAAGATACAATGACTTAATTTTATCAGTTTCTCTAAAATGAAATCAATTGCTTATATTTGCCTCTTATTATTTTTTTGTCAGAGGTAAGTAGATGATGTATTCCATTGCAAAAATTTGTGTCAAATGGGTTATTTTCTTATTTTATTTGTTTTGAAAATAGATATTTTATATAAAATAATTGAGCTAACTAGAAATATTAATTAATCGGCTCTTTTAATTACAATATGTTTCTAAAAATATGACTTCATATTATTTTAAAAAATAACATAAAAATTCTCATTAGAATTTTCAGATATCAACAAATTTGATTAGAAATATAAAATTTGTACACCGTCCTTTGCTATGTTTAAAATGAGTTGTTAATAGGTCCTGAAAATCTCTCAGAGGGGTACATTTCCTTTTCATTAACACATAAAAGTATGGCATTAAACTTTTGGTAGTTCCGTAAACAGCCCCAAAAAATAAAAGATCAACTTTTCATTGCAGTCATTAATTAAAGGTTTAGGGTTATGCAATAAATCAAACAAAACAGTTGTTAATGGAGACATTCTTGCGAAATTAACAAGAAACTTTACAATTCAAATTCAAAGAAAATCAAATAACTCTTCAATGTCTTGCCTTGAAATTACTTGTAAATTCATAACAAACAAACTTCCAAAAAAGGCTACAAAACATTGAACGAACAAGTTTTGTTTTTCGAGAATCTTCACAAAAACTGAACATCAAGACCTGTGATTACCAACAGATGACTTTCAGAAGACCTCGAACAAAGTATGGCTGATGCTTTCTAAAGAAATTGGAATGTCTCATAAATGGAGGAAAACTATTAAGTTGCCTTCCAATATAACAGGATCCCTAAGGTAAGAGTGAACATGCACAAATCCTTATCTATTACAGAGTTGTAGACAGTAGAGTACTGCAGGGCTCAGTACTGGGTCATCTCCTATTTGTCTTGTACCACATTCTTATGGATGTGGAAAACACATGTTTAGTTGATGAATAAAAATATGGAAACCTCCTAAAAATAACCTTCAAAATTACCTGGATAAAGTCACTAAATAGACTAACAACTGATTGCTATCTTTTATAATTCCCCCAAAAACGCAGATTCATTTTGGCAAAAAAACGTGTAACGCCAGCTACTTATTGTACAATAACACAATTCCAGCAAAGACATTGTAATCAAAAATGGCCCTGCAAATATCTGACCTGAAATGAAGTACTCATAACACTAACAAACTACAATAACAACAACAACAAAAACTAGTTATATGATATATTTAGTGAACAAATGGTTCAAGAATCTCTCCTCAACACTATCCATTAGGATATATACCACTTATCAGACTAATCCTGAAATTTGCATGCATTAGTTTGGCAAGTTCTGCCATAGAGGTCCTGAGAAAGAATACCAATGAACAACAAAAACACCAGCAAACTTAAGGCACCTTACATATGAAGAAAGACTTGCTTCTTGAATCTACCAACTTTGTAACAGGGATCAAGGAGACTTAATTAAAAAAACATTCAAAATAACTAACAATAATTATTAAAATCAGTATTCTAATTACAAGACATCTTAACCAAACACCTAAGTGAAAGGTCATCAGCATACATGAATAAGGAACATTTCCCTAGAAACCCGTAAAAATCCTTGTTTATCAGTTGTCAATGAATGTAACTCTCCACCAACAGACATTATTCAATCAGTCACTGATGAACAATTTAACACAAAATAACCAAATTTGCATCTTTCACTTGTAGGCCTTGATGTATACAAACTTTAGTACAGTAGCATTGTACCACAAACTTAAATTGAAAAAATAATTTTCAATGATTAACACTTTCCGGGCTGGTATAATGGGTAGTTGTCAATTCCCAGCTGACTGGCAGTTTTTGACTATTTTTGTAATTTTACTAAAAAATCTAGCTTTAAAGCTGATATAATGTTATTCTAAAGTTATTACAAGTAACAATCCCTCTTTACAATGTCATATTTCATCAAAAGGCAAAGGGTTCCTATAATTTTTGAAATTCTGCAACAAAAATGTATGTTTTCCAGGGGGAAAATATCACATCTCTTTGTAGGTGCTATGGCATGGCGGATTTTTTCTAAATAATTGAAACACTACTGCCACTTGTCACACCTCTTCATTTTCTTATCCTGAGCCTTGAAACATGAAAAGGATCGGTGCTCATGCTTCATCAACAAAGCATGGCATACTTAGGTATAGTCCAATAAATTTTAAGATATTTTTCATGAATTGCAAAAGTACAAAAACATTTTTTTATACACAAATCAACCATTTCTTCCCAGTGTTGACTAACAGATATATAGTTGGGGAAAAGTTAAAAAGATAGTAGTCATGTTTTATGTTTAAACACCTATTTTAAAGAACTGTGCATAAAAAGATAATATATTCCATAACTGCAAATGTGAACGAAAATTATTTCATACAGGTATCCAATTAACCTTTATTCCAGTTAAATAAACATTTTGTACTATTGATATTATTTTCATTGAATATTTCATAAAATCATAACCTGAGGATGGAAGGCAAACATTATCTGATATCCAACGAGGATTGGGACAAAATTGAATTAATGCTGTAATGCAAAAGTATGTCTCATTTTTGTTTATTTTACTTTATCCTCTCCCTTGACCTTTCAAAATTTACATTTCAACAACAGAAAAATATTTAATTCTTAAAATAAAAATTCAATCAAATCAATCAATTTAATCGAAAAAAAATTCTTAAAAATGTCTTGAATGTCAAAAGCTGGCAAAATGTGAAAATGTTGAAATTGGCACTATTTTTCAGGTAAAGAAAACAGGAACTACAGATGTAGTTTTAGAGACACAGTTACAACACTACAAGCCCAGTTACAAGGAATGAATCCTATAATAAAGCCCTCCAAACATACAAAAGAAAAGAGTGAAACAGCAGAGAGAAAGGTGGAAAACAACAAATCAACCACGTCATTCACAGTTTTTAACTGTTTTTGACAAAAATAAATAAACCTGCTGGTAGGCAGGGCAGTAACATGTGAAATGGCAGTAACATGTGAAATCCAAGCCTCTGGCAAGAACCCAAACTGTTGCAGTCATATGATGGAAATTGTCTTACCTGGATTTACTTTAAGCTGATTATACACAGCTCTGACAACTTCTTCAGGAGATACGAAGTCCCAAAGACCATCACAAGCCAAAACCAGAAAATCTTCATCTCCACGAAGATCCACTGTCCTTACATCTGGTTCTGCAGTTACATATGGTTTGTACAAAATATCACCTAAAAAAGGTGCATACAATACCATTAATGAAAATAATGGTTTCAGACCAAAAGAAATTAATATAGGAAGTATTTGTACTTATAAACAAAAACTGCACTTATACAACATTCATTTAATTATTTTAAACATCTGAAATTCTAGAATAATAAAATTAAATCATCAAATAGGAACTCCAAGAAAATTAGTTAGCACTTTGTTCGTTCGATGGGCAATTTCTAATTGAGGAATTTTCTTTATAATATAAGAAGTCATAGTAAAACTAAAAACTTCTATAAGAAACATACCGATCGCTCTTGAAACAGCGAGTTGTCCATTCACTCGCCAAGTACCCCAATACAGGACACTACCTCCCATGGACTCAATACGATTCTTTTCATCCTGAAACACATTTGCATAATTCTCAAGAATTGCAGAATCCTTTTAAATAAAATTATGTTCTACACTTCTACATTTTAATCTTTGCAACCGATATAAAACACTGAGAATTAATGTAAATGAAATTTCATGTGACTGGAAGTCCTTAATTATGTTGTTTCTATGAAGATTGTTTCAAGCTTTTCGTTACCTGTCATCATGATTTAATATAATGTGAAATTGGTTTAAGGCAAAGTAAGTAATTGTTTGAGGCAAAAATTTCCATTGTGAAGGCAAATTGACTTTGAACATGCTGTAACTTCAGTTCTGAGAAAATACTAACTAAAAGAGTTAATTTTTAATTTTTGCGGAAAGAAATAATATCATAAAATATGAGAGAAAACTCAGTGTACATCATTCAGAAACAACCCTGCTGCAATATAATTATATTTTGCTGAAGGTCAAAAATAATTTCATTTGCATATCTATTTACTTCTGGCATAACAAAAACTCTTGAATCCAAGATGACTCAGTGACTAATAGAATCATTCGCACCATTGCCTGTCTTCTCTTTACCTTCATTGCTCAAATTACTCAACAGTTTAGGAGGAAAATTGTTGTCCTCATCACAAGAATTCAGTTCCAATCCATTATCAAAAGATTTTGAATATGTAATGTTGCGAGTCGCTGTGAATTTGACATCTGTACATGACTTTTAAGCAAGAGCACAAACACTATTGACGAAGAAAGTCACTCTGAATGTAATTGACAATGACTGCTGGCAAGAATATCTAATTCCAGAAAAAAATTGCAAATATATGCAACAGATAGAAGGATACTTTGACAACTGTCCCTCGACTTTCTTAGTGATGTTAAAAACGGCATTCTAGGTGCCTATGATGAACAGATATTCAAATTCTGACAAAGAAGATAAATTCACTGAAAGTTTATATGTACATTTATGATATGATTTATGATATAAGATTTGCACTTCTTTGTGATTTTTAAAAAGTGGTGTTTTTAATTGGTTAATTTTTTGATTATCTGAAAGGGAAAACATGAACATTTACCACAAAAGAAGTATTGCTAAGTTGTAACTGTCCAATATGTGAATTTCTTTTATTCAAGAACTTAAAAGATTAATGGTAATCGAGTAATTGTCTTGTATTAAAAAATATCAAAGTGCATCAATACAAAGAGGGCATTTTGAGCTCAATTGTAGTTTTACTTCTAGGAGATAAAAGTTTTGTTCCACAGCAATTTATCTGGAATAATTCTCCCATTTTACAAAAAAAATGGACATTTCTAATATAATTATAGAATTTGATTCAGCAAAAGTGTTATACATGAATGTCGATTTTGGATTGTGCATTGAATTCTTAAATTGTAAAAACAGCAACTTTCTGCAGAGAAATAGAAAAGAAAATAGAAATAATTTAGGGGTTTTTTCATTAACTGAAATGAACATATAATTACAATGAAATAAAAAATGAAAATAGAAAATTATTGAATATTATTGAATTATTGAACGAATTCAATACTCTTAACAAAACTGAAAAAATATAATTTAATGAGCATATTACCGTACACTTTTTTCCAAGCAATATTAAATTCTGACATTTACCCTGATTCCCTGACTAGTGGCCACTCTGGCATTAGATTTCACAATGCAATGTGATTTTAACACAAATAATAAAAAAATAAATTTAAAAAAATCGGGTATTGAGTCCCTACTTTATTTATAAATATAATTCTTAACACTAAAAATCTATAATACAATATTTGAAAATCTTACTGTTTATATATCACTTAAGGGTAGTATAGTCTCCATTAAGTATCATGTATTTAATATAAAAAGTATCATGTACTTAATATGAAAATGCTTATATAAAGAAAAGGGAAATTCGATAAGTGAAAGTCTCAATATTGAAGAGTAATTTTGTGCAATTTGGAAGTAGTGATTTAACAATAAAAAGTAGTGTTAAATCCCCCCTCCCTGAAATAAGCAGAAACAAATTATATTATTTAAATATGAATGATGTAAGTTGTGACAATAAATAGTTTGGAGGATTGTGGATGATATATCTCAAAATTATATAAAGTAATATTGTTAAAATGCAGTATTTTGAGGAATAAGAAAATGTTCTTCAGAACCAAATGAGACCCTTAATAAACAAAAGACAAAATTTGTAACAGCTGATTGAAAAAAGAAAATTCAATGACAAATATATTTATTTATAGTATGCTATGTAATAAACAAAAAAATATATATTAGAAATAAATAAAAAAATAGTTATTAGAAATATATTAAAATATCACAAAATGTGGTAACTCAAATGGCATTGGAAGCTTTTCTTCCCCTTAAAAGGTATTAATATAATGGAATTTAATATTCTGTATTTATTATTATTATTATTATTATTATTATTATTATTATTATTATTATTACAAAGATTATGTATATGTGACTAATTGTAATTTAATTTTATTAATTTATAATAAAATTAATAAATTTAATTTATTTATTTAATTAATTTGCATTTATTTTATTTTTAACCACCTTAAAGGCAAAAACAGTTTCCTCAACCCACATACAAAAACAACAATGCCCATATTATTCTTAGAATATACATATACCACAACTGAAGGTAAGTACCGGTCTTTCAGGTTTATGAGGATCCACCAACTTTACTGCCTGGCCATTTCGCACCAAGATAGCTTGTGAGTCACCCAGCCAAGCAACATATAGCTTTTTGTCTTTTTGTCTCAGCAAGGCACACACTGCTGTCGTTCCACTATTTAAACTCTGAAACAATACCAGAACATTATGAAAAAAACATTATTACTTACTTCACAATTTGACGATTGTCAGTGGAATTTAAGAATACCTTCACCTAGATACTTCCTTCAAACTCGTCATATAAAATTACTATTTAATTTCTGTTGCTCCAACAAAATAAAAATTCTAAATTGTTTTACACTTTCTGCACTTAAGAAATACATTTTTGGTATTCTTCATATGAGAAAATATTCAAAAGATATATTTTAAAATGACATAGAAATTTGATTATGATTATGTTTTATTACATACACCATGCAATTCATTGATAAGTCTCAGAACAATGAAAACAAAGAAGTGAGAAAATTATAAAAGCTATTGCAACTTATCTTGTTGATCAATGATATTAGTGAAGAGGAATAATAAATGACAATGAAATTTAATTTCTTATAGGGATATTTCCAATCAAAGTATGAATTTCACAACTAACACAAGTCAATGGGTCATATGAATAAAATTGAGCACTTGCTCATGAGTACTTGCTCCGGAGCAAAGTGAGTCTACTCCGCGGAACTAGCAGAAGCTCCATTTCGTATGAATAAAAACTTCGTATGTCTCCGAAGAACTTACTCATGTCTCGCGAGCATTTGCTCGTCGTGAACAAGTGATAGTGCAGGCTAAGAGTTTTAAAAATTGGGTTCTTGAGCAACAAAGAGGTTACATACGTTACGCACGTCGCGCACATTTGTGCGGAATAAAGAGCAATAGTTTGTTGTCTCATTCTTTAAATTAGAATATGAATAGCAGTAACCAAAAACAGGCGCTAGTGGCCCAGATAATTTTCACCGAAATGCTAAGTGAATATAAAATTATTTCTGAAAAGAGCCAGCTTTCGGAAGTACGCTGTGGCCGAAACGAAACATTACAAAGTTTCAAAAACCAGTACCCCGAAAAATTCCAAGTAGAAAAGAGCGATGGCCAATTAACATCGAACATATGCAATATGAAAACGCGCCTGAAAGCAAACGCCGATAAAAATCGTACCAACCATACATTGTACTTTTCGATTCGGCAAAGTTTGTAATAGTCTACATCACGAGAATTTCGCCTAATCTTGCATTTTTTTAGTCCGCTGTATATGTATATCAACACACGGTAAAAAATCGGCCAATTTAACCTTACTTTTCAAACGTGAGTCTGCTACTAAGGTCCCTCCGAAATTTTGGAGCAAGTGCTCACTCTAGAGAGCAAACGCTTAACTTTATTCATACCAATTCTGAGCATTTGCTCGCCAGTTGAGAGTACGCTCAGAGCTGAAGCAAGTACTCAGAGACTGAGCAATTGCCTACCCACTTTATTCATACGAAACTGAGTAAGATCTCGGAAACTCGGAGCAAAGAGTACTTGCTTACTTTTATTCATACCACCCATTTGTTTTGTGAATGGAGGAACTTTCTGAAGTATTATACGAAAATAATAATGGTTTTTATGCAAAAAAAGTCAATAAAAGAGACAACAAAAACTAAAAATAACTACTACTATAAAAACACTTTTACAACTACTATAAAAATATTTTTAACAATTACAAAATTAGCAAGATAACAACATGCAAGACATTCCTACCTCTTTGTTTGATTTTTCAATAAAGAGTGTGTCAGTTCGGAAGAAGGCATCCTTTATTGCCTTCTCAGGATCAGTAGGGTAAAAGGGGCTCTCTGCCAGAAACTGGTGCAAATGGCTCACACTGTACACAGCAGCATCGGTTCCAGCATGACCATCGAACACAGCGTAGTAACTCGCAGGACTTGCATCCTGGAAAAGCATCCACAACAATAACTATTGAAATCTTACTGCTGTACAGCTTCAGGTAACAGTTTCAAAATATTCAATGCACAAATTAGAAAATTACAATTTAGAAACCAAAATGACTATACAAAACTACTCTAACTACTGATCTTTATTCTTTTTTGTTCACAGACATTTTGATTGTTAATTGTACCTTTTAACTTTCATTTTACTACAGAAACAATATATATCTGATTCTTCCTGACAATTGCAAATGACAATGGTAGAATTGGAGCATAGTATTTATGTACAGTAATTGGCATTACAGTTTAAATATGCAATTATGGTATGCAGAATTAATTATATGCCGAAAGTGAAAAGCCGACCTGCTATTCCAGGTTCATAATGTAATAATTCAGTATATAATTATACATTAAAACTTGGAATAGAAACACTGAATGTTACAATATTACAATTATTTTCACTCACATTAAGGAAACTCACTGTAAGGAAAATCAGAAAAGTAGAGTAGTTAAAATCTACCTTAATGTTGAAGAAAGCATGAAAATCTTCAAGAATGACATGACGATCTTCCATGCAGCGCCTGGAGTTTTTAACTGCACAAGATGATAACAATGGTCCTTGCAAAGGAGGGGGCAATGATGCAACTCTCCCATTGTCGCAGAAACGCAGGCATACTTCATTAACTTTGTTTGTAACAGCTTGCATCATCTTTAGTGGTAAGTAACCTGCAACACAAAATGACAACAGGATTTTAAAAAATTCTACAAATAAAATAAAAACATAAATTTTGTCAATTAACCACAGGTTAAAAACAATTTTCAAGCAGATGTATATTAACAAAAGCTAGTGTCAGAAAAAGAACATTCCATCAATGATCTTCAGGCATTACAATCAATACTTAGATAACTAATTTGACCATTTTCCTTACACACAGACACAAAGTGAGAAAATTCTATGAAGATGATTTAATTCAGGCAGTGTTCAGAATTATGAATCTTATGTAGTATGGTGTGTATTCCTCAGGCAAGTAAGCCTTTAGTGGAAACACAAAGCAATTAAATCATGTTCATCCTTAAAAATAACAAGCAAATTAAGTGTTTTGATACTTCTGTAACACTGGAAATATTGAAATAATTCTAAGAATGACAATTTTTTAATATGGGATTGATAACTAATTAATTACATCATCTATGTGATAATCCTCAGCGATAATTAGATATCGCAAAGATGAGGTTCCAGTTCATTGTTAGAGAGAAAATTGGAGGACGAAAATCCACGTCGTCGGTAAACCGCTTGACCATTTCGTATCCTTCTGAGGCCCGCCTTACCCATCGACGAAATTCTCCGGAATGCGCCGCCTCATCTCAGGTTTGAAGGCGCCGTTGTTCTGTACCTTTTCCTGGAAGGACGTTTCCTTCTCGGCTTAAATGAAGGAAATAGTGGAGCGAAAGAGACCATTGCAGCGTCCATAAGCTTAACAAAGCAAATTCTTAAATGTACTGGAAAAATGAAAAACGGTCTCAACGGCATTTGAGTACTGCAACTAAACCTAAAATTGTTTAGTTTGCAGCTGCTGCCTTGTATCTCATTTTCGAGAAATATTTGCTTCTTAGACCTTATTTTGGAATAGAAATAGGAATGTGTCATTCATTGGTGTTCATTTTCTTCCCCATACGCATGTGTAGCTGTATAAGGCGAGAAAATCATTTTAATAAAACAGAAGTTATATTTCGATATTGTATACTTGTTTCTATAGTACATATTTCTGTATTTTATAAAACACAGATGCATATGTTTTACTTACGTTTAGTATTCCGTTACACCCAGGGGAGCTTTTTATTAAACAACGCAAACAACTAGTGTGTGAGCAGAGACCTACGCCACTAACGAGTTAAAATATTACCGTTCCTCTTCGCATGCATTACTGATTCTGATATCTTTTTATATCAGCAATATTGCTCGAAAACATGAACACGTCAAATCTTGAAAACAGGCAATTGAATATACTATATTCACTTCTCATCGGAGTTTACATCTCTTCAACTACCACAGTGAACCAGAGACCGATATCTAACCGCACGCCCCCAGCGAGATCCGAAGTTGTCATTACCGCCCACGAACCTCATTTCGCTTTCGTGGGCACCACGAACTCCTTCCACGTTCCCCGGCTCATCTTTCTCTCGTGTTTACACTTTCGCCTACTCAGACTAACATCGTTTCCTCGTTCCCACGCGGCGCGCGTCTGTTCCCAGCGGGCAGCCGTCGCCCCCGCCCCCACCCCGCCGACGGAACCTGTTCCACGCGGAGGCGGCGTGCGATTCTCCGGAGGAACAGCCTTCTCCTGTTCGCGCGTCGGCGACAGACGCGACGCAACACGACGCGACGCGACACACCGGTTTACGTGGCTCAGGGCATCAACTGATGTTACTGCATTACCTCTGACCGGGAGGTCCTAGGGTCCAAATCACGACGCAGCGTTTTACAGCACATAGCAGGAGTTTGGACACTAGCTAGATAGCTTCCTATCCTCACCTCTTACTTACACACTTACATGCACTACACTACTACAGATGTCGGGGGGTTAGAGATTGTCCCGGCTGGGGCGGTGCCCCACTGGTGGGAGATACCTGGTTGGGGACACCACAAAAGCCGACATATGGCACCAGGTCTCACCATCCAGCGGGGGAAGATTACCGGCACCTCCAAGGGAAAAACATCCACTACACTAGGGGACTAATGACCTTAGCAGTTGACGCGCCCGGAAACATGAAAAAATCAATCAATTGAGCGGCGCAAGGCGATGACGTGGGACTTCGCCGCGCATTTCGAGAGCTTCGAACCCACGCGAAGGTTTCTCGCCCTTTCCGCCTCTTGCCTTCTCTCGCTCAACAGCATCCCTATTGCATTGGCATGACTAGTCGCTGAACAACATTCTTTGCTCAAGGGAGGGGAGGATATCTTCAAAGGTTATTTCTTGAGTTATTAACAAAAACGCTTCATGACACATAATACGATTCGTATTAAATGAACAATAGTTTTAAATTTAACAAACCGTAGTATCGTGAATCACATGTCACCACGAGTGTTTTGGTAACACCAAGAGTACTTTGAAAATTGTTGATAAATTCCCAACTCGCGAAGCGAGGAGGGGATTCTTTTGAGAATTTGTAAAGCACGAGTTTAATAGGACTATTGAAATTGAAACGAACTGAAAGCGTATGTTAAAGTACATACCCTGTGTATTGGACATCGACATAGCGATAGATGTATACCTGCTCGTAAGATGAGTCACAGTTTGTAATTATAAGCGGTAAGAAAAATCGGATAGAAAAAGCGATTAACTTTTAGCGATACATCGCCCTGATTGGAGCATTTTGTATGTACAGTTAAGCACTACTGGATTTAATTTCACGAATGGGATAGTCACTGTAATTCAGTTAATGTTCAGTTCTAACACAGACGAAAAATTGGCCCCATCGACACGAAAATCCAGTGATACGTCTTTATATTTTCTCTTAACTTCATGAAAGACAAATATTCAACCATCTGTTTATATAGAAATATTTATTTTCGACCCGAAATCATAAACATGGCTACTAAACAAGACGTGAAATTCTGCTCCCCGGGTGCGCGGGAACAAGTGAGCAAGTACGCGTGTGTGTACCTATTAGAGTATGCGCGTGATTACAAAAACGTACTTTGGAAGAGGTAGCGAAACGTGTATTTCCTTTAAGGTGAACTTTGGACTTTACGAGTTTCGGGCGAGGAAGTTAGGAAGATAGCAAAATTGGATAGGTGGATAGGTCTACAAATCAACTTTGGTGCGAAAGTTCCCATCAGAAGTTTCGTGCCTGAAGAGGCAGCACACGGAAGCTCAAACCAGCAAGGGACTCTTCCTACTCCGTCTGGTTAGGCCCGAAGGAGTACAATACATCCCCAACTTTGTGCCACTGCGCTCGTTCTTCACATTGCACAACTTGTGCGGACTGAATATCGCTTTAATACTCCACATTGTTTTGCCATTTTATTTCCTTGACGGATAAGACAAATATTCTAAGAATGTACAAAAATGTATACAAACAAGGCGGCAGCAATGTCCTGGAGTCATCAGTTTTTAGACCACATATCTACGCATTACTTATAAGGAAAACGAAAAGTGAGTCCAGTCCATAAACAAATGTAAAAAAAGATCTACTCATTCATCTTAACCGAAAGATCTCTGATATCTGAAATGAGATTGCATTCCACATGAGCTACCAGTGCGTGTAATAATGGATTTTTAGAACTTCCCATTGGTATGCCAACACGCAATAATAACTTTATTCTACAATGTTCCTGTCAGGTTGATAGTTTTGGGGAAATATAAAAATATATTTTAATGATAAATAAAATTGATTCTCCGCCACAAAGAAAATACCTTTTTTTCTCGTCTCGAGCACATTTACTCGTATTACAGAACGTTCAGTCCCCCCCACCCCACCCCCCGATTCATGTCATCCGCAAAGAATGCCACCGATCCGAAGAAGAGGAACCGTGTACGAGGATGGGCCTTCACACACGTCTAATGTGAGAATCCTGTCCCACTTGTCCCTCCGCGTTTTCCTCACAGAACAGCAAAACAGAGGCATTGTCAAAACACCCATTAAATCTTCGTCATGTGGCGTGGCGTAATGATTTAGAGCAGGGCGGAGATGGTGGTGGTGGTGGTGGTGGTGGTGGTGGATGGTGAGGACGGGAGGGAGGGGGGGCTGGAAAGCACACCTGTGCCGAGGAGTCTCAGGTTGAGCGAGAACCGGGAGAGGTGACGCAGGGCATCAACTATGTCATTGTAGTGTCTTTAAGGTCCTAGATTCGAGTCGCAAGAGCAAGATAGCAACTAAGTCGAATTCAATCTCTGGCTGGAGGAGAATTCTAGCGGCCGGTTACTCTGATCGATAGTTTCCGTGATTTCTCCGAATACCAGGCGAATGCTGGAGCAGTCCCTAACAAACGGGTCACGGACCGCGCGTGATCCTTCCCTCCTCTTCCTTGTCATATCTTCACCCCTTACATACACGCACGCTTACATGCACGCTTACACGCACGCTTACATGCAATACCACACCTGCCGAAAGACCAGTGGGGAGCTTAGAACTTGTCCCGGCTGGGGCTGCCCCGCTGGTTGGAGATACCTGGATAGGCAAACCCTGTTAGCGGACAGTATGGCGGCAATGGATCCCATCATCCAACAGGAAAGAAACAACGCTCTCTCTCTCTCTCTCTCTCTCTCTCTCTCTCTCTCTCTCTCTCTCTCTCTCTCTCTCTCTCTCTCTCTCTCTCTCGCTCGAAGAAAACACATGCACTACACTTACTGGACTAATGGCATTAGCAGTTGACGAACCCGCAACCACTAATAAATAAATAACAGTGCACGAAATCACCTTGCACGGAGCAGGTGGCATCCGCTCTGCGGAAAGCCGCCACGATTTTCCGAACTCCAAACACACCCAAAGTCTTACTGCGAGCAAAGTATCTATCTATTTCAATATTTAAAAAAATAAAGAACGAACGTCTTAGAATGAACTAATGGACTTTTAAATAAATGCGAACAATTAAATTCAAACAAAATGATAATGACAAAATGACAATTCTCAAGTAATTTTTGACATTGACCATCGCCCTTGCAACAGTCTCAATGTTCATATAACGGATCTCCATAGGTATGTGCGGATGTTAAAAAGTTCATTTTATTTAATAACACATTAATAACTATTAAGCTTAATAGTATATAGCTTAATTTTTAAACCAATTATTCAAATAATAATTAACGCATTTCACATAATCTAGTAAGGTCAAAACAAAATTTCGTTCTCTTAGGTCCAAAAGACGATGTACCCATCATAGTACTTCTGAAGTAGCGGTCTAGAAGCAACCCCAAGGCATCCTGAAATGGAAGCCAACAGATGTTTTTATCTCCACAAACCCCAAAGTTACTCCTCTGAAGACATATTCAGGTTAAGCAGTTCTTTGAAAATGCGTATGAAAAGTTCTAGTTCTATTCTTAAGCTTGGGGACATAACTACTGTCTGTGTACTCGCTCACAATGATTAGATGAGAATAAATCGTCTTTCAATTAACTTATTCTGAGAATGAGAACACATAAGTCTTTAAAAAGTCGTTTAATCTCGGGCCAGTGCTTAGTCATGAATTTCACTTCATTCCTAACTGGGGCAAGAAAACATATGGCACGGGCTTGCTCAAGTCGCTGTCTCGAACTTCCTCGCAAAGATCTACAAAATTAGCAACATTAACATAAAAAAGGATGTTTAATGGATCCATTCCCGAATCCATAACAAAATCCAGGCCAATAAGAAACTGAAGCAAATTTTAATTAATATGCTTATTGCGTCATGGCCTTTTGAATATTATAATTTGACAGAAAAAAATAGTTGCACAAGATGCGTCAATCCTGGCGTGACGAAGCAGAACCTTTGCGTGCACGGGCCGAACATGTCCGCACAAGACCCGACTCCAATACCTCGGAAGCAGCGCCCACCGACGCGTACGAAACCCAACCTTGCGCAACGTGACCCGTTTCCGGGAAAGAGGTCCACCGCAACAATGAGATCTAGCCTCGTTTAAGACGTATAGTTTTCTTTAATACGGTGTACGGCAGTAAATAAATTTCATGCAATTTCCTAGGGGGATAAAAAACACGCCAGAACCACGTTTCATCAGCTTTGTCCCACGGCGACACGGCGGAGGCAGTTGACTCAGGGCGTGACGTCACGCACTCATTTGCCGGTGGAATTGCCGGAATAGTCGTCCGCACCCCTCCTCACCCCGCCGCCGGGTCATTGAGCGCGGGCGGGCGAGAGGGAGAGCCGGCGCGGCGCGAGGTAAGCGAGAAGATACGGGCTGCCAGAGGAACGGCGACATGAGTGCGAGGAGCGGGTCGGCCCACTGAGGGCACCAGGCCGAGAGGAAGTGACAAGTCCGTCGGAGGGACCGCGGAGAAGCCGGCAGCAGCAAGGGAGCGAGGGCAAAGGACTTGAAGGGACGGGGCTATGCTTTGAAAACAAGCGTGTTGTGGAACCGGACGGGCGCTCGAGGTTCGCCTGGAGCGACGATACAAGGGCGCGGAATAAAGCTGAGGAATGGGCGTGGAAGAGTCTACGAAACGGAGAGAGGAAGCGAGTAACATATTGAAGGAGAAAAAGTTGTGACAGCCATGGGGTGAACGCCATGGGTTTTCTTATGCGTGCAGTGAGCCACATCTACTTTACACCAGGATACTGTGAGTTTGTTGGGATCTCTATTGGTGTCCTGTAAATATGCGCAACCCTTTAATTCTTTTCGACGAAGAAACGATTTGGAAGCCACAAAAGTTGCTGTTAATACATGAGTAGAGGTTTATATAATATTTCTACAATTAAATTATTTATTTAAAAAATCAATCAAGGGCGAAAAATAGTTTGAAAAAATACTGATACGCTGTTGCTTGTTATTGTCTTCGATACAGAGCTCGATATATGCTGCATAATTTATGGGATCGAGGGATTCGTGGTTACGAGGGAAATATGGAAAGAAGAAGATAAATCGAGTCAAGTTAACATCTAGTTATTAGTTAATAAATAAATCTCTAAATGTAGCTAAAACAATATTGTATGTACGACGGGCGTTAACTAGTTTTGGTAAGGTGGCGACAAAAAGCGCAAGGCTGCGGGGTGGAAGCTGCCGGCGACGCGACGCGACGCAACGCGACGTCCCGGCCAGGCGCCGCCGCGCCGTAACACGCGTTCCGGACGGGCTTCTCCCTGCGTCACAACCTCCCAAGATACTTTACGCGGCGCCCCAACGAGGGCAAAAAGCGCGGCTTTCGGCGAAGCGGAGTACGACGCCGAGTGCTCTTAACTGGGTCGCCAAGTGCCTTACTTTGCGTCCACATGCTTCACTTCAGAGAGGAAAGAAAAATTGAGACGTTTTCGCGTCATTTAGATATCCTGATGCCATCTATCGTGCAATATCTCGTATTATCTCGTGGCCTCATAATTTTCCGAAAATTTATAATGCATAAATTGCATTTAATTTTGTTTTAACCGACGTGATCGTTTAGCAGCTGATTAGATTCAAACTTTTATGTTAAGTTTAAATTATGGTAAGTGACGTTTATTGTAGACCGAAGTTTGACGTTTCCCCTCGATCGAAACTCATCAATGTCAATTTATTGGAAATGCTAGCAATCCCATTATTCGACATCTCTTGCCAGTTTCGTAAACGAATTTCGTGGAAACGATGTACGTCAGTTTACCAATCCTAATTGGAGTCACGAAACGAAAACTCTCATTCCTAACTCCACGGAACACACCGAGAGCTGGAAAGGTTGGCTTCAAAATATATCAATAAAGTCAATAGAAACACAATTTCATCTCACTGAATCAGATAAATATGACAGGTATTTCCTAGTCATGGCATGACTTGCAAGAAAGCGTCAGTGCATGACACAAGAAATAAAGACACAAAGAGACAGAAAGAGTGAAGCAAAAAATGACCGACAACTCAGGAGGGTCACTGTATAATTAAAGATAGAAATCTTTAGTTAAGTGGGGCAGACAAACAACAAACATTGTTCAAATCACAAGACTGTCATCTCGCTCAACAGAGAAGACGAACTGACGCGCCTCCGCGAAGCCTTTGCCATGAATGAGAGCCAATCTAAGAATAAAACCGAACAAAATAAAGCAATTCACAGGTACAAATTTGACTCAATTTTCTAACAACAAGTTCCGGAGAATGGATCCTCGAAATATTATAACATGATCGTTATCACAAAAAATGTATTATTACATTGTATTATAAAAGAAAAGCCAGACATTTATTTTAGTCTCTTGAAAGTAATGATAATTTGTAATGCTGTGGTTCTCAAAGGAGGTACCCCGAAATAACTTAATAAATGTGAAGATAGAAAATAGGCATTGTGTATTAAATATTCGATTAGTGTAATTTAATAAAGTTCAGACATTCTGAGACAAGACAATATTGAATTGCATATTCACAGGCTAAAAATCTGTCAATTATATACGTATATATTTTTGATAGGAGTTATGAAGTTCTAACAAAGACAGGTTTGCTTCTACAATATGAATTTTCTGCTATGATCTCCTAGAGGACGGCTTCCCTCCACCCAACCCCCCCGGCTGTTATAGACGTCGTCTGCTCAGAACTTATACTGGGATTTAAACATAACTGCGCTTGACGAAAATCAGCTGTTGCGGTGTCATCCAATGGGGAGATTGGCCATCACCAAAATGACGTCACTGTAGTGATGTGCGTAATCTCCCGATTGGATGACATCAAAACAGCTGACCTGCCAAGTGAAGCTCTAAATAAACCGAAGTATAAAGATTTATCTTCCCTTTCTGATGCTCCCTCAAATCACGTAGGGCCGTAGGGCACAATCATTATAAATAAGAAAACGGCACCTTGTGAAGTTGTGAAAACAGTCAAGTCTTTGGATAAAATATATAAATATTAAATTATGAGAACGAAGTGTTCATATCTATGACGTGTTCAAAGAACTAGTTCTAATTAAAGTAAATACATTTTATTGGTATCGGTGAATATATCACGGAATTATTTCTTTCTCCACCTACCAAAATATGCAAGGTCTTGTTTCTTTTTCTTTACTGAAAACGCTACTTACAGACGACCCTTTACCGCAGAGCTGTAATTCGTGTTATGAAAATTGAATTCTCAAGGCCATTTGGCTCCACGTTTGCCGGGTGCGGGTGGGGGGACCTGAAGGTCAGCTGACGCTCCCGATGACAGGTGAGGTTCTGTATCGATATACCGCCCTCCGCTGGCGGGGTTTGGAGATTTGTCACACGAAGAAGCGCCGATGAGTACAAGCAGATTAACAAATACACGTAGGCGACGTACTAAACACGTGTTTAGCCGTGGTTTTAATGATTAAACAAAGCACCACGACTTTACAGCGATACTGACTTAAATGAACGGATTTCTCAGATTTTATAAAATATCACTTATACCTTTCTGGTATATCTGGTTCTTTCACCCATTCATATTGCCATGAGGTTCCTGGAAACATCGGAAGGAGCCAGGCCTTGTGGCGTTTTCTTATTAATCGATATAACCGTCACTAGAACACAATGTGAGAAGAAGAGACAAAGAATAAACGATTTTTTCCAGAGACAATACTGTAAGCTAGCTTGCAACACTGTAAACACATGCACACTTAATGTATAAAAATCCATTATGTAAGCTGTAAAAATAATTTTTATACCACCTTCAGCTTTAAAAATAAGAGACTTTATCTTACCCGAAATTTGATTATTCGACCACCCCATTATTTCTGTTAACAGAGGTTCTATTGCATATGATGTTTCCAGATTGGATAAACCATCTCACGAAAATGATATTTTTAAATAATTGAGTTTAAAAGTTCATAGTGCAGTACTATTTGATAGATAACTTTTATGCCTGAATACTTACAATAATCGACAAACTTAGCACCACAGCGAGCAATCCGTACGATAGTTCGGAGTATATGTTTCCAAACAAAGCTCTTGGAGTCCCACGGGAAGTGATGATCTGTACATCGCGAACTTTCCCCGGGAGATGATAAGTTGGTTTTGAGCGCCAGACAATATTGCAGAAGGAAAGAAAGGAGCAGCGGCTTGAGAGAAAACACCACGTTCGCTTGGCGCGACCTTGAAGCTCGCAATTTCGTGACGCGAACCATCACACACCAGAAAGTTCGATTGCAATATACTATACACGTTCGTAAGCTCCCAAAGCGAAGATCACCAAAAGGGGGTGGTGTGCTATTGTTTAAAAGGGTTTAAAAATGGGGACTAGGAATGTTGACCCTGAATGAGTTACCCTTATAATCGCAACGAAACATTCCCGCAAATACATTTTAAGTCGTGGATCGAATTCAGAAAAATAGTTTGCGAAAGAAACTGTTTCGGAAACTGATTAATATAATAATCATTCAGTAAATCATGAAGACCACTCCATTTCAGTCCAGTGCGTTTTAGTTTACTAACATATAACAGCCTATTTAGAGAATAATTATCTTCAAATCAAAAATATTTAATATCCATAAAAGCACAAATTTGTAGAAAATTACACAGGTTTTTTTTTTTCAGAAGAGAATTTTTCTACTTCCGCTTTCCTGCCTCACGCAGATTTCCGCATTTGTTTAAAAAATATGTATAAAAAGAGGCATTTGTCTACGTCGGTGCCGCTACTTGTAGGCGGCAAGGGGTGGCTGCGTCGCGTACACGCGCCCGCGTTCCGCGCAGGTGGTTTCGCGGGCGTTTTTGTTTTCGGGGCTCGCGCATGACGCACGCTCCGCCGTCCCGCCCCGTCCCTCTCCCCCGCCAGAGCCACGCCGCGCAGCTTCCAAAATGGGCCGACAGGCAGCGCGGGCCGCGCCACGGCACCACAAGGAGGAGCTCCGGCCGGCCGACTCGCCACGAGGGCGGGCGGGAACGGCACGCGCGAAGCTCCACAACGCAGGCTGTCACTTCGTTTTACGTGAAATTACCCGCTCGAGAAATTTCATATTTAATTAAATGCCGCCCTGAGTAAAATTACTGACATCAAATACTGTAAAACTATCGTGCGTTTACAGCCTTTCGAACATTCGGGACTGGTTTTGCAGAAGAATACGAGTCACCGTTGCGAAGTTATTTATTATCTACAACACTTTATATTCATTGTAATCTAAAACAATTCTGATAATGCTACGTTGTCTTTAATTATTAAGAATTATTTCCGCCAAAATAAGGAGATTCATTTGTGGAAAATATAATAAGGAGACGCCAGAAATAAGGAGATTGAAGGCGCTTCCACTAATAAATTAAAGACAGTCATTCAATGACATTACAAGCCGGAGAACAAAATTACAACCGAAATACTTTGCTGATTTTTCAAACGTTAAAACAACTTAGTCATTTCATCACACACGTACGCAAAATAAAATAATGTTATAATGATATTTAGAACACGTTATTCAGTAAAAAATACTACTGCACTACATTTAGCAGTTTATGCGATAAATAATTAAATAATACGTTAAACGAACCATTTAATCCGGCAGTCATTTCGCTTTCAATATGAAAAAGCCGTCGCCCCGCGTGTGCCGGAAAATTTTGTCATCTTCACTGTTACGCACCCGCGTCGCCTGGGCAGCACATGTCACGCCCGGGCCCCCTGCTTTGACAGCGTAGTGGCGCAAATCGAAATGAACGCCCCACGCCTGTCACTGTCTCTCGCGGCCGAGGGGGGCTCAGGTGGAAGGGGGACTCTCCGAAAATGTGCACTTCGCGTGCGTGGGGCGCTAGTATTTTACGGGCGGAAGGTGGATTTTTTTCTTCCCCCCCTTTTTTTTTCCGTTGAAAAAGTTCGCTCATAGCGCTCACCTGCGGATGTGTCATTGGTTCAAGGTTCCACACGTTCGTTTTGCAGGAAGAGTTGTTGTGGCATGTCGGAAAGCATGTGACTTTATTGGATAAAATTGTTAATAATTCATTACACTGAATATAAAGACTAGGCATGTCCTCCTTCCTCTAGTCATAGCATCATACGCACGACAAAATAACTGTCTATCTTATATTAAATTAGGTTAATTTCATCTTTTCTTTTCGGACTTTTTCTTTCTGGTTCTGTTCGAGCCCTTTTCCCGGATGTCATTTTATCGGCGCCAGAGGGACCTTCCATGTATCCTGGGATTTATACAACTTTATCATTAAATTAAAATCAAATGAACCTAAAGAATATACAATATATTTTTTGCGTACTTTTATTCAGTATTTAGGTAAATAAAACTGACAAGGTGTTTTCTTTCGCGTTGTACGGTACTTAGTCGACTCATCAGCATTCACCTTTAAGTGCATTCAATCAGTGGTGCACTCAAGGAAAGGGTTCAGGCGGGCATCCGACCACCCTATCCTCAAACACCAATTCTTGAGATTAAAAATATTAGAGATTTAACTGATTTTGTATTCTAATTCAAGTCCTTCATGGTGGATCAATAGTTTACGTCACGAGTCAACACAACACATAAAAATACTTTTTGTGCTCACCATCAATGGAAAATTCTGTATAAGAAAACATCAAGTCGGGTGGTGATTATATCCGTAGCTTCCCACCCCATCCCACTCCCCGTGCGAATACAGCCGAAGGAATTTTATTAGAGAAGTGTTGAGTGGAGAACATATTCACAGAGATCATAATAGTGACTAATACATTCAATTGAGAATATACGGATCATCAAACTTAACACTTACTTTTCGAAGGTTCTTTCATTGCCACATAACGAGATTAAAACACTAATAAGAAATCAACGTTGAATGGGTCAGAAACCCACACTTGCGGTTTGGCACAAATTGTCGAACCTCTCCTTGACCGTCATCACCCGAAAAACACCAACAAAACTGCAACATATCCTGTCTTTTGGTCCAGCAGCACAACAGCACTGTAATCAGCAAGGGACAATTGGTCTAATACGGGAATGATTCACGTATCGGCAGCCACAAAAACCAGGGGCCGAATAAAACCATCGCGTTGGGGGAGGGAGAGCGCCCCGCCGTCGGCCCTCCTCGCATCGATTAACCTACCCATTATCGAGCCTTCCCCGCCCCCGCGAACGCCTTGGCCGGCTCCTCCTCACGCGCTGCCCGTCCCCGCCCCGCGCCGCGCCCCGCCACCGCCGCAGGAGGGCCGCGCCAGCGTCGGCGCAGCGCCCGACCCGGACAAAAGGCGACGTGTCGTCCACAAAAACTTCATTTCACGCCTATTCCGGGCGAGGCGCAGCGGCGGCCGCGTCACCCACCCACCCCCTCCCTCTCTCCCTCCCCGCCGCCACCCCACCCCGACCCGTGGCCCTGGCCCTGACGCTGCGGCGGTAGCAAAGCGCTTGGCCAGGGGCCCTTGGCAGCGAGGAGAGGCCTGCAGCAAGCGACCCGAGGGCTCGCAGTGCACTCAGATCTCTCTGGTGTGCGAAAGTCACACAATCCTACAACTGTTGTCCATAAGCTCATAGGTACATCTCTTGCAGTTGTTAAATTAACGTAATTTACATTTAATTCACAAGCCCATAGATGAATCGTTACAAGTTCTGTCACATCTCGTTGAGATGAAAAGGTATAGAAATTTTTGTAACCGGTATTTGTGAAATAGAACGTAAAAAGGTCTCGTCAGCTCACTCTGTAAAATCGTTGTGTTAAATACATATTACTGCCTCTTAAAAGGAAAAAAAATATAGCTTCGGTTTTCGCACACATCGGCGATGAGGAAATGATCGACAAATCTGTACGTACCGTCCGGAAATGCTTGAACTTCTCATAAAGACACCTAAGTTACAACCTCCACCTCTAGTCTTCTCATTACTTCCATTTTCAGGTAGACCTTAAAGTTGAAAGTGAAGAAAATATTAAATGGTATAAATAAAATTGTACAATATACGGGAATTCAATCAACACGCGTGGCACATTACAATCCATGGAATTATATATGTAACGCATTTCCAATTTTATATTCCATTTCATCAGCCATGACTCAATATATCTTGAAATCTGAAACGGCAAGTATGATCAAACAGACTGCAGTTTATCATTTCCCAGTTGTGCAAAGTTTCGCAAGAAATTAAGCACCCTCACACAACGCGAACCCCACTTCCATCACAGCTTAACAGGGACGGAATCTGAAATGTAGATTGAAAAGGAAGCGACGCCAAAACACGAAAGGAACAAAACCATAGCATGGCAGCAAAATAAACCTGAATACTGAATTTTCCTTCAAAAACTAAACCTGCCGAGGCCGTCCAAGCCAGAAGTATTTGTTCGATGTGATCTAAATATCCTTACATAATAATAGGGACATTCATCATTTACGTAACGAAAAATATTCACAAAAACATCGATCGTTCTCTTGGAAATTTAAAGAACGCATAGCAAGAAGTTCCTTCTACATTTCAATGCCGCTACGGAAGCATTCGTGTAGCCTGCTTTCCGTGTATCTCGCAGGAATCCTGACTAGCCCAATCTCTGTCGTTGCACGTGACGGGGAAGGTTGGCTGCGGCCGCCGACTCGCGTCCGCCCTCCGCCTGCATCGAAGCGGCGTCCGTTTTAGCTTGGCGTCGGCGGCGTGGGCGTGGCAGGAGGCGGAGGGGCGGGGGCGGGCGGCGGGGCGTCGACCTAGGACGCCTGCTCCAGACGGCGGCGGCGGTGGTGCCCGCCCGCCCTAAATCCGCCCGCTGCAACCTACAGGAATAGCTGACCGGGCGACCGGCCGGCCAGCCAGCCGTCAGCCCGCGGCCCCAACCCAGCCATCGGCCCCACCTCGCCACCGCGCCGTGCTGACCTCGGAGAATCGTTCCCCCGGTGGACGATTCGACTGTAGGATATTGAAGACAGTAGTCCGGAGAATTAACATACATCGCACTACTGGATGTCGCATTGCAAGAAAATATTCGATCGATTTTTCTATGAAGATTCATCAAAATATATTAACGTATTACTTTACCAACCCAAAGTACATTTTCGACATAAGAAGTGAGGGAATTGGGTGCTACGTTTTGGTACATTTGGTTGCGAAATTTCTTAAAAAAAATCAATTTCTCAAAGAATTTAGTGATCAATAAATTATGATTTGATGAAACAATCATCTGTGACGTAGGCCACCCAAAATATTGACAAATACTTTAACACATTTGGGATGTTATCTACATCTTTGGACGTTTTTAGTATTTTTATATAATTGTTTGGCAATGTACCCCGAAAGCATATAAGGGTGACACGAAAACGCCACTATTAAAAACGAAGAAAACATGTTGAACATTTATTCCATACGTGGTTTGCAATCGTGGTTAACACTTCTACGAATAGCTTCAGTGAAGTCATCTATTTCATTAATATTTTTTTTATTACAAGACAGTAAAATCTTCAAAAATATTTAATTACGCTTAAAAATATAACCCCCACGACAACCATCCCACGCCTGATGACGAGTTATCATATATTTATGCTGTGTAGAATCCAATGGTCACAAAGCAGCAATAGTAACATACAACGCTTATTTCTTCGAGTGGAAAAATCCTCTCTACACTGGATGGCGCGTTTGCGGACGTGACACGAAGCGACGATGGCACAGCAATAACAACAGCAACGCCGGGCCCGTGTTTCGCGTGGCGATGCCGCTCGGGGACGCTGGCGGACGGACGCGACAGCAGCGTTGGCAGCGTCCGGACAAACGATCCATCACTGTAACGAAAGAGGGGCGGAGGGGGCGGCGCGCGGCGCAGCGGCGAGGGCGGAGGCGGATATTTCCATAGCAAATAACAAGCGGCCGTCACAAGAGGGCTGATTGCGGCGGGCGCCGGCCTGTAATCGCGCCTCGCGCCGCTGCTGCTGCCGACGCCGCCGACGCCTCGCCCAGCACACAGCGAGTGCCCTGTGGCCCGCACCGCCATCCCAAGGGCCACAGCACCCGCACAATGCAGGCAATGCCTCTCTCACATAACTAACCGAAGAAAACGTTACATTTCCATATAAAACAATCTAACAACTGAATTTATTATAATTATAGTATTAATAATTATTAATTTATTATATACATAAATTACAATATTTAAATTAAAAAAATAAATCTAATATATAAAAAATAATGTTTGTTACTTCGTGCTTAATGCGCTGCCGTATCGTTCATTCGATTGCGATAAAACTTCGTCAACGTATTGCATGCACTTGTGAGAAGGCTATAGGCACAGTACAATAATTGTAACTGGGATAGATAGCGCTGCAGCACAAGATGACGCTTCATTTAAATGCAATTCCCAATACACCTGAACTTAATTATTGCTGAGCGTCTCCGTGTGACGTGGGTCGAGGCAGAGGACAGTACGAGCGGGCGGCGCAAGAATGAGAGAGGAGAGGGAAAAAGAGAGAAAAAGGAGGGGAAAAGAGAGGAGACGGAAAAAGAGAGGGGGAAACGAAGGGAAAAGAAGAGAGAGGGAATGAGAGAAAAAGCGGTGGAAAAAGAGAGCGCGAAAGATAGGTAAAAGAGAGGAAGAGAGAGATAGGTAAAAGAGAGAGAGGTGGGATTAGTGAACCCTTAAATAAGAAAAAGAACAGGATAACTCTTTCAAATTTCAAAATATATTTCCACAATTATTCCTTTTGCAGCAGCAACGCGCTGGGTATCAGCATGTCTTTAATATTTTCTGATATTTTTTCGTTCGTAGATTCGTTCGTAGATTTCGTTCAATAGATAAATTTCGAAATAGGGTACCTCAAAAAATAATGCATATTTGATCAAGCTATCAGGAGAGAAGTTTTGCCACTAAACAGGTTGTTAAGTTACCATACGAGTTTCACGGTCATTTGTTCAAATGTTTCTAGTATAACCATGGAGTAAGCTAGTCTATGAACATAATATTGAACACGCAAAAATCAATTTATTTCTACGCAATTATTTTGTTTTGTTTTTAATATTTTAACGTAACATTTCTCATAAACAACAGCAAAACACTTCATATATGAGTAAACGAATTTCCCATAGATACCTACACGTCTCCCCAACCACATTAAACCCAAAGTAATTGTTGTCTGTGCCATCAAAACATGGTTCTCTTTCGCCCACTAGCCAGCTGCAAATTACCCCCTAAGCAAAAGTCGGATCTTAGACCCATACGAGGCGTGTGGGCGGAGCGCGGGGCGGTGAGAGAGAGAGAGAGAGAGAGAGAGAGAGAGAGAGAGGGAAGAGATAGAGAGGAGAGAGAAAGACAGAGAGAGAGAGAGAGAGAGAGAGAGAGAGAGAGAGAGAGAGAGAGAGAGAGCGAGAGCGTGAAAGTGGGCGCAGTGCACAGGTCTTCGCAGGCGTGAAGGCACCGCTGCAAGAGTGGACGAGGCGAGAAAGGCAGGGGTGAAGTAGTGATGGGAGGAGGATAGGGCGTTGCAGAATGGGGATCGTTGCAGATCGTGGCGAGGCGAGGCGGGGACGTCATGGAGCGAGCAGGGATGGGGACGGCACGGGAAGGGCATCGCTGGGGTCGAGACAAGGAGGGGAGCAAAGGGACAACGGAGGGACGGAGTCAGCCCGTCCGTCTTCATCAAATGCGAAAACACAGCGAAACCTGACAGCAGAATATGAAACACGGCTCGCAGCGCTGGCCGCACGAAAGGTCACAGCGTAGTATTCTCGTTCATGTGGCTGATCTAATTCTATATCGGCCGTCTCGTTGATTTGCAATGTACTTTACTTACAGTGCACAAACATTTAACGCTCGTAATTGTTTTCTACACAACGTCAGACTAAAATATGACGAAAAAAGAGAAAAAAAAGTCCATTAAAAATACACAGATGATAGCTCAAAACAAGAACACGCTATTTTCTAACTAATTTAAAAAAATTCAATGCATTACGACTAATTCTATACTGCCCTCTGAAAGCGCGAAGTATGAAAGGGAATATTTTCCAAACGTTGTACACCGCACGTTCTCTCTTCTATGACAAAAAGTTTTAATCAAGTTCACATGAGACAACTTGTCAAGCATACTAAAAAGATGATCACTTTATGCAATATTTTTAAAACGCAATGTCACCACAAATTTAAAACTCGAGTATGCACCGCTTTACCAACTAAATCAAATTCGCACGAAAGGAAGATTTGCAACTTGATTTTATAAGCTAGTATGCTCGGAATCTAAGTACGTTGATCATTAATCTGCATCAAATACAGCTCCTTCTCGATCATCAAATTGATCTCCGTAGCGAAATGGGCATCAACAACGGCAGTGTCTTCAGAAAACCTCCGACTTCGAGTTTCAGAACATACTCAAGTACCTTTTTTCATGCACAAACACACACACACACACACACACACACACACTCTCTTACAGTCTTAGAACACAATCACATATAACTTTTTTTGATCATGCTGATGAACCAATTCCCTCCTATTTCCATAGATAAACTTGCTAAATTAAAAAGAGAGAAAAAAATAATGAATCGTATCATCCAAAATGTACTATAAGAGTAAATAATCGCCACCATCAGTTGCTATCTCGTATATACGATATTGTAATCTTTATTAAAATGTATAAAAGTAATTCACATTCCAAATTCATAATTCACACATTCTCTTCAATATAAGTGATTATTTGTTTATCAAGCAATGTCCAGTACGAAAAACTCAAAAGGAAACTGCACACAAAATTGTCTGTTTTTAATTAGACTGATTGTCAACTACGGCATTGTCGGAATACGGAATACGGCATTGACGTTTTATCATGATTTCAGCATATACGTTTCATCGCTTCGTCCCATTACAAATAGCTAATGTGCGTATTCAAAAATTGGTATTAAAAGTATCTAATCACTGATTTAAGAAAATGTTATTAATACTTTCTGAAAAAATGTCAGTTTCACGCGTTCTTATTAAAGAAGAGGATCTCAACGAATTATTAATTTGTCAATTTTTATATCATAGGGTACCTAAAAATCGAGAAATATTCCGATCATAATTTTAATTTGCACGTTACTTTCAAATTCCTAGCAACAAAACCACTTTATAACACCGCGACGTATGATACTGAAGGATCAAAAATATTTCGCACCGTACCATTCGCCAAAAGTCTACATGTGAATTCCCGAGCGGAAGCGCCAGATCAAGCTCACCCACGGCCCTTTTATTACGCATTTCCCCGCGGCGAAGCCTCGATTGAATTCGCAGCTACGACGCCACAAAGGGCGGCCTTTGCCGCGCGCGTCCCGAGCAATTGGGCTCGCGGCAAGGGGGCCGCGCGGGTAGACGCGTCGGGCCGCGCGTCTACCCGCGGGTAGACGCGAGGATCGCCGCCACAAAGCGACGCCGTAACAAGTGGCGCGTTGGGTGCCCGCCCGCAGCCAGCGCGGGCAACAGGGCAGGGCATGGGGCGGGAAACCGAGACTCGCGGGACAAACCTGGCTCGTCCGTTTCGTTCAGCCCACAAACTACAGAGGGATTATATTGTAACGAATATTGCATCACCTGCCGAAGTCGCTGCGCGTGGATTGCGTCATCTGCCGCCGCCCCTTCCCTTCCCCCCGAACTAGACGGTTCCGGACAATCCGCGAGCCGCGGAGAAACGCCGAGAAGTTGCCGGGTGCCTGGGGACACGCGCCGGGCAGGTATAAATGCGCCGCTGCCGGCGGCCGCGAGTTAGTCAACAGAAGGAAGTCAGTAGTGAGCAGTAAGACGTCAGTCCGTCAGTGTGTCCGAAGTGGAAGCTGTGCTGGGAAGTGTGCATTGTGGTGAAGAGTGGTGCAGTGGTTGAACAGCAGTCAGCAGTCTGAAGTCTGCAGTGGAAGCTGAGCTGTGAAGGGTGCATCGCGGTAAGCAGTGGTGCAGTGGGGAAACAGCAGTCAGCAGTTTGAAGTCTGCAGTGGAAGCTGAGCTGTGAAGTGGGCATCGCGGTAAACAGCAGTACAGTGGACCCTGGTGTGCGCAGTGAAGTGTGGTCTGCGCAAGGAATTGTGGTCTGCGCAGGGGAATTGTGGTCTGTGCAGGGAATTGGGGTCAAGTGCAGTGGACCGTGGACAGTGCATGGACTGACTGATACTGTAGAAGAAGAGAACTGTTTAAATAAATAGTGTGTAAGAAGTGAACTGTGTAAATAAATCAAGAGAACGGAGTCGTGTGTAACAGTGTAAATAATTAAGTGTAATATATCTGTAAATAGACCAAGTAGATTTTAGTGTATAATTGTACACGAATAAAACGTTTTTGTTTAAATAATATTTTGTTGGTTTTAATTCACCACGGAGAAACGTTACAATATGAAGGTACCGCGCTGACAGCTACTGCTTGGTTGCTGCTGGCAGCATAACTATAGGTTATGTCCATGTCGGTCAATGTGTGCGTTTGGCCTTGGCTCACTTGTAAATGTTTTCAACACAACTGGCAGTACCATAGTTCAACATGACTTTTTTTTAGTTTTCCAACCTTTCACACTGGTCCCTTCTTAGAGAACTTCTCTATAACAAAGTGCTTCTTTAAGCCAGTCGTCCGGCCGTAATGATGGGAATGGAAGGATTAGGCGTCGTCAGAGGCCAATACTTCCATGGCACTGGACCGAAATTCGCAAGGAAATTGCCAGAAGGAAATCGCCCAAAGGGCGTTCAAAGCAACCTGCTTCTAGAATTCTGCCAGCCAGTGGTCGGCTTTTAACCGACTACGAAAATCCAACACCGTCGGTACTCGAACCTAGAAATTTCCGATCAACGAAGCTTCCATTGCCGACGGAGAGTGGATATTACTTTTTAAATTCTAAACGTTCGCTGCCAAGCGTATTTTTATCATATGTACTACAGATCATGGTTTCTCTGCCAACGGTCGTTGCACTTGTTTGGAGAACTCAAATTTCTAACAATATTATTCACATGTTACATAGAATCGGCTACCGAATAAAATTATAAAGACTTACTCTACGACTCCATATGCCTTGGAGGAACTTTTTACATACGCAAACACTAATACAGACCACACGGAACTGTGACTAATCTTCAATAATGCATATAATGACATATTATGCGTAATTACGCGCCAAGCGGTTTATTTGTGCAGACGCTAACATACACGAAGCATTCACACAGCATTTTAACCTTTTGACACATAAGGAGACACAATGAGACACCGAAGATGAAGAGGTGAAAGTTTACCACCAAGACCAAGTGTCCGAAGATTTTGAGAGATCCAATTCTGAGAATCGATTAGAGCCACGTGACACCGGAAAAGAGATAACTTATGTTGCGTCACCGCACGTCATACACTTGGGAAGGAAATTGTAGAGATAGGACTGATGGTTAGAGGAAGAGGCGTTTTCACGTGGGCGGTGGGCAGCCGCCTTTTCTTCGTAGTAGCGCCGCCGCCTCAGATTTACTTTACACAAACTTCCAGACTTCACGCTCTCGAAAACTCTCGAACACATGACCGAAACAGTGCGACACTACTACACAACATCGGAAAAGAACCCGTGGTCGACGCCAATTTTCCTTTCAAAAACTCGAATTGAAGAGCCTATAGAAATGGTTCGAAGAGAAGGTCAAAGGTATAACTTCTGGAGCTATTTGCCGGGGCAAACGATTTAGAATTGATGTTAATTCAGAGCATTTAGTGATCCGCAAGCATGACAGAAACCACACAAATTATTCAGTGCCTGATATATGAAAGGGGTGTCCCACATTTCAATGATTTAGACAAATCACCACAAGATACTATAGTATATGGTGATATACAGTGCAACAACAAACTCTTGCTACGAAATCATATGACCTCACATTTTACAGAAATTAACCATCTGTATGGATAATAATAAGTCACATATGGAGGCCAGCCTGTAAATGTTTCTAATTTTTGCGCCACGACTCACATCCGCATTGCTGATTTGCAAGAAACAATGAAGAGTTCCTGAACTTCGATTGCCGTTTGTACAGCAGTGTTTTAAACTGTTGCCCTTTGGCTCTCAGAAACCAAAATATTTACTCTTTGATCCTTCCGCCGAAAATGTTTGTCGCCCCCTGGGATAAAAGAGCCGGGCGGAGCACGTGCTCGACGGAAGCGTTGCCAAAACGCCCACAGCGTGACACCGTATTGCTTCAAGTGCTCTGCATCAAAACAGAGAGCGCGCAGACAAAATAATACTTTGTGACATGCATAAAAAAATTAAGTAAATCAACTTTCGTGAGTCATAAAATGTAGTAACGTTCGTATTGCTTTCGTCGTCGATATTTGCCCAATTGCGTGATTTGGAAAAGGAGAGCAAACATCTTTCGGTGACATGATTTCAACGCAGTATTGCTGGATGAATCGTGGAGGAAAGTAAACGGTCATTATTTTTTTATAAGAGACGTAATCCCTGCATACGCGCCTTAATGAGATATTACGATATTCACTAATTTGAGACAGTCGCAGATTACTTGTAAATTATTCTTCAAATAATCTCTACTTCCGGTAAAAGAATGACCATTAAATGAATTACCATGAAATGCATTGCGTTTTGGAAAGGCGATCGAATGGAAAATTTAGCATTAACTTTTTAGTTTCAGTGGACTGAAACGCACTATCAACAGTTACATTAAATTTAATATCTATATTACTATTTTCCAATGCGCGCAGACATTGAAAGAAAACCATGCAGCCTCCGGCCATGTGAGAAGTGCCTATGGTTCCGATAGATACCCAGGAACTCGGGATTAATCCAAAAACAATAATACAGTTTCGATGTTGACTTAAAAATACATATATGATGACATTCCACATGTTCTCCTACTAAGCGTACCGTCTGCAGTTTCATGCTCGTTGCACCCCCGCTTACGTTACACATTTTCCATTCACATATTGCATTTATGGTAGTATGAAAGAACTGTTGAACTGAGTATCTGTATATACTGTACTATGTTATTGTAGTATTCGAAAAAATAGTTTCTCTTAAAATATTTAATGTATTGCAGTGTAACACAAGAGTATTTCATTTGATGTTCTAAAGCAATATACTTACCACTCTTCGGAAAAAAAATTGAATGGTTTTGTTCAGCAGCATTCTTGCTGCTGCAGGCCACTAGTTTTAAACAATAGTACCGCACGAGCGATCCTGAATCTAATTCCGACAGATTGAAACGGATAGAAGGGGCAGAGCCGGTGGGCGGGGCCCATCGCTGGAGCCCTGGGGGTCCCCGCCCTGGCACCGCCTGTCACCGCGGCTCGTAACAAGCCGCATCCACGCCACGCCACGCCACGCCACACCACGCGCGCGTTCTCTGACGCAACTCGCTATTTCAACCTGTGCGCGCATCAGTAGCGGCCGCTGCGGCGCGGCGCGGCGGGGGCGCAAACGATCGACTTCCACGCGCGCAGCCCCGCGCCCGCCGCTCGCGAGCACTTCCTGCTCTGCCCCGGGCCGGGCCGCGGACACGACATACTCCGCTCTACTCAGGCGAGAAGTACATTCAGGGGGGGGGGGGGGGCAAAAGGTTATCCACGCTCGTATTTGTTCCAGAGGCGACAGAACGGAGAAAGACCATTCAGGCAAAAGTACTTATAAGAAGTAAAAATACATATATGAGGTCCTACGGAAGTGGTTAAAGAAAAAAGATAAAAAACACGCGATGCACGCGAAAAGCGACAGAAACGGGTGGACTGTATTAACAGATATACGCCAAACAAATGCAAGAGATACTAAGTTTGAACGTAGGTAAATACAACTTAAATAATCTAAAGGGAAAGTCTGATACTGCGATACGAAGAAGAAAGCAATGGTCAGTCATCACCAGAAGAGCCTGTAACCTGTTGAAGAACTAAAGCTTTTTTACCCTTCCAATCCATTTGTAGCTGTCAGTGAAATCAATTTTGAAGGATATGACGTTTCACGCGTGTAATCTGCGATGAGAATAGGTCGATTACACAACAGGAGCCACGCAATGCAACCAATCTGCTAAGCAATGTCTGAAAGAACTGAATGACGCCACCATACACATTTAGAAAACGCTTTCGCCGCTCACCCATCAATCACTTTCGTCCAATTTCAATTTTTTTCTCTATTATCAGCTGTTTGGATTATAACATGCCAGTGCGTGCCCTAGCTTTCCCGTAAATGCATGCATTTGCCAATCGATAAACTGCCTTGAAGTGCCCAGATGCTTTTCCCAAAACACAGCAACCTCGTTGGAAAACCTCGGGCGAGGTCAGCCGCTGCACTTGCTCCAGGAGGGTCGGAGCGGGGCGGGGCGGGAGTGGGGAAAGTGGTCGGGGGCGAGTGCCTTCCGGAGGGTCGGGGTCGGGCTGATGGCTGTGGGAGCTTCGCCCGGGGGGGTTCCACGCTTAACGACGCCGGAAGCGAAGGCAGCCGCGCCGCGCCGCGCCGCGCCGGCCCGTTGCACGGAGAGAGCGCCGGGACGCGACGCCCGCACTTTCTCCGGGTGCAAGCGCAGCCAACGCTCATGCGCCGCAAACATTATGAAAAAAAATCTTAGAAAGCAGCTGTAATATTCAAGCATGGTTACATTACGGCTAGGTAGATGCGGGTACACGAGATCAAGGGATATTTCCTCATCTTTCAGCAGTCGGCTGTCTTCGCTGCAACCCAAAGCGATGCTGACATCATCGGGAGTTCCGTAACACGTTCTTCGAGATAATACTTAGAAAGCAAGGTAAGAATGAAACTTGCGTGAACTGGAAAATACTTGAGTGAAAATACACAATTGTTTCGGAGCTAATTAGTACTACTGACATATTAATTACGACAACCGTTTCTTCGTCACAACTCTATCCATTCCGTTACTGCAGGAAACAGTACATAGTGAACAGGTGTTGCCGAATGTCAGTGAAGAAGTAAACCTCAATTTTAATGACACGAATAAAACGTGTATCTTGCCATGCTCGTGACCACATTAAATTCCATTAACACATTTAGGTTTATACATTAGTTTGGCGCACTGAAATCCAGGGTGGTCACTTATATCGTGGAATAAATTTCCCAGACTTTTCGCTGTTTTCTAGTGCATTTTTAAAAATGTTTCCTAAGTTTTGTAATTTCACACTACTTAAACAAAACATTAAAGCTACTCTGATACTTATTTGTCAGCTCTCATTCTGCTATGGCAAATTAACACCATTTCCTTAACAAATAAAAACTGAGCAAAAATAACGCTGCACTAATGTTTTTAAGGAATATCTAGATTTATAGCCCTCTAAAAATTTCCCCTTACTTTCAAACTACACTTCTACAAATTCCGTGACTTTTCCATGATTTTTCCAGAGCAATAAAACGCCTGATTTTTTCCGGGTTTTCATGTTTTCCAGAAAGTGGCCTCCCTGAATGCACTGTTATCCACATCCCTCACAAAAGCAAGTATCTCGCGGTTGCTCGAGTACGTGCCCCATCCATAGCTAGTCGCGACGCATGTCGCCACACGTGCCCCCGCCCATTCCGCCACGCCCACTCCGCCCGCACGCGCGCGCGCCCCGTGAGTCACGACACGCTCCGCGCCTCCGGAAGCAGCTGGCCACTCCACTTCGCCATGGAGGAAGGAAAAGCACCCAGAAACTGGCACAGCGCGCCAGCAAATTATGTCCGCTGCCATGTCTTTGACATAGTAAACATGTTGATTCAATGAACTGCGGTCGCCAACCATCGGCTTATGCAACTTGCATGAATTGAGACCGCTCTGAGTAGACCCTCATGTGTATAGCACCAGCGTTTTCAATTGCTCATCAGTTTCTGAAATAATACGTATTAATGGCGCTTAGCAGAGCTTTTATCAATAACTGACGGGACTCACGTAAAGTACCTAAAATCTTATGCCTGTATTTCTTCAACACAGTCAATAGCTGGTGTGTGGCTGTTACTGATAGTGCACAAAATAAAAGAGCTCGAACTCACAAAATTATCGGCATTAATTATTTCTGTAATGTCAACACAACAAAAGAGTATTATTTCTCGAAAATCTCATTTTCCAAATCTAGATTCTAATTTCATTTACATTCTCTAATATTTAATAGACGTAAGAAACCTAAACAACGTCCAGTTCCTATAACACACTCTTTGAAAATACGATCGCTTAAAATAGATTAGCAAATTTTACTCACAAGGATTCATTACCCCTCCTCCATTCTCTCCATTATTCAAAATTTAAGAAAACACAGTTTTACGAGAACGTGAAAGCGCGATAGTAATGCGCATACAAGACATAAACATGTTCTCTGAGCCCGAATCAAATCTAGTTTACATGAACAATCTCCGCGCGGCATTTTTTAGGCACGGTAGCATAGCATGCAATGACTAGTTAAGAGCAAATAATCAACGGTTTTGGAATTATTAAGTTTTTTATTCCAGTCATTTAGTTGACATGAAGCGAAAGTTCCATTTGAATTATAACTCTGATTAATTAAATGTTGGATGTCTGGTCGTTAAACAGCAGGCTCCGCTATGATGGGTGGGGCGACAACTGCTGTGGAGGGAGCACCACGCCGATGGCATTGGGGCGGGGGTGGAGACAGGTGACGGCCGAAACCGCGACGCAGTGACAGCCAAGGGGGTGATGACAAATAGCGGTGGCTTCAACGCTAAGGCCAGGCGCGGCAGCGACAATGAAGCGACGGCTACAACGAAAGCAGTAGCAGGGCTGACTGAGATAGGCGGAATGGTGGACAAAAGAACAGAACTAAATAAGGTGGGAAGTAAGGATGTTGTGGAACAGATCCTTAGAAAAGAGGGAAGAAAGGATGAGGAAATCAAAGAAAAATACTTGGATAACACAAACGTACATGACGTACCCAAGAGGGCATAAACAGCACTACAGAGGCAGATACAAAGCGTATCTTTCGAATCCGAACAACGAAGGAATCGCAGAGAAACGGGGCATGCGTACTTCGCGGGACAGGCGAGCTTAGCGAACCTCGGCAAAGAAGGTGGCGGGGCAAGGAGAGGCCGAGAGGGTTAAATGGCAACAGAGGTGAGGTCGACGTTGATGGGGTCAGTGGCAAATACCATTGGTCAAGAGGATCGGCGAAGGGGTCGGGCTGGATGAGAGGAGGTGGCCGAGAGAGCCAGGGAGCGGGAGAGGGGCGAGACGATAACGACAGAGCGAGGGTGGAAGAAGCGAGGGGAAAGGGGCGAGGGTGAAAGGGGCGAGAGCGAAGAGCGAGGGCGGAAAGAGCGTTGGAGGGAAGGAACGAGGGCGGTGAGTGAGGGGCGTGTGTGGAGAGCGAGGAGCGGGGTTGCAGAAAGCAAGGGGGAGTAATGGGTGGATCGAGGGAGCCAACAGCACTGAAGGCGGAGGAGCGAGGGGAGGCAGGTCGGCGCTGGCGGTGGAGCTGGTGGGAGTGTGCCAGGGCGGGGCGGGGCGGGGCGGGGCGGGGCGGGGCGGGGCGGGGAGGGGCGTCGGCAGAGGAGAAGACGGCGCTCGGAAGCTGATCCAAAGACGCATTTGGCGCAGCTTCCTCCGAGCTGCTGCTGTCAGCTGGTGAAGCGGGATGGGGCGGGGCGGGGCGGGGCGGGGCGGGGCGGGGCGGGGCGGGGCGGGGGGCGGGGCGGGGCGGGGCGCGGCAGGCTGCTACGCAACGCTTGTTTTGGTCGCTGCTACGCAGTAACACAGCCCGCGTGATGAACAGACTCCCAAGCCACAAGCGCCCTCCCTCGGGCCTCGCTGGCACAGACGCGCGCTACTACGAGCAAGTGCCACGCTTGATTCCAGAACGCCCGAGGAGTTGTATTTCATGGGGATTATGACAGAGATTTCAGGCGTGGTTTCCTCAAATGTGACGAAGAAATGTAACCTTCTTTTAAAATATACAAAAGCATTATTTTCTCCATTTTTTTAGTTCATATATGAAAATATTACTATAATTTTCACAAACATACTATTAGTAATATATTATGACAAGAGTATTAACACAATAACGTATTATTCTTTCTTCGCTTGTTGGTTTCGCCAAGTTTCAATTGGAACTATCACCAGGGTAATTTTTATACCTAACATGAGTCGTATACTACTTTTGACTGTAATAGCGTTAGGATTCGAAATTGATTGCCCCAATAATTAGTAACCCTTAATGACTAACGTACTACCGAGTGTTAGCTATATTTTCAAAAACAAAATTTTCCGTTAAAATCAACACATTCGAATCCCTCATTGGCTTTGACGTCAGACCTGCATTAGGTCGCTGGGTCAATGAATCTAGTAAGTGGAGTCTTAACGGAAAGCTACGTCAGCGCCTATGGATTAAAACTGGTTTATAAATTATTTATAACCAACCTCCTCTAAGCAATCAACGGGAGTACAAAGGCCGTTCGCACGGTGCTCTAAATTCCTCTACACTGAGAACGTACCAGATAGTATGAGTTCAAAAAATCATTATATGGCATCGCGAAGTCTGTAACACTAAACTCACATTATTAGATTCATTATGCTAATTTATCTACTCTTTTTAGCATACATTGTAAACAGCACCATACCCTCTTTTATTTTGAGGAATTTACATTTATAATCCACAAAAAAGGGGAATCGCTTTAATATTAAAGATGTAGAGGTATGTAAGACCTGACGTGGCAAGCTCTTGGTCAGCATGCTCGCTTTCCACTTTGCGACCCTGGGTTCTGTTCCCGGTCAGACAAGATTATAGTGTGAGTTTTCCTTGCAATGTCCCACTACATGTCGATGTGTGACGATGAGCACATTCACTTCTCAGGTCGAGAAGACCGGAATAAGGCGTGGAATGTCAACGAGCTAACCACACGTACCTCCGTAACTCATGGCCGCGAGGCAGGGACGACGCCGGAGACAGTTCACGGGCTGTCGCGCCAAGTACATACATGTATACAGTACATAGTATACAGTACGCCATGCAGTACATAGTATACATGTATACAGTACGCCAAGTACATACATGTATACAGATGTATGTCAGGCTATAAAAATTAGGTAACATTCAATAACTATAGCAAAATAGAATCCATCAAATTTTAAATAATACAGAAAATCTGTGAAACCAACGACGACGCGCGCGTTTCCCCCTCAGAAAGGAAGGGGCGTCGGCGGACGCACGAGGAAGCGCCGTTTAGTCATCTGGGCGCGCGCTGCCTGCGTAACCGAAAATTCCGACGAGCCTTTCCCGGCCAACGGTGGGGGCGCGACGCAGGCATTCCACGTGGCGCACGAGAGAGAGAGAGGGCTCTTCACAATGACTTATTTCGGATCTCATGCTATTACCATATGGTTCAACATTAGTACGTCATAATCGTATGACATTAATACTACAAATAAAGGGTTTGATGTGGGTTTTTTCGAACATGACGCGTATACATTTCTATCCCGACGCTGACTGTCATATTTAGATTTACTACATACAGTATTTCCCAAACTATTATGTTCAAAGAAATCAACTAATATACTATTCAGTTCCTTCCCAGGCAAAAATCAAGAGCACAAAAACTCTCAAAGATATGTCAATAATCAGTTCATGGTAATCAACTGCCTTTGTTTTGTCAGATTATATTTACTATACGAATGCAAAAAAAAAGGAGTTTCCTCATTATCACAGATCGTTTCAACCTGACACTTCAGATTAATGTCGTGTACCGTTTTTCTCATGGAGTTAAAATGGTCTCACACAACCTAATTATTATAAAATTACGAAGAGCACGCTCTAGATGTAAACCCATCCTTTCTTCTAGAGCAATAAATAAAAAAGGCAAAGAGATTAAAAATGACAATTAAAACATGTAACTATACGTTATTTGTACCGTAAGCTTTGAGTACAAAAACATTTCAGATTATGGTCAGAAAAATTACTAAAAAAAATAAAAAATAAAATAAGAATCTACAAACAGCAGAGATGCAGTAACCTGAAGTAAATCCTCATAACTTAAAAAAACCTGAGCAGCTTCGTAGCCCATTCGGGCCGTGGCTTCCGAGGGGTCCACGCTGCACGAGGCGCGCCTTTTTACGCCGTTTCCCTGCCTGCCGAGAGCTGCCCCGTCGCCAGGCGCGGCCACGTGACGCTCGGTCCAGCGCCGCGCCGCCCGTGTTCCCGTCCCGTCACTCTGCGCGCGGCGATCCGGCGGCGGCAGCGACGTCTTGGGGCCGGGTGACTTGCAAGTGCACAAGGACACCGTCCACTTGCTCCTTTTGGGAAGGCTTCAAAGGCCGCGGGACGTGATTCGGAGGGGCGATCGAGGCGCTTTCCTCGCAAATGATGCGGCACGAAATGACCGCTCCGCCCCGCGCCGCCCCGCCACCGCCGAGCGACGGAACGCGCTGCCTCCGGCTGCATTGTCCGCGCGGCCCGCAGGCAGCACCCGGCGCGGTGGCGGGGGCGAAGGCGGCGGCTGTGAAGGCGGAGGCGGCGGAGGCGCGGCGCCCCCGTGTTCGCAGGCACGTGCAGCGCTTGCATTCGTCTGTTCGGTCTTGAAAAGCTTCTGGCTCGCACTGCGCTACAAGCACGCGGCCTCTGCACGCCTGACCACGCAAGTTTTAGACATGCTCTAAAGATACCAACACAAACGTTTGAGACTGCCAAGGTCGGCAAGCAGACCGATATGAGATTACAGATACATCAAAATAATGAATAACCAATATTAAAATAAAATAAATCATATTATTAGTATATAATATTAAATATTATAATAATTATTAGTAGTAAATAAGTAAATTTTCCATAAAACTAGGTAGAAAAATTAAATCTTGAATTACCACGGTCGTTAACTAGTTCTAATGACCGAGTGGCAACAAAGCCCGAGGGCCTTTGGTCTTTGGTGAAATACTGTCGAATGGAAAGGAAATCAACACAGAGGCAGTGTCCGGTTATTTTGCTCACAGTGCATAATACATCTGGGCTAGTTCAAAATTTTAGAAAAATTGACTTTTGCGCTACACAAATATGAAATATGGCATTTAATTTATCATAAGACTTTTAAGAAGAATTAAGCAAAAATAATAAAAGTAATAAAGTAAATACGCAACCGAACCAATGGCCGAGATCGCTAGGGCAGTAGTGCCGTAGTGGTCTTGGAGCAGAACCGCGGGTTCGTTTCCAGCCTCGGGCACGGTTGTGCTCGTGCGTGTGTCTTTGTATGTTTGTGATTGTCCGTTTCATCATCATCATCATCATATCAATACCTCATTCCCCAGGGCTAAGAACCCTGGCGTGTAAAAAGGACTCAGCAGAAATGCTGACGACATGAAAATTCCAGTATAGCTCAGTTTAAGAATAGCGAGAAATTTCCTTATGAATTACGCTACTACACTTCCTCTTGTACTTCCGCTTATATAGTCCCATTCCGCATCTAATTATGCGTCACAATTTATTATTGGACCTCTTATGTGAGAGGAAAACAGAGTAACAGGGTTTTGTGAAATAGTTATTATGCGAATTGAACGAAAATTTTGAATTGAATTTCCACAAAAATAACACAACCAACAATATTTCAAGAGTCATATTTTACAAGTACTCTCCATAAAGTACTCACTTGTTAATTTTAATTTACGATTTTTTTTTAAGTGGAAAGGATGTCAATCAAACATTTATTTTCATTTAGTGGATGTATTTCACTGCCTAAAATATTGGGTATTCCTAGAATTTCCACCATACCGAAGTTACAAACCACCACGAAGTCTCTTGTGAGAAATAACTCACCGTGGCAGTAAAGAAGTGATTAGAATCAAGCCCATTACTAATATCAGCGGATACTATGAAACTTTCAAATCACTTGCCTTCTTCAAATCTTTGGCTGACTGGTAATTGCCTTTTCTACTGTTTGGTAGTCAGTCGTTAAATCTAAATAATAAATATAACAAACTATGTAAAGGGAACAATTCATAGCATGGAAAATAATACAGTACAGATGGTGGCTCACTTAAGATGTTCCATTCGAATATTTCCTGAACTATCGCAGATACTGAGATGTGTTAACTAAAACGAACGTATGCGAAAAACAAGATGATGTATAATACTGAACCATAGCTACTTTGGTTTAAGGATATCAACATTACTTCGAGTTTCAAAATAAACCCTTAGATTTATTTACCCCATGATAACGAGCATGAAGAGACACGTTCATACATATGCATATTACTCTATTTACATAACATTTTTGAGAAATTTAGTGTTTTTACGACGACGACTCAAATATTCTCTACTACCGCGGGGAAACGCGCTACAAGGCCATTTGGCCCACGTTGGCCCCGCGGAGTCGAAAAGATTGCAACGCCAAATCCCGCACGGGGAAGCCATGAAAACGTGCGGCAAGCACTCGAAGACCATTACTTTGTAACAACGTACAATGTCGTATTCACCCAACGCTGTGATCTCAGCTAGTTGAGCAAATAGTGTTTATAAAAACTATCAATTATTATTAATTATATACTTGGAATACGTGAATAACTAACGTCATTAGAAATCGAACTCCTATCTAAATTATTATCTATATACTACATTATTACTCAGTAATATAAGTGATGTAGTTACAGGGAAATCAGTTACTAATAACTCAAAATTGTTTCAGTTGCGTGAATGGTAACTAATTAAAAAATAACTAAGTTTACTCAATAGGGAGGCTCCATTCGCGGCTATTTCTGTAATGCAAATTGAAGAAACTCTCATATGAATTGCCTTTGTAACTTGTTGCTCTTCCTAAATAACCTCCGAAGACACAAAGACATTCTTACACAACAAATTACCGCACCTTTCAGCTCCGAATATTTGTATTTTATATTCCAAATGACATCACACCAGATTATTGGAACGAAATATCACACAATCCACGTTTCTCAATCTAAACTTATTAGATCACAAATTATACTTACACGTACTCTTACTACTGCATCTATGATCTAGAGCAATTATGTAATAAGTCATAGTTTAGTAAAAACAATTAAAGTACCCCAGTTACATTTAACCTCAATCCTGCATTTTACTCTAATTCCTTACTGTCATCTTTTTACAGGTGAATGCCTTGAGTTAGAGAATTTAGATACATTCATTACTGTGCAATACATTGTTGAATACTAAATACTACAATCGGTATGTATTGTACTATGCCTTTTACTTTCCAACAAACTTTCAAAAACTAAAAAAAATGAGCTCACACTCAATAGAGTTTTATTGCACATTGTAAATGAGATATTGAAAGTAAAATCGCAATGACGAGTTACATCACCAAGTTCACAAACGATTTTAATGCGCGCTTTTTATTGTCGTTTCCTTCCTCTTCAGCAGCTTCCAATAAAAACGCCCCTTCTGAACAGGAAATGAGCCACAGTGCGGCCCCCGGCGTCGGCGCGGGCGTACAAAATTCAAACGCGAATATTGCAGCAACCGCGCGTCCGCGCGCACCTGGCATTCGATTGCAGCGGCGCCCGTTGGCGGCGGGACGGCGCGACACCCCACCCGCAGCGGAACTCCGGGCTCCTGCGGTCCCGCGCTCACCGAGCGCCTCCTGCCCCCGCCCCCTCGCTCCCCGGCGGCGCGGCGTGGCGCGGCGCACACTGGGCCACAATGCGGCGAACACACAATCACAAATACGTTCAACTACCACGTGCGTAACGTTTCCAACAATAGAGAACGGAATAATGTATGCTCCACGAGTTGAAGCAGTTAATTTCATTAAGAGATCAAATTAGAGTGAAATTGTCTTATACAATATTGCAGATCATGGAATAATGATGCACATAGCTCTCTTTTTAATAAAACGGCAAATCGCGAATGCATCAAGAATGGGTGAGATTACCATCAAAGCCTTTTTTAGTGTGAAAGAGACGGTCTAAAGTGATATTCGGTGACAAAAGTGACGATCAGCACGAAACGTTAAAGACGTGAAGAAACTTAAAAAAATGATAGAAAAATAACGCTTTTTCTTTTTCTATATCTTGTGTTAGGGCTGTAATATTCAAATTGAAATTAGAAAAGGTTGAACAAGGTCTTTTATATATTCGTTGACTGTCAAATTGGATAAATAAATGAATCAAGATAATATTTGTTTTGGATTTAAAAAATAGTTTAGTGAATATCTGGATTCAATTATTTACAATTTGACTGTAAATCTACAAGACCATATTCAAACTATTATTATTATTATTATTATTATTATTATTATTATTATTATTATTATTATTATTATTATTATTATTATTATTATTATTATTATCATTATTATTATTAATTTTCTGTTGTTACACCTTTGTTTTACAAACATTCATACACACAATTATTATTCGCCAGTTGAAGCACCAATTTTGCTAGCTGAGAAAGCACGCCCTGCACCGCGCCGCGGGTGTAATTTCGGGCGCGCTCTGTGGGTGGCGGCGGCGGCGGTGCGGCGAGCGGAATGCCGCCATCCGCGGCCGATGAAATTGCCGCCGGGTGATAAATGCAGGTGCGTGTACCCCGGCGCGCCGAACCGGAAAGCAATTTACGGCGCTGGATGAGGCGCGGTGCCGCGCAGCGGGGGCGAGGCGGGGCGGGGGCGGCGGAAGGAGAGGTGGAGCATTAACCAATAGCTATCAGCCCTGCCCAAGGAGGGGTTTTATTGGTTATCACGATCGCTGGATCCCTCATTACTCTTGTTTCCGCTGCAGTGACGCAAATTGAATCTTCTTGCAAAAATATTTTTTCTTCTTTGCGTTTCTTTTATAAATATTTTTCGAACATGTACATAAAAAAGTTGTTTTTTATTGTAAATATTATATTGCCGACAACAAATGCATCAAACTGAAATTTGAAGTAATGTAATTAATTTCGCATATTAAAAACGTCAAAACCAATGAAAGGGCCCATTCACAAACTAAATGTTTTGACGCATGTATTAATGATAACGTCACTCGTTCTATAAAAAAGGAACATATTTTCTGAGATTTTAAAGAAAAAACAATAATCGAACGTTCATTATTCCAAAACTTTGGCAGGGGCAGGGCTTTGAAAAACCAGCCATTTATACCACGATACTTGCAAGAGCTTTATTTGACAGCAGAATAGCATACGCATCTGTAGTCAACAACACAAATAAATGAAAAAAAGTTTTCGTGTCACGATGCACAGGAAAATCTATGAAAAATATTCCGTTTGTTTTAGCTTTCGAACATTTTTTTAAGTACAATGAACGAGGCGTAAATTATTGTCATACATTTATCAGGAGAGCGACTAAAAATTCGATCGCACTCCTCAATATGATCGCAACAATTATTGTTAACAATATTAATTCACGAGTACAATACAAATGTTATATTCCATGAACTGTAAATTAAAAGGTCCAAATACAAAAAGAATCTGTATTTATTTCGTCCCATCTGGAGAAGATCCTGATGATTAGACATTTACCTTTCCTTGATGTAAGTAAACTTTTCCTTTGCTGAAGTGAACGGACAAACCTAGTAAATAGATGGTACACAGAACATAATAGTATAGCTAAACGTGAACAGTATATCCCCATTATTATAAGTTCAGCCTATGGCCAACTCTAACAGAGCCGAACAAGAAAAAAATCATTCCAATTTCAAATAACACATCGCAGTGCGCATCAGGTTCACACGACGCATATAGTTTAATTAACTGCAGTGGTAACCTTGGAGCGGCGTGGCTCCTGGTCCGCGTGGGCCGCCAGGAGGCGCATTACGCACTCCAATTGCCGCGCGCGGTCCCCGACCCCGCGCCGGGTGGAACGCTCCTAATGACAAATCTCCCCTCGGCGCGGCGCAGCGGGGCGGGGCGGGGCGGGGATGGGGGTGGAGCGCGGGGGCGGCCCAAACGGACCGATCGCATGACGCCCCGCGCGCAACCCGCTTCCGGTCGCCGGTGACGTCACGCGGAACTGCGGCCGCGGGCTCGCCCAACTGTCCGCGAACGACGCTCGCGCCGCGCCGATGGGGAGCGGCGCGCGCACGCCTCCAACTGACCTTCAGGGCCTTTCGGGATTCGAGTCCTGGTTATTACTAGTAATGCGACATCGATAACATAACATCGATGTTAGCAAACATCAATGTTAATAATACATCGAGAAACCATCGATATGTTTCAACATCAATGTTTTAGACTGGATAAGTAAACTGTAACATTAAAATCGTGGGCATTAAAATCTAATTTGTCAGCGTTCGTGTTTATTAATTCTCCGAATAAGGGCAGAAGGGACAGGCCCTACACCCACAGCGTACGTATTTCTTGTAGACCGTATCTCAAGGTGCGAAATAAATATGAAGAAAGAGTAAATACAAGGGCGTGGAGTTCATCTCGGGCGAGAGAGTTTGGTAGATGAAGGTAGTGCAGACAGTGTACCTTTGGTTCCAACACATGAATAACAGGGTTACTAAAACTTATTTCGTATTGGCAACTTTTCATTCAGAAACAAAACATTGGGGGGGAAAGAAGAAGAGAGAAAAAATATAGATGACACAAAAAAATGGGTGTTTCTACATTATGTTTAAAACATTGGTGTTTCTACAAAACATCGATGTTTTGAAAACATTTATTGACATCGATGTCGCATCTCTAGTCACAAGGTGTGGATTGCGTTAGGACCGAACACTCTGTGGCAGGTCGTCACTACACTCAAGAAGCCTGCGACAATGCAGGCGAAACGTCGGCCTCTCAGTTAACGACGCGGCGTCACCCGGACAGCCAAGTGATGTGTTAATACGTAATTAATACATTTTCACTTTAAGCAGACACATATCATGAGAGTATCAGACAGAATATAAACAGCGTACCAATATAGCAACTCTGCCAATGGCCTCAGGAAATGTAATTAATTGTACTGTCGACGCCACAAATGATGTAGACACAGAAATTGGCAAATTGTTCGCGGGAGGCTGAGCACGGGCCGTTTGGAAATGCACAGCGCACTACCATGAACTGAACTCGGGTTGCTGCAGGTTGTAATGAAGCATAGAACCTCTGGAGCCAATGAATCTCCTGAAATAGTTTTCCACACAATATGTATTAAAGGTGTAGTCTATTGCAGACTGTTGAGAAGAATTTCGTCGCTAACATTTACATTTTCAAGAATATTGATGGCATAACCTTGTCCACAGTTCATTCCATTGCTACATATAACACATATCTCATCTCTGAAGTTAAACTCATTTAAAAATTAACTTGCTCTTATTAGCACGTAAAGATTATGGAAGATTATTTATTAATCATAGCTTGGATTTTCTATAAAATATGACATTACAGTTTAATGTCAAGTGAACAAAACTCAATATTTTGGGAATTTTAAACTATACAAACTAAAAACCGCGTACTGTTATGTTGTTACCCTTCAACATAATATTGTTACACAGTGAGCAATTCTTTATAGTCTCATACTAAAAATTAGATTATATCCAACAAAAATCACTGGTCATTTTTCCTTTTAGAATACAGCTTGAACGATGACGAATTGATGTGTCATGCAGAGTATACCGGAGATGAATGTGCGCCATGCTGGAGCGATAACTCGCCGTTTGCGAACATAGATAAGTTATTATTAGAGCTCCTGCAAGAGATACCGTTTTAAAATATTCGTCTCTCGGTTAGTGGCACACTTCCTTTAAGGATTTCCAGACCATTTGAGCCCATGGTTTCATACGCGTGGGCTACCTGGACGCTTGCAATGGCACATACAGCAGTAGTACGTACAAGCGAACTGTTTGTCTTGCAGACGTAGAACCCTCTAATTACCGAAGGAGCCGGCCACGTGCAGGGCTTGAGAAGCGGGCCTTCAACACCCCCGTGCCACGTGCGCAGCCAAGCGTTAACCCACCACGATCCTCGCGGTCTGCTCCCAGGCAGGCGCTCGCCCGCCGATAAATCTAAGAGTCTCTCGCGCCGCGGAGGCCCCGGCAATTTCACCGCGCCTGGCGGAATAAGCGAGGGAATTTGTACAAGGCGCACGTCCCCACAGCGAAACATGATGAATGGCCGCCTAAACTCTGTTGTGTCCACGTTCGTAGAGTATTCAAAGAATTATGCAAGAAACATCAATATCATTATTAAGATTTACGCTTTAGTTACACACTGAATCATTGTTCGGAGTACTTTTCTTGAAGAAAGAAAATCCAATTCATAGTTTCCCCACATTCTCCTACAATTGGATTGATATAGTAGTGAAATAGAAATGGGAAATAAACACGCTTTCGACATTCGTAAATTTAATAAGTGTTCAAAAGAACATTCCATATTTCAAAACTTGTCCTTGCGCACTAGGTATCAGCGCTCGAGAGGGCTAAACGACGGAAAAAAGGCCTAACACCTTCGACACTTCATACGGCTCATAGTCATTACAAAAACCAAAATTATTTTGTGTTGGATTGTTATCAGTTCAATGATATGTATGAAACACGTTTTCAAAAATCTGTTCTTTTACAATAAAAACTTCTAAGGAACTAATTCAGTTCGTTTGTCCATATTCTGCTTCAACGTCTTTGCAAACAATTCTCTTCGGTTTACGACGCTGACCTAAATATTTTATAGTCTTAAGCTTTACAACGTAAGTTCAGGCGTCTTTTTAGCCATTCACTACTCTAAACGAGCAGGCCACTAAACCACGCAATTTTCTACGCGTGTAACGTAAACACACTTTCCTTCGGGTGACTGACTCGACCTAGAATTAACGTACCGCGAAAAATCACGCACAGGGATAGGATTTAGGAAGAAACAATACAGGAAGAAGAGAGATATCACGGTCAGGTTGGAAGGTGTTCCAACCAAATGTTTGTGCCAAGTCCGCGAAGCTCTTCATATGCGCACACGCAGGCATACTCACACAACGTTAAAAACTGAACAACTGAATAGTTTAAACTGTCCCGGAAGAATTATTTGAAACAGCAGGTAGAAACTTCGGATGATGCAAAGCCGGGTAATTTCGTTGATTGAAATCAGCTGACCATGATCGAGGCTCAACATCGAAATAAAAAAAAATAAAAAAATTACACACACACAAAGTAGCACTTTGCAGATGAATGCGGCGAGGACATTTTGCCAAATGTAGCGATTTATTATTGTTGTTTGCATGAAAGTTCAACGCTGCTAGCAAGCGGCAGCCAAGCTGAGGCATGGCGTCTATTCTCCTTCCGCCACCTTAATAGTTTGCAGTTAAATGTTAGCACTGACTTTGATACATTCTAATTTTTATTTAATTTGATATTTCCCTCCTAATTGGAATTACGGCGCGTGCTAGGTGCTTTGGATTAATTATGAGAATACCATACAGTGATTTTACTATACAGCTATGCAGCGATTTGTTGCTGCGGCGTTAAAAGAAGGATGGCCGCGCCTGTGGTGTTTTTTATCTCCCGCAGAGGACGCCCAGCGCCGCCGCGACGCGCGCATTCCGCGGCCGCGTGTGCCCGCCCGCCGCAGCCCCCGGGGGCGGGGAGGGGCAGCGCAGCGGACGGCGCCTTTCGCCTCGGGAATTTCAATCTTCTTTAGTGCCGCCTCCATCAACGTCCGCACAGAGGCCGTGAAAACGCCATTAGAGCGCGTTTGTGGCCTCCCGGAGCGGCGGCGGCGGCGGCGGAGGCTGCGAGTAACGAAGCTTTGTGAGCGAGCAGCGGCCTAAGCGCCTACCGCGCCGCGCCGCGCCGGCGAGCGAGCCATCCCGACTGCCGTTGTCCTGGCAATAGGGCAGAATGGAGCCTCACTGCGACTCGTATTTTAGTCTGCGATTTCATTACGCCAAGTGGCGGTTCCAAGGTGGTTAAGGACGTCCGAGGAATGAAGTTTGAATATTTGGACCCTCTCGCTGTGTGTTTTCAGCGATTACTGCTAATGTGTGCTAGATCTAAGTGTGCATAAAGTTTTTTCTTCGAGCAGAAGACATTTTTGCAGGAGAAAATTATCCACCATCAATACTACTGTCAAAATTGATTTATTATTCACAACTTCAAACTGGATAAGTTTTCTTTTATAATCAACAAAATATTAAAAGCATACTGCAAATAATCATCGGGGAAAGGGTTAATATGATACGTGTTGTTTACTCATTTTAAATATTTCTATAAAGAAATTGTATTTTAAAAAATCAGTACGAAGTCGCAAAGGATGTTCTAAACATTGTCCTTCATTTTATCAGAAAGCTGCAAAAGTTTTGATAAATGCATTTTGTTGAGACCACCACGTACCTTTCGACTACGTAATGAAAGCTCGTTTTCAGAACTCAAGGATCTGTCCGCACGCCACAATTCGAGACGGGAGCTCGCCGCATTCCAGCTACTCCCGTTCTCCTCTATTCCCCAGTAACTGCTCGTAATACTTCGTTACACCGCCTTCGCCCGTCGCCTACTACCCAGCCAGCCAACTAGCAACTGGCAGCCGCGAGTCGACGACGAGCACGTCGAGCACCACCCTACAAGCGTCGCGCTCGGATTCGCGCCTTCGGCTCCGCGCGCGCGGGAAAAGCGGTAGCGTTCGCGCCCGTGGAGCCGCGCGGTGTCGCGTCCCGACGCGCCCAGGGCAACCGCAGAGGCCCCGGCGCGAGGGCGGGAGCGCCGCAAATATGGCTTCGCAAGCGTTGCGTCGCGTCGCGGGAATGACGCACGCGGCCAGGAATTTCATTCAACAAACACTGCCAGCCTAAGGAAGAGCAGGCCACGGAATGTTGCACGCGTCGGCTACATTTTTCGCCCGCGCCAGCGAACGAGTGCTGAGCGCGGAGATTTGCCGGGCGCTGCGCTGCGGAAGGAGGTACAGGAGATATTTTGCACTCCTCTTTCTGAGGTCAATAAGCAATTATAATCGGTGTGGAACACATACTAGTCTGCAATGTTAACATTCATTCGTCTTTGTCTCCCATACCATACCTATACTGCGATTTACGCAACTCTGCCCCTGGCATGAATCACCTGTTGACAGTTTCATCCAATCGGGAGCTTATACGTCACCATAATGACGTCACTCTAGTATACATAGTCACTTCAGTATACATAGTACAAGTCAGAATAACTCCTATGTAACTGTTGCGAATAAACTGTTAATGAATCTGAAAACATTTCCAAAAGTTTTCTTTTAAGACATGTTAATCCTAAGTATTTTTGACACACAGACATTTTTATTTGAACGTGGAGTTTGAGAAAGCTAACAAATATTAGGTTGGGGTCGAAACACTAAAGAGGCAACGAAGCAAAACCATCTGTAAAAAATAAAAATAAACAGGAAATGAACATTCAAAATCAAAATTTGGATTTTTTTCAGAACTTTAAGGATTTATGGTTGAAAAGACAACTTTTCACACCTAATGTATTGGATTCTGAATACAGATTAGCATGTATGCGTCCGTAAGGCGCCAGTTGGGAATAACAAGTTGGAAATAGACATGAGCAGCAACGCTCAATGCCTATAGACGCACGGAGGGCGCTCGCTCCGTAGCCCGCGCAAACGGCTGCTTTGCATCACAAGCGCGCGGCGCGGGCGCGGGGTTCCGCTCGGGCCGCCTCTCGAGAGGTGCAACGGGACAAAGCCGCCGTTCTCAGCCGCGCGGACAAAGGCGGCGCGGCGCGGCGCGGCGGGAGGCGATAAGGGTATCGCACACACCGCGGCGAGCAAGGCGAGGGGCGCGGGGTCACGCAACAGACAGCGACCCGCTAAAGCTAAGGTGAAGACTAATCTCGGCTCTTCCGGTCGAAGCGCCAGGCTGGGATTGCGAAACGCACCTTCTGCGACGGTCTCCAGAGACGGTTTTTGGTGCCAGTGCATTTCGTAAGGCATTTCTTCCTCTGCCTTCGTACTTCTTTTTAATAAAAGTGAAATATTGCTCCAAAAGTAAGTTCCATACTTCTTTTAAATGAAGAGAAAATGTCACCAAACATTTCCCAGCAATAATCAATAAAACACAACACACAATTTCATTACTTTATTTCTAATTCAGATATTACAGAGAGTATAATTTACTCCATCTTGCACATGAACAGGCAACTTCCTAGCTAGAATAACATACCTCCTTAGAAAACGGCGTAATCGTCCCGGCGGAGTAAACAAAAGATCCGTTTCCCCTCTTCTCCAGAAATACCCTGGCCAGTCAATCTCGTCGTGTTCCCACCCTATTTTCCCAGCATCTCCAGTAAAAAAAAATACCCACCGCATCTTCGCATTTCTGCAGGATGGAAGATATGCAATCAGAGGCGGAGAGCGGAGGCGCGCGATCGCATCTCGCAACGCCGTCCGCCGCCGGCAGAAATCGCATTCCGCGCCCCCCGATCGCCGCAATCTCCGCGAGAAGCGTCGTCAGCGCGCTGATCCGGCGATTTCCCGTCCCGCCACCCCCCGCGGGCCTCGCGGGCCGGCTATCGATTCCAAACGACGGCTCCCGCTGACGCCGCGCCGCGTCGACGATACTTCAGCAGCCTCTCCGCCGCCCACGGCGCACCGGAACCTCTGCCCCCGCTGCTGCACTCAGCGAAGCCATCGCGGCCCCACGACACACGCTGCTGATGCCACCACCATCCGATCCGTTTGCCGCCCCTGCTTCTGCCAATACCAACAAAACAAAGTTCACGATGACGCGTTCAGTGTGTCACGTGAAAGTGAAGAGTCACGAGAACAACTTCAGATTTCATTAGCCATAAGATTAGAGTGAATAAGATACACTACGATACGCAATATTTAAATTTAGCAAAAGAGAAAAAGGTGAAGATTTCCTTTAGAGCCATTACAGTAACAATATTGTAATTTGGCTTATACACTTTCTTGCAAACGTATTTCTGACCCCAAGCATCGACTGATTGATGATTCCGGGCGCGTCACCCTCACCACAAGCATCGCCATCCGATTAGTCTTCATTCACCCCCATATCACAGGCGCGGATCCAAGGGGAGGAAAGTTGGGGAAATTTCCCCTCCCAAAATATTTCAGTAACTATTGACTTTAACTTGTTCACAAAACTTTCCAGCAAAAAAATTCGTATAAACATTCTAACTTGTTCACAAAACGTTCAAGCAAAAATATGTTCGTATAAGCATTAAAACGAATAAAATGTTACCGCAACATGAGCTGAGCCTGCGTTATTTTACAAAATCTATAATATGACACATTCGACCAAATCATTTTGAATTTTAAAAAAATTCCCCTCCCAAAATTCGCCTCTGGATCTGCCCCCTGCATATCATCACAGCATTAGTACCCTCGTCACCAGCCCTATCGTTCCGGACTCAATGGCCGTGTCATCCCGCCGGCGCGGAGCGGCGCGGCGCTGCCGCAGAGCAGCCTCAGCGAAACTCGGAGCGGCAGCGGGCGCGGTCTCGCCGAGCGAACAGGTGTCTGGCGGCGGCGGCGCTCCGGCCCAGTGGGTCGCGCCCACCGGCCCCGCCCCTCTCCATGTCCGCCTCCGGGCCGCTTTGTGCCGCGCCAAACAATGCGGTTGTCGCGCGCGTACCCACCGCCGCGCTGCGCCGCGCCGCGCCGGCTGCACGGAACAAAGGCGCGCGCGGTTCGTTTCGCACACACGTTTTCGCAAGCTGCGTAATTGAGAGGACACGGCCGGGCGGCGGTATTGAGTTGACTTCGAGAAGTGAATTGCCGATGCATATTGGGTTTCTTAGTGGGATGCTAAGGACACAAATCTACACTATTACAAAACTCAAAATTTGATACACTGCATCACGCAAATGGTTCGTGCTTGGCCGAATCTTTACAACGATAGCGTTTTCGGATATCTCGCCGCTCAACATTGTTATGCTGTGATCTGTCATCCACAAGATTGCTCTGAAAAACATGAATTTCAGCCCAATACTACCCAAGTCTGAACATGTCATAGCCATAGCCAAAGTCATAGTCATGGACAGCGAAAAATGGACATGAAGTCATGGACAGCAAAAAGACTTAATCAATGAAACCCAAACTAAAACTCATAGTTGAAACAGATAGAATACTCTTTCTCTCTTCTTTTCTCGGCCCGTTATGAAGTCATTTAGCAAAATAATAATATTAATAATAACATATCGAGAAAAAAGAATAAAAATGTTAATTTTCACCTTAATGAAAAAAAATCACTCACTCACACACACACACACCTTGAACCCTGGAAATGTCGATCAAGAGCTCGACGTATCAGCGTATGGTGTATGGCCGGTGAACAATTGGTGAGCGGCAGGCCCATTCGGTGAGTGGCAGTTGAGCGCGCGTGAAATAGTGAGTGAGAGGCAGGTTAGTGTGGTGTGCAATAAGGTAAGCGACGAGGATTTTCCGCTGTACTATTCAGTTATTTTTGAAATTGGTTTCGGAAAAAGCTAAATGCAATTTCTTCACTGGGCCCCGGCCTTGGGGCATATCCACGTGAAAAACAGACTAAGAGCACAGCTGTTTTATTAGACATTAACCGTGACTAAGTAGCTACTATTTCCCGCTCCATTACGCACACGGCACATTTGGCAACTGCGCGTGAGCATTCATCGTATTGTGAACGCCGCTGTTAGCGCACGAGCACACTCTGCGGCCATTTCGTCACATGGTGCGCGAGGGAAATACTGCATTCAAGAAGAGACACTTCAGATGATTAGAAACTAACGAATTTTAATTGGAAATTTATTGGCCGCGTTTCTGCGTAACATCTATCACGCAGATAGACGGTGGCTGGAGTTACCATTTCCAAAGTTCGTAGCACATCTTCGGAAGAGAGGTTTTCAGAGATAATGCTGTTAATGTATAACTCGAAGAAAAGCTGATCCAGCTCTCTAGCTGTTATACTTCATGATCCAGTAAAACGTTCTCTTATTTTATTCCGCAGTAAAGCAATAAAATTTGTACTGCAATTGCTGTCTGTTTCGCAGCCTCCGGCACCGAAACAACTGCATTTGATTCTGGTAGTATTCTTCTCTTTATATTCATATTCAAACGAGGGAAAAATACTGATGAAATCACAAATTAAGTTTCTTCTTTAAAAAAATTGAAGTTCAGACACAAGAAGGTTTTAATTATCTTGCTCATTGATATCAGAAGAGCAGATGCAACTTCATGAACTTTCTTCCCCTTTTAACAACATAGTATTGAATCCTTTCACAAAACATCCCCCGATTTCCGTAGACGTTATTTGATCACCACGCCTGTGATTCCACTTCAACAATGAATTGGGGGGGGGGGGGGGGGGGGGCAGGCGGAAGCCGTTTCACAAACGACGTCACGCGATTCGGCGCTCGTGCAACAAAAGACACGGCGGGCGCGAAGGCTCTGCACCCGCGGCGCCGTCCGCCAGCGCCCGCGCGCCGAAAAGACGGCTCCATCCGCCTCCGCCCGGGCTGCACCTCCGCCTCCCGCTCGCGGAGAAAAACGCCCACTCCCCAGCGGCTGCACACACAGACCGTTTCCCGCGCCAAACAACATTCGATTGCCTCTAATGGTGGACGCAATGTATTAGTATGGGGAGAGCCAGAGCGCGCGCGCGCGCGTGTCAAAGAGAGAGAGAGAGAGAGGGAGAGAGAGTAGGCGGTAGGAGCGAATGAGAGAGTAAAAGTAAACCGCACAAGTTAACATTAGAGTGAAGACTCATACACGAGATGATATTATGCCCAATCTTCAAATTTTAACAATAGAACTACCTTCACATTACAATTGCTTAAAAGAAGTTGATAATTCAGTCAGTCGGTGAAATACACACATATCATCAGAGGTGCCCTATGGACACGGTTACACCAAATTTTATTCCACTTACACCAATATGACATTATTATTATTATTATTATTATTATTATTATTATTATTATTGTACAGAGACTTAGTACCCTGCGAGTTTGGTAAATAGCACGGGATGCACTACAAACCGAACTACCCCGCACTAAACGCTTTCTTCCAACCACTAGCCACGGCAACTCAGGCGTTTGCTTGGTCGGGATGCACTGAACCCAAACAGGGAAAACACGTCTTTCACCACCCTCCTGGTTTGGAGTAGCTGTGTTGATCAAGAAGTGATTCAGTGACAGGGTTACTCACACGCCGACGTCATTTCCAACGCCAAAGAAAAAAGAAAGGTTACTGAAAAAGGAACTGAGTGTGAAACGCCAACACAGTTTCTATCACAAAAGTAATAATTCTTCTCGTTGTATTTTCACTACCTTTTTTTATTGTTCAACATGTCATTTCTGACAAAATTGCATTAACTGATAAATGAGAACAACGTAATTCCTACATCGTTACGCACAAAACTACAAACATTTCCAAAACATTTGTTTAAAATTTCAAGGATGGTTCAATACACTACAGAAAGTCCTCATGAAGAAGAGAAGGTAAACTTTCCTACATTTTAGTTTTCTTTTTATTGCATTAAAACATCCGTTACCGGGAACGACGCAATTAAAATTCACGTGGCGTTAAAATAGCTTTCGTTTGTGAAAACTACTTAAGATTTTGGGGATTATTCGACTCATTAGTTATTAGTTTCAATTCTGCCAATAGCGTTCTATAATAAGATGGTTATAATTTAAAAATCATAAGCGCCAAAAATTGAAAACCCACATGTGTACTTCTCAATATCGTCTTCTCACAGATGACGTTCATCTGTTTTAGAAAATAAAATAAATATTCCTTCCATTATATAAACTGCCGTAATTACTATAGCGTCAAACAACCCAAGAAGAAGTTTTGCAATTTTTACATTTTGTTCAGACTATTTAATCGATTTTGGACTTTTATTCGTGAAATAGTGTACAGAATTTCACTCGTGGTTTGCTCGAACTTATCAGATAAGTCCGCTCGTGGCTACGCTACTTCACGAGTCGAACTCATCGAGAAGTTCCAATCCACTAGTGAAATTACTTTTGATAAGACCTAAAATGCGTAATTCCGTCCCGTCTGGTTATTGAGTTTGGCCACATCAACTACTAAAGACATTAGTTCCTTAACTTTAGTGCCAGTTATATCCCGGAAAGAGGCGATGTTCCACGCTGGGACGTGTAATCCAGTGCCGACCTATCCGTCATCTTATGCGCTTTTCCCTCCTATAGGGGTATGGGTACACAGCGGGACACAGACACGACCGGCACACGCTCTAAGTTCCTGAGGGTTAGTGCGGCTCCCGATGTGTGGAAATGTGAAAATCCGCCACTGTTAGAACTGCACCCTAGGACTTCCGGGCAACGGTGTTACCGTGGAGCTATCGCAAACGTTAGGAGGAAATCGTGACATCTGAAGAACTTTCAAGAGTCGGTTCCGTTCATTATGCAACGTCAGAATTCCAAGAGCATCGACAATGCTGAGAAAAAAAAAGAAAAAAAAAAGGGGGGGGGGCAAGAACATCCTGCCAACGAGTAGTTTGAGACCTCATGCAGAAAGGGCACTGACGCTGAGAGGGTCGCCGGCGGCAGCGTCGTAAGATTCTTGGGGGGGGGGGGGGGGGGGGGGACGACAGCAGCGGCAGTAAAACCTCGGGGACACCAGGGCGACGGCGAGCGCTCGGGAATAGGCGGGGCGGGGCAGGGTGGAACAGGGTAGCGCAGGCTGCAGCTGTTGCGAACTGCCCTTGCGGCTACGAGGGAGCAGGTGGGCCCGTCGCTCCCGGCACCGTCCTGCCGCTGGAAGCTATCACGATGGCTCCACGGATTTGTTTAGGCGACGACAGAATTCACGTCCCCCAGAGGAATAAGATCGTTTCTGAAGTACATAAGAAGGGCTCGGTGCAACAAAATGACAACTCACATTGAGATAAGTGTTGTACACCAGTACTACTTAGGAGCACTAGTAGAGGCAATTTATTTCATCTCATGTCGAATAAAAGCTCTAAAATAATAACGATCAACCCAATACAGAAAGTGAGTCATCCGACTCATTACATTCACTTGTTTCCGTGATGATAGTCCCTGCACCCACATCAACCGCAATATTGTTGCATATTTTCTTAATGCAATCGGTGAAGATGGCTATCTAAGGAGGCGCTATCAAAACAAATGTGAAGACAATACATTTTCCAGTACAATTGTTCAGACCTATTTTTCCAATAAAAATGCAAAACCTGAGTGGTGGGATTGGAGTTCCTTAGAACAATGGGAGTCGTAACATAGACTTTTTGCGTTGCAACGAGGCCTTCTGACGGCAGTGAAACCGCCAAGGGTGCCAGTTATTGAGGTCCCTCTGCGTTTGAGGGCGACTGTCGGAATCCGAGAAGGAAGAGGAGGATTCCAGTTCGATGCGGTGCTATTGAGGTCGTCAATTAACTCCATCCGGCAGCTCGTTGGCGACGCTGTCGATGGCAATCAACTCGGTTCGTGTCACTTGCGATGTCTCGACACGCCCTCAAATGGGATATTCGAAATAATTAATGCGTTCCCAGTTGGTCACAATAGGCGAAACAATATCGGTACATAATTAACTAAACCGAAACTCGAGGGGTACATTTTTTTCGTTCCAAAACAATACATACTTTGGAACATGAGCGCCTAACGCTGAATTTGTTCGGAATTTTGAAACAATTCGTCGAAAACAAATATGCAAAAATCTCGTAAATATTGCCTCCAGGAAGTAATCAAATGTCTAGTGATTGCTTTCAGAAGGGTCATATCAGATTTCTCATTACGATCAGATTCAGTTTTCATTGCGAGTATCAGGTTACATGGAAATGAACATCGATACAAATGCAGGATATCTGATAGCAGATTTTTCATGAGAAATTGTTAATCATTACAGACAGAATTCATCACTTTGAAAAACATAACTCGCCAAATAAATCCAGAGAAACTGAGGACATTGTCCTCTGAGTAAGTTGTGAGATACGCGCGTTCAAAGTCCTCCCTAGGATTATTTAACTTGGTTCAGACTTGACGTTTTATTGTAACTTCAAACTATATGCATATTATGTGCAGGGCACTGGTCACGTACCAAATGTTCCCGGCTCCAGCAGTTTAAAAAAACATTGCGTGGTAACGGTGGTCGGGGAATTGATTGCAGTTTGTCTTCTTCATGACCCAGCGCCTAACTTATGGCTCCAGGGAGTCCACACAAAACACTTGAGAAAACACTGACCTAGCAAAACGACTCGTTATTTTAGGCCACTCATTAAAAAGGGCTATTTAACGCAATAAAAATAAAAATAAAATGTAGCAAATTTTAGGTCACTGATTAAATTTCAGGCAATACACTAAGATTTATCTCCAATCGACTTATAAATAGTACGTCGTAATCGTGAATTTATTATATTCCTGTGATTTGTTTAAAACATTATGCTTATTACTATCACTATATGTTAGTGAAGATAAACATTTCCATTACATAACTATAACGGAGTGTAATTCATTTGAAGCGGCAGTTTTCCTTCCCGACCGTCAAGCAAATGCAGCCCGCCTCCCTACCCGGGCGCACGGCGCGTTTCGTAACGCGCCTCTTTTCCTTGCGCATCGCCGAAGGTTTGCGCCGGCGCTCCTCAAATGTTCGTTTGCAAAACAGTCGCCGCCGCCCACGCGGCCGCCGCGAAGTCGCTTGAAATTACAATACCCGGCGACCCCGCCGCCGCGCGGGGGCGCCCAGGGGAGACGCGCGGCTCGCAGCGAAATTCATATTCCGTGCACGTAAATCTGGAGCTGCTTACAAAAGTAACGGGTGGGACGCTACTCTGTTTGCGGTTTATTGCACTGTTTTTAGGCAATTGGAAACAAACATTATTTATTTATTTATTTTGTTTTAGGAGCAATATACATTTTACATACCGTTATAATTTAAACATTTAATTTTACACATCGAAAGAATAGAAGTTTCCAAATCAATTACTGGCAATAAAACAAAAAAGTTCTCAGTATATGAGAGATTTATTTTCCGATGTTTTATTGATTTCTGTAATTGATTTGGAAACTTATATTGTATCAATTGCATCACTTCAGAGACCCTCATTGGTTGCTTTCTTTAATTGAACACACATCTACAATTTTACATACTGTTCGAAATGTAATTCGATTATTACATCTAGTTACATTTAATAGTTAAATGCTAGAGGCTTTTGTAGCTGAACACATCGAACATTCAAAAACTCATTCATTCAATTTCGTATGTTCCAAATCCAGTTTTGTCCTGTAATTGTAGTTGAAAACAAACAAACGTTTATATCTAGGAACAAAACCAAACAAAGAAGCGAACACACAAAACAGATTTCTTTTAAAACCGATAGGTTATCGCCTTCTCTACATAAATCGCGGCTCCTATGACATGCAATCCACTATTTTTGATGGTGAGGTGCACTTCAAATTGAACACTAAATAACTCAAGTTGATGTATCTCACGAATTCGTAACTTTCCACGTTGCAGATGCTTTCAACCATCCCAAAGTGCTAATCGATAAACTATAACTTTGGTAAAGTCATCAACGACATACTCCAGCCCCTGAAGAAAGTGCAACCACAGCACTAAAATCTCTGAACGAAGAATATTTGCAAGGAAGCGCTCTCCGGGCGCGCTTATCTCATCCGCTCGCTTGTGAACAAACGGGCGAGAGTTACATCGCCACGGTCAAGGGTGAAAGACGATAATGTTCTCTGGTGGTTTCTGTAATCTCATATGAACAAAACATGTATCTCTGAATATGTATCTCATTTCCCTGAATATTCTGACAAAGCCTTTTTACGTTCAAACTTTTCATTTGGCATACATAACACTATTTTGCTGCTACCCTCTTAGTGATTTGAAATGAGAATTACGAGGGTCGACAGTCGCCAGGTACGGACTCAGAAATTTCAAGGCCACACAGGATAAGATACTCCGTACCACACACACACCCACGCACGCTCACAATAAAACATTACAAGTACTACAAATAGCTTGAAGCACCGGTTGGGACGTAAAACCATAAAACTGGGGTTGTAAGCTCCTGGTAACTGGTTGTTTTTTTTTAAAACAAAATTTACACACAAAAACGTGTTCTCCGCAAAACATTTCATTATAATGCAGTACAAGAAAGGAGGTCTAAAAGCGTATTCTAAACGACTCTAGTGACTTGAGCTCCAGGCCAGTTCATCTCATTCAGAGCAGAGCACCTAGCCAAATATTTATCAATGCATTGGCAGCTGAAAAAAAATGTTGTTTTATACAGATCCAGAATAGAAAATCGCGCAACTCCTCATTTTTTCTTGATATGTATTCTACTGTTGCTTAAAATACATTCATTTCCGGAAATTGGTGCATCCCGAAAATTCCACAACTGAGCCACTTTAATTCGTAGGAAAGGCCTTCGTCTATTCTAAGCTCACAAAGCGGGCGAGGGGCTTGTGAATTGCGCAGGTGGGCGGTGGCAGAGAGCCGAATCAGCAAACCCAGCTGGCGGGGCGTCAGCGTTGGTGCGGGGCGGGGCGGGCGTAGGGCAAGGGGCGCGGGGCCGCCCACGCCAAACTGTTTGCATTCCTGAGCGAGTCTGTTACGGCGTGCGCGGACGCCGGCCCGCCCGCACGCCTTCGTAATTGCACGCGCGGCGCTTCGCAGCAGCTCGGCCGACAGGCGTGGGAGGGGGGGGGGGAGCGCGTCGGAAAGGACAGGAAACAGGCAGAACATTGCAAGGGTACGGAGGGCGGCGGGTAGCTCGACCATGCAGATACAATCAACTGAACGAGACATTAACAAATGCACATAAATAATGTAGTTCCATTGCACAAAAAGAGAAAGAGAAGTGAAATGAAGAGAGAGACGAGAGAAAGGAAGGAGAGAAAATTCTTTCGAAAAACTGTTTATGGAATTTTCGATATAAAAAGCCACGTTCTTTCAAAAACGAACGTTGACTATGTAACATGAACAATACACTGAAGCACACCAAATCTTAAACGAGAGCAAAAAATCGTACATCATGTTCTATGAGCCAGAATTTCAGCTCATAGCTTCCTCCACCCAGTCCGAGTACAAACCTGTACTCGGACTGGAAATAACAAGATTAGACCAAGCCATTGCCTGAAAGGCAGAATATTCAAGCAGCGTGCAAACAGATCGAAGCCCAGCGTGGAGCCTCGAGGCTGAAATCGAGAGCAGCGGCGCCGGCGGAGGTCGATGCGCAGCCGGAGAGGTCAGGGGGCGGGGCCGGCGCTGGGAGGCCCCTCGCCCCCTGACGGAGAGGAGGGACGTGCGGCTCTTCGCGGGGATCTGCGCCCGTCGCGAGGCTGACGACCCCGCCCCCAGCCGCAGCGTCGAGATCCTACAGACGTGACCCCATCGCCGCCGGCGCACGCGGCTCCCGACTCACGAAGCCCGGCCTCCGGGGCGTGCGATTTCGCGGCGGCGCCCGACAGACGCGCTGCGCGGCTCTTGCGGCATCGGCGAACGCGCCTCGCAGTTGTCAGAATTCAAAAAGATATGAATTCTTAAAATTAATTTAGCAAAAAACCGACAAACAGAGCAAATAAAAAGTCAGGTCTCCCTGCCATTTGTGTAAATTGCAATACCTGGTTAAGACAAAAAACGGTATGTAATCTCATCTCAAAATTAATTTACTAAAATGACGATAAACAGAACAAATAAAATGTGACAAACAATGCAGCTAAACAACCTCCTTTAATTATGTGTAATATTACAGCTTAATTTACCCAAGAGTATGATGTGATGACGGGTCTAATGTAATAAGAATGTCGACTTTGCCTTATACGTATACTATGGTAATTGTAATAAACAGAAGAGTCAACCCACTATTTCTATGGTTTAGAAAAATAAAGTTGCAGCGTAATAATAAACGTTTACTCCGAAAGTAATAGCAATAAAGTCCGGGATGTGAAAAGATTGTGTAATTGTCGCAAATCGTTTCTGTTAGCTACGAATAAAGGGTTGATGGCGTAACTCACAGTGATATTGTAATTGTCTCTAGAAGACGTGAGTGATCGGCAAGGGATCCACTCATATTCGCTAATAACACGTCATTCAATTGTGAAACGCTCATAACACCCTCCCTTGAGCGCTTGCTCTGAACCACTCGCAAACTCGAGTAATTTTATTGCAGATCACTCTTCGTAGCTATTTATTACCAAATGGGACAGGAACTAACGAGAGATTAATGCGAGCGGAAAACGAATGTGTCACTGCAAATTGATATCACCACACAGTCTTTGTTCTACATAGGGTATTCCCCTCGTATATTACACATGCGATCGAAAGTGCGATGGATATGTGCCGCCTGTCATTCTCCTGAGTTACAAAATCGATTTAATACATTCTACCTGATCCTGTGAAGGGACCCATTTCAGTCACTTGTGCACAATATTTAATGCAAGAGCTAATTTACGTTTGGCAGCATGATAACCATGGACTTTTTAGATGCGCAGATGCAAGTAAATACAGTATTCAAAAATCAAATTAAAATAAATCAAAACTGTAATTGATTTTTTTTTTAAATAATCGCAAAGTTTTTCCAGAGAAATTTCTCTTCCTAAAATCTAGAAATCAACAAGAAATTTCAATCAATCTACTCGACAAATTTCCAGAACTGCAGGAAATGTAGAATCTTCCATGAACTCGGACAGGTAGGAATGAAGGAAAGAAACGCACTGAACCTACGGCAGTGCTCAGAGCTACGAATGTCACATTTTTATAGTGCTGTAGATAAATTACCGTCTTCTTTCAAGGCAATGCTAGAGGGGTAAACAGATACTATATTGCAGCCCATATCCGGGCCCCCTAGCTAACCTGTGGATTTGCTAACACGCAAACCGAGGTTTAAAAAATTGCCTCAGACTTGGACAACAGTCAAGGTGACGTGTGCCAACCGATAATTGCAATGTGGGCATCGAATTTGTCTCTAACTTGGAAAAATACACGTAATTTCGTGAGAAATGATATTGAGGAGTATATGAACATCACCACTGGTATGCAGCACTAAATATTGGGAGGGAGCTTTCAAATCTGGGAATCACCGTAATTTAAAATAAATAAATTCCTTGCTGTTTCTTTGCCATCCCTATTTTAACGAAATCAATTGTTTTAATACATTTCCGTTCTTCCTGATCTATTCTAACGTCTTTAGCTTCTGACGCTTTTATTTTTTCATAATACCCCCCTCAATTTATTTTACACCTAACAAAAGTTATGTTTTATCTGATTCAATGGCAATGAAACATTTAAAAAAAACTAAGGCTACTAATCAATTACAGTAGGACCCCGGCATTCCGACCAATGGGGGGTGTGGGTTTGTTCGGATTCGGAAATTAATTTGATTCGAATTTTCGAACTGTTCGAATTGTTTATTTTTCCTCCTCCATCCCGAATTTTGTTAGCGTTATTCGAAATTTCGAATTTTCGCGCTTCTACTGTAATCAGTTTCAGCAGGTTTCTTTCTTGAAATTGTCTTGTACATAATATTGAAATATTATTCAATTCCAGGCATTCAAGAACGTTTCATGATAAAATGTCAACATAACGTACGACAGGTTCCACCAGGAAGAAAAAAGCTATTGGATTGAATTGTTCCGAAGCAGCACATAGGACGTGAAGGCTGGGTTGCCGTACTGACTGTGCAAAACCCCGGCTTGTTTGAAACCGAGGCGCACCCGGACGGAGGCGCATTTCGCGCGGGCTGCCTTGGGGATCCTCCGAATTCCTCTCCGGCCGCGAGCGCGCACAAGAAGAAGCCGGGGCTTCTTGCGCGAGGGCGCGAGGGCGCAGGGGCTGGCGAGGAAACCGCAGGGCGAGAGGCCGCGCTGCTAATGGCCCGTGAAGAGCCCGCGGGCGGCGACGCGAGCGACTGGCGGCTGCTGGAGGTGAGGACGGCGGCGCAGCAGCTGTGAAGGAACCGGGGGAGGGAGAGGGGCCGTGGTCAGAGAGGAAAGGCTTTGGTCGGCGCGCCGGGCGAGCAAACAGGCGAATGATTGAGCGGACTCTCGAGCAAAGGGGAAGGTTAGGAAGAATAATCTGACACTAGTTTGAAATCAGTCTGATAAATCGATAATGGATTTTATACCTATATGTAAGCATTACCAGGTACAAATGTTGGATCGTCAACTAACAATTAATCGCATGAGCGTAAATAATTTTGAGCCATCACTAGTTTACAAAAAAAATTGGTTCTATTTCAAATATTGAAAGTACAAAATGATTATTCTTACATTTGCTAAATGCAAGTAAAGAGAAACAAAGAATGCTTCAATGGCGATAAATGACTGGGGAAAGAAGATGATTTATTTTAAAATTAACACACGAGTTAATTGCAAAGTCAAAAGATTCAGGAGTTCAACTCTCTCACCTTCCAATAAGTAATTTTATTTTTGAAATTTTATTTATAGGTTATGTAAAGGATATATAGATTATTTTTAGAAAACGCTTCCTGACGAAATTGCAGTCTTTCGTTTACGATTTCATCATATTGATTTTCTATTAAACACACAAGAATACACTTCGGTTAACAACTGCGTAAACAAATGCATATATTGCTGAGAAGAGAAATTGCAACCATGTGTAAAAGCAAACTGAAAGATCACAAGTTCAAGCGAAGCAGCTGTCTCCCAGCCTGTGAGCAGCGTTCCTGGTGCTCTCTGAATCGGGCGTTCGTCATCGACATAAACCCCTTTACGTCCGCAACATACGAATGTGCAATGTAGTGCTACAGCTGTAAAGACTCCATATTGAGGGTAGCGCCTCTCTAAAATCGGCATTTCCATAAACAGTTTTATAGATTTTGTGTGACCCCGTAACGATTCAAAGTCGGTTTATTTGCAGTAAACCTCAGCATGCGGCCGGGGCGCTCTAGTTACTACCAAGACATAAGGCGCCTTATTGGAATCAATAAACGGCCCAACAGACGCCGCCTCCCCTCAGAGAAGCCTCGCCTGGGCACACGGAGCCCCGACAAGCGCCCCAAGTGCGTCGGCGTGCTTCGGATCCGTTTCAGAGCCAAACGCGAAGGGCGCGGGATCACGCGATCTGCACTTGTTTACGAACCGGCCGCTCCACTAATGTAGGGCTAATTTGCCCTTTCAGCAGCTTCAAATCGCAGGATCTCGCGAGTCAGTTGTAATGACCGAAAGGGGGGGGGGGTCGCAGTGAGTCACCATCGAGGCACGTGCGAGGGGAGACATGGGCTCCCGCACACGATAATTACTTTAATTAACATCATAAAAGTTTCCTAATGAGCGGATATTCGCTCGACAGATAGAGAGAATTTGTCGTTAGTGTTGTTGCTGCTGCTTACCTGATACAATGTTTTATAAAGGAATTCGAATAGCTCCGGGAGGGCAATGGAAGTTAACAGAGACTTAAGCACCTCGCGTATTAACGCTCTAATTTTGCATTTAACGTACCAGATGGGCAATGATTCAGAATCGTAGAAAAATAATTACTTCACCTGCGCGGTGATTTACTAAACCACTTAGCTACGGTCAACTATTATATTCGATAATATAATACAAATTTTTATTTTGCCAGCCGAAGTACGGTCTCGGAAGACAACGCATCCAACTGGAGGTATCACTCACACCTCGATATGAGAAATACCTAATAATGAGGCTTTTTTGCCACTGTAGTTAGGAACGCCAAATATATGGACTGTGGCTAAATTAATAGGAAATAGGAATCAGATGTGGCTCCTGTAGCAGAAAATGCAATATAAAGGAAACTATTTTGCATGCGTCAAGGCGAATGATATTCAAGACTACACGATCTGACCGAGGAGAAACATGCGATAACAAACGCCACAAGTGGACTGACCTCTGCGGCCAACGACAGCGGAGGCCAAAAAGATTAGCAGAAAAATCGAAGAGGTTAATAACATAAGCGAGGTCAATCTCGTGGGGGGGGGGGGGGGGAAGGGAGGCGTCGGATTTGAGGAGGCGCCTCGGCGCGTCGGGGGAGCAAGACGAGTAAGCAGTTGCGAAGAACGCGAGGCATAAACAGGATCACGTCTCTAATATTCTCCAGTGCTTTCGTAAGAGGGTACGGTCAATGTCAGTTTCATTACTGAATTAAAAATTCGACACATGTACATCAAAATGTTCTATTTTTGTTATTGATAAAATATGAATTTATTAAATTGTGAAAAATACTTAAAAGAAAACAAATAAGGAAAAATAATGAAAATGTTATAACAACATTATATATTTTATTCTAATTGATCTATGTCCTCTAAGAACAAACCTATTTTGATTTATCAACATTCGATAATTTTAAATATTTTGAGAGAACGAAAGAATGTAAGTGCGCGGATTTAACTGCAAACTATATAACGTATTTTTTTTAAATTACAAATTTCTTGATAAAGTAATTCTTTGAAGAATCGCAAGTAGGCTTCTTCGAGCATCCCTCAGCAGCCACCCTTATACCATGCAAAGGGAAATTCCTTTCATTTACAAGTTCCGTTTTGTTCACATGTACGGAGTACGTCCCTTCCGTGACATGTGGGAGATAATCACGTTTGTTAGTTCATCAGCAATTTTCGATTCAGTATCGATTTTCAAGACGGATTCGACCTCAAGTAACACTCGAACGATCGTAATTTTGTCGTTAAATATCAAACCTAATTCATATGCAGGAATTTGGTATTAGGTACAATGAACCGTATGTTACAAACATTTAACAAAATTAAAAGACTAATATTTATTATAATAAACGAGACCGGTATACATCTCAAAATTATATGCACATTAATTAGTAATTTACAATAAGTCGACGTTTATTTAGAACATATTCAAAAAGTGTGTCATAAAATCATGATAAATTAATAGAAAAATGCGTGTTTCTTACACAGAGTGAGCTCACTTTCTAACTTAAGTGGGAAAACATTCATTTACGTTGGCATCCGGCCTCTGATTATATTTACGTAACTTGCCCTTTCAGAATAAATGATAAAAAGTTGCAAACCAAACCACGTACGCATCGGATTGTGTCCATCACTGCGACCGAGCCGTTAGGACCCACTGAACGTCCACCCCTCCCGTTTCGCACTCAACAGCGAGCATCCACTCCGAGGCGAGGGCGTGTATCTCTCCTGGAGGTAGCGAGTGTCACGGAGGCCGAGGGGTGCGCGGGCGCGTGTATTGATTGAGCCTCTCTCCGCGTGGGGCGGCGCGGCGCGTCGGCCGCATCGCACTCGCCGTCTCGGGCGCGCCCCTTGCGTTCGTCGCCCTCCGTCATCTTCGACGCCGCCGCTCACGTGAGCACACTCGCATGCACCCTCCTTCCAAGGGATCCACCCTTTTAAGAATGTCCCTATTTTCGTAAAAAAGTTAAAAATTAAAACACATTCAAAAGGAAAGTTAAAAAAGAAAATAGGAATGCCGAAATTGCTTGAAATCCTGTTCATACAGAATTTAGCCTAATCTTGCCAAGACACGATATGAAAATTGATGATTGATCCATAAACACATATGATCCATTCGTCCAAGTGTATTGAATATATATCTAGGTCAAAGTGCTTTACAAAAAGCCTGCAGAAAGAAGGCAGTAAAACTGTTTTCCCCGTGAATAAGGTGATTTTGTGACAAAAATTACACAAAACGATTTATTTTTTTTCGGATACGCAAGCATTAGCAGTTTCTTACATCTCTGTCCATTTCCTTTTAGGTCAATGTTCGTGGCGCCGCGTAGTCGCTGTCCATTCAGAGCGAGTACCGCTCCCGCGCAGCACCTTCCGATTGAACCCCGGCAGCGCGGCCCAGCGCCGCGCCCCAGGAAACGGAAGCGGCGCCGCGCCACACCGCTCCGCGCCGAGAGGAGCTGCTCCGCTGAGTGGGCGTTGACCCAGCGGCGCGGCGGGAGGGAGGGAGGGAGGGAGGGAGGGAGGGGGCGGCGGCGAGCGCACGCTGGAAACGGTGGAGAGGGCCACTTGGCTGCCGAGAACACTCACGACGCGGAATGATACCGACGAGCGGCCGCGGGCGAAATGAACGGAAAAAAACCCATCTTGTCCCAAGCAAATTTGCCGCCACAGGGAATCGCCACGCTAAGTATAATTCTATTACAATAATATGAATCCGACCAAAGTAAAGTTAAAAATAATAATAATAATAATAATAAACGTGTCTATTCCGTTTCAAGTATTCATCACAGAGCAAGGCAAAATAAGAACTTCAGAACTTTTGGGATTCGTAGTTCTGTTCTACCCCAATACATTCCATACGTGCCAGAAGGTGTCACATGCGGCATCACGCAACCTCGCCCAGCTGAGAGGGCATGAAAGAGATGCCAAGACGGGATGGGCGCCGCGCTATGACAGAGAGGATCGAGGGCCGGGACAACGACCGACGCGGACGGCGGGGCGCAGCGGGGGCAGGCCGGCTCAGGCGGTGTCAACGAGGGCGGGATTTACGGCGCGGAGCGGAGCGGCGCGGCTCGGCGGGGGAGAGCGAAGGAAGCAAGGCAAGGTATTCGCCGCGCAGCAACGCGAAGGGGAGCGGCGGAGGCGGGGCGACGGCCGCAGCCAGCGCCCGGGGCCGAAGCATAAATACGAAACGCCGCTCGCTTCGATAAGAGCGCCCTATCTGCCACGTTATTACCGGGGCGGAGGAGGACCGAGCCGAGCTTAGATCATCGAGCGCCCGATAATCCGCTTTCCGTTCGGGGCTTACACGCGGGGGTTACGGCCCCGCGCCACCGCCCCGGAGGCCACTTGGGGCGGGCTCTCCGACGCGACGCGACGCCGCCCGCGCGCAGCACACCCGCTGCGTGCCACGGGGCTACTCAAGCAAGGCTTCCTGCTCCCTCATTACATACTCTTGTCTCTCATTACAAACTGCCGTCATTACATACTCTATGGGTCATCATGCTATCTTTATTTTTAGTTGAATTAATTATTTTTTTTAATAAAACCATTTATTGCTCAGGCGATTTCACTCTTCAACCAATGCACATTTACATTACACTCAAAAACTTGTAATATTTTCTAGATGACTAAAATTGGTTTACACGAAACCATTGGATTGTGTAAACAAATTTGATTATCTAATTTCCAAGTTTGAAGCCTAAATATTTACAGTTTACATGTACTGTTTATGTCTACTTGGATCTCGTGAAAATACTTGGAATAAAATGACAACATAAACAGCAATTACAATGACAGAAACAAAAGATATATAGATGTCTAGAATTACAAACACCTACGAGGGAGAAGAGAAAAACGCTGCCTAAGTACTACTCATTTATTAACATTTCCAGATCAGTCGGAAAGTACTGGAATCTTTGGAGAAGCTACTTGAAGTGTTCGATTTGCATCACCGACATCACGAAAACTTCCCAGGAAAGTGTAATTTAATTTAAAAAATCTTAATTCAAACCATATTCTTTTCTGAAATTTGGGAACTGTATATATTACATGTCAAACAACACCGTAACACTTTGGATCTATTTCACGGAATTCACCACGTGAATAAAGGTAAAAATGCTCTAACATATTAACGGCGAGCAGACCGGAAGTGGAATGATGGCATTTCGCCACCGCTGCTGTGTACTTGACTGAACGGATGGAGATGGGTCGTAGCGCACGACAATGAGTCCCGTTCGCAGCCCATGCCTGCAGACGAAAGCTCGTCGAGGCCCCCCGCAATCCCGAGAAGACGGCGCGAACTAGCGCAGAATGGAAAATCGCCCCGCGAACACTGCAGCTCCGCGCGTTAGCACCTGTTGTGCCTGATGCTCTCGCGAGGAAGATAATCTGCTTCGTGTAAATAACGAAATATCTCACGTAATGTATCGTTTCCCCTCTACCTTCTCCAACTGTAAATACAATAAATAAACTTATATTGGTCAAAATTCCTTCTAACTAAATATAACAAAAAACTACACAATAACGTATTACAGTAATGAGGAAATGGTACTGGCAATGTATCTCAATTTAATTTATTTAGGCAATTTAATTTATTAAAGGTAAATATCTATACAGATGGACGCAAATTTCATAAGTACAAATCGCTTAAAAAATTAAAGTAGAATAAAATATCGACAAAAAATCCAATAACATAATTTAATGTTACGATGAAGTTCATCTATGCCATACTTACTATGCCTTACTACAAAAACAGCAACACTATGTCAAATCACAATCTGTGTGAGCACGGCTAATGGTATTTATTGACAGATCACACTGTAATTCAAACCGAACGATAAAGAAATGTTTATTAGAGACAAATAGACAACAAACTTCACTCAGCAGCGCATTTACGTATGCAGATAGGCGACATTGAAAGATGAATAAGAGGACCAAAATTTACAAAATCCAACGCGACATTGTAAGTCGTATCAGCAAGATTCTAAAGCCGTATCAGCCGTCGGGCTCAGCGCCAACTCATACTGCAGCAGATAACGGGCTATAAGAAGAACCCATCCTCAGCGAGCGAACGGCATTAGTCTCTGTCATGACCAGTCAGGAGAAATTTTTTGCAACGCGGTCGCATTCCGTAGTCTGGAGGAATGAAAGATATCAAGACCATTCCCAGATAATCTGTGGCTGAGAGAGAGAGAGAGAGAGAGAGAGAGAGAGAGAGAGAGAGAGAGAGAGAGAGAGAGAGAGAGAGAGAGAGAGAGAGAGAGAGAAAAGTTACAAAATTTACGAAAATGGGATAACAGAATTTGATTAATTCCATTATATCAAAAGCATAACCTTGACGATGTGTTCATACATCACACAAAGTATAACAATTATATCTGCACCTCATTTAGTGGCGCACCCGGAGGGAGGGGTGCCCGTTTTGCGCGTAATCCTCCCGAAATCTGATGGCACATTCAAAAATACAGTTTTTACTCACTTTCGAAAGTAACGAAAGTCATTTTAGTATCACAACTAAAAACGTCACAAATCACTAATTTTTTTAAAAAAATTCGTTAATGAAACAGTAATGAAAAGTTAAATAAACCTATAGTCATCCCCACAGAAAAACCCCGGTTGAGCCACCGATCTCACTTAAATTGGTGGGTTCTTTACCTAACTCGACGAAAGACCTCCTTCCACGTACTCCGTCAACGGAACAGACCAATAGCGCTACTCATCGCCGGCTGAGGCAATTTCGATTCGTGCTCGGCATCGTTTCTACTAAGAGTCGTTTGCAGCGAACGGGCGACAGCCTCGGCTCCGCCGCCGCGTGACAGCTGCGCAATCGAGGCGGAATCGATGGCGGCGGCGGCGGCTGCCGTTCTCCGCGCTCTCGCGGCGCCCGGCCATCGGACAAAGCGCGCGGCGCGGTAAAGCGACGGTGTTATTCGTTCCTAAAAGTGGGAGAATCATTTTTACAACCCAGATAACTGGCGTAAAATTTTCACCGCGGCTATTAACCGGCTCTGGACGTTTGAAAAACGAGGCTATCAAACTTTCCCCGTCCCGGGGGCGAGTCGCAGTGAGTGGTGGAACGACTTGAGAGGCCCCCACCGCCTAGGCCGCGCTGTTACACAGAGCACCGAGGGGAACGCGCAGAGGGTGACAGCAGACATCACAATAGGAGGGGGGCGGACGAAGACGCTGTGGGTACTGTATTAGTTGGGTGGAGACCGAGTGTTAGTGGACAGAGGCTGAGGAAGTGGGAGGAGTCAGGAAAGTTAGAAAGGAAAGAGATTTAACATGGAATATTAAATCCGGGAAGCATTTGGACGTAGAGATGTAAACGCCTGGGAAATGGAAATTATAATAATACTGGTACCAAGGAAGGGGTAATTAATAATACAAGAACACGACTTGTTTCGATCCTCAAGCCTGCCTAATTCGAAACAAGATAAAAATTACCATGTGAGTAATCGTAACAAACGGTCCAGAACGCAGAACATCAAAAAGCAATTTCAGTTGCGCGACTCGCAACAACGAGCACCGACATGCAGTAGCCACAGCGGCCTGACCCGCCTCGCGACAAGAGTCCTGCTACCGCTGGCGCGGCGCGCGGCGGATCGGAGCGAAGCGGGTGGGGCGGGGTGGGGGCGGAGCGCCACCTCGAGCTCCAGCGTCGCCCACGCCCGACTCGAAACGGGCCCCGCCCACGCGACCGTCCGATCGGCCGTTGAACGGGCGGCGTGGCGCGGCGCGGCTTGTTCCGAGCGCCCGGGGCACCGGAAAGAAGCGGCTCCGGCTGCGGCGACGCCTCCGCCCGCGCAGCGTGGGCCGTTCTAAAAGGGGGACGCCCGCCCGCCCGTCTGCCTGACCCGGGCGTCGCGGCGCGATGGGAAGGGAAGCCGCAGCGGACGGCGGCAACTCCTCGCCTCTCCGCCCGCCCGCACGCAGTGGGCGCCACGCACGCTTCCACGGACACAACTCCTCCACCCATCACGTTCACTTCAAACACCTTTGTAATAAGAGGCACGTGAATCTTAATAAATCGCATTTTGCAATCTATATTCTATTTATTGTCAAGTTCCCGAATGCTTATTTCATTTGGAGCTTCCGATTTATGCCGTATACTTAAACGCAAAAATTAACATTAAACTATTATTTTAGAGAAAAACAATACAACACAAAGCAGCAACTGGTTTGAATATCTTTGCACATTATTTAGGTATTTTTATTTAGACAATTTGTTCGTAGTAATTCTGATAAAAGGCGATGCATTTTTCTTGAAAAAGAGGAAAAAAAAGAATAACTAGGAATAATAATTATTAGTATAATAATTATTATTATTATTTATTTCGAGAGTATGCATGAGTGCCGTCGCTCACATATCACAGTCCCTAAACTTTGCACAAGTTTCCCACTTATAATGAATAATTATTGTTTTAACAGCTAATTTCGGCCATCCAAAGATGAATTTCACTTGTTTACCTCCAATACAACAGGTGGGAGTTCGTAAGTCAATCACTGACATTTCCGTGCATACAATGCATACTATTATATTAGTCAAAGCTTGAATTCGAATATGAAATTGACTTATTGTTCTCTCGATTTCCGTGGCATATAACAACTATTTCTACTGACACTGAGAAAGAGGTCTATAATAAATTAACTATAAATGTGCTCCCATCTCGTATTCGTACGTGTATGTTCGCAGATCGAGAGTAAACGGAATCTCCCCTTAGGAAAACTGGAGCGAAACAGAAGCAAAGTACTACGAAAATAAGAATGGTTTTATCACTCTGGGCGTACATAGATAGAGCATCTGCGCGGACGTCTTCACGGCGTTTTTAAGAGTACAATGTTGAAACCGTTAGCGTTTGTGCTCGGACTACGCGACGGCCTCTCGCACTGCATCTGAGAAACTGCGCCGTCACTTCTTCCGCTGCCCGCGTGGTCTCCATGACGCAGCCCGAGCGGGATGGCGCTCGGCCTATTGTCCCCGAGACAATGAGATCGCCCGCTTCAGAATACTGACCTCCCTGACGAGCAGCGTGTACTTTCGGTTCAAAGTAGCTCCTTGGGCGTGTATTCGAAAACTTAAAGACCCTCATAAATATTTACTTAAGTCAAAGACTCATTTTAGAAAGATTTTCGATAAGTGCTTATCATGTTCACTGTGAACAAGATGCCTTTCAGTATCATCATAATGTATACTTTGAAATGAAGCAATTATGGATATGTGTTGTTCTGAATCAAAGAACAAGCAGAATTTATTTAAATTTATTAACTCCACGGTACTCAATGTTATTATAGAACAACATACATTGTGCTTTCTTCAACAGAATAATTTGCTTGGCACTTAGTGTTAGGAAGAAAACAGAAAAGGCGTACAATATTATTTACACCGCCCTGCTAGTCGTGCGGAATGACATATGAAGCCGCGACCCAGATGACCGACGCAGGCGGCCAGCTGGCGCTAATGGCCCGAACGCCGCAATCGAACAATGCGGAGAACGTAACAACGCAAGATCGACATTAGATCTCACACCTCCCCCACGAGATTTTCATACAAATAACAGTTAATTTTCCTAACATCGTTTTTTTTTTATAATGTTCTTATATGGCAGGTAAGCTAGCGAACTCAATTATTTTTTTCATGAACATAATTTCATTAACTCAAAGTAGTTGCAAAGCACTTCCTTAGTCTAAAACGAATATTACTGCAAGAATCCCGTACGATCTCCGAGGAACAGAAGTGTTTCATAAAGCATCTGCAATACTGCGTTGTGCAACTACTGCAAACAGGACATTGAACTTTACAGATCATGATGAATTACTCCCAGTCAATCAGCACAGCGACAAGACGGCATGCACTTGCACTGCTTCGACAAATATGGGGAAACAAGGGAGGGATATGGAGGACTGTTGATTCAAAGTTCAGAGGCTGAGAGCGAAAGTTCAAAAAACATAGAGTCAGATACTAATGCAAGGATGTGGTAAGTACTTATAATTGGAACTGAATTAAAACACACGACACATAACAGAATTTTCTGATGTAATGATATGTGTGTCGCAACCAGGATTTTTTTCGGAGAGGAGGGGGGTGGTAGAAGTAGGGTCTACGTCCAGCCGCCTCCATGCTTTTTTGTAAAAATATTTCATTTATACATGAATTTAAACATTTTATTTCTATTTGATTTATAGGTTTTTATAATTATTCATTGAAATGATAAATGTCGTTACTAAAGAATACATACATATATTTGTAGTCATCGGATTCTGGAAGAGGGGAGTTATGCCTCACGAGGACCCCTCCCCCCTGAGTACATCACGAAATGAAATACATCAAGGACATTCAGAAAGCACCACGTGAGACGCGACTCTGGAAGCTCTGGAAGGCACGTACTTTAGATTCTTTGGAAACGGTTATAACAGTTTGGAAGCCGTCAAACGATCGCGCTCAGCTGCCAGCGCCGAACGCGTCTTGTTGGCGGCAGAGGCGTTTAAAACCGAACAGGTGCCGCGCGCCTCGCGGGCGAGTGAATGGCGTTGGCAGGCAGAGATAGAGCAGCGATCATGCCAACTCCAAGTGCTTTCTACCCGCGCACTGATGTTGCTGTGATTGGTCTTCATTGTTTCTGTGCCGGTCCGCAGACGTTCCTGGATCCCGTCATTTCCTATGTTCTGGTATGTACTTCACGCAGACCTACGGAACGTGTCTAGCGTCCGCACTGGGAAGGAGATTTCCTTGACTCTCAGGATACCAATCAGCAAATAGGTCAAGCATTCATCGCTAGGGAATTGCTAGTTCCTTTTCAATACAACGGGCATCTTGCTAGTTGGATATGAATCGATCGACTATAATTTGTAACTATTGGAAATGCACAATGGGGAATAAATTTCAATCGGAAATCATTCTGAAGAGCATTCTTTGATATGTAGCAAACTTCCCAATCTGACAACTACGCTAACCAATTGAAGAACATTAGAGCGGGTACCCCATTTCAATTTAATGTAATGTATCCCAAATTACAACGGAATATGATAAAAATACTTCCTCGAGAACGTGTACGGTAGAGCAACGAAGAGCAGTTGACAAGCCAAGAAGTTCAACTCGGCGAATTCCTACAAGATTATACCAGTGAATAGACGAATGGGGGTCTACAAGGAGCGTTCCGAAAGTAATGCAAATATTATTTTTTAAATTAATTTATTGAACATATTTTCACAAACACTTAAAATTCTTCAAAATACTGTCCTTGGGCCTCTACACATTTTTTCCAGCGACTCTGCCATGAACGGTAGGCGCTCTGGAAGGCGTTTTCGGCGACCTCTCGCAAGGTCTTCGTCACGGCTGATTGGATCTCTTCTATGGACGAAAAACGGGTTCCTTTCAGGGCCGCCTTAACCCGAGGGACCAAAAAGAAGTCTGCTGGGACGAGGGCAGGACTGTTGGGGGGATAGGGAAGCGTTGGCACCCGATGTTTGACCAGGAACTCGCGGACTCGTAGCGCGTTATGGCAAGGCGCGTTGTCGTGATGGAGTTGCCAGGTAGTGGAAATGTCTTTTCTCGTCCTGACGACCCTTTTTCGGAGTCTTTCCAGCACATCCACGTAGTAGACAGCGTTAACTGTTTGTCCTTGAGGAACGAACTCCATATGGATCATTCCTTTGCTGTCGAAAAAGACATTGTTGTCGGTTTTGCTGGTTGACGGACGCCCAGAACGTTGTTCATCGTGAACCTCTTCCCGGCCCTCCTTAAAGGCCTTTAACCCCTTCGAAACTTGAGAGTCGGACAGAGCAGAGTCCTCATAAACCTCACGAATCATTTTGTAAGTCTCCTCACGAGACTTTTTCAGTTTAGCACAAAACTTAATCGCGTAACGTTGCTCGGTCGTCGATTCCATTTCTATCCGTGACACGGTCGGCGCGCAGAGATTCACAATAACCGACGTCTTGCCGCTTGCACAGCTTGCAGAGCACTGAGGCTGGTTTCATAGCAAAGCTAAGAGTCCCCCCCCCACCTACTGCAAGTGGTCCGATTCCACTCCGACCAATAGGAGCGACGCGGGAAATTCAATTGCATTACTTTCGGAACACCTTGTATTCTCTAAGAAAATGCGAGATGTAAGAGCAAGAGCTTGAGTTCCAAGGGCAAAGTGAACGCTAAAAAGTTGAGGCATTGACAGAAGGGAAAGGGAACTGAAAAAGACGGAAAGGAATAAACGAAAAGAAATATAATCGGAAAACATCAAAAGAAATTCACAGACAAAATGTGACATGGAATGTTTTGTAACAAACTTGAAAACTATTCTAGTGTACCATAAAGCGACGTGCAGTAACGGTAATTGATGGCATATTTGGGGTAGTTCCAACTGAATGCTACTCCGCAAAAGTTTAGAAATATAAATATGTTCTGTAAATTACGTCCACTCTCTGCACTCTCGCTACCCTGGCGCATGCCAATTAATGAAATGGCCAGATTGCAAAGAGTACTTCGCATGATTGCTCATGCGAGTTCTCGTTCGTTTCCAAACTCGCTTTCTGAAAAGCCCGAGAATCGAACAAACCTCACAGGCGGCGACTGGGTGGGTGGCGGACGATTGGGGGCGAGTGAACGAACGACAGGAGTAGAGCGGAGGCAGGTTAAAGCTGGAGGTGCCAGGCAAACGCTGGCGAGGGGGCGGATGGCACACGCGAACGAGGGCGGAGGAACTTCCGAGGCGAGCGGTGGAGGGGGTGGAAAAGACGGGGACCAGCGTGTGGAACGGACGATGCTTCGTGGCAGGACAGGGCGGGGAGGGGGAGCGAGTGGGGGCAGGCCGGGGCGGGGATGGGCCAGCAGCGGGTGGAGTCAAGTGGGGGAGGGCGAGAGGGAATGGGGGCGTGGAACGCCGGAAGTGGGCAAGGAAGACCAACTGCAGGAGATAGCGAGTGGGGGTGGGGGAAAAGGCGGGGAAGGCCGGAAGCAGAGATGGAGCGGGGCAGGAAAGACGGGCGAACAGTGACAAGTGGGGGTGGGGTGGGGTGGGGCGGGGCGGGGAAGGCCGGCTGCGGCCGGAAGCGAAAGGGGCAAGAAGGGGAAGGTCTGCACCAGGCGGAGGTGGGGCAGGGCGGTGCGCAAGTGAAGGTGAGTGGGGGCGGGGCGGAGAGGGCCGGCAGCGGACGTCGAACGGCGGCCGCCAACGCATCCCCAGGGGCTTCCGCTGTGAGCGAGGGCGAGGGCGAGAGGATGGCGCCCCCAGTCGCCATTTTTTATGGCTTCCCCAAGAGCCCCAAGATTCCCAGCTGCCTCTCCGCACGCCGTATAACCGAGCAGGCGATCGCACGCGACCCCGAGTGCAGGCACCGGGCGCTGAAACCCATGTTTTAAAGAAGGGGAGGAACATGGACTCTCGTGTTCTCCACTTGGAGGTGGTCAATGGAAGTCAGCTTCGAACGGAATAAGAAACTAGGCTACCCCACAATGAGAAAAGCTGATAAATTGATAAACCGAATTCGTCTTAAACGTGGAACATTGAGATAACGTCTGCCAGGCGATTCTTCTCCGCTATCACGAATTCGCAACAGAACGCGAAATTGATATTTTATGAAATTCAATTTCAGGAAATATCGCTTGGCGCGAAATAAATGTTTGCTCCTTGACACTCGGTTCTTCTCAGAGTCGTATTTTCGATAAAATCAATCTGAAAATACATTTTACGATTTTCCTTTAAGACATTTGTCAATATTCCTCTTTCCTGACAAGCGGCATGCTCTCAAGCATTTTCGTAGATTGGCCTTAATTAAGCGGTCACCTCATGCGATTTTGAACATTATTATAACAAGATGCGGTGGAGATTGTTGATTTAATCATTCCATGAAGGGACATGACAGATTACTTCGAATACTTCCAATCAGTCTCTTCCCTCGTAGGGGGATTATTTTCGTTTCAACTAACAATATGATTTTAATAAATATATCTTAATGAAACAATAGTGCGTACGATTCTCACACAACACAGCATTCCTATGTTATGCACGAATCCGATCTAAAGACCATTCACTAATTTCTTCGTCAGACGGCCTACTACACAAGCCTACCTAAAGTGTCTACACAATGTGAATTGCATCTTGTAGTGTAGTTTGCTTGTTTGATTCGGCATGGACAAAAGTGAGATTCTCTGACTAAGAGAGTGAGTAATATGTTATGATATTAGCCGAGAGAAGGCAAATAACCATAAATGCTTGTTTAAATTGACTTTATTGTTTTCAATTTTAATTTATGGTAACTAAAAATGTTCAAGAGATCATTCTTTAGCACATTTCGATTTCATTTATGTTCTGTAACATCAAAACCTTTATTAAGCGGGCACCCCTTTTATCGGCCATTTTTGTCGGAACCAAAGATGACCGTTTAAGTCAGGTTTCACTACATGTAGATTCGAGCGACCCCGGTGCTGATTGTGATTGAAAGGCGGCATGAGAGCTCTCGAGCTCACCTGCGCCGCGGCGCTCGCCCACCGCTGCCGGAAGGCGCTTCCAGCCCTTTGTGGTGCTCGCCGCCCGCTCTTTGTCCCGCTCTCATTATTCCGAGCAGCCTCCGACGGCCGGCAGCTTTCTTCGCGCGGGGGGCTCCTTGGGATGTAATGCAACGCCCCCTGGAAACCGACGCGATAACGACGGCGATGTGCGCGCCTCGCGAACAAGGACCAATTAACGGAGGCACGTAAAGCGGAGCAGCGCGCATCCTGCTCCCGCCCACGGTCCCAGACCACCGCCGCCGCCCGAGGCAAAACCGATCGCCCAAGCCCGTCACGGCCAGCCGGTCGCGCACCCGCACTCATGCTGCAACGGGGCTACACGACCACCAGCCACAATTCATTTCCTTGAGATTATTTCCCACAACATTTTTCACAAAATCTTTCGTTTGACGATTCGTGTGCTTATAGGTCATATCAGAATATATAGCTCCGAACAGTTTCGGGTAAAAATTCCTTTTTTTGGGGGGGGGGGGGCATGCGCGCACGCACGCATGTGTAACCTGTAAAGCAAAAATTTCGTAATTTGATATCGCCCCAGTTCGTTTCGTAATGAAATTGAAATGAATGTGTTTTCAGATAATCACTACCACAACAAATGTTTATTTATCGGGAGACGTCCAAGAAAAAAAGTAAAATTCTTATGCGATAACTACTTAAACAACGACGAATTTAATCATTTACTAAAACGATTTGGATTAAACATCAGGCACTTTTCCCTGCAAGTAAAAACACCTCCTTTCGTTGATTTTCAAACTTCTATTGAAAGTGATTTCCTACTCAGCTCAGGCCATCTCATGGACAGCAATCGCGTTCGGTAAATCGCCCCCACCACCCTCCCTCGGAGAAAGCAGACTTAGTCATTCACTGCGAGCGCTCGTTCCGCCCCCGCACGCCTCGCGCGCGTGCGGTCGAGGGATCGAAGCGGCCTCAAGCTGCGCCCGGCTGCTCCGCGAGACGCGTCACGTCGACAGCGGCGCCGATCGCGGAGGGCAGCTCTTCGATCCCACATCCCGCCCGCGCGCGCACACGACGCGCCGGGGAAGCGCCCGCAAGCGCGCGGAGGCGAGTGCGTGGAGAGCTTTCCAAGTCCGCCGAGCCATCAGTCAAGCGGGGCCAGGGAGGCGGGCACGGTCCTTGGATCGGCAGGGGAGATCTCGGGAAGAACAGGTGACGTCGGCAGCACATTCATAGAAGCAGGAAGAGGAGGAAGAAAAGAAAACGGCATGGTCGTAGGTGTGTATAAGGCACCGGGTGGTGCAAAGCTTCTCAACAACGCCTTCGTTGATCGAAAAGATAGCACGACCAAAGGACCGTTTCTGAATAGCGGAGAACACGCATGACGAGACAGAAAAACACACACGAAAAACACGTTAGCGGAGATGGTCGCTAAATGTTTTGTGCTGCTTTTAGGCGCAAAACATGCGCAGCTCAGAGCGCCCCCGCCAGGTACGTCAGTGGCAGAGCGCTGTTCCGCACCGCACGGGGAACACGCCGGGGGCGGCCTTGACAGCGGGGAGCACTTGCGCAAGCGCAATGAAAAAATATGGCCCGCATTATTTCCAGCGGCGCGGCGCGGGGTGGGGCGTACGAATGACGCCAGCGTCCTCAGCAACGGGCAACGCTCCCGCGCCTGGCAGCCGGCCGCACCCCCCCCCGTCCCTGGCAGCGACTGCTGGTGCTGCATCCGCCTGCCCCCCCCCCCCTGCAGGGCCTGCTGGCTGGAGCCGGAGCTCCTGGAGTGACAGAGCGGGCGTCAGGAAGAGGAAGGGCGCGCTCCCGAGGAGTGTTGGGCAGATTCCAAGCGAGCCTTTCAGACGTCATTTTAAAAATTAAAATCTCCGTCTGCCGTATCAGGCATCTTAATGAGAATTTCATAAGTATTTGTCCCAAATAATTCTATAATTTTTCCTGAGTGACATTTGTAAGATAATTTTAGACACAAAGCAATTAATTCTGCAACGTTAAGATCGTCTTACGTTATGATTAAAATTTTCACAAATAATTTTCATTCCTTCTATGCTTTAAAATAGAACACACACTGATTCCATAAGAGATATTAATTTATTCCTTTGTGGTATGACACGAGTATAGATTGATATCTTGAATTAATTTTAATACCTGAATAAGCGATTCACCAAAATCGCGATTTAGAAAAAAGCATGTATTAAAATATCCATCATTAACATTTTTAGATGCATTGTTTTAATTCAGTCTACATGGTTTTTTACTATCTTCTCACTTTAATCTGAACATCATTTGTGCTGTAGCTCATTAGGTCGGACAGAATTAAAATCCTTCAGCAAATACTTCTGCACCATCCAACTACTTTTTTTTTTTTATTTGTTTTTTATTTTAATACTCAAGTGTCAGATTATGGACCCTGATCTCCTCGGTAACTGTCAACATCTTCTGACAAGGAATGGTACAATTCTAGCAATATAGCTACTACACAGATTTTAATATTATCCCTACTTCAGCTACTGCAGCACCATCTGAAGAAACACTACAAACAATTTTGTTGCGAAACGGTCGTTGTGATATAGAAACGATGAAACACGAAAAAACCTCGTGACGCAATGCGCTTATTTGCGGGGCTTATCTGGAGTTCAAGAATAAGATGATCTTTATGAAACATCATAATCGGGATGGGTCACATATAACAACTCAAAACATGAGAGTCATACCCGTGGGAGACAAATACCATTCGGGATATACGTCATCAAATAAAAAATTAGAAAAGAGTGATACAGAGGGTTCCGATAATCTAAGAAAACTTACATTATCGAAGCCTGTTACACGCATTCTCATATAGAAGTTCACGACTACTTACAAAGATAAAACGATAATCAACAATCGTTTCGAATCCAAAACAAAACCTCCCGGTGATCTTTTCAGGGCGACTTGGAAGTTTTCGCGGAGTTTCACAAGAAAGTTACGTATATGAAAGTAATGGAAATTTAAATGCGGAAACTTGAGAAGATTCAGAAGATATCAGTTCAAAAGAGACAATAGGTGCTCGCTTATCATTTTTTTCATTAGTATTAAAAGGAAAATATGCTGAAACGTTTCGTTGTACAAAACTTGTAGAAATCCTCACAAGTTGTTAGCGAATATGATCTGCGAAATAACTGTTTGAAATTTTGTTGTGATACACGAGATGCTGAATAAAACAAAATTGTAATAACTCGAGCATCGAGCTTCCAATAATTTAACAACTTGTAGCGTGAAGTTTCGTCAAACTCACATTTGCAACAAATACTAAAACAAAATATTTGGTTAATACTCCCCCCCCCCCCAGAACAGTTATTTTAGGAAGAGAAAGCAACGGGTTTTCTTTAACGATACAAATATTATGAGTGGAAGGTCATTGAGGGATATGTCAATATGAAATTAAACAAAATATTGTAGAATACTATTATGAATAGAAATTTGGTGTTTTTATAAGAGAATCCAGCACATATCTCAAACGATTTTTAGACGGTTACTGTTAATTCATTTTTGAACAGGCCAATTAAAACTGAACAGTTTCATTCACAGACCGGTCCCAAGTGACAGCGACTCTCATCCCGCAAATTGCAAATTCTCGCCGGGCAGGTTGCAAGACAGCTGCGTCGTGGAGAACTTCTGCGTGCTTTTGGAAGCCGCCAGATTATGAAAAAGTAGTTTCTAATTAAAGGGAAGAGTAAGTTTTAAGACGGCCACATCTTTTTATTTTAATTTTACGTGGAATTTTCCCAAAACGCAATAGGGAATTCTCAAGTTTCTGCATTCACCTACAGTAGACATTAAATGAAAAATTGTGAAATGAAACCTTTCACGTCTAAAAATTAAAAAAGATATTATATTCCATCGCATCGTTCAAGCTCCTTTAAGAGTATTTATATACATATGATCCTAAATAGGGAAAAGTTTAAAGTGAAAATCTTTGTGAAAGACGAATGATTGCTGACACTTTTCATCTGAGGAAATACCTAACAAAAACTTCGCGCGTTCCAAAACCAGTATCATTGTTCTCTGAGCAGTGTAAGTTCTATAAATATCAGTCACATGTCTAAAATGGCAGATGGGGGCGCAAGAAACAGCCACGTTAGAAAATTTATTTCGCTAAAAATTTATTTTAGAAAACCAATATATAAAATATTGTCCCTTTTTCTTCGCTATTACAATTAGGACACAACCGAAACCTTCGGCTAACGACTGCCTCTTTTGCACGCACGCGTTGTTCCTGCATGGCAGGAGCGAGGGGGCGAGCACTCACAGTTCTCCTGGCTCTTGAAGCCCAGCGCCTGCGGCTGCGTCTCCACCACCTGCTTGATCTCATCGATGACGATGCGGGTGATGGGCGCCAGCAGGCTGGGCGGGCAGTTCCTGCAACACAACACGGCGCTCATTTGCTTGGCCTTGCTCTTGGAAAACACATTCACCAATCCCTTCAACAGTCAAACAAACATACACACACGCGCGTGGCAATACGGCATAGCCCTAGATAAGAGCTTTTAAGGCCACCGTAATACATTTCAAAACAGGAATAAGAACGTATACATGTGTAGGATATGCAACCACGTATAACGAATTTTGTAACAAAATTCACGTCAATATTTCGGAAAGTTAAGCAATAAAAGAACATATGCGCACACCATGCACTTTTTTCCACAAACGTCATGCTTTTCTTTCAGCCGAATCTTAATTAAACGAATCAAAGGCGAGAGATGCTGCAGTGATGTGACCCCTTCCCTCAACTAATTATCGAGAAAAAAAGCCCTATATTTGTTTTATTTTACTTGTTTTCGTGGGTTTCTGAGTGGGCATTAGAGAGATTCAGGACATAAGTAATATGAAAAAAAGAAATTAGCTCTGCGGTCTGTATACATAAGTATACCCACAAAGAGCACTAGGGGTAACGGTGGCACTTTACATCTTTTAATTTAACAAGGATCAAAACTGACGCTCGCATCCTCACTGAGGTTCCTTTTAAGTTGAAGCGTAAAACGAGTGGTGCCCAAAAGCGCATGCGCCACTTTGATGCTCCTTTTTCATCCCATTTCCCGAGCTTCCACGGGGAGCGCGGGGCCTCAGGCGCCGAGGCCTCTGTGTTCCTTCCGGGTTACGGGAGGCGGGGAGGGGGGGAGCGTGAAGGGGCGGGGTGGGGGTGAGGAGCGCAGTGGCGGGGAGGAGGCGCAGGCTCCGTGACGCCCTCGCACGCGACAGAGACGCTTAATTAAAACAAAAAGCGCATTACGCCCCAGTTGCCCTTAACGAGAGCGCACTTTGCTGGGCCCGGTTGCCCGCGGCGTCGCGGCTGCAGTCGCCGGCGCGTTCTAAGGAGAGGTTCTACACCGGGGCCTCCGCGAGGCGAACTTTTTCAGAGTTGTGCCTTTTTCGACTTCGAACAAGGGTAACTAACGAAGCAAGATTTCTAGAGACTGGCTTGTTTTACTGGAGATTTATCCGTCTACCTCCAAAGGACACAAGGTAGACTTTCAGGTTTAAGGGTGTGGCAGTTCGTTCTCTTGCATAGTTATTTAAAATTAGTTCTTGTTTTTCTTTTTTAGAATGAGCTGCAAGGTTTTTCGGTCCGAATGGAATGGAAGTAACACGCCCGCCAAAAGTATTTGTAATCACAGGCGTGTAACTGGCGACACGCCCAATTAGATATCGTATCACGAACCTACACTGACAACAGATTATCACTCAAAACGTACCTTTAGACTTTTCCTCCATTTAAACAGATTGATCGCATGAATTAATTAATGTTAAATGCTCGAAGAAAAGGGAATTACAGGTTAATGTGTGAAAATGGAAAGAAGAACATTCTGGTTTATATTCACCAATCGATACCTACCATCAAATCCCCAAAGTCCTTTTGTAGTACAAATACATCGCCCGGTAGGTGAGCTCATCACACTGATTCAAGGAGCGGAGACGAAGGCGTAGGAGTAGCTTTAAACCCAGTAAATGGACTCACGAAGGAGATGCGGCACCCGGCAATTGTTATGATTTACGACGGCAGCGCTGCACTTGGCGACTCATGACGCTAAAAATACGATCAGCCTTGGAGCCAGTTCAACTCATTTGCACCCCGCACTGTACGCCAAGCAGCTTTTTCTCGCCCACTCATTTGTGTAAGTATCCAAACAGAACTCAACTATCCCACTTTAGTTTACTGAAACCAAAATGATTTAATGCAAAATATGTCTACTAAACTAGAGATCATTCTAAGCACTTTTGTTTTAAAAGCAGTTGGTAACATTCTACCTCATATATAATGTTGAAGCTATTGAAAAGAAATTATATAAATCTTTATAAGAATTTATTTATATAATCACTTTGGCTTAACAATTCGGCAGGAAGGGTGAGCTTCATTAGTTTCGAAAATTGACCAGCAACAAAACGATAACTATATCACTGCTCAGAAATATAAGAAATGAAGCGACCTACGATTTGTATAAGTCATTCCACGCCGGGAGATGGTAAAGACTGAGAATCGTTCTGTCCACCACCTTTCAATTAACTACTTGAATTTGCAATCACAAGTTACCACCACGAATAAAGCCAGAGATTTGTATTCGATATCAGATGCAATTCTGTATATATATATATATATATATATATATATATATATATATATATATATATATATATATTCACATTGCAAAACGGGTGAACAGTTACTTCAATTCCAGTCTTCATTAGATTACTTACAACTACAGTACTTAATTGATTTAGCAGACTTCTACAATTCTAATTCGATTATACTAGGATTTATTTAACTTGCCCTTGACGCAAATCTGCTGTTCACGGTTTCATCCAATCGGGATATTGAACGTCCCAATAGTGACGTCACTGTAGCGACATATAAGCTCTCGTTTGGATGAAAACGAAACAGCTGATTTACGTCCAGTGCACGACAAAATAAATCGTACTATACCAACGAACTAAAAATTCTAAGAGGTTGACATAGGCAGGTAACCGGTCACAATCTAAATGGTTTCCTTCGACTTCCCTGCGACGAGAGCGCAGCACCGCACGGGGCGCCCTCTCACATGTCCCGTTGCTGCGGGATTGGCTTCTGCCACGCCCACTCGTCGGCACGTGGCTGCCGCGCCGCGCCGCGCCGTCACCTGGCGCAATGCAGCGCAACGTGCGCTACTCCGCCTGCCCATGAGAGGCACGAGCACACGTACAGGAAGTTGTACTCTAGCGGCGGTGCCGACGACGACGGACGTATTAACTCGTCCGCGCCCTTCCTCGCTGTGACACATGGCGAGGCTGGCGGAGGAAGCGAAGGGGGCGGTGTCGTGAGACTCAAGAGGCGCTCCGCGCGATATGGCCCGCCTTCAGAATACCATGTTCAGAATACCCGAGCGAAGGCCGGGGGATGTATGTATGTATGTATATAAGTATAAATGTATGTAAAAATATATGTATGTATAAATGTATGTATCTATGTATGTATGTATGTATGTATGTATGTGAGTGTGTGTCTGTGTGTGTGAGATATTGGCTCCGGGGTCTTAAATTTCTTAGGTGATTAGTTATGCAAGAGAAGGTTAAATCCCGGAAGGTGAGGATGTACTTTGCCCACTGGAACGTGAAATCTACAAGGCGACTTGCGGGGTATTTCTCCCTCCAGGTATCTCCTCAGCGGGGCACCGTCCCAATCTGGACAATCTCTTAGCTCCCGGCTGAATTCCCGACGCCGAATCCCGGCCCGTCTTTGTGAAAAACTGAAGACACATTTGAGAATATATTTTTTTCGGAGTTCGGAATTCTCCATGAGCACATTCCACCAATGCGCCAACATCAATCACATAAAATGTACTATTAATTTATCCTACCCTATATAAATAGTACAACATGAAATAATGTCAAAAATGACGCAAAACGATACGAAAATAAAACTTCCTAAGGCTACGACGATCGGCCAAGTGAAAACAAAAAAGACGATTTGGGTCGTCGTCAGAAAAAAGGTGGAGGGCGGTGCCGGATTATGGCGTGGCTTTTATGACCTGGCAACACGAGAGCTCTCAGAACAAAAAGCGGGGAAATGCTTGATGATCAAGATTACAGAATGTATGCACTCATTTGCCTTCGCAGAGGAACAGGGGATGCAATATTAACGCTGATATAAAAATGCACGCCATGGCACGTAAAGAATTAGACCAGAGGGGTGTTTTAAGTTTTTTTTTATTTCAAGCGTACATTTAATTTGCACTTTGTGTCAAATCTCATCACACATTTTCTAAATTAGATTTATGAAACTTTACTGATGTAAATAACATCAATTATAATTCATGTTTTCTTCCTTTTTTTGGGGGGGGGGGGAGGGGGCTGCCGCAATATTACCAACACGAAATGTAGGTAAAACATTTATTTTAAAAGGTTCCAAAATGATTACATTTTAAAATAGGATAAACAAAACTCTGAAGACACCCAGAATCTCGATGGCGATACGATGATATTTAATTAACATTATAATTCAGTAAAAGAGTCTAATAACAATTTCCATAATCACACGGAAACACTTCAATGGCAAAAAGTTTCTTCGCAATTTCGAAGGTATTCTCCAAGGGAATGAGAAAATATACAATATGATATACGCGCTTTTTATTATTATACATAATTATTATTGCTGACGTCCCGTGAGGTGGCCGCGGGTCTGAGAGGCAGGCGAGGGGGCGTGGGCGTCCGACGCGGCGGAAGCGGGCGCGGGCGCGGGGCGGCGAGGCGGCCGAGTCAACAACGGGCGACTTCGCTCGCGTGACCCCGGCACGCGACGCGCGGCGGTCACTCCGCGGCGCACGGCAGCCACTCGACGCGCCTCCCGCCCCGCCGGGGGCGCACGCAACGCGTGGGCCGCAGCGCCCGCGCGCGCTTTCGTGGAAGCGGCGCCACCTGCCACTTCCGACGAAGCCGCGCCGCACCGCGCGGGGGGTCAGCGGGAAGTAATGAGCGGCGCCGCGTTGTGCTCTGTGGGGGCGGAAGCAGAGCGGACTCATGATCGCGGGTTCGTTACGTCATCTGCATGGCACAAAACACGACGAACTTTTAGATCCCGTGACGGGGAATATTGAACAAAAATTTGCCATCGGCCAAGGGTAGCGAATCCCCGCCAGCTGTGACGTAAGAGGTGAAAAATTCCGAAGAATCAACATGTTTTCCCTCAGAAAAAATGGTTACCATATTCACACATTTTAAAATACAGGGGAAATGCATACGTCAAGAAAAAAATGCAGGCCCACGAGACCCACTACGAGTCCATAATAAGACTCCACCAGTCTATTCACCTTGAAAGCCACTCCACCTTAGCATTCGTCAGCAAGAGTCATCATTTATTCTTCCTCGCGTCTTCGCATCAACACTCGCCCGTCTCCAAGTACGGCCAAAACACGCAATAATCATCCGCAAGGAAAGAAATATCAATAGGCTGCTAACGGCGATGAGTCGTCCCGAGGCGGTGCGTCGGGGCAGAGGGGGCGTCTCAGGATGGAAAAGAACTTGCGTCAACAAGCGCCTCTCTGGCGTCGTGTCCCGACGCTCGGACACGAGTGCGTGGGCTGCCAGAGTCGGTAGGGAATGGATGGCGCTTTCTCTCAGGCAATTCCTAGTGCCATACATCACTTCCCTTTTCCTGTCCCACAAACCATTACACTGCAGCAACTCTGGTGGATTCCCCCCCCCCCCCACAGAAAATTGCAGTATTAACAATATTACAAGATGAACAGAAAATACAGTTAATGAAACAATGCAATGATAATGTTATAAAAATAGCAACACACTACACGTTAGGATTTAATGAAAACCCTGAATATTAGCAGGTACATGAAAACTCAATTTTACTTCGAACTCTTTTTTAAGTACTACTTCAGTTGTGATGGAATTTACTCGAAGATATTTGAGCTTGAGTCTGCGTTGCCAAACCCAGACCCAGAGGTTTCGTTGAGATTCATCGTATGATGTGCCCCAGTAATCGCATTTCGATGCGTACCTATAGGCCGCCAATCGATTCGTTCGTCGTTCAATTTCATTCCGATCCGCCAAAAGGAGAACGACGCGCGCGAAGGGGCGCATTCGTTTCCGCTGCTCGCGCACACCGCGCTGCCGCGAGCCCGGCGCCCATCTGTCTGCATTGGCGATCGTTCCGAGTTCGCCGGGGCGTCCTCGCGCTATTTGTCAAAGGGCGCCGGCGCGCCCGCAAGCACAGTCCACTCCCGACGAAGACCCCGGGCGCGGGGGCAGAGGGAGGAAGGAGAGGAGAGGCTAGGGACAGGCGGCGCGGGTGCCCGGCGGGTTGCCGGGGGTGGGCGGGCCCAGGGGCGATGGACGGAGGCGAGGGTGAGGTCCGGGTCGCGGACGGGGGCGGAACGGTGCGGGGGCGGTGACGAAGCGCGGGGTCGGGGCACAGGAGAAGGCAAGGCGATCGGAGGAGAGAAGATGCGAAGTAAGGGGCAGGCGCCGCGGAGGTCGGAGGGGGAGAGGGTGGACAGGGTCAGAGAAAGAGCGTGGGTGGGATCGGGGGCCGAGGGGGGGGGGGGTGAGAACGAGGATGGGAGGAGCGGCAGAGGACGCCGTCGTTTCTTGTGTCGCCCGCCGCAATCCTTTTCATTCGCGGAGGAGGAAGAGGGGGGCTGCTTTTGAAGGCTCTCTCCGCCTTAAGCGGGCCTAATGCCTGCCACGGCGGTCGTGCGACCTGTCTCCTCACGGGCCGAGGCAGCAGCGCCGGCGCAAGTGGTGGCGCGGGAGGGAAGGGGAGAGAATCGCTTCGGTCGCTCAGGGATCTCGGAGCACCACTCGGGGAAAATGCCACTCCGCTTGACCTCGTTGCGAATGTTGCACGACGAGAACGTCAACGGCAAAAATGTTTTTTTGAAAAAGATTAGGAAGATGCGGAAGACATTTCAGCAGAGAATGTTGCTTCAAGAATAAGAAATTATGACACTGAAGAGAAAGCTGACGTTCGTGGCGAACATTTTAGCCCAGATTTTTATCAATGGCACCATCAGAAAAGGTATACTTTGCGCTTCTTAAAGAACATAATGACGATGGTATATTTTTCAAGATCTCCATCTGTTTAAAACGTAAAAAAAGATATCTACCAAATTAACAGTAAATATCAACATAGATATTTCACTTTCTAATAATTCAGGCATTTCTTTGCGTTCTGTCGCCATAAACACAAATTCAATTCACCTCCTCACACCTTTGCGTGATATTTCAGTTTATACAGTATTTCTAAGTAAAATAAATAACGTACCTTGACTCTACTCTTTCCAATTACAAAAAAGGTCTTATTTAACATTTTTCAAAAATAATTACTGCCGTAGTTTCTTTCTTAATTTCTTTTAGTTTGGTTTTTCCCTATTTGTATTAAATTTGCACATTAAGATGTATTTATTGTTGCCTCACGATTATAACATTACGAGTATGATATTTTCTAAGACCGTTAACTATTAATCATAGTTTTTACAAACACACATATCTTGCAATCTGCTTCAACAGAACAATAGGCCAATATGTTGACTCATTCTTCATATTTCTCCAAATATTTTGATGTAATTTCACTTCAAGTATTCTGATTTTTTCTACCAGGCCTGTCTCTTCCCTCCAAATCTTCTCAAATGCAAGGAGATTACGTCCGAAAAGAACTTGATACATTTTCCGAGTTCCACAAAACCCTTAGGGAAATGTATTCGGAACCTTTTCCAATTCGCCTTTCACTGATCAAGAAAATCTCCAGGAGGTGAATGAAATTACCTTTCACAGCTGTATCAGAAAAAACATTTCCTCCACCTCCCTGAAAAGATTTCAATCTTTCCAAGAAGATCCAATTTCTTCGCGACTCTTCATCATTTACAGATGTTCTTCTAATCAAACAACGCTTTATAAAAAATAAATCTTCTGATACACAATTCACAGAGTAATTGTAGGGCAAAAGACCTGCAAGAAATCAGGGGATGAGAATTGAAGTGATCAGCAGTTTTTCTCTTCAGTGGTAAAAACAGAGAAGAGCTGAACGGGTAGTGCACAGACCAGACTTTTATGTATTTTGGTTTCCTTGGTGTCTTCTCCGATACGGAAATGATTATTCACAGGGAACGCATCTCCAATCAGCACAATTTAAGTACGAAACTATACATAAAGAGTGTATTAAGAATTATACTTGAACAAGAAAAGGACCGTCACTCATTTTTGCATCTCAATCTTCGGTTTGAAATCAATGAAAGAAACGCGGATGACTGGCGAAGTCCATTTTTCAGCCTCGCGTCCTCCTGGAGAGCCGCAGAAAAACATTTAAGGGTCCACTTGGGCATAATGCAATATTCATTGGACGTGAGACGGCGCAATAGAGCGGAGAGCTGCGAGGTGGGGCGGAGCTGAGGAGGCGGGGTGCAGGGGGAGGGGCGGCGAGACGGAGCGGAGTTGACAAGGAGGGTCGGGGGAGCAGAGCGACGACGTGGGAAGAAGCGGAGCGGGGCGACTCGGGGCTGAGCGGGGCGGGGCAGGGCGGGACAGGACGGGGTAGGACGGGGCAGGGCGGGGCAGGGCGGGGCGGGGCGGAGCGGAGCCGAGTGGAGCGGGGCGGGGCAGGGTGGGGTGGGGCGGGTTGTGCACGCTGTAAGTCGCTACGCATCCGAGCCGCACCGTGAGTGTATCGCCGCCACGGCGTGGGGGGGGGGGTCGTGGCGGGGCGGGCCACGGCGTGGCTGCGGCGTCGACGGCGCTGAATCACAAGCGGGCGGCCGGCAGGGGCGGGCGATTTGTGTGGGGCTAAGGTTGCCGGGCTCTCCCTCACGACCCGGACAGCGCGCGCCGCGTCGCATCTCGCCGACCGCCATTTCGCTTGCGGAATGTATCGCAAGTCACGTGACTACGCTATCTACAAGGATGAAAAGCAATTTCTTCGAATTTCACACCACTAAGGTTCACAATTCTGTACTCTGAAAGGAAGGGAAATACGCAACTAAACTCAACAGAAAAGATATTTATATACTAAGTACTATTTCTGTAAAACAAAGAAACCTCATGTTTACTTTCCTTTTTCTGCCCGGAATTGGGATTTTCCGTCTACAATTATTTATTTTGATATATCAGTACAGAACACATGAGACGTTATTTTAAAATAAATCTGTCACAGCTTCGAATAGCGTCAGCAAAATGAAAACAAGATCCATATTGTAGCGAAACCGATTTCCTCATGCCAGGAAAATTAAATTAAACAAACTGACTCGGCCACCATGAGTTCGACTGGGAACAGATTGCGACATGGCCTCACGCGCGCAACCCCGCTTATCTGACAGCCGTCTCCGCCTCCGGCACATTAAGAAAGTCGTTAAAGGGTCAGTCGTCGACAGATTTACTGTGGAGCACGTGTTCGCATGGCCAGCTGCGCGAACCTTCTAGATCGCTTTTGAAATCGACATCCAGTGAATCCGAAATCGACAAATTCTTTCACGGACAACGCCCGTCTTGTGCGAGCATGTTCTAGAAGGGCAAAGAAAATCCTGGACGCTCACAGTTATGCAAAGAGTCGGAACTCCATTCACTACCCCTGTCACTATTGGTCGAAATAACGTAATGCGCCATTTCTTTCGGCCAATAGCGACGCAACTATCTTAAGGAGCCAGAACATGCGAGAAAACGAGTGGGGGGTAAAAGTTAACCTAATAAGATTTGACTTATAAAATTGGCATTCAAAGCAGGGCAGTCGGGAGAGAAACTTCTCTGGGAGGGAGAGCTATTCACCGACCAGAGGCAAGTTCGCCTCTGATGGACTTAGAAAAAACTTCGGTGTGGGCTATTGTAATAGAGCAGAGTAACGTGGGCAGAGAAAATTCTCTGAAGCGGGAATCAGTTGCAAAGTGAAGCGAATGTGTCGCTGCAGGATTTCTAGACTTTCCAAAGTTGCAATTGTGAATAATCACGAGTATCAGAAGAATCCGTGACTGGTTACTACGCTCTTGAAATTGAGAGTGACTGCTGGCCGACCCCGAGCTCAACCAGACTGCCAGGCGCCGTTACAACGCCGCCCCCCTCGGCCGTGCCGCCACCTTCCCTTGGCCGCGCCGCCCCCCCTTTGGGTGACGCCTTCAGACGGCCGACCAGCTGACGCGCGTGCCTGGGTGGGCACAAGGACATCGCCCCGGCCGCGCCCTCTGCGAAGGTTGCCGCCGCCTCCCCTCGACGGCAACGCGCCCGTTTCGGGCCCACAAAAAGAAACTTTACCAAGGCAATATAATTCAGGGTATTCATCCCTGCGAAAATCCTGTAATGCGGTGTCGCGCTAAGACACACTGATCTGTAATATTTGTTACCATTGTGATGCTAATTATAAGTCTTCCTAATTTCTAAGCTTTACACTGGCTACTAACTTTTCATCTTCTTATCTGTCCACCTAATTTTCAGATTTCTGATCCTATTTACATGTGTAACTTCCCTGGGGCATTTTGAATTATTTTGTCCAGGAATAAAAGTGATTTTACCAGTGATCAAAGTGTTTCTTTCATGTTACCAGTATCTGTTAACGATTCCTTCCATCACCGACTGAGCTATTTCAGGGCCGCTTACCGGGCGTTCTCTCACGACGACCGGGAGTGTTACAATATATATATATATATATATATATATATATATATATATATATATATATATATATATATACTCTTCACGATTGTTGCTTTTACGTCATTCTTTTATTCTTTCCTTTTTGTTCTTCAAAGAACCACATTAAACTTTTCTTTTAAGTACCTAGATAACTTCCCTGCAAAATTAAACAAATAAAGGTAATTGTCGGTTGCTTAATTTTATAGGTCTTTCAGATAGCCCATTTTCTATGAATTTCACATGTGAAAAAGCATTAAATTCAAATATAAGAGAAACCTTGCTTAGAATAAAACTTTCAGGAATACTTGAACATTTTCAACAAATAATACATTGCGAAGTGTAGCTTCGATGGGATTCCTTCGTTTAGTATTGCAGTTTGATCGATGATGAACGGGTGGTAAGAACACATCCGTAAAATTAAGCCTATTCAACATACACAGCAATTTTATACATTTTAAGTATTAAATTACAATACTGAGTATTTCAATTTTAGAAATTTATATTCTATTTTAGATATAATATTCAACTTCAGAAATTTAAAAACACGAAATAAATTAAAATTTGCAAAAAAGAAATTGGGAAACAAACAATTCTGAGGAATAATTTTCATTTACCCTCTTTTTACATCAATACACCGGATCAATGTTCTTGCATTACTTAATTTTTCACTCTATAAAACAATTTTTTTCTTTTTACTGGCTTGAAATAAATAAGATTGGCAACAAATGATTTCGAGAATATAAAAAAGTTGTATGCTGAACAATATACATTTTTATTTCCCCATCGCAGTCAATGTGAATTTCCAGGCTTTAGAATCACTGACACGAAGTTGTAAAATAATATAAAGCAGGCTACAATTCTTCATGTCCAATTGCGTGGACTGAGAACGTCAACGCAGAATGAAGTGCATGGCTGCCTTATCTGAAAGGACGAACGCCGTGCCCACAACTTCCTTCCGTTGCGGACTTACAACTACTGGAGGCTCCGCTGATGTGCGTACCACGCCACGGACAGCTCCGTGACGTAGCACAAGATAAACGCAGCTCCGACCTCGCAGTACACTTTGGTGAAGAATGCGCAGACACACCGATCACGGCAATTGAAAAAAATACTAAAGAAGAATAGGACATTTAATTAACACTCAGTAAATAAGATATTTTAGTTCGCATTTAAAACCTATTCTCTATCCCCCATCCCATTGCACGACTACTACAATGTATTTGTTCGAATTTTTATTATCTATGGTAAAATAATGATTGAAAATTAATATTACGATTCAAAATCTCATTTCTAAATATCAAACTGTTTGAATTGTATATTAAATAAATGATAAATGAAACAAATCTTGAGTACAAATAAAGATTAAGAGAAATTTTGTGGGGATGTCCCCAAAGAACTCAAATATGTATCATCTGACAGCACGCAATATAAATAAAAATATATGCCGAAAATAACAATACGAGGAAATTACGTATACAGAATACTCTTGTAACTTCAGCACTGCACCAAAATCTGTCAAGGCGGTAAACACAAATGAACTGTATGAATGGGTTCAGGGAGGCCACATGACATTCAACATGTTAGAATATGTTGGTACCACTTTTAAATAAGTTTCGATGATAATCGTGTCATATTCATGTTATCAATTATTAACGTTAAATTGTTACCTACAGAGATGTGATAAACAATTAAAAACGAATGGCGATTTTCTAGCTGCTTTTAAATGTTCCACATGCATCCTGAGCCTTTTCCTTCAGTATAAAATGCATTCTGAATTCTTAGGTATGTTACTGGTTATTGCAATTTTTATATTATTATCAAAATATTTTCGGTAGGAAGGCCGCTTACGCCACTTATGGATCGGCGCTTAATATTTTCGTACTCGATACTGTGGTTTGCACATGATTTCCAAATAAGGCATTCAAAATCAGAACGCCCACGCGCAACCCTTGCACAGATGCAGCGACCGCTGTGGCCAACAGAGGCATTTGGACCGAGGACAATTCCAAGTACCACGCACCCAGACCAGACTGGCTCGGTGCAGCAGAGACAGACAGACCGACGGACGTCTGGCGCCGATTTCGCGATCCGCGCGCCTCCGCGTCCGCGGCGCGTGCACGAGCGGCCCGCGCGTGACAATGTAATACCTTCAATTAGTCCGAAAGCACGGCGCGCGGCGCACGCCCGCCGCAATTAGGCGCCGCGAACAGCCCTCGTTAAAAGCGCCCGCGGGGGCGGTGGGGCGGATGGGCGCTCGCGGAAGTGGCTCCTTTGCTGCAGGTGAATATTCAATCGGGCAACCCGGCGGCCGGAGCTACACTGCTCCGCCGCTTACTTGCCTTACGCCAAATGCTGCTCCTAGCTACACACCGCGAGTCGTATTTATAGAAAGTTAAAGGTGCTGAGAGAGGACGTTTCCTGTTGACGATTTGCTCCTCGCACGAGTCATATAGGCAGAGCACACATGGTCTGGAAATAAACAGCACGGCAATAGATAGTCATGATGTAATGACTCTATAAATCCTTATAACACTATTATTTAAGAAAATAATCTCCTGTTCTTGACTTTGAACTCTTTCACCTTTACGCAAATGACGCTGATGTCACTATTTGCGAGCACAAACACTGGAGTACGCACGCGCATGAAAGCGCTTCAAATATAGTTCTATAGAACGTGGTCGCCCACGATAGAACCTGATGTCTTACACTTCTGGGACAGAGGTGATGCGATTGCCCTCGGCTGTCAAGGCGAAGTCGCGTGGAAGGTCGAAGCCAATGTCAGGCTTTTATGGCTTTCTTTACAACAAAATTTCCATACAATATGTTCAAGGTTGCCACGAAACGATGGCATAAAAATTAGTGAGCTGCGGCGTTTCCAAAACCGAGAGCAATCACCTGATTGCAGTTTCTACGCAGCATTCAGTGCCTTCCCTCTTTCCGGCACTGGCGTTCTGTCAGCGCCTATGTGACTGGTCGGTCGGGTCGATTCACGTCTGGCCAAGTAACCGCTGTCGGAGTATACGCGGGTGGCGCTGGGGAAGGCGCGGGCGGAGTGCGGAACGCCGTGGCCGTGTACTGCGCGCGTAATGGGCGTTCACGCCGCTTCCCGGCACGCGCTAATTAGCAACCGCAGCCCAGCCACCGCATCACACCCACCGCCGCCACGCCCCCGGCGCCGCCCCGCGGGCGAGCGCGCCCTCGCAGGCCCGGAGCGGAGAAGGGAGGAGGAGAGGAAAGGCGGGATGGAAGTGGGGATGGAGGTGTGGGTGCGGTGGGGCGGGACGGAGCGGGAGAGGCGGGAAGGGGACGGGGTGGGACGGGACCGAGCGGAGCGGGCAGGAAAGGGGAAGAGCGGAGCGGGATGGTGCGGGACAGGGCTGAGCGGGGTAGGGAAGGGTGGGGTGGGGTGTGGGGTGGTGGGGTTGGATTAGTGGGACGAGGCGAGGTGGAACGGGGGCGAACGGGGCAAAGCGGGGCGGAGCGGGGCGGGAGAGGGTTGGATGCGGCGGGGTGGTGTTGGGCGGGTGGGAAGGGGCCAGGCGGAACGAAGCGGGACGGGGGATAGCGGGGCGGGGCGGGCGCGGTGCCAACGCCTGCCTGCATCGCTGCGGCGCCGCAGCCGATGCGCCTCCGCAGTCCATTCTCGCCCCCTCAACATGGGTCTGCAGGTTTAAAAGCAGTTCGTTGACGTCTGCTTCACATTACATTAGAAGGTTATTCGCTGACCATGTCGATTCAACTTGAACATCACTGGTGAGGAATATTCGACAACAGTTGGAAAGTTTGTTAGATTTTTTCTAAACTCAATTTTACCGCATTCCAATATCTCGTGTCAATCGTTTAATATCTATTCCAAATGCTTTTAATTTTGAATGTTTAGTAAGGTACTCGAGCTTATGACAGTGCATTAAGAATACAGTAGAAGTACGGATTCCTCAAACATTGAATACGAATGTTTGTTTAACTCAATATGTTATGCTTCATTGCGTAAAAATATATATTTTAAAAACGAGCGACGTTAGGAGCGAATTGAGTTGCTGAGTGCTGAGGAACGTACGTTTTTTCTCTCCCTAGGTCGTCCGCTCTTCGATTATGTTCTCCCGGAACAAAACATTTCCGTTCGTTTAATAAAGGCGAGCATTTGAGCACCGATTCCGTTCTGGAAGCACACTGCTTCTCCCTTTACGGCGGGGCTGTGAAGCGGTGTGTCCATTCATGTGCTGCCCCTTGACAATTGGTCGTCCATATTGCTGGCAGCACTCTGGTGCAGGGGGACTCCCCAACATGAACACAATGGCGAATGCTGGTGCGAAGGGAATAGGGAGACCAAACTGGGATAGATAGCCGGAGGATCAAGCAAAGGGATCTATTAATAAATGACCGCTAAAGGGAAATGAAACTTCTCACGCAGTACGAACTGTACAGATTCTGTAAACAATATCACAATCACATTTTGTCTATTACTGAAAATCATCACAGACATTATTCTACAATCAATGGCGTGGTAGGTATAAGAACATAATTGTCACACAAGGAAGACATTTTAATTCTCTCGACTAGAGAACAGTTTGCTTCATTCAAATGAAATAAAATCATTGTCTGTGCCAGCTGTGAGCTAATGCGAATCCGAGAACAGCACAGCATGAGTCTATTCCTTATAAAAGCGGTTTCCAATATAATAATAAAAAAATACTACTCAATTTTGTAGCTACTGACATTAGAACAAAATATTTTGAGTTTTTTAGTCTTAATTATACTTTTTTCTCTACTCTTTACACATTTAAGATGTGTCGTGTAAAACCAGAAAAATATAAAATTAAATTTGAATTGTTTACTAATTAATGTGACCACGAGTTGGCTCTTTGTAATAAACGAAAAACCGAAAAGCAACTTTCGTTGGCATCGTGAGTGCTCACACATGGCCCATACAATGCATGGAGTCGGGAATGAAAACTTCGAATGCGTGCGGCTGTGGGAGTCCGCAGAGCGAGTGTGACGGATGCCTGGCGAGTCTGCAGCGGGCTGCAATCAGACGGAGCGGACAGGTCCAGCGCGGGAGCAGGCTCGGCCTTGGGCGGCGCGACAGGGCGCGTCGCGGCGCCTGCAGCCGCCTCCGCTGCCCGTCTTCCCACGCCGGGGGACACCCATCAATAACAGCGCGGGGCGGCGGCGACGGCAAGCGCAGCGCGCGCTCCCGCTTCCATTACATTACGTGACAAGCAACTACGTCCACCTCGCCTCCGTCGCTCCTCCGCCGGGGACGCCACCCACAAAGAGCTTCTCGTCCATTTGTGGCTCGTCGTCGGCAGTGCGGATGGCACGGATAATGCTCGAATCTTGATAATTACGAATTAGCCGAAAATTGTTCACATTTCTCAAAATGGATAAAGTCGGATGAATAGTTTCGAAACTTACTTCGGTCTTTAGCCGGATAAAGTTGACGTTAGCCATCACTAGGTGACTAGGTAGAATGTAACGGCGACGAAGAGTAATAGATTTAAGATAAACAGGGTACACACTGCAGTTGAGACATTCCTGAGGCTAGTGGGAGATGAAGTACGTAGTTTCGAGTGCCACTGTGTAGCCGTAAAATTGTTTATATGATACCACCAAACCTCTCTAGAGCCTTCGCTACGCATTTTCGAGTGTAATAAGGCTCCATCCTTTAGCTTTTGAAATTTGCATAAAACAATTTTGACTCTATGTAAAGCAACATTCACAAAACATTATTAAGCCAAAATAGTTCTTGTGAACACACACGATAATCAACGTATTTTAGCCGGTGCCTTATGGGTAACAGACAATAGCAAAATGGAATCCTAAATAATCCGTTCATAGTTCGTAGTTTCATTCACATTCTATCTAGGTAATACACGAATTAACCGCACATTCGCAATATTTCGGTCTGCAGCCGTACTACAGACAATAAAAGTAATTTGACACACTTCAAAATAAAAACATACCTACTTTATAAAACTACGTTTTACTGCATCCATAGAAATCAAAATTTAACCCGGCGTAACAGTAGAATAAATCTTCCAATATACGAACACAGTAAATTAATAAAGGGAGAGATAGCTCTTAACTACGTCAGGGAGGATTAAATAAATATAATTCACACAATAACAAATACACAACTTACTTTCATGGCAAACTTTCTTCAAAATAATCTTTATGCATTCAGACTTCTTGAAGTATCGGAATAATACTCACAAGTTTCAGGAATTTACAACGTGCCTTTAAATGTACCCTTTCCAACACGTAAATGTTTATATGCTTTCTACAAACAGATTTTCGCTTCAATTTTCTCCTCATGACGACAAAGTATCGTGTCAAAGTCGATGCCTTTGTCAAGAAGCAATGTAACAGAAATTGCGGTGAATTTCAAGAGACTAGCCGTCTGGGGGAAAGTTTTGACGCCTGACTGGCTGTCACCTCTCTCCACATTTTGTCGATCACCCAACGCTTCAGAAGGTCGGCAGCTTGTCAGGAACTTCAGTTGTCAGTATTCTGAAGACATATCCAGTGAGGGATGCAAAAATGAAATAAAGACACTAAAAGGTCATTGGTATATTCCATGTCGCTGGACATAAAACAAATTATGAAAATGATTAAATGTTTGGCAATAGCATTTCAAGTAAGGATGACAGTTTCAATAGAATGGAAAGGATAACATACACGACGCTGAAAGTGCAATATGCAATGTGAAACGCAACTACATTCCTATTCACATTCTAATCGAACAATAGCGGTGTGCAATGTTTGTTGTATGAAAGATAATTCAGAGTTGCAAAGTCCGAAAGAAGCACAAGTATTTCTTCCCTCTTCCCCTATGATTCATTCTCAAAAGTGTAGGGCTACATTCTAATCTGCAATGATCTCGCATGTGATTTATATTATAACAAAATGAACGCGTATATACATAACATCTGTCTCCTTCATTGCCATATATTCACGTAGTAATAAAGAACAGGTTAACGTCGGTTACCTCGTGAAGTTGTAAGAGTCACTTTTTAAAACAGAACTACAATACTATAATTTTTTCAAATCATTTATTATCTTTTCACGTTTAGACCCTAACTGGGTCTCTTTTTCAAAAATTCCTGGGCCCAGGTATAGTAACAAGACTAGCAAAAAATGTACCACGGGTATCTTTTTATATAAAAATTGTCGATATTATGAAAACTATCGGTCTATAGATGAGAATTGGTTAACATCCCTGATTCACCCAATATCATTTCAATATCTAACAAGACAAGGGTGCCACGTTACGAACGTATGCTTAGCCAGTGATTTTCCCGGTTATGTTATGCGCAGAACCGCGGTCGGCCATGTCAACACATGCACTTTCCGTAGATCGGATTCTTTCACTGTGACGTTTTGGTCACGTTGCGTAACTCATTTGCGCTGCTAAACAACAAATTATGACTTGGAATATTTCCACAATTTCGATCTCTAAATAACTTCTACAACCAATAAAACTCCAAATGCTATTGAGTTAATATACTAATAAATAGGTATTATTCAATATGTTTTGAATGACTCCTCAAAAGTGTGACAACATTTGTATCCAAAAGCGCATTTGTATCCAACGTTGATAGACTTCAGTAATTGTTCTTCAAATGTGAATGTATGCATTCCTTATAAGTTCCTTAACGTAATACATGATGTTTTTAAAGAAATAAACACACAGTATTCAATACGTGTAGTTCAAGTTCTAAGTGGCTCGCGCCACAAGGTTGGACTTTAACGATCGCTACACCAACATTCGTTTATCGATCAGCCAACTCAGAGTAAATAGTACACTTCCATCTTCGATGAAGTTTGCTTTAGATTCGTCATTCAGATATCCAAAACATACATATCATTTACTCGAAGGAGCCATCACATTCTGGAAAACATACGTTCCGGGCCATTTTCATACCGAAGCCCCCATCGACGTTTTGTCATGTCATGACAAATGTCATAACAAAAAAACAACAACAGAGAAGCCTTTCTCATAGTTATCTCCGTTTTTAAACTGAAAAAGTAGCTTTACAAACGGATAGGAGAGCGTTAGTTCGCATTACCGACATTTCAATCGCGCAGCAAAAAAGTCAAGTTCGCATCGCGAGGGAGAGTGGGCTGGGAACTCAGGTTGCTCCCGGCGACGGGAGGGCGGCGACGCGGCTCGAGAGCGGAACGAGCCTCGCGCAAAAAGCGGCTCCTGCCCCGCACACATCCCGCGACGCGACGCGGTGCTCCCGGACACGGCCGTCAACGTACGCGCGCTCCCGGGCGAGGGGGCGGGGGCGGGTAGGGTATCGTGAGGATAACACAGCTCCATACACGGATCATCCAACCGAAAGAAAGTTTATTATTAAATCCAATAAAACAGTTGGGAATGTTGATCTTTTCACAAAGTAATATTTAAAAAAGTTTTATTTATTTGAAATAACGGCATTCTATCGATTGTTGATGAAGACTTTTCATCTTTGATATAATTTTAATTTCGGGCGTTTTACAGTCTTTTGTTGACATACGCATAGTGACAACTCTTATGGAACATTTTTGTTTCCTCGAAAAAGTATCCACTTTAGATAAAAACCAAAGATATGAGTCCCGAGGGTTTATGTCCGGCACATTGTCCGCATGCAGTAAAAGTCGTTCAATACTCATCGAGGGGCGTCCGAAAGTCTCTACAGTAAAGAGGGACTCCCAATTTGTCATGCAGGAATAAATATATGCCTACAAAAACACGAGAGTCAAGAGAAGCGGACTCGTGTTACAGATGGCTTCGAAATTACTCGATCAAAACAACGAGATACTATGAGTTGCAGGCGTAGACAAAAAGCGGAAATTCTGAAATTCCATTAATAATGCACAAGGGGATATTTGTTTTATTACACCAATTCTTGTCAAAAACGTTCGACGCTAACTGTATTCATAATTCACCTTAATACGAATAAGTTCGGACAGATATCTCTCGGTTCAAGAAACCGTGCACAATTTGCAGATTTTCACCTTCCCACTTTTTCACCTTCACACAGTTTGAGCACTATTTTAATTTTTTTAAATTTTTTTTTATTTTTTATTTTTAAAGGAGAGACGTTGGAACAATGAAATCCATACTACACACATTCTCTGGCAAAGACTTACATGGGGACTGTTGGTGGCGAAATAATTTATTTTTTTTAAAAAAAGCAACTAATATTTGCTGCCAAAAACCGGAAAATTCTTCCGTTTTGGCTAACCTATGGTAGCGGGACAGTGGGATCGGTTGTTAGGCAAGTAAACAATATAATCTGTATATTGTTACATTTCATCCAAATCGAATTCATCCAAAGATTCAAATTATGCTTTGTAACCCCTTCCCCTGTTCCTCTGCAATCCCTCTCAAGGCCATAGAATGCGCCTTGTCCAGTGCTGTGCGTGGCGTTAACAGGCCAAAGGCGAAATTCGTAGCGGGAAGGGATGTGCAATCTCTCCTACCTCACACAGCTATTTTTAAAATGGAAGCCTACGTACAAACGTCTGGTTTCACAATGCAGAATATTATTTTGGAAAACACATTTAGACTTCCTGCAACGTGTTGCCGTCATCGTCGCTTCGCAGTATGATGCCAAATAGTTAACTCTGCTAGAGCAGAACGACGATGCTACATCGTGCTAAAATTAGTTGAATCTGGCAATAAAAATTATTTGCATCTTATTACGAGTCTTAATGGCAGGAGGATTATACGCGATAGCGCTTCAAATAAAGTTTCAACTATTACTAAGACACTTCCAATAACGCTTAATAACATGCATAATAATACTTTGATCGCCGAACATTTAAGTAGCCGTCTGAGAATTCAGCCGATTACAACAATGTACCACAATTGTTTCCCCATTAGACGATGTCGGTCCCAAAGGCCAGAACCTAATCATCTCTCTCGGAAACATACTCTGTAGCAACAGTTGCTCCGATGCCAGGTCAGAGACGAGTGCTCAGCGCCCACCGTTTTTCCTAGAATAGGAACTCAGTGAGGTTTGGCAATGAAGGGAGTTTCCTAAAAACAGCCATTAAACATCTACAAAATGTTTTGGTTAGATCTGGCAATGAAGACAATGCTCCACAAACTTGGCCATTAAACATCTGAAACAAAATGTTTTTATGATAAATGACTGAAGATATTGTCTGGTATCAATTTTAATCAACTTATGATCATTTCGATCGCGTTGCGATCATCATCAGAGCTAGCAGCTTCTGGGCCGAAAACAAAGTTCTGCTGCAGAACTTTGTTTTCGGCCCAGAAGCTGCTAGCTCTGATGATGATCGCAACGCGATCGAAATGATCATAAGTTGATTAAAATTGATACCAGACAATATCTTCAGTCATTTATCATATAAAAAGGTATCTACATCACCAACAATCCAATTAATTAAAAATGTTTTTAGTATACAGACGAATATCTAACGTTCTTTTGGTGCAAATCATTGTCTACTCGCGAGCGAAGTGATCATAGTCATTTCCATCAAATGACAATAAATTGCAACATCGATTATTGAAAGCGGAGAAAGCTGTGTCCGTCAAAACAATTCAATTTCACGTGTATTGGTAAACCTGCCAATAAAGAGAACATTTGTACATTTCGCTCTTTCAATACATCATGCGCATATCAAACGCACGCGGAAATGAAGACTGACCGACTTAGGTAGTTCAGGGTAGTTGATGTCACTGCAGTGCATCTGAGCTGGAGGTCCTGGGGTTCGAGTCCCGACGGTCGCAGGATTTTCGACACTGGACACATTGCTAGGTTGAGTTCATCCACTGTCTGGAGGAGAATTCTAGCAGCCGGCTACCCGAACGGTAGTTTTCTGTGTTTTCTCCGACCAATCCAGGCGAATACCGCACCAGTACCCCCAACAAAACAGGCCACGGACAGCGCGCGATCTTGTGACCTTTCTCTCCTCTTCCTGTCCTCCCTCTTACTTACACACACTTATTACCTGACTCACACACACATGCCCTACACTACCAGTCATGTCGAGAGCTTAGTGTTCGAGCTAGTTCCGGTTGGGGCGGTGCCCCGCTCACTTGGTTGGTGCCAGAACTTGCCATCCAGCTGGGAAAGATCACTGCCACTTCCCGCGCAACAACATGCGCTACACTGACCGAACTAATGACCTCAGCAGAAGTTATAGGCTTCCGCGGCCAGAGTCGTGTGCATGATCTTGTCTGTCCGGGTGACGCCGCGTCGAAAGCTGTGTTAAAGACATCGTCTTCCTCAGGGTGACATACCAGCCCTGCAGTTACCTTAGCAGTTGACGCGCCCGGAATCATCAAACAACAATCAACCAAAAAGACTGATTAATATCAAGCTACTGCCCAAAATGATTTAAATCACAAAACAATGAATACACTGCACATTTTCCAGTACATACGTGTTTATCAAAAATGTTTTTCCGACCACAATAACGCAATAGAATTCCGAAAAGTTAGCGAGAGAAATTCTTGGAGCGTTGGAGAATTTTACTGGCCGACCGGGAAACTACGGGATGCATCTCCGTATATTTGAAGATTCGTGGGAGGTATTTTCAAATGGATTGCAGCAAAGGTATTATGATCCCATCTCTCAAGGCATTTGCATACGTACGGTCAACTTTAACACCAATTATGACGGTCTAAGGGCTGGAGCAGTACAATAACCCCATTTCCCTTGCAAAGTTTTACATGACATCTTTGCAAAAGTATGACGAATCCAGAAACCCAAACACTGCGACCCCAGTTTCTGCTAAGAAGTTCCGCGGTTGAAAATATCGTCCGGAACATTTTGTAATAGGACGTTTTCAGCAAAAGTTTAAAACAAGACTAAGATTATCTCATTTTCCAAATTTCTTAAGATTCCATAATCTTAGATAAAAGGTTAAAATTTTCAGGTTATGGGAAATGTAACAGAACTGTAATTAATCATTTAACGAGAACGTTAAAGTGTAGAAGTACCCATTTAAAAGTTCTGACGTCTCGTTACATAACTCTCCACTCTTTTAATTGAGGTCAACTTTACTTGCATAAAGTCTTTAAAAATTTTAATTAGCTCTTGGCGTGCGTCTGTTTCTCATTTTAAAGCATAACTACTTGACAGAATACGTTATAAGACGTATACACACACAGTACAATAATTAACTTTATTAGATATATATTGACCTAGGACACGGATTTCGAACTCTTGTAAGCTTCCCAAGAAACAACCAAAATTCACAACGGGTGCACAATGGTTGCTATTCATTGAGTCGAATGAATCCAAAGAAAAATAAATGAACTGAAACATTTATACTTTCCTTAAATATTTTACTTTAATTCTTGATTGTATAGTAATTTTAATACAATATTGTAATAAAAAAATGTTTAACTGTCAATTATTAAATTTGAATAATTCTTCTCGCAGGTTTTAGGACAAACAATGTCTGGAACTATCTGTTCACATTTCATGATAATATTTGTGTGCCTTGAACGTTTATTATAAAACATCAAAAAGAAAGAAATTGAGTGTCGACTCTTGACACATTGCTCTATAATACTACTAACTGGGTTAGAAAGCCACAATGATTACCTGATGGACGTAGGTTTGGATCTGGTTCGAGGCATTTTTATCTTTTACGCAAGTCTGACCCACCAAACCTTATCAACCATAAAGAACAGCAATGTCACTATCTCTCCCCCAGGACAGATCCGCAGTCATCACGGGCCGTGGATCGTGCGTTGCGGAGGTGGAGCCAAATTTGCCCAGTCTGCCAAGTAGCGCCGTTTCCCGCACGCGCGGCGAACTGCGGTCTCATCGCAAGCCTCGTGAGAGGCAACGCACAAACACCGAGCACAGAAAACAGAGTGAGCTTATATAATTGAAAAATGGTTGCACCCTCGCAGGGCCTCTTTTCGGTTCCCACTAGGCATCACACACACACACACACACACACACACACAACCAGTGGCGACTGTTATCGCGTAGTTTACATTCTCACAAAGACTTTTCTGGATTCTCTCTCTAAAACAGAGGAAAGTCTAAATCATGACATTCTTCAAATAAAGAAAGAAAACAAGAAAGAAGGAAAGAAATAAAGATAAACAAAGAATCGAACCCAATGCGGAAAATCTGGAGAAATCCACAGGAAGGCCCAGGGGGGAACCCAAGGCCCTAAATTGTTATTGATAAAACACAGTGCGTCTCCTCAACAACTGTGCGGAGTTCGGGCAGTTATCGCCCGGGCGTGGCTCCGCGCGTTCCCCTCACCAGGCGGCGAGAGCCATTCCCGTGGGGCAGTTTTCTTTGCTTCGTCACAGAAACGTCCCGTTTTCTTTCAATGCCGTTTTATCGGCATTTCCTCTTCCCCGCAGAAGTTAATAGGAACGAAGAGGATATGGTCGGACTGAAATCACATTGTGCAGATAGCACACCTCGTCGCCTTGAAAGTACATCACTTTGTGCAGATTGCATCCCTTCCAAACTAGGAGTGTTTACGACGTTTCGTGAACTCTTAATAGATTCAAAAGAGGATGGTAATTAGTCTGTGGCAGGTGAGATATCCCGATGCGGTGTCGCACTGATGCTTTTTGTGGGATGTGATGAAATACAGAGTAGACAGAAAAACGAACTACGACGACGTTTCAGAAAAATATACTGAAAGAAATGTCAACCATAGGCCGGACAATTTTTATAAATGAGCCTGAGTGTTAAGTAGGAACCTGAATTGTGGATGGAAGCATTTTGAACATCCCCAGCGAGGGAAGTAGTGTCGCAACGCGAATCAAGCAGCGGCCGGCGCGGGCAATTGCAGCGAAATCAAGGGCCCATCGCGCGAGAGCCCGAAATACCGCGTCGCGCAGTCTCTACTAGACTACTGCATCACTACAGGAATACCTAATGCGGCACGGAGCTGGGAGAGCGGCATGGCAGAGGTTGTGAGGGCGTATCGTGGAGAGAGCTCTGAAGCTAGCAGGGAGATGAAGATCGGAAGAAACGCACAGCATAAAATATTACAGACTAATTAAACATTTTCATCTTGAATTTTAGCTCTTTTCATATCTTTATTTAGAGGTAACAGGACTCACAAAAAGATTGAAGCATATACTTATTGATACATATAAAAAAGCAGTAACATTAAAATTAATTAATTCCCATACATTAACAATAATTAAGTAAATTACAGTTATATTTCACAAACTTCCAATTTTATATATTTTCGTAGTTATAAAACGGATTTTTAAATTTTTGTTATCCCTGATTCTGATTTTTTAATACCAGCTGCACTAGTTGTTATTTTATAGCCTGTAATTTCGCATAAGATATTGCTGATGGGGAGGGGACGGGTAGTGGGCGGGGCGGGGCGGAGCGGACGTGCTCGAGGGCGAGAATCCGCGGGCAGCTACGGAGGCGTCTGTTTACACGTGCGTCGCCGCCCACGCCGGCGCGCGAGAGCGAGCGCGTTTATTTTCCCGCGGGCGGACGGGGGGGGGAGAGGGGAGGGGGGGGGAAGGAGGAATTTACGGCCTGTTTACACGCGCGACGGGGGCCTTCGCCCGTCAATGGGGCGGCCCACGGGAGGCGCAGACGCTGAAACGCGCGGCCGCCAGCAAGGGAATTGCAGGGCAGCCTGTCGGGGCCGATTCACTTGGCGCTGGCGCTGGCGACGACGCGCCGACGGCTTCTAAGCGATAAGGCTTTGGATGGAGCGGCTGATTCATTTACCGAGCATCATTAGTAGATACTATGCCTACGAAGTATTTAGGATCCACAATAGAAGGGAAGGAAACTTCCAAAGTAATTTAGCATTCAATATTTGCGGACGAAAGAAACAATAGCCGTATCGAAATAGCATTGTTTTTCAAACAAGGAACAAAACCAGATTTCTCTAAAAGACTTCAATGTAATAATATCTCTAAATGACAACCGACGCGGCGGGGAAGTTTGATTGAATTGTTTTCTATATTTGATTACAGATCGTAAGCTTTATGAATTGCTCGATGAAGCTTCTTTACCAAACAAATAAGAATTTAGTTTGGTTACTGTTCTCGCTACATTGCTTTCATGCAACATGACACCACCCATCTCACCTCACGCTCATAATGTAATTTTCGTTTTTCAGTCATGACTGTTTCAAAAGCTGTGAGGGCAAGAATACACTTACGAAGTCCACACTGAAAACCACAACTCTCCTTGCATTATCTACTAAAAATGAAACGAAAAATGTTTACCTTTTAGAGATTATAAAAAGAAAACCATGAAACATCACTGAAGCAAAAGACGTTCATAAAAATGCAGCTCTATGCAGAAGCTTCATATAGACAATGTTATACATTTACTGATAATGGAACGCCCAATTGACACGACTTCGTCTTCGCCGACAGCGGCCACTTCATTGCGTGGAGTTAAGGGTGCGAACAACGAGGACGTCAGCGCGGTCATTAGGAGCGGAGGGCGGGAGGGCTAATTTAATTTGTTCACCGATAATGAACGTTCCCAAGGGCAGCCCGGGAGATGCGATAAACGGTAATCTCGGAGAGTGCGGCCTGGCTTGCCGGAGATACGAATCGTGCTATCAGTCAGGACCCATTGCCGATGAGTCACTCCCAGCTCAGAGACCACGGATGGCCGCTATTACGAGATAATGTTTGACCGATTTCCGAGCGATTCTGATGGCAGGAGCATAAACAAACCTCTCGGATAACGCAAAGACCAGAGGTTGTGAAGAGGAGAAACTTAAATAAAATCGAACTTCTCAACAACATTTGCTTTATAAATGCATTTTGTAATTTTATACCTATAACAGTCAAAGTCCAAAATGTAGCTAATTAGCATATAAAGAGGATAATTCTTACATTAGCCAAACGGTTTGGATAAAGCTGCCTAAATGAATACTTTCGTTGACATTAGCTGCAGCTGGTTAAAGTAAAATATTGGTCTGAGTGAGAGGCATCATGTGTGTTAGCGAGAAGTATTTCCGCCAACAATGCGTTGGGAAGAACACCACGTTGCACTACCTCAGGATTGTTTTAGGTAAATCGCGAAGACCGAAGGCTCCAGCCTCGCTGCCCTAACTCGGAAATGCGAAGCGAAACGTGAGCTGAGGTATTAAGTGGGGTTAAGTTAGATTCGCTGGTAGTGTGTAAAGAAAAATCTACGACTGACACAGTGGAACTAGAAACAATCCGCCTTGTTTCCCACTAGTTTTAGAAACTTTCACCACCAACATGATTCCTGTTTATCAGGTATCTGCTATTCCTCGACACCGTCAACGTTCTTCACCAACCACAACCGTCTATCATTACATAAAGTTTACTTCATCCGGTTAAAGTTCGACCTGTGTTTCGAAGCCGTCCCTACTTCGGATTCTGTTCAATGTTAATAGGTTCATACGCGAATAGACTAGAATAGGACATTAGCCACTCATTACATAAAGTCGCAATTAATAATCTCATGGCAAGGATACTCCAAAAAATCTTTTTATAGTAACTAAAACTACAGATTACACTTCGCAGGATTAAAATTAATCCTTTCTTAACAAACACTGGGCTTTCAAAGCTTAGGGCTTAACAAAGCTTTCTTAACAAACACTGGGAGTAATGGAATTTCTTCTAACCAAAGTAATTCACTATAAGAATCAGAACGCGTGTAGTCTAAATACATCGATGACAAAACGTCCTCTAACTTTATATCGAGGTTTGGCAAAACTAAATTCCTCACCAACAAAAGTCTTTTTCAATGTCTCAACACCGGCTGCGGGTATGAACTTGCATTACTTCAGAAACAATATAAACGCAATCACAAACGGGGGCAACGCTCCCACGGTCGGTTCCCGTCGCCCGACGCACGTGCAGACAAATGAAGCGTCGCTCCGCGTACGGTCGCGCCCGAGTTTCCTCGCCGCTCGCAGGGAAATCCGGCGTAATGCGAGCGGTTTGTTTCGCCACGCGCCCCCCCCCCCCGCCCGCCCCGCGCCGGGCTTTACACCTGCGCTTCACACCCGGCGTGTAAATCCCCGGACCGCGCGCGCGAGCCAGCGAGCGAGCGCGTGGGCGCCTTTGCGTACGTAAAGCGCAGCTGAATGTCAATTCCCGACGGTGGCGCTACGCGGCGCGGCGCGGCGCGGCGCGGCGCGGCGCGGCGCTCCGGTTTGTTTGCGAGCGCCGCCGACCACGCCCACCCGACCCGCGGACATCTGTTGCTGGCGCTGGCCCGCCACCGCCACGCACGCTTTGCAAGCGGCGCCCGCAGAGAAGGGAAGGGATTACATCCCCGCAACGACGACACCCGCAACTTTACGCAAATTACGCGACCAGCACGTTCATCCTTTCTGGTGGCTCTTTGTCTTCTACTACTGACTTTTAAACGATTACTAAAATGCCCCTTTCCGTCTCTCCCTCCCCCGATACACACTCAAAAAGAAAACTGCTGTCAACCTTTTGACGTAACGAGATCGGGTATCTCTTTGCAGTAAGGTAGGTAAGAAATTATACCGAATGAACTCATAGTAGGAGCGAAGAAAAGCAGAGAGGCAAACTTTAACGTAATAAGTATTATAGTTCTTATGGCCTAAAAATAATCTATAAGTACCAACTATTAAAATAATAAAATTCTTCAATCCATATCTGACTTTTATTAGTGACTGAAAATCGTATTAATCATTTTTCGAGATAATCAACAAAAGCGAAGAATCGAAAGCTAAATACTCACTTACGTAAGTATTACGCCAATGCCATATTCACTCCATTACTTACAACATGCAAACAACAATGCTCATAAATATGCCAAGAGGCATGAGGGTAAAGCCTGTGAAATCCGTAACATCTGGCACACTTTAAACACATGTCGTAGTGAAATAGTTTTTGTAACGAGACATTTAAAAGTACCAACACAAAGAGCTTTTACGTACACAAACTCGGGTAATTCGCTTATGTCACAAGAAAATTGTTTGCCCACATGTAGATGTCGCCATTTAATTATACGCTTGCGGGAACAAGTACACATTTGCTAACAATCATGAGTAAGACCCACCGCTCTATGCCTACGATGCATTTTTATTCACACAATATTCAGAATGAAACGGTCTTACGAAAAATGTTCGCAGGCGCCTACATATATCACCACCTCACAATGACTACACTCATGTGAAATGAAAGGAAATGTGACTCAGGCCCCCGGAGAGTCTCGTTGGCACATATTGCGAAATTTAACACGCGTCAGACGCGCCAACGGTGTCATATTCAAAGAAGTTCGCAAAACACACATCGCAAACCAGACGAAACCTGGAGCGAAGAACGTCTGTCACTTTTCCCGACACGGTATTAACTTTCACTACATTTCCCCTTTACCAAGTCAAATTGGTCAGCCGACGGCAAAGTGAAGGAAGCCGGCATGACAACCGCTAATTTCCGATTCAACCCGACGCATAACGCACTTTTCCCCCCTCACCAGGCAACGGAATCTAACTCATCGATGTCCAGAGGGCGATAAAGCGCGCTGTTGGCGCGGAGGGAGATGAGGCTGGTGCGTGGCGGCTGGCCTTGGCGGCGACGCGGAGGAATGTGGCGGGGCGGGGCGGGCGCAACTAGGTCGTCGCGTTGGGAAAGGGGCGGAGGGGGAGTGGAGGGGCGGATGCGCCGGCGTCGGGCCACCGCAGCCGGAAGTAAACAAGCGCGAGGGCCAAGCGCCGGCCGGGGCGACCGCAGAGCCAGCGACGACCCCCCAACCCCAACCCCAACCCGCGCTCCCGCAGCCCGGGCGATTAGAGCCCACTCTCTCCACCAACATCCCCTTTAACCACTCTATTATTGCGGAAAAAGTCACATTTTATCGCAGCGAGAGAGGACACAGCGACACACACAGCTCATACTTTTCGGCCGTAACCCTATATCAATTGCTTCTGTATTAACAATGTACGGACTTGCCACAATTTATACACTCCCGTTGCTTCCTCCAATAAACTATATCGTCGTAATTAAAACGGTTACAACATTGCATTAATAATCCCTCAGACAAATTTACAGAGCAGAGCAAAGTTAGTACTGGTAAAATGAACTTACATTCTTGGTTTTTGTTGGAATGGTTGGCAAGAGTTGTTCGTCAATCAACAAAATATCGAGATCACTCAAATACACTAGGAAAATATACTCAGCCATCACCAGCCAGGTGTTTGATAAGTATCATCTAGAGTTCAATGCTTTAATACACAATACCTGTTGTATTGTGACGTAAGAGTAACTGTAAAAAATATTACATTCTTTTTACGACATACATTAAATGAGAATACCACTCGCAATCACAACAATTGAATACAATTTAATAATTACTATCATTTAAATTATTACATGCAGATCAAATTAAGAAATTCACAAGAGAAATTATTCAGGGCTCTTTGCGAATACGCACAAGCAGAAATAGTGAAACCACAGAAACAACAGAACGAACGGCAACAATGCACAAATCGTCATGGCCGGCCTTCTAGATCTAGGGCCCCAAGGCAATCAAAAGACACCTCCTTTTTTGAAACTGAACAATAAAACATTGGGGGCGAAATCAGACATAGCGATAGCGACCGCGCATCCTACTATCTAACACAACATCCAAGATCGAATTTGTTTTTTGTTGATTCGCGGAGTGTAGGCGTAGGAGACAAGTACCCTCCAGACAATACACTGCCACGTCTCTCAAAGGCCCAAGAAATGCAATCATTTGTTATTTAATTGTGATATGATTCCCACTATTTATAACAATTTTCTCAATAATCCAAGAATTTTAAAATCTGAAATACATGAAAGTACATAAAGGGCCGAACAAGTTGAAGAGTTTAAATTGCCTTTACTGTTTTTTAACTTATATGTTCGAACTTTTATTCGAATACCTTTTACATTTCATCACTATCATCTTGCCCCCCTCTTAAAGTAGAGCGCTCGAAGAAACCTGCCTAGTTAGCCTAGACGGAAGTTCGCCCTTGCAAATAGTCTTTCAATCAATAAATCCCAGCGATCATTACATTTCTCACCCCCACACGTCACAGTTTGTAGCAGTTTTCTGACATTAAATAAATACCTACTCACTCGTAGAAAATTATAGCATTACGCATTTAGTAATGACATTATAATGAACGAAAAGTGTCCGTGTTTCGACAGACGCGGGACCAACTTCCGCACTGATGGGAACGGCCGCGGGGCGCTGCTACCTGCGGAAGCGCCGCACAGCAAGGCGAGGCGAGGCGAGGCGAGATCGGAGCGCACGCACCGCTCTGACGTGATGGGCGGCGTCTCGCCTCGCCACGCGTGCGGCCACCGTCGCCGGGTGCGTAACGTCACGCGCACACGGCCGCTTCCGCCTGCGTGAAACCCACCGGGACAACCCAGAGGGCTCACACTGGGCGAAGACGAGCCCGCTGACAAAATGACGTCTCGCAGAGTAAAATAAGGCATAACTGAAATTGCATTTATGTAAGATGACAATAATTCAATTGGTCCCCAAGCCCTAGGTAAATTAATTCTGAAACAGTTGATTTAACAGTTTGAAGTTATGGAACTTACAGTAAAATAACTAATTCAAAATTATATGCGAAATAACGATTAACATTATTTACTTTCGGTCGATGTTTTTACAAAATTAGCATTGAACATATTGAAGTCAAATTTCATCCTTGAAATTGATCGTAAACATCTGAAACTGACACGAAGCTTCCCTCTATTTCTGATAAATTATTTAATTGGTTAATTGTCGGGATCACATAAGTATCAAATATTAATGCCAAACTGTAAGGAATGTCAATCGTATTCAACAATTTTAATTACAAGATACCATTTCAGAAATCCGTCTAAAACGACAAAGAGAAACAAATGTATTAAAATATCCAACAATACTATCCGGAATTGGGCTATCGACATTATACATCAGTATCTTCAACAAACCCCATGGTCATCTGCCTTTTATGAACATCATATTGTTTGCAATCGCAAATGAATGCAAGTTTCGGAATTAACATTTGCTACTAGACCAATGCCTCAACCCCATACCTCTTTTGTTTCTTGTAGTTGCTGCAAGAGCCGTACGCAGAAGACGAAAGTGAACCGGACGGAGAACCTGATTCCGCAGCCTTTGTCCAAACAGAGGGGAAACGCTCATTGCGCAAGCTGACGGGGAGCACATCTCCCCGAAAGCTCGCTCCCTCCGCGCGCGCGACGCAAAGCAACGCAAGCCACTACGCAAACCTCCTCCGCAGCCTCCGATGAGCGAACCGCTCCGGGCGGGCGCTCTCCTTCGAGACCGCGTTCGCTTCTTCCCCTGCGACGCACCGCCCCCCGTAGCAAGGGGGAGCTAGCGGAGTAATTTATAAAGGCACGTTCAAAATTTCCCCCTCGTTTCTTCATACAAAATCCGTCGATTTTTGTCCAACAACGCTCCGTCAATTTAGAAACAATCTGAGGGGCATTTCAAGAATCATTCCGAAAGTCTGTATCTTGTTGCTACAGCAATCTCTGGTCCATGGTCTATCATTTAGTTACCGCATAGCCGGCACAGCCCAGTTTAGGGTCCTGTCGTAAAATTGCCGCAGTCGTCCTTTCTCCACCTTTCCCAGAACTTTCCCCTCTAATGCATTTCCTATTAACTTATTGTGTCGAATTACACGTACCAGTAGTTTTGGTTTCCTTCTTTCCAATGCATTAACACGCTCCTCTTCCCCCCGAACCATCTCGTCCTTTTTCGTTCAGAACGCACCAAAGAAACATTAAAATAGAAACTCAATACTGTAAAGATTCGAGAAAAAACAGACCTCGAACACCAGTAGACAGACCAAGAATAATCCCGACACACAATTCTTTAACTTCCCGCAATCCCTATCAATACATGAAAAACGCGGGCGGAAAACAAACCGACTAGTTCCGCTTCCGGTAGAAGGCAGAGTTTCAGCCCGACCCGACGCAGAGCTTCCCCGCCAGCCCTCACGCAGCGGCAGCCCCGCTCTGAGGCGCGGGAGGGGGAGGGGGAGGGGGAGGGGCTGTGAAAAGAGGGAGCGTTGCGGAGGATTAAGCTGGATATTAAAACTGCACCGGCGCCCGTTACTGTCTGGCCATTAGGGGCCGTGTGCTGAATAATTTGGGCAACGTCACGTCTTCGAGGCCGGAAAACGTCGCGGGCCCGCGCCGCTCGGAGGAAATTACGTTTATCCAGCCCTCCTTTGTGTATGAATAATAGATGGCGGACGCGGGGCGCGGGAGACCGCGCGCGCGCCTCGAGAGAAAAGATGCAGCGACGTTTGCACATGACGGTTTTCCTCCGACAACACCGCTCGGCGGGAAATGTTAAGCAATTCCGCAAACGAACACGCGACAGACGCCGTCTAGAATCTACAAGCAGACACGCTGTAAACCAGGAGTTGAACCGAAGTGAGTAGCGTCTCAGTATAATGTGTTTTCTTTTACTCTGATGAAAATTACGATATTATGCCTAATTACTACGAGGAATTCCAAAATGACTATCTTATTCATTCCATTCAATGGTCTTTTCAATAATACATTCGTATTAGTTTCATAGGAAAACAAATATATTCATTTTAACAAACACGGATACACATTCGTTTGTGACAGAAATTTTCGAGAATTCGTGAAATCTTGTAGACTTTTTTTAATGTTCCTGAAGCATTATTTACATAAATACTGTCACTGAATTGGTATAATGATGTACTTCACACATTAATCGGAATTGTATTACAATAAAGTTTACTCTTTAGACTGTCGCGATCACTCTTCCCGATTAAAAAAATAGAACGGAAACCGCAGGGAAAATACAATGGCAATTTAATTTATTTTCAATTTCTGCAAAATTAATAAATAAATAAACGACAGCTTTAACAAATGTTGTCCGACAGTAGAAATGTCAATAACGCCAGATGGAGTTGTGTTTTTAAAACTCACGTCTTTTTAATATACGGCAATAATATTCAATACAGAGGAGATAGGAGCATTTGGGTCAATTTTAAGTCTCAGTTACGTTTTACTAATATCTTAAATTCGATAACTCTAAATAGCGATCAAAATAAAACGTAATTTAACAGTGCCATAACTTCAAGCAATTCACTAACTTTATGGTCATGGAAAAACAGTAAAATTTTACTTTACCTCTGCGAACTGTTCGTTAAGTTAACTCACCGATGCCTTACGACGCTAAAACTCACCTGAAAAAGAAAAAAAAATGAGCATCAGCATAAGAAGCCATGGCATGCAATGAATACAAATATAATGGAAAGTGCAATTATTAAATACAAGGTATCAACAAAAATAATTCATTACTCTGACAATAGATATTTTCTGAATTCAGTCACACGTTGGATTTCCCCTCCTAATGAAACATCAAATAACACACCACGTAATGAATCCTCAGTTTACACAAAATTCGCAAAATTCGTTACAAATAGGGATCGAATTTTTATGCAGAATAAATTGTCCAAATGTACCATAAAAAGCGCAATAAAACGTAAAATATGCTCTATAAATGGCTGAAATATGTAAACACAAATAACGAACCGATATACCTACTAAAATAAACAGAAATTACTTTTGGATTAATTACATCGGGTGACTGAACGCAAGCTCAAGAAAATGAGACAGTAGTAGATAAGTAGCGAATGATTATGCAAAGTCAGTGTTCAAAAAATTTCATTTGAGGGGGTTTCTCTTTCAGTTAAGCAGGTAAGAAGGCTGTGTTTAAAGGCGTAGTTCGTTTATATTGTCATTATTCATTTCTTCGATTCGTACCTTTGCAACACAAGGTATAGTATTCAAGGGAATTTAAAGAAAATAAAGTAATACAAAAGAAGTCATAATATGAATAACTTAATATTCACTGTTAACAGATTTTCACCAATAAAAGAAAGAAGCCAAACGAAGAAAATAATAAATAATCCTAGAAACTTGCAATTTTATGCATTATTGATCGTAAAATATGCAACATAATCTAACATAACTCTGAAATATGTAATTGTATGTATACAGCTCAAATATGCAAAATAACACTTCAAATAAAGGGAAAGAATTTACGGAAAAACGAAACGAAAAGGAAAGATTACATTTGGAAAGAAAACCGAACTCCAGACTTTACGACTAAGCAGAAGAAATATGCAATTGCATAAAAATCCCTCCCGAGTTTTAATGATTTTTGGATTTTTTCTCCGTAAGAAATGAACCACATGAAATATATTTCAGTAAAGCATATTCACAACTTCTAAATAGTGAGTAACATTATTAAATTCGATTAACACGCGTTCCTCGGCCTCGGCCGCGTTCGTGTCCCTCAATATAACAGGTAGTATTACTCAACTAACACGTAGTAGTTTCGTATGGGAAAATAAATCACAATCATATAATTCAGAAATTAAAAACAAAAAAAAAATCCTAATACCATACACTCAAAGGTCCGATATGAAAGGATTATCCCTAACTTTTATATTTACACACGGCATAGAAACACTGGAACTGAAGGAACAGTTACAATGCTTGGGAACACCTTGAATGGGAACAGACGGCGTACTTTTCCCTCCTCTCCCTTTCGGGTCGTGTCAAAGCCGAGATGCCCTCACGTGAATTTCGCGGGCCAGGCCCTTCGTTCCTTTCCCGAAAGGTAAGAGTTCACAGCCCCTACCTTCACGTCCACAAGTATGCAACCCGAGAAGCATCCATGGCTAACGAAATGTATCGCGATGAAAGTTCTGAAGGTTCTGACATTAGTTCACGAACTTTCTTCTTCGGAAATTCTGAATGCAGATTATTGATCTTCAAATTCATCTTACCAACATTGACATATGCATGCCCATTGTAGGGATGGGTTGCATCAAGCACTTATTAACAAGCTAAGGACAGTCCAAAATCAATATATGAGATCCATACTGAATTTTCTTACGTACATTCCCGTCATTAAAACGAAATTCCAAAGAGGATTAAATCCACACAACTCCTAGGGAGCTCCATCTCATTCATCTTCCCACTACTGTCTCACCTAGAACTATTAATAATTTATTAATATTCACTGAAGAAAATCAATCTCGACCTAATAATGGGCACAAACTAAATATTCTATGTAATAATGGATCTGCTAATCCCCGAAAAACGAATTTGGCGACCGACAAGCAATATTTCAGAGAAATATAATTAAATACTTCTTAAATACACGTCAGACGTTAACTTAAAAGCTTCAAGCTTCTGTGTTTATGCTTAAGTAAGACATAAGAGAGGAACCAATCACAGTATGTTAACTTAAAATGGAACTGGAAGTCCGCAGCCTTAGGGAGCCCCCCGGCCGACCCGGGACAATAAGGCGGCAGCGAATGTGAAAAAGGCGCAAGCCCAAGACAAGTAGTGGCCGCAAGGCACTCATGATGATGAATACAAAAATCGAGAATCGACATAGGAGTGAAGTCGATAGACGAACTAACGCCATATGGGCCATGGACACAGTCGATACCTCAAAATCGATTCTCACATCTAACCCATAGTAAACTAGAATAGAAACTCTTTTTCTTGCTTACGTTTATGTTAGATATTGTGAATACTTCAGACTATCACTTATGTTAATTTTTGCGTCTATGCATTATGCTTATGTTTATGTTCGCATTGTAAATGGGCCTTAAATTTTGCAAATTTTACTAACTATAGTGTCAGATTATCTTACTGCATTAAATTGAGGAAAAATCGAAGCAAGGATTCTTCGACGCACTGAGTGGAATACTGCAATACATTATCAGCAAATTAGTCAATGCCTTTCCACTTTTTCTCGCTTTGAACGGGCTTTTTTGTCGTTGGAAAAGAATGCGCTCGAAAAACTTGTAATACGACTACGTTTACGAGAGATCGCCGAAACAATAAGACATTCCTACTCGTCTCAACATGACACCACGAGAATGCTGCCTCCCAACGCGTGTTGCATGAACAATAACTTTACCATATGGCGCTTCTGAATGAGCCATTCATACGATCCGTTTAAGCAATCAATTCGAGACGACAGAGTGCTTCGCACTTTAGGAAAGCTATTCTTTTCGAAGGAACTCCATTCATAGGTTTTGCAGAATAATCAAACATCGTTCTTGAAGTTAACTGCTTTGATAACAGGCGAAAAAGTAAGGTACGCCTACTTTTGGTAAAATATTCAGAAAATGGTTTTTACGAGTATAAGATTCAATGGTAAAGCCAACTTTATGTATAGCTGTAAAGAAACAGCTTCATATATGTGTGTAAACATTGTAGGAAAACACTGCATGTATTTTATATAAAATCATTGTATTTTGTAGTTGCTAATGGCCATCGTAGTCGATGAGACTTTTAATAATTAAATTTAAAAACAGAAAGAGGTTTGCCCTCGGCCTGATGCCAAAAGGGCTTTGGACATTTCATCCAAATAACACGTTTCATCAAGACCGTGGGTTCGAATCCTGTGTAAGGGAATGTAAGCCATAAACAGAATTACGAGTCACATCGGCGTGGCGGGTGCGGAGACTGGGTAAGCAACCAATTGAATTACTTCTCAACTGGGATATCGGGGCCCATTGGCACTAGAAGGGTTAACGGAAGAATTCAATTCATTCCGACGTTTGCCACGAAAGAACATTTCAAGTTACAGAATTGAAGCACTAAATCATTACAAGTAGCTGCACTAATATCATTACAACTACAATATAACATACCACGATTACAGTCTGGAAACTCACTTTAATCTGCCTTCAGTCATAACGACAATTACGTTGTAATAGCAACGCGATGTCATTGCGGGAAGATGAAAAATTGCCCCCTTCCTGCTCTATAATAGAGACCACTGCATCGTAATGTACCAAAAGAGAAGGGACAACAAGAGCAACGTACTTTTTCACGAATGTCTCACCTGTTGCTTCGGCCATTTACGTAAATCCCAACGGTGAAGTGCGCATGAGCATTATATATTCTCTTTCAAAAGAAAAGCATCTCGACTGGAACGTTTACATTGCTTTTTGTTTCTAGTATGAACTGCACTTTCTCTCTTTCTGCTTATCTAATCTATTTCCCAGTCTTCTATTTGCATCTGTCAGCGTATAACTATGTATCTCACGAGGACAGGTAGAGAAACTCTTGCCGTAAGCGGACCGTTCGTCTCGTGACGACAAATGAAAGCCGCCACATGGCCACGTTTACTTCAACATTAGTGTCTGCAGCTATTTTATTTTCTATATTCTGCTCCCTTTCACTGTAGTAAAATAATTTTTCCGCGGAGGAAATATTTTTGTCAGTGATTCCACTTAATGTCATTCATTATCAATGTAAATTTTATTACAATAACTATAAATAATAAAACTCTTGTGTTATTGCAAACTAGTTTTCTCGTAATATTTACACTTCAAACAGATGTTCGTGTTGTTTCTAAAAAATTGTTATGAGTAAATACCTCTATATCGGAAGATCAATACATGCATGCAACGATTTCTGAATTGAAACATGTGTCTTAGAGACTCGTTTTACGTCGAATGAAATATCCTGACACTAAAGCATTTTCCCACGACTCAATGTACACAGTCAAAACAGAATCGGATGCCATATCGATCCATAATGCAGCGTGCGGGAGTTTTCCACCTCTAGGTACTAGAAGTTAAAAACCACTCCTTGAAGAATGTATGTGTACAGGATTAAGAGTTAGCTTCCTCGTTTCCCTTACCTCTAGTTGCACCACTGCTCCATTATCATTCATTCCGCCGGCTTCGGTGGTGTAACGATTAGCTTATTACAATCTACCTAAAGTTCACGGGTTCAAAGCCGATCGAAGCCGTGGATTTTTAAGACGGAAGCCTGCCTTCCTTAGGATGGGAAGTAAAGTAGGCTGTCCCTTGTTATAGAAAGTAAAGCCGGCCGTCATGTTACTCCATGTAAAAGATCCTACGCCTAAAAGAAGCCTTTGAGCTAAACTGTATTCGCCTTTGTCACCCGAGTGACCTCTTCTTTCGCTGCTAGATGGCGACAAGTGCGTGGCGAAATTTCTGTGCTCAGGCGGAAGAGGATCCCCGGTGGCGTAAGTCTCGCAGAATAAAATAAGGCATAACTGAAATTAATTGAAATTGAATTTATGTAATACGGACACCACCGTCGTCTACGCATATGAGCACAGGCTCAGTTTCTGGAGTCCTCCAAGGGGTGGTGCCCCCCCCCCCGGGCAGGTCATCGCACCGTGCCTGCTCGGGCGCACGTCTCGGGGCGGGCGGCGGCTGCGTGTGCGACGTCCGGTTCCGCGGGGCGCGGTGCGCGTCGCGTCGCGTCGCGTCGTGACGTGCAGGGACCGCTGCGCGCGCAGTCCAGCGCTTCCGCCTTCCGGGCCGCCTAAAGGGACCTGCACAATCGGAACAAACCCAGCGATCCTACTACACTTGTTACTGTGCCGGATTTCAGATCATTCAGCTACATTCTATGTCGCTGACGGCACGTGGAAGCTGTCGGCCAACGGAATAAAAACACAAACAAATAAAAGTATGCGTTTTTTAATCGTTATCGAAAGAAATTCTTATTTAATGTTAACGATCCATTTTTTAAATTTCCTTATTCTACCGAAAGCCGTTCTGCACTCTCTGGCCTTTAAGTTTCAATACAGCGCAGTTTGAAGCAGCAGGAAGCCCCTTCCTCTAGGTATCACAGCTTTATTAGCTTTCAGAATATTAAGTCTGGTAGAATTGAATATGTATAAATGATCTAATAGGCAAATGAAAAACAAAAACAAAAACGATCTCAAGATAAAGGAAAGATCGAAGGAGATATGTAATAATTGTAAGTGGGCACACGAAAACTGAAAGAAAACCTGACGCAGATGTTTCGCCAAATGCCATATCATTAACTGCCTTTGGGCATTACTCAGTCTTCGGGCAGCAAGAAGATTTCCTTCGCTGTCTGAATTCTACTCCCGAGCAAAGACATCGTCTTTTTCCTAACCTGAGACCCAATTTCCGCTTTGAAAAGTCAATACTCTTCGCTTCTGAACCCTTATCCAGACACGTAATCTAGATCGTTCTTACATTGGTCGGAATTCAAACCGCCAGGCCAGAAGACGAGTACTACACATGTCGTTCTTCCACAAATGTCGGAAAATACAACACGGCTTACGAAGTGGCAAACTTAATTTCAACAGCCTGTTAATTTCATATTAAAATTTCGCAAAATACCTGACTGAAATATCAGATATGAGAGAAAAGTATCGGGGATTCAAAATAAATTATTCACCTTCACTATATTCACAGGCTTGTCTTGATATTTTTAAAAGGCAAAGGCTCTTTTTAGGAAACAACGAACTGCAGAGGGAAATTTGGATGTATGATAGTCCATATGCGTCGCAAAAACAACGTGGAGTGAATTCCTGTAACATTGACCAGACTATTTTCTGAATTTTCAATATGTAGCGAAATCTCAATCATTACATAATTTCAAATATCAACTTCCAAGGTACTTTTCAACAACATTTCCCATTTCTATGACAACAAACAAAAATAAGCAATTACCCCCACTCAACCGCTTTTCTCCGGCAGTCTCGGTGCGGGCGAGCCCCAACTTGTTCGGGATGCACCTCTCTCATCCAAGTTGCACAACGCGCGCCCCGTAGAGTTCAAGCCCCTCGCCCCGCCCCTCGCTCGGTGCCAGGGCGGGCCCCAGCCTCATCAGATATGCGTCGATCGCCTGACACAGAAATCGGAGGCAGGCCCACGCGGCGGCGGCGCCGGGGCCGAATTTCCCGGGTTATCGATCGCCGCAAGGGGCGGCGGCCGCGGCGAGGGCGACGGTACAGGCAGCGATTACAGTTATTGCACGAGTGCTCGCGTAGAAGCACTAGGAGCATTCTACCTTGTTATTTTCATTCCGTCTTTACTGGAAGTACTCATACACACAAATTCAGTCAAAACTTCACATAAATGTACACAAACTGAGATTACGTTTAAAATACAGCAAAACTTGCTCGATGCAGAACGTGTATATTGTGAACATAAATCGCAGTCCTAGTAAACATAAATTCTACAGTATTACACTGCGTAACGCGGAATGTTATCTCATACGGAAAAAATACTGGTCTCTTGAGATTCCGCATTGAGCAAGTTTTACTCTATTAATTTGACGTATTTCAATTTTTTTAAAACAATCTTGGCTAATGTTGAGGACTTTATTTTCCCACCTGTATTTCATTGGGCGAATAATTCAACCAACTTTTATGAAGTCACCCACGAAGACATTAATAGAACTTCCAAAACTAAACTGAATTGTTACATTTGCAGCACTTAAAGGCGGCTTGTCAGCTTCATTAAACAAATTTTCATTGAAGGACATCGTCGCCGAACGTGCATTGGTACACAGCACGTAAAGGCCTCCTCAAACATCCACCAAAGACACCATTAGCATTCAAGCGAACGCTTTATTATCTTAAAAATTCGACACCCGAAAAACATTAATCAGCTTTTCAACCACATTTCCTACCATGGTAACAGATTAGTGGGTCCGTCATAGCCATGAAACCCCCGCAGGATGAGCCAAGTTGGGAGAGGAATGGAAACCGGAGGCTAGCGGCGGCCTGCGGCGCACTTTGTACACTCGTGCGCGTGTGCGTGCGTGAGTGGCTGGTTTTCCTAGGAGAGAGGCCGATCGATGCAGACGCGTGCGACAAATGAACGCGCGCGCGCCCACCCGCCTTCTTGCGCCCGGCGCGACCGCCTCGGGCCGCCCCGCCCCGCCCCGCCCCGCCCGCGGAGCCAACGCGGCCACCGCGCCGCCCCCGCAGGCCGCACCGTAAAACGGGAACCAGTGATTGTCAACAAAGAAAAAACAACGGAAACAAAACGTACGGCTCGCGCCATAAATAAAATTTCGAATCGATAAAGAACCCAACTGTTTTATGCCCCTCGCGACAGTCGACGGCCCACAAGCACTCCGTTGTGATGGGCCCTAAAACTCGGATAATAAACAGTGACGAAGTGGATTAACTGATAATTCTCAGCTGAAATTTTTTTTTCATTTATTTTCCATATTACTCCGACGGGATCAATGTTTAAAAGGAAGTACACAAGGAGAATGCATATGTTACATGCGTCGCTGGATGTCTACCAGTGGTTTGTAGTTGCAACACGGACAGAATGCACGACCCGAAAGCCATGAATGAAGAATCATGCATTAGGCATACAGACTTGCTTTTAAACTTTCATTCTATCACAAAGAATGTCCATAAAAATTATAGGTTGCTTTCTAATTACATTTTTGAATGATGACAAAGGTGCGATCATGGAGAACTGCTCTCTAACAAGGTTTCCTAAACGTTGATAATAATCGAAATTACACGTTCAAATAAATTTTATTACTACATGAGCAATTCACAACGTAAATTTCAAAGAGCAATAAATCATCACTACACGCTAGCTTTACGACCAAACTCGAAATGAAAAATGGACTAGAGAAATACAAAGGCAAAACAATACACAATGTGTACTAAAATAATGCCCATTTGTCAAACTGTATGAAGTGTATGAAACAACGCGATGCTTGCAGAAGCGTACAGGGAACAATAGCATACAAATAACATAAAAAAAGACTGGAAGGGTCGGTATACAATTCCGAGACGAGAGGCAATATTAATGTGTAGAAAGATGAGATGAGACAAAAGCTGATGATAAGAACTGGAACATTACTGTGACTGTAGGTAGGTCTTAGAGGAAGCAACAGAAGAATCGTCAGATATTGAAGAACTTATTTTTTCAATGAGCAGAATTCGCCCCCAAAACTGCAAAGCAAGTTTACACTCCGATCACAGTTATTGTATGACTTCCTCAGAAAAAAGACCGATCTGCAATAATTACTTTCCTTCGAACGTTTCCTTAGGCATCACTACATTTGACCTACCAAACGCGAAAAGAAAAAAAAACAGGCTACTCACTTGCCTGAGAGCTCCATGCTAAGAGAATTTCTTGTTGGTATATCGCTAAATTGGTAGCTCGGCGCCGTTACATAGAAGTGATAGTTACAATTAGGTATCGAAATTTATTGCTATAAAAAGCAAAATATGAACATATACAGTTATTGTATCAAAAAATGTAAGAAATACAGAATAAAATTACCCTATGTAATTATTTTCAGAGCACAGAACATCGCCAATCAGGCACTAAAATTGATTGGGAGTGGCTGAATGAAAGTTCCACATCCACAGAAGTAATTGTAGACTGGTCTTCAACACACATCAGGGGGCGACCAGAAAGAGGCGGGGGCAGCTTGGGCAACGCGCCTCAGGCCCGAACTTAATTGGGTGACCGATTTTTTTTTTTCATTCAAAATAATGTATTCATATCTAACCCAAATTTAACGCTGCAATTATAGTTATAATGGATAAATAAATTCTAACTATGACTTGGGAAGTAGGAAATTTTTTGTTTGAAATGAGAGGTCCCTGTGGATCAACTGCACCAGCCCCCTGGTTTCCTCTAGGCGTCCCTGCAACACGTATGATTTTTACACAAAATATAAAACACTTCGTAGAGTACAATGATGTCGAGGAGCTGGTGCTCAAGTGAATAGTAGTACCCTATCAAAAAGAGATGGATCTCGGAGAGGAAGGAGGTTGAGGGAAGGGGAACATACCCTTCTCCATCACCACCCAAATTGAGATAAAATAATTATCTGCAAAATACATGAGAAAGATGAGCAAGCACGAGGATGAAATTACTTCTGCTTCACATTCTCTCATTCTTGATTGTCAATACGCGGTTTCTAAGAATCGGACGGGGGGTTCACGTTATAGCGTTAAGGTCCGGTAGTCATAGAAGCGCAGTACAATTACATTGCTTTGTAGGAAAGGTGATTCAAATAACACATATAGCAAACTCACATCTGAAAATATCCTTATTGCGGAACAAAAATATAATAAAATGTAAAGATACGTAGCAATAAGTAAAATATGAATTAATATGTAAATATATGCAACATAAAAATGGTTCTAATTCGTTCGGAATATCTTGTCAACTATGAAAAAATTGAATGCAAGTATCTTGTACCTGTAAAAATATGTATTTACATGAAAATCCCTCCCCTAATTATAATCAACTGAAAGAAAATGAGCCAAATTAATTTTAATAATGTATGGATAAAATATTCCATTTTAAATAGTAAGGATATATAGATTCTAGCCAGCCGGAAACCTGCTGTTTTGGGCAACCGGTTAATTTCCTTTTGAGAACAATTTTTATGATGACAAAATTTTCTTCAGCCCATTGGGTCAGAGAAGGTCATCCGAGTGCAGTTTGTGGAGCGGATGTGGCCTGTGTAGCGCCATGTTCCTTGCCCCGAAATTAACCGCGCAAGGGGAACCTGATACAACTTCAGGGCTGCACTCAGACCCCGAGGCACGTTCGGTTGCTTCATAAAACACTAGGCCTTCGTGTGAGAAAGGTTATGTCCGCATCGTATTACAGGTCAGGTAAGAATAAGGAACCTCGTCCAAGGAACAACTTATACAATTCCCGGAAGATGCAACATGAAAATAAAACAAATCTATGTTCTCCAAAATGATAATTTATTTTACATTTCAAATATGTAAATTTGCAAATAAAAAATGTCAGTGTACCTTTTCGTTCTCTAATATATTTGCCTTTTTACAGAAGAAACAATTGTGGAACGCACATAATTTACTCAATAGAAAAATCATTTTGTCACAGTTGTGACACACAGTATATGCTTAATCGGCAAGACACCATCTGTGACCTCCGTGTCAACCGCCCTCCCCCACCCGCTTTGCAACCACCAACGGCGCCCGCACGGTAACCCATTCCGTGGAAGGAGCCCACGCGCCGTCGCTTAACTCGGGCGCGCGCCACACGCAGCCGCGTGCGCCGCGCCGAGGCACCGCGGCACCGCAGGGTGCGCCCACTCCGCCTAAGCTCTTCCGACTCCGGCCTCCAGCCGGGCTCCTCCTCATACATAAAACACGCTCGGAGGCGGACGGGACGGGACGGGACGGGACGGGATGGGTCCCCGGGACCCGGACACAAAAATTCATCGCCTCTTCCGGAGCCCTCTTTTGTTCCGCCTTCCCGGCCGGCGCGGGATTAAGGCCGAGAGGCGGAGACGCCCTCGGAGGAGGAGAACTTTCTCGGCGCGGGCGTCTCCTCCGCCGTTATAAATAAATCAAAATAAGCTAAATCAATTTACCGCGCGTCGCTGCCGCCTCAGAAGTGGAGAAAGAGACGAGAAGAGAGCGCGCCCGACCCGACCCGGGCGGAAATAGAACGTCGCCGCGGGGCCTCGCTCCACCTTGTTACTTGGGCGATTTACCGTTCGCGCCCGCCGGCGCCGCCGCCCAGGGAAGGGGCACCGGACCGCCGACAAATGAGCGGAGCGGACGAGCACGGGCCGGCAAGAGCGAGCGGAGCGAGGAAGGGAGGAGGGGGCGGGCAGGTCAGCACATAAAAGTGCGATCGGGGAGCGAGGAAGGCGGCCGAGCAGGGTGCGAACTGAGAAGTCGCTGCGACGGCGAGCGCCCGAGGGACGCGCTGCCAGCAGAGTTGCCAACTAGTTTTCGGAAGATTCCCCTAATCCCGTCAGCAAATTCGCACCGCGCCACGCCACGCCTGCAAATTCCCCTTTGAGATGAACTTCCGAGGCTGGCTCAGTCGCAGGGAAAGCGCGAAGATAGGCGGGCGAGAGAGAACTTAGCAAGATGTTCGTGAAAAGCAAGCACGGAAAGTACATTCTTTTTAGAGTTCTCAAAGAATACCTTCTTAAAAATTCACAAATTCACAGTAAGCAAAGCAAATAAATGAATTGTCTAATATCTAAAATACTACTCAAAACCAACACACCGCACTTCTAGAATTTTCTAACCATATATTTTGCAGTGGACAATTATGCAAATATATCTCTTCTGTACGTGCTCCAGACATTTGACTGCACTGTTGAACAAAAATGGTTTGAAATCGCGTGACATCGCGAGAAAGACTCGCTCCTAAAGATCTACGCGTGCGTATTTCCCAACAGCGCAAGCGTTGGCAGCGCTCCCGCGCGGTCGCCGGCCGCCGCGCCGCGGCCGCAACACAGGCCGCTGCCCCGCGCCAATGGTTCGGGGGCTCCGGGGGGCGGGGCAGCCTCCGGGGAGGCGCATCGCGCACGGCCATCCCGACGTATTTTTATCCCGTTCCAGGAGACGGGGTGGGCGGGTCGGAGAGCGCGCGCCCAGACACGGCAGGTGCGTGCGTGCGCGTGAGCGGTGACGTGCGGTTGCGGGCCGGCGCTCGTCACGGCTCCCGCGCTACGCAGCGGCCTGGGGCCGGGGCCGGGGCTGGGCGGAGGAGCCGCGAGGCCCATCATCTCGTTACGTGTCAGCTCCCGCACACTGGGCGAAGCCGCGACGAAAGCGGATTGCGAGGCATTTCTTTGATGGATAACGTCTCTGTATTGGGGACATTACTGTTAACACTATAAACTTCCAAAAACAAGACTGTTCTAGCGAAATAAGTATATTCTGCAGTAATTGATTTTAAAGGTCATTTAGATCGTATTTTTAAAGAAATGTCAGGAATATTTTTCAGTACGACATTCGCGACATTTCAAGAAGATTTGAACCAATAAATGAACGCCTAAGACGCCTTATCTTTTTTTTAAATTAATTTATTTATGGTCGCTTTATGGCATCTAGGTCATCAGCGACCCCTGTCATTGTACAATTGTATGTATAAACATAAAGGTTGCAATTATTACATGAACAAAATTGTTACATTTAATCACATTTTACACAATATGTACGGTTTAATCTATTACATTAATCAGCTATATAAGGTTATACATTTTTGTAGTTTACAACCTGTTCTCTTCTCTTAAAATGATTACCAGGGAGAGTTGGTTCAAAAATTGATTTTCTCACTAAGTGGAGTTTGGAGACATCCAATTTCCAGATAGAGTCCCAATAGCTGAGGCAGGAGTCCTTTACAAGCTTTTTGAAGTCTTGGAAGGTGATTTGAATTTGGTTGTCGGCGCAAGTAATTGATGTGGCATGTTTAGCGGCTGCATCAGCTTTCTCATTGCCAAAGATTTTATTGTGCGAAGGGATCCATATTATTTCTATTTGGGTCCCATTTATAGCTTGCTTTTCTAGTATTTCTTGGATTTTTTGGATACTTTGATTGGAATTGAATCTGTTCTTGATGGCTTTGAAAGTTGATAGCGAGTCTGAAAAATTGCAATGGGGGTATCTTTTGGTGTTTTAGTGCTAATTATAATTGCATGAAGAACTGCCCACGCTTCGCATGTAGCAATGGAGAAGTAATCTGGGAGACGGTGAGAGTCAGTTTTATTAATTGGTGGTTGGAATATAGCACAGCCTGCAATTCCATCACGTTTAGACCCGTCTGTGTAGACTTGGTAAAAGTTGTTATAATCTTGGAGTAGTGTCTATATTCTTTCTTGTGTTCTGTGAATAGGTTCAGTGAAATTTATTGGTTTTTTTTGCCAGGTCGGTATTAGTTGTGATATTCAAGTTCTGCAAGGGTGGGATGGGATGATTACGTCTGGGGATACAAAGTGGTTTGGTGATATTGAATTTTTATAGATACTTAGGAAGTCTCTAAGCGATAATGAGAGCTGTGATCTGGAATAATTAAGGCTAGGCTGGAGGTTGTTAAATATAACTGCATTTGAGGGGCTGGGGGGAATGCTAAATATGGAGTAGGCATAGGTTATGCACTGAACGTTTCTTCTTAATTCCAATGGTAGTTGTCTTGCTTCTACAAGTAAGCTATTACATGGGCTGGTTCTAAATGCACCAAGGCTTAAACGGCAAGCATTGTTGATCACAGGGTTTAGAGTATTCAAACTTTTTGAAGCTGAGCTGCAGACTACTGCCCCATAATCTAGTTTAGATTGAATGAGAGCTTTATATAGGTTGATCCAGCATTCGAATAGTGCTCCCCATTTAATGGGTGATAACTGTTTTTGACAATATTAAGTCGGTTTTTACATTCAACTTTAAGAGCAGTTATATGCTGCTTTCATGAATGTTTGGAATCAAATAGTACGCCCAGAATTTTGCATATATAAGTCCTTTTAATTTGGTGATCACCCAGTTTTAGATGCACTTCCTCATTATCATTTCTTCTTGTGAACACTATGAACTCTGAATTAGTTTTCGATATTGTAATTCCTGCATTAGTTGACCACTTAGTGATTCTATCTACCGATTCTTGCATAATACTTACAGTAACCTTAAGATTTTTACCACTGCATATCAAGGTAATATCTTCTGCAAGAAGGGATATTTTCACTGGTTCTTCCATTGTACTGCTTGCGTGATTAATAACTAAAAGGAATAATAGGACACTAAGGACAGATCCTTGTGGTAAACCATTCAACATCTCTGTAAGATGGGACGAACTGTCTAGCACATTTACTCTGAGGTATCTGTTTTTTAGGAAATTGATAGTGAATGCTAACATATTTCCTATTATATTGATTTAGCAAGGGTGGATATGAGTCTATCTTCATAGACATTTCATATGCTTTTTCAATATCCATTGGAACTACCATTACATGTTGATACATGTTACATAGCTAGGGCATCACATATTATAGTATCGATATTTACTACGAGGTCAATGTTGATCTAAAGGATCTGAAGGCACTTTGATATGGTGAGATTAAGTTACGGTTTTCCAGTATCCATTTCAGGCAGCGACAAACCATCTTCTCTAATATCTTGCAGATGTTATTTGTTAGGGCGATTGGGCGGTCATTCGTGGGTAGAGTGTGATCTTTATTAGGTTTAGGTATGGGGATAACATTAGCTTCTCTCCATTGGTGTGGAAAGAGTTGTTCACTCCAAATTATAAACGCAAAGTAAGTACTTAAGTCCAACTTCAGGAAGGTTCTTCAAAAAACTGTTTGGGACCTTATCGGGCCCAGGTGCAGAACTTTTGCTTTGATCTAATACATAAAGAAGTTCTTCCATAAGGAAAGGTTTGTTGTAGTTATCGTTATTGTCCCTAGTTAGTAGCAAAATGTTATTTTGACTTAAATTTCTGCTTGAGGGATCTGTAGATAGAAAGTTTGGGTCAAAATTATTGCTATCTGAATTTTGAGCAAACGTGTTTGCTAAAAGGCTACATACGGCTTGAGTTCCAACATGTTTTAAGCCAGTACTATCAATAAGATATTTAGGAATACTGCGAGTACTTCTTCCACTAATTGCTTTTATTTTATGCCATTCCTCTGATATATGAGATTGGTGTGTGATGGAAGAGGTGAACTTATGCCATGAATTGATCATTGCGGATTTGAGAGTAAGTCTTGCAACGGCTCTTGCTTTCCTGAAAGCAATACCATTTACCATGGTTTTGTTTTTCTTAAATTTTCTATATGCTCTTTTTTTTTATTTTTAAATGCTGTAGTACTTTGTTCGTTCCACCATGGACCTTGGCGTTTTTTAATTATTCCCGTGGTATGGGGAATCGACGTTCTTGCTGCTACTAGAATTAGTGAAATAAAGTCATGAACTACACTGTCTAACTCTTCAGAATCTAGGTTGACTGGTTGATTAAGAGTTGGTTGATTGGTAGGTAGGTTGATTGGTTGATTAAGAGTTGCAATATTGGACTTGATAAACTATTGGAATTGTTCCCATTTAGCTTGTTCTGGGATCCATTTAGGCTCACATCTCAGATTGGAGAATTGATCTAAGTCTGGAAGTGTCATGTTAATGGGATAGTGGTCACTATCATATAGATCATGTAATTCTAGCTGCAATGTCATTTGAGGCAAAACTAAGATCAATGTTGCTTTCATTTCCATTACTACAGTTAAAGTGGGTAGCCAGACCTGTATTTAATATGGTAAGATCATTATGATTATCTAACCATTATTCAATGATTTTACCTCTTGTCTGTAATAGTAGATCCCAATAATTTATTGTGAGTATTGAAATCTCCTAGAAGGGTTTGGGCAACTGTAGGAGAATATTGCCAAGTTGATGAATATCAACTTCCTGCCTATTGGGGATATAAATATTACAGACATCGATATGGGAAATTATTTTAACCTTTACACCTACGACTTCAAGAGAAGTTTGGAGAGGAATATCATGCACATAAATATCATTTTTAACAAGGATAGCTATACCACCAGAAGCAATTTGAGCATTATTTCTATTACAAAACGATGTAGGGTAGTTTACCAGAATGATTGTCTTCAAAGTTTGTTTCCTGTAAACATAGTATCTGAGGAAGAATATCTTTAACTAATAGTTTCAGGGATGGTAGACGGGCATAGAATCCATTACAATTCCATTGTAAGATATTCATTTCTAGTTATTATTCAGATGTATCTGCATCCGAATCATCCATTTGTTCTCGTGCACTCTTCAACTTGTTGATAATACTTGTAAATTTATGTTTTATTGACCTTTCTGTAAGTAATGGATAAGATTCAGACATTATTTGGATAATAGATGGAATATCAAGTGAAAATTCACTGACTATTATTGTTGGGTTTGGGGCTCCTGAAGCTTTGTCAATGAAATTTATCACTTGGTTATATGTGAGGGGGTAATCAATTGGATTGGTTTCATACTTTGCCTTTAATGGATCAAGAAGTTCATCTAGTGACTTGGGGGTGTTCTTAACATGAGTACTAATATAATTTGATTCTTGACCAATTTTCTTTTTCTTTTTAGTTTGCTTACTACTATCCAAATTGGTCTTATCTATCTTATTACTTTCAGAACCGATCTGGGATGAAGATTCTGATGAGAGGGTTCTCTTAGGAATAGAGGGGAAATTACTCTCATTTACTGCTTTGTGGTTCGGTAAATTCAATGGAATTATTAGTAAATTCATTTTGAGATTTTTCATTTGCTAAGTCATATTCTGTTGCAGAATGTTGGATAGATTTGTTATTACACTGGTTAGATAGATGACCAGACTGATTACATAAGAAGCATGTCATATCATCTGTTGAAAAGAAAATTCTATATTGGGTACCATCATACAATATAGTGGTTGATTCTGGAAGATTGCTAACATCTTCAGGTGTTATAAACACCTGTCTCCTGAAACTCATAATATGTGTAAATCCTGGTTCAGGAATACCTGCTCTAATAAATGAGATGTTGGACTTTATATGGATATTATGTTTTGAAAATTCTTGTTGGATAACATCATGTGGTATCACAGGGCAAACATTATAAATTATTACCCTCTTAAGCTTATTAATTAAAGGTCTGTCATTCCGTTTATGATCCTTGATGGTTAACATAGGGTAGTTGCTAGTCAGGTACTCTGCTGTTTTCTTAGTGTTTAGAAATACACAAATTATGTTATTAGATATGCGCGACACGAATCTAATGTCATTGGGGTTCATTATTGTAGCGAGTTTAGTAATGTATTCTTTTATTGAAATACCTTCATGGGCTTCTATGATAACTCCTTGGTCTTTGGTAGGAAATACATCATTCACAGTAGCGTTGGCGTAAGTCTTCTTTGCTTGATTTTCAGCAGCTGGGTCCATCGGAAGTTTGGTTAAGTTGTTGTTTACATTGGAGAACATTCTGATTAATTGTCAGCCGCGTTAGGCTGACTTTAAATAGATGTTAGATTAGATTAGTATTGATTTCTATTTGGTGTGACAGAAACACTAATACACAACTGATAACACTGCACTCATGAACACGACAAGAGGAGGCACAAACGGAGGTGTTCCCTCTACGGTGTCTGGGAGCAAACTGCGCCCTATCTTTGATTTCTAATATGTTTTTAGTATTCAGTATGTTCTAACGCTTATTAAAATGAAACTGTGGAGCAATGTCCTGGGTATAGTTCAGTTCATTGTATTACAATTCTGTTTAAAAGCATGGCCATTATGGCATTTTGAAAGAAAAGGGGGCACCAATCAGGTCGAACAATAAGTGATAATTTGAATAGATAAATATTAATTGTTCTCAGTATCAAGTTGCTTTTAAACAGTATGTTTCACAGACAAAATAGTTGTTGATAATGACGTCAAATATAAGGCTTATTTATTACTACAGCTTGTAACATTTAACTTCAGTTGATATCGCTGCATTAACCGCAGGCCCCAACCTTCAAACTTTCCGTACATCCAGCCTTCGTTCTCATACTACGGAGAGGCGTTTAGTCAGCGCCAGATCTAGCCATCCAGAGAAACAGGCTCCCCTACCGTAACTTAACATGCACAATAGTTACGGAACAAACAAAAACAAATTTGACGCGTCCGGAAACATTTTAAGAGCGTGATCGCTCATTTTCTAGGACAAATGTCCCTGATTACACCTGGTTTTCCAGTGGATTTCTTAAACCTTTTCCCAGTAAGATGTATTTATTTCGCCGTATATAAATAAATATTAAAGTAAATCTGATGCTAATTCGTCAAGTTCTCTGATTTCGCCATGAGAAAGTACAACTTGACAATATTTTCTCAACAATTAAAAAAATGGCATAAACATTATGGTGGACTAATTATTAAGTTGTAGTAAGAAATATCTAATTAACTTCTAACGATTCTACAACAAATTCCCTGATTTTCCCCCTATCATTTTACCGAAGCAAAGAAATTCCCACATTATTCCCGGCTTTCCAGACCGCGTCCGCTCCGTTAAAACGGCGCTCTCCCGCGGCATTTTGTGGCCGCGCAGACCCGCCCGCGCCCCCGCTGCGCGTGGCGCAACTCGTCGAGGGCCCATTACGCCCCATGAAGGCGTCCGCGCCGCGCCACTCGGGGTCGTTGGGCGGGCGGTGCGTCATCGCGCCTCGAGGGGAATCAATCACGGGCGGACGAGCGCGAAATTGGCCGCCGCGCCGGCCGCGAGGGCAAGTTGTATATTCTCATGGCGAAATCAGAGAGCTGACGAATTAGCATCAGATTGACTTTAATATTTATTTATATACGGCGAAATAAATACATCTTACTGGGAAAAGGTTTAAGAAATCCACTGGAAAACCAGGTGTAATCAGGGAAATTTGTCCTAGAAAATGAGCGATCACGCTCTTAAAATGTTTCAGGACGCGTCAAATTTGTTGTTGTTTGTTCCGTAAGTATTGTGCATGTTAAGTTACGGTAGGGAAGCCTGTTTCTGTGGATGGCTAGATCAGCCCGCACGACGCGCGCCCCAACGGCCGCTGCCAGATACTCATAACGCACCCGCCAACGCGTCCGCGTATATTAATGAAAGAAGGCTAACGGCCTTCTCTTCCAATGTAGTACGTGTTTTGCGGTTGCCGTGAGGCGGTCAATGCGAGGAATACAACTGTTCTTGCTGGCTTGTTTGGGTTATGTATCAGACAAGAATTCGCATCTATATGAGGCAACAGTGTGACTAAAGATGATGGAGAAATTTAATTCATAACGCCACACCATGTCGCAAAGTCGTTCATTTCCTTTCACTATTGCATGATTAAAGCGTGATCTTTCCAAAGGGATCCAAAGTACGATGAATAATAAAAAATGAAATAAAATCATATGATAACTTCATTCATAAGCAATGTGTAACGCAGGTTATCAACTTCAAAATATAACACATTTCATTTTCAATAAGTTTGTAAATTCCCTGTTGTTGTTTTTTTAAATTGTAGCAAACAAATTCACTACACTGATATACCCGGCACAAAATGCAATTTTCTTATGCAAGAAATTATTATTTCCTGCAATATATCATCTTTTGTGTTTCCCCGTTTAAATATTATTTCTTTTTTACCTTACAGGATATAATTCCCTGGTAATGCCTCGTTAATACAATGGATATTTGGATAATAGGATCAAAATATATCAAAATATTGAACGAAATGCTTCGAACACATAGCAACCTTTCATTCTCAGGGAATTTTCGACTGTTCCAAATTATTTTTTCCTTTTAGATCTTTTTTGTATTTAGAAATCGGCGTCGTTTTCACTTTTAGTTAATTCAATTATTTCATGTGGGGGCAATGTGAGGAAATATAAAATATCCATTTATTTCATAACGTAACAAAGTAAGATATAAGCTCTCGTTAGAACGTTCAACCACAGTAATCTGTAATCCGAATTTCACAGCACTCAAATCCAATGGCTTTTGTATCTGTTTTCACCAATAACAGATAAAAACAAGTAGAAATAAAACTTCCTCAAATTGCATCACAATTCAAAATCTAATTTCCAAACAATTCAGGGATTAATGTCAACTAGTAGATTAATTCTTATCTTTAAACCGATTTGAGAAACACATATTCATTTTCATTTTGAAATAGTATTGCGAAAGTCCTTGTCATAAAAGAAATGTATCGTTATCTTCACGAGCCACACTTTTGTGTAAAATACACATTATCGCCAGCATCAAAACCCTCTTTCAGAAGTGACAAATTAAATGTTTTCAGAAATGATGAAAATTCTCGTTGATTCTATATTAATATTCACATACGGAAAATGAATGAACACAATTATATTTAACATACCGTAAAGCAGTACTGCTTATTAATAATTTCGACAAACATTACAATATTATATGTGACTATTTTTTTAAGGAAAACCATTCAAAGTAATCTCTGCGAAAACGTGGCAATGATCACAATCAATCAGCAAAGACATCACATCAAGAGATTTGCAACCGAATGAGCAGGGTTGCTAAGCGTCTCGGATTTTAAGAGACTGTCCCTTATTTGAGAGAAATGCCCCGTGTCCTACGGCATTCTTTTACCGCGAAGTTAAAGTTTTCCGTATTTCAAAACTACATCCTGTTTTCGGCGATATTCATGTTTCAAAATAGCCGCTACACTGCGTAGGCGGAAATAAATAGTCATCTGTGCAATAAAGCTCCGGTTCCTCAACCTTTAGAAGTTTCTTTCGTAGCTTTGCGTTCTTTCTTCGTTAACAAATGAGCGAGTGTGTTGGGTGGCCATTTGTGTAGGATAATTGATACAAGATGAGCGTTAAACGCAAACTAGAGGATTCTGATAGGAAGAATGTAAGTATTTGGTTAGTCATAGCTGGAAGAATATTTTCGCCGGTGGCTTAAGACCTGTATATCAAAATACAAAGCATTTTGCCAATATTGTAGCTAATCAGTTTTGAGATTTCTGTTAATAATAAAATTATAAAATTAGTAGAACTTGGTGTAGTATTTCATTGTTATCACATACGTACGTGACTAAATAATACCATCATTTCTTTTCTTCCATCTTACAATTATCAGTTTCTGAAGTTTGTGCCGTATTTTAACTTTGAATACCTGACAACCCTTCAAATGACATTGATAATGCTCATACCAAAATCAATTTTATCTACAATATCCACGATTGAAAACAAAGTACTTGTAAATTGAAAAATGTTATCGATTATGTGCTAAAGATACGTGTATTATCCGTGCACCTTTGCTTGAGCCCTCGCATTGCTAGATTCGAGAGGAGTGTGAAGTTTGGTTATTTTGATGAAAGAAATTTTACGTCGAATTTGTAGTTTTGTCTACTCTCTCATTACTATCATTTATTCTTAATGCAACCAATGTCAAGAAAGGAGTGGGGGTAGATATTCCGGGACTAAACACTACGTAGAACAAAATTTTGAGTCGAACTTTAGGGCAATGACGACGCAAAACGAGTGAATCAGAGCATAGAAAACATCAGGCGAGGTTGGCGACACTGAAAGGTGGAGTAATCTTGATGGTTCCTTGCTCCCGTTTTCGTGCCGCTCTAGAGCTCTCACGCGTTCGTAACAGACAGCGTAATATTTCCTCACGGGCTGTAGACACCGCCACAGTAGGCACGAAGAGAGCCGACTAATCACCATTTGCTGTTGGATACTGCAGATTCAGAGATAAATTACATTTCAGAGCTCATGTTCTTTTCTATCATACGAAAATAATGTTATTCTGAAGCGTTTGTATGTTTGAAAGATCCCTATGGGCATATGTTCAAAAGTTAATAAATGAATTCGTTGGTGACAACTAATATGTAGTTAAACGCGTTATTATGATGTTGAATATTATGTGCGATTCTTCGTCAGATGTACGTTTTGGAAATTTTAAGAGCTCATTTGTCAAGCACTTGCTCTTACACTTTATGAAGACAATCTAAGAACAGGAAAGAAAGGTGGGAAAAGCAGATCCTCCTTTAACGTAGAAAGTTACCAAACCAGTATACGCCTGTCAAAAGAAAGACGGTCCAAGTGAAATCTCGAGTACATCTGCTCGACACGGAGATCGAACGTAAGTTCCCACATTCCAACAACACGCCCAACTGGTTGGTTGCTCTTTGAATAATGTTCTGCTGCGAGATTACAACTTGTTTCTACAAGCAAAACGGGCAGCTGAATGTAACGAAAACTTAGGTGTTAAAACCGGTAGCGATTGATTCCAATAAAAATGAATCCAATACGTGTGACAGACCGTAATTCTCCATGTAAACTAGAATTTGGCAATGATGAGTAAGAAATACAGTACAACAGTAAGAGTGTCATCATCTTCCTTCTTAGGCTTCGGAGGGGGAGTAAAGCCGGCTGTACCATGTTCGTAGATTTACTTGCATGTAAAAGATCCTCAAGCTTAAATGACGCCTTTGAGCTAAATTCAAATCGCCTGTTTCTCGCCCAAGAAATACCTCCTTTCTCTCCTAGTTGGTGCAAGGAGCGTAGCGAAATTTGTGTGGTCAGACGGAAGAACGGGCCTTATGGCCAAGTCTCGCCACGTAAAATAAGACATCAATTCAATTCTTCCATTAATTTGTATTTACTGGAAGACAATCCTTTTAATGAATCAGAACAGTAGTAAACGAAAAAATAATAATACATTTTTCTTCTGATACAAATTATTAAAAACATTTGAAAACTTTAGAAAATATTTGAATTTTTATATTACTTTACAAGGAACAACGATAATTCTTTTATAATTTGTCGTAGGAATTACAATAGGTTATATTTAATTTTATTAGCGATGTGTAATTTAAACGAAAACCTCTCTAGCATATGACCCGAGAAGCAACCATGCGTGCGCATTTTCCATTTCGCGACAGATTAAGGATTCGTGGATTTGAACAATCCAAATACTGCTCTTCTTAACAACACCGTATCCACTGGGCAGCGCTGCTTTCGAGCAGCGTACGCGAAGGCTGTGGCCGCGACGACGCGTCGCGACTCGACGCGCGTCCCCTCTCCTCGCCGCCTCCATTACTCACCGGCTGAATTATTAACGCGGCGCGGCGCGGCGCGGCTGGGCCTGGAGCAGGGGCTGGGGCTGGGCTAAGCGGGCGGAGTGCGCCGGGATTTATTCTTCGCTCCCGCCGCACAAAGGCGTCGTCCCTAATGAAAGAAGCCGATGCGTCCCCGGCGAGCGCACGGCTCGGGTTGCGCGACGCCCCCGCCGCGCCGCACGGCGCCAACGGACGCGCTGCTCGTGCGACGATTCCCACGATTTTCGATATTTTTATTATTTCGTGTTACGAAGGCGGTTCGCTGATAAGATCATTAATTCCGTAATTGCAGTGCATGTTATATTCCGGTCTATCGGTGTTCCTCCCCCGCTTGCTAATGCGAACCAGCGAGTAGCTACACGTTGACTTGGATGTTTTTCCATCCAGATACAGCCTGATATGTGCGATAGTTTACTTCGTATAAGTGCGCACGTAAGAGGAAAGGATGGAGCAAGGGGGCAAAGGATGAGGAAAGGGAGATCAAGCTTACCCCTTGGCCCGTTTGCGAGGGAACTGTTCCAGCGTTCGTCTGTTATTGAGAGTAGAAACGATGGAAATGATGACAGCCACTAGAAGCCCTGGGTAGCGGCTGAATTATACCCAGCTACCTTTCTAGTGGCGAAAATCCGATACCATCGGGACACGAACCCAAGCAAGGACTTCTCTATCAGACATAACGCAGTTGAGATGGGCCGCCCAAGTCGGTCTCAACCTTCAAAACCGCAGCTTGCAACTAAAATTTTTAACATTTTTGCGCTTCCATGGCTGCGTATTTTGTGACACTGAAATTCGTCTCCAATCGCAGTTCTGTCTACATTCGAAACTTGACTCGAAAACCAAGAGCTCATTACAATTACCAAGGTTCGGAAGGTATCATTGCATTATAAAAATCAATTCGAGCGATCAGGCTAATTGGTCGAATTTAATTTCTTCCAAAATATCAGAATCAATCGCGCCCATAAATGTTTTTTATTGTCAATGGAAAACACTTTCTGACATTTTACTTCAGTGTGGGAGATCTGCCAATTAACTCTCTTCGCAGTTTAATTAGCGTACATAGTTTCCACCGCGACATTTATTTACCATCCAATTAATTACGCAGCTGGGTACTTTCATGAAAACAAAAATACACGACGTACATGGAAGCAAAAAGGGAGCAGCAGCAGCAGCAGCAGCAGCGCGCTGAGCGACCGAGTGGTCACGTGCGGGAGGATCTGGCAGAAGCGCCCGTGCCCCGCGGCCCGCTCATTACGTATGCCGCAACCAGTCACGCGGAGTGGCGCAGCGCGGCGCGGCGCGGCGGGGCGCGGCGGGGCGGGGCGAGGCGAGGCGGGACGGGGCGGCGAAACGTACGGGGCCCGTCGGCGGGAGCCCCGCTGCGCTGCCCAGGCATGTCACCTGCGACGAGTGCTCCTTATACAGCTCAACGGGGCTCGCAAGTCGCCGCCACGCCGCGCCATACTACGCAACCGCTACCTCCGCGATTCCGCAGCTTGTACTGTACGAGTCCTTCTGGAAAAACAATACTGCAGGTCTGCCACGGCAGATGCTAATCGCAGAAATGTGTTCGAAGGGTATGCTCGCCCACCTACACAGAACATGGAAGAAGAGCTAACCGAAGATTTTCGTTCTACGAAAGAGCGCTTTTGTGTACAACGGCAAATTTTATTTGGAATACATAACATCATTACTACTGGAGAATCACGTGTATGACATACGAAATAAAGAAGTGCACAATAAATTCTGACGAACAAATTAACAAATTTCCCCAATAGGAGAGAAGTTCTTCAAAAGAAAAATACAATTTGACGAGAAGCGAACCGCTTTCTCAACGTTTAGAGAAAACGAAGGAAACGCGTTCGTATTTGTTAAAAGAGACCGGGAGAAGGGAAGTGGGAGATTCAGAAGTCCTAGAGAAGATAAATGATTTTTGCGCTTGGAACATTGAAGAACGAAAATTTATAGTTTCTCCCATATAACTATGCACAAAAAAATGTCGCTTGGATCAGTATGGTTCTACTGTCCCCATTTGTCAAAACGTCGAAAAAGTATTCACAGATTCCTCATTGTAGCGTATGTCTAATAATACAGTAAAATTAAAACGAGATAGTTTAGCAAGACTAAAATTTGTAGTCTGGTTTCACAAATGTTCTGAGTTTCTGTACTTGTCTTCCAGTCCTCAAACAGTAACCACCATGTACACTTTCTTCACCTGCCGCCTAGTAAGTATGTTTTGTACTAATTACCGTGCAAAGGTAAGTCCACGATCCAGAATGTACTCAGGCTGCGCGGACAGCTTTTATTGTTTGACGTCTATCACCATCAGTTGCCGCAGGGCCCGTGAGATTATTCGCAACTTATATGTCCTTTTTTAAAAATTAATTAAACACAATTCGGCATTTAAATCCTAAACAGTTAGGCATTTAAGTCCTAATAAATTAAACACAATTGTGAATAATTATAATTATGCACAACTAATCTCGGTGCTAATCTTTATTCTAAACTTCGTTCTAAAGAGCTCAATGACTTCAATATTCACTTTTCAAATCCCTCTTCTTTCAGAAGCGCAAAAAAGAAGAAGAAATTCCAAAAAAGTCGCATCAAAGCATAATGCGTGCCAAAAATATCGATGGTAATCGTGTAAGATGCAGAAATTATACGAAATGAATCTTCAGTTAGGCATTTAAGTCCTAATACAACGCATATGTGCTGTTCTCGTCAAATGCATCGCTAAAGATCATTATTTATAAAAAAAATAACATATGTAGACATAGACAATGCACACTCACATGTAATTTAAGAAGTAACATTGACCCTGAGGAAGAAGACCAAAACTTTGTGAGAACAAATAAGATCTACCTTCATTTATTTAGAATGTTCCACATTAGTTTATTTTTTTGTATTTTATTGTTAAATTGCAAATAATTTCATTGTTTTGGTGATATTTATAATTTAAAAAATATTACCTATGGAAAAATGCTAAAAAGAAAGGAACAAATCTGAATAAGACATAATTCGAAACTGACGATTACGTTAGCGGCGTCGAAATGATGCAACTGCTCACGTGTGAGAACATATCTACGCCATGACGAACCGTACTGATCAACACTTCGTCAGATTGTTTCCTTTGCAAGAACTGATAAGAGGGACGAACGGAGGCCCAACTGAACAACCATTGCCAAAGCGTTATCTTCAAGTGAAATGCTACAGAAGTAAATACAGAATTGTTAGATTTTTTCTAACAGCGAGAGAAACAGATGTTTTATCTGATGTTCACATATTTTGATTATTCCACGTTAGCTTGAATACTTTTATCTGTTAAATGTTTGTTTTAAATGTTTGTTAATTGTCTGTTTTTAAATAAAGGTATTTAATGTTTTGAACTTGTCTAGCTTATGCCCTTCTGAAACCTTCAAAAAACGATGGGAGGTCTAAGCACCACCACACGCGCAGAATCGTTATGAATATGACAAACGGCGCATTCCGCCCAGCGTGAAACACAGTTACCACCATATCAATCCCGTAAAAGGATTCCAACTCATCTCTCCACGCGTGGAGATCCTCCAGAATTAATAGACGCCGCTTCCGCCAGGTGCTCCAGGCGCGGTGTTCCCCAAGCCCCCCCCCCCCCCTCCGGCCGGCCTGCTGCTCGCCGACGCCGCGCAGTAATCGCGGCGGAACCCAAGCGCACGACGACGCCCCGGCGCGGCTACGTGCGGCCTCGAGCGCAGCTTTTCAGCGCCAAGCCACGGCGGGTCGCGACCCGCAACTGGGTCACCGCATTGTTCCAGGGCCGCCGCGCCGCGATGCCCCGGACGCGACGAGCGGACGGCGCAAAATCGCTGCGGATGCGCCTGCCGAGGCGACGGGGGAGGAATGAGAGGGAGGGCAGGGAAGGGGCAAAAGAGGGGAAGGGGAGCGTGAGAACGGTTGGAGAGAGAGAGGGGGGGAGGGACGGAAGAGGAATGAAGGATGAAGGGGAGGGGAGGGTGGTGAGAGGAAGACAAGAGCGGTTGAGGGGAGCATAGGAAAGAAGATGGAGAGAGGATGCAGAGAAAATAGGGGAGAGGCAGGGAAGAGGGAAAAGGGGCGAGAGGGACGGACGAGGGAGGCAACGACCGAAGGGAGAGGGAGGGAAACGCTGAGGGGACAGAGCGCAAGGGGCCTAATTCGCCATTAAATTGGTACTTCTGTGCGCCTCGCGATGTCTTTGTGCTCTCTTTTCTTTTCGGGCGAAAACTATTGTCTTCGCCCAACAATGCTTGGCACTATGCTCTAATTGCACGATAAATTAGCCTGTTCGCCTCCTGCCGCGAAGAAGCGAACTCGCCCCCGCCGCCGCGGCCCATCAACAGGCGGGCCAGCCGCCCAAAAGTGCTCGTTACGGCGAGGATCGGTCCTTTTTCTTCTCCAACCACCGGTACCAGATGCGCAGCGCGCCGGGGAAAATTCTCAGGGCGTTGCAATCCACGTGGTCCAAGCGACAGAGGTGGTTGTTGAGGCTTCGGGATACGAACGTGAGAAAATGCGAGGACCTCCAGTTCATGTTTACTAGCCGTTCAAGTAATGACAGGAAAATGTAACAATGACGAAATAATTGAATATTTCGGATATATTAGATCGGAAGAGAGATGCATTTATGAGATATCATCGTATGTGTTTTGACACAAGTGGCATGTTCAGGAAAGACATTTAAAAAAATTAAATTAAATTAAATTTTAAAAAATTGAATATTTTGCACGGGAAATTACACTAAGAAGTACACATCCAGATGATTCGTTTTCCTGACAGCTGAATGCTCTCAAAGGCACTGTACAACAGACTACACTACATGACTATACTTACAGGGACACCCAGCAGGGAAGAAACGATGAAGTAGAATCACGCAAGATACTTGAAAAAGATTGACAGACGTTTAATGATATGCCATCTGTAAAAAAGGCATTCTTTTTTATGGGTCGCGTGACAACTGAGCATCGCTCGTTCGCCTCTCAAGCTGCATACATTCCTGAAATATTCTTGAGCCACGAATCCAAACTGTGAGCGCCGAGCCGCTTCGTCGCCGTGCGACATATCAATTTATGAGCAAAGTAAGGTTGAAACTTTTGAAATCGAGACATTTTACAGAAAATTCTCAAAGAATACATACCTTTTCAAAGATGTTCATGTAAAAGTAGAAAAATAGTCACAAAACTTTGTAAATGAAGCCAACCTTTCAACTAAATCTAACACGGCAATTCCACATTACGGGTAAACGAGTTGCAGCTTAACGTCTGAGAGGTGAGGAAGAAGCATTGTTGTTGGACATTAACGTAACTTGATGTCAAATATTGTGCATGTGCGAGCAGAAAGGAAAATTAATTCAATCCAATAAACGTGACAGAATTATGTTAATGATAGAATGACATTATTATTATTATTATTATTATTATTATTATTATTATTATTATTATTATTATTATTATTATTATTATTATATTACTGAATATTCTGAAGAAACAAAAATGCGACAAATGTGACCACACACAACAGAACATTCCTAGGTAGATAAATAAAAATAACTCATCCCAAGAATTTCAACACCTCCACGTCAAAAAGAAGTTATCTCCTCGAGACGTGACGAGCGCATTATCCCTCAGCGACAACAATCGCTAAAGCCGAAATGTCGACGCCCACGGGACGAAACGCTGACCCAAAGAAGCCGCCTTTGCATCAGCGCTGCCCTGGCTGCCACAACACGGCATCTGATGTGCAGCTCACAAATATACTGTTGAAAGATAATTTCTTGGATCGGAATGGGGACCTCTTTCCTATCATTATTCTTTAAAAAATTAAGCTCTCACACAATTCCACTGTTTGCAAATGTTCGAGAGTAAAACAAATGTTTTCAATATTCCAGTGATACATGATAACGAAAATTCAATGAAGCCACAAGTATGGGTGAGTGCAATGTCCCCCTTCTACGCTACGCCTACGGTTGCTGGGCCTCTGCTCACTCCGCTACCGGCGGGGGAGGCGAGGACGCCCCGAGCAGGAAGTCCTGGCGCCGGCTCAGCGGCGCGCGGTCGATGAGTCGCTCTTCCGATTGGCGCCACCGACAGCGCGCGCCGAGTGGACCAGCGGCTGCCATCGCAAGAGCAATAAAACAGCACGGCTCGCTGCCCGGACAGCGAAGGTTATGAGAAAATTCGTACACGCTTTATAAAACGCTTCCGGCGCGGCGCGGCACGGCGAGCGGGTTGGCTGGCTAGGGGCCGGACGGGAAAAGGACCATAGCGCAGCGACGGCGGTGGAGGAAGTCAGCGTGGCGGGAGAGGGGGGCGGGAGCGAGACGGTGGCGGCGGGCGGCGCGGTCGAAGACCTCCGCGCACGCGACCGCGCGCTGCCGGGCACGCGCGCGCACGCACGCACGCACGCACGCGCTCGCTGCACCGCGCCAATTCCAGGGCGTCTTCGTACCTTGGACCCGATTTACCGTTTACCTTTAGACGAATGATTTCGGGAGTTTCAGCGAACGCGCGCCAACGCTGAGCGGCTGTGATGGCTCGGAAGGCGCATTGCGCATGCGCACGTTCGCTAAAACTGCCGAAATCCTTCCTCAAAATGGGAAAGGTCAATCGGCAGACTCCGGTCTTTCCCATGCTATTTTTTTCTGCCTCTCTCGCAAACTATTTTTTTTTCTCTGTCATTCTGATTTCTACTACAGATTCTCGTCGCCTTTTCATTTGTATCTCCAAATTTAAAGGTAGACACTTCGTTGGTGAAGGTGTCCCTATCATCTAGTATGTGACAGAATTCTTTGGAAAAATTGCGGCCACTTGTTAATAGGTAATAGTTAATCAGTTCTGAGTTCAACGCTTTCCTTGCCTGTAAATTTTCTCTTTCCCTTCCATTTTGCAAACAATTCCTTTTTCACTTTACACAATTTCTTGATGTACAAAGTATACATCCAGTTCAGCATCGATACTAAGCTTTATAAACATGAGTTCTCTTTACAATTTTAACTAATCCTCCCAATTCCAAAATCTGCACAGCAGAGTTTCTTGCAAAAGAGAGATGATTCGTCTGAACGGCTACCAACTCTCTCTGGAAGAAGTATGCAGATGAAGTAGCATGGTAATAAATATTCAAAGCAATGAAGACGTTGCGGTGCGAAAGACGTAAGCGCCTTGTCAACGCGCTCATCACCTTCTTTACGACTTCGATAAGAAATGACGCTTACACCTGGTGTACAGCACATGCAGTACATCACAAAAAGTTGCCATTGATTCAACGTCGACAGTGTATGCCTTAAAATACGTTTCAATTATATTTACGTGGAAAACATCTGTTGATTATGTTAAAATTACGATTCGACAGTGGTTTTTAGGAACACGGAAACTTCTAACATTCATAACATCACAAATACGAATAAGATATTTCTGTATAATATTTTCCCATAATAGAGTACGAATTTCCAAAACTCCCCGCATTAACCATTAAGATTTCAAACTTTAAAAAAATGTATACTGCTTCTCATCCATTTACTTGAAATTGTTGGAACTGCAATAATATAGAGTACTCTTACTGAAAGATGGCCCTATGCGACAACAATTTGTATCAAAATTATACGCTTTCCCCCGCTTCAAATCAACACGTGAATTACGAACTACAAATTCCAATAACGTTGCCCTCGCCAGCGACTTGATCGACGATCCAGCTGCAACCGAGAGCACAGCCTCCGCCTCCACGCGAACCGCTGGCCGCACATTTTACTCTCGCCCGCCCCCGCCCCCGTCATAGCCCCCTCCTCTCGCGACGCCACTCACTCTCGTCGGGACGCGACGCCACAAGACAGGGCACGGCGTGGCGTAGCGCGGCGCGGCGCGGGGGAAAACGCAATCTCGCGAGAGAGGGCAAACAAATGGGCGTGATTCAGCGCCGCGGAGCGTCGATCTCAGCGCGGTGCGGCGCGAGGCGAGGCACGGCGAGGCGAGGCGAGGCGAGGCGAAGCGACGGGGCCACGGCGACATTTCACACGCTTCGACAGCGCTGTCGGCTGGGGTACGAAGAAAGAAAGAAGAAAAAAAAAAAAAAAAAGAAGATACAAGCAGTGTCGGAGACGTGCGGTGAGCGCCGCGTCGGAGCCCCCGCATAAAAGACGCTTAATGGCTACAACACGGCGCGCTTTACCAACGGATTTAAGGCGGTGACGCCCGCGCTGCTGAGTCGGTCGCGCGCACTGGCGCCGAAGTGGGGGGCTCTCGAGAAACACGAGTTCCTTACACACACGCACAGACGCGCACACGCGCACTCACACACCGTCTAATCTATAAATCTTGGCGTACCGAAAGAAACGTCCGTAAGTGCTGTTCCAACCGTTCAATAAGGTCACCATACTAACGTTATTTAACTTCATGATAATAAATTAATAAACGTCATGTTACTCAAGTTTGAAACAATAAGAATAAAATTAACTTAATTTCCCTCACCCCGGAAAGTTTAGTACGTGAACATTTAGTACATGGGGTGTTTCGATGAAGACATGCCCTATTTGGGGACGCGACCGTGATACAAATGTCAAGATATTTGTTTCAATGCTGATTCGGAAATCCATACGAAGTTACTGATCCATTTCTATACCAGACATTTCTGGATATATCTGTGCCGTTTAAGGCTATTTGTGTATTGTGATCTAATACACATGCCATCCTAAAACATGAAATCCAATAGCCATGAGGAACAACATGACCCTGACCTTCTCGAAGACTTCGTCAGCACTGGAATCCACTCAATTTACAAGTTAGAAAATAAGAAAATAGAAGGAAATTATACGGAATTAAGTGATGATAACGCAGCGGTGAAAAAGATGTGAAGATATTTTGAAATATGCAAAGCCCGCTGTTCCTTTCTTTTTCCGCAGCAGATTGAGCTTTGAAGGTCGGTTTCACGGCAGCAGAAAGTGCTCATATTGAAACCTTTTAATTCGCTTCCCAGCTGTGTCAGCAGCGATCTCTTACGAGAGGAGTTTGTTTTCCCCGTCCCACAGCAACGCGCGTGAATCACGGGACTTAGTTGAAAGACTTAGTTGCATACCACATCGCAGGTTTCCCACTTCTGTGGTCTCTTACTTGCGTTTGGCTCCCAGTTGACACATGGCCTTGTCCTTCCCGAAGACTTACACATGAACTAGAATCTTCTGCAATACACGACAAGATAGAAAATTATCAACATTTGTCAGTTTCCAAGGATAAAGGGCGTTTTAGTACTTTTTTGAAGCATTTGTAAAGGATAAGTTGTGGGGTCCCGTCCATTGCTACAGTGAACGCCAGTTCAGGACAAAACGCTGACCGGTATAGTTGTACTCGCCAGAAATTAATCAATAACTTTGAGTCGTCTTCGTCCCAAACCAACATAATTTCCTTGGCGATCCTATCTGGGTCCTTTATCAAATCTATAAATGTTGCCAATATTAATAGAATTAACAAATCATTCTAAAAAAAATTAAATTATAAAATACTGGACAAAACGTTAAATATTTCTTTCTTTTCATATTTTAGCTAATGCTTTTAATACGTAAATAACATGTTATAGTGGAATTAACAGCTGGAATTCGTTACTGTTCAACGTATTTGATTATTACACAAGCCCATGAGTCTAATGAGGCGTCTAATTGTGTTTTAATTCGTAACCGCGGACGCACATCGTGTTGCTCAGATGCCTCCAATTTTCCGAAGTACCCCACAGACTACTCCGCCTTGCCGGCGGCTTGCTGCACAGCCACTCTCGCCAGGCGTGGGAGTTGGTGACGTAACGCACCCAAGTGAGTTGTCAATGTTTGGAGAGCTAGTAGAATTATAAACTTTTCACACTTGCGTACGCCTCAGTAGTCATTTAGGGCGAAGTGTACACACATGACGTTATTCATTGTTTCCCATACACATTTGCAAACTTTTCAGAAGAGATTTATGAGATGAAAAATATTGATCCAAGTAACTTTTGCAACGGTTGTCACTTTTTTCATACGTAAACATTTTTTTAAACCCTGTTTCCTTATAACGTTTTAAAACACAGTTTCCAAACTACAAAAGAATTAAGATTATGGACACAATTCGCAACAAACATCCACGACAGAAATACAATGTTAAGGTTACGTCATCTGTACATGAACGTCAGCCGCAAACCACACATGTGTGAGACGCTTAGCACGCGAGTTAAAAAGCTCTCGAACAAAGAAGTACCGTCACCCAGGGTTCATTATGAAATGGATCTAATTACTGATTCGTTCGAAACTCGGTAGCGAATATAGCCGCATCCAATGACAAAAGAATTCAGTCAAGGAGAGGCGAAAGAACAAGTAATCAGCACTGAATTAGTCATTCACCATCAGAAACACTAGACTCTAGGAGTACATAAAACTAAGAATACTGTTCATTTGCAAAATTGCAGGTGGGCGGTTATCACCCTAACTGCCTCATCAGATATCACATTTTTAAACTTGCAAAAGCTTACGTTCATTAATGTACTCGTATAATGTGTCCATCACAAACGAAATGGTCCACTCTTACGGTGAAAATGTAGAACTGAATCACTGTTCACTTCACTTCTAGCGTTGCAACTCAAGCCTCTAGAACACTCGCCTACCGCGTCTTTACGACAGCCATCAAGTTTCTCCTCTGTCACAATGAGACCGCAACTAACCAAACATTATCCCAGAATTTCGGCGAATATACTATTTCGACATTGCTTCATTCTGGAAATAGAGAAAGCTAGCTGAAAAAAACATTCCTGAAGCCACGTGGATTCTCTTATGGACGTCACCGCCACAGGGTCAGGAGTACATGTCTCACTATTTTGGGGGAGTATATTTGACGGGGCTCTGCGGTAAACTACACCTTCTCTACTGAACTGTCTGCCCCAATAATTTAGTAATGGAGACACACATTGACCCTAGTGTTCTAATGTCAACGCGATATAATTACGAGATGTGGAACCTGCCACACCACCCCCCTGTTCCAACCATGGCGCTGCCTTCCAAGTACGATCCTTCCACACACGCACGCACGCTACACACACTTCCCATGGTACCCGAACCGAAGTTGTTCCCTCATCCCTTCACATATGCACCGTACCAACGATCAGTTCATCTAGTTCACAGCCACCATCTCCGCTGACAGAAAATACTAGGGTTCAAATCTCGATTCTGGACGATTTTCGACACTAGCTACATAGATAGGTTGTATTCAGCCTCTGCTTGGAGAATTCCAGCGGTCGGCTGCTTCCACGGTTCTTCGCTGAATACCAGACGATTGTGTATTTCGTAGGTGTGTAGGACGTCACCGGATCTCATCCATTGGAGGAGTAAGATACCTTTCGGGATAAAATATCATTAACTACACCAACGGGACCAATTACCATAGCAGTTGACGAAAACATCAATCAAACCCATTGTCCCCTTCTCGACCCACACTCTAATACTTTCCGCCCACCCGAGCAGTAAGAGTGAGCGATGGCATCGTTATGAAGGAAAGTTTGAAGAGGGAGGAGGTCGAACGGAGACTCCGTGTTCTTTACTACGACACGCGGGTCTAGTGAGAATACTCGATAGAAAAGTAGCACAGCTAGAACTAGAGCCAACTAGTTAAACAAAATCAGCCAAACACGCTGAATCGCAACGAGCACGGCAACCTTCATCTACTTTGCACTTTCCCTGCCTCTCAACTCCGTTTCTTTCCCTTTTATTCTCGTTTTGTTCGTAGAGTTGCAGACTTGAACTTGCCCGAGCCGGCGCCAGCCCTAGTCTCATAGATCGCCGCCCGCACCTTCGCTTTCTGCCCCCGGAGCGACGCCCGCGGCGCAGCGGCCGGCGCGGCTGAGCGCGCGCCTGCGACCCGGTTCCTCCGCAGACCGCAGCCGCAGCCTCAGCCCGCGCCTCTCAGCGCGCTAATGGGCGGCCTTTCCAACGAGGCCAGGGGCACGCACACACACACGCGCGCGAGCGCGCGCGCGGCGCACGCCGGCCACAGTGCGCGGGACGTGCCGGCGCCACGGCGCAAAACATGTCTCGCTCCCTCCGGGAAGACTCGAGAGAGGAAGAAGCCTTTTCCAGCACTGTAAAGTGGAGGTGATAATACCATATCTGGGGACTAGTTGGACCACACATTCGTTAATTTGTTAATATATTCTTAAATATTTGCAGGGCAGTTTCGGTCTTGTAGATATGCCTTTGTGCACTCATTAAGTAGGTACCAAACCATATTCACAATTTCTCCCTATTTTTCTCGTTAAGGCACCGGTTTACCCTACAGTGTAGTCTTTTAATTTTCCAATTCTCATTTCAAACATATTGTCATGAACTTCAAAAAATGTGTCAGATACCGTCAATTTTTGTCTGTTTGATTTATCACTAAATAACTTTCACAAACTTTTAAATATTTAAGCATTACAAATAAACAATGGAGACTACGTACGGTAGAGGATATTCTTTATGTGAATAAATTGTATTTATTATGTTATTCAAAAACTTAGAAAAGTTTCTTATATACAATCAATTATTTACATCCGTTATGTTGCACTAGGCATTGTTTACTACTTCCAATTGTCAGTACAGCTTGGGGTCCAAAGACTCCAGGTACAGTAATTGATATAAACCAGCAGCTATGGCACGAGAGTTGTAGTCTATATTTCAAACCACTGTAGAGCGAAAATACACTAGTGTTAGTCACAAGCACAAAAAATACAGTATTAAAAACAAATAGGAAACTAAAAGAAGAGCTTCAAGCTCTCGTTAAGCTACTTCATGATTTCCACAAAGTTAGGGCCACAGTTTCCACAGTTAAGGACACGGTTTTCCACAGGGAAAACTTATGGTTTCTGTAACATTTGTCACATATAACATTTTTTCTAGCAATATGAGAGATCGTCAATCACCCTATCGGCCCAGCGTGAGACATTTTACAATTCCTGTCCTTGAAGCTTCATTAAGTTGAGCACCTATGACTTCGTCGATCGTCCCGGCGTCTTTCGATTGTGCTTTTGAGCGAAACGCCGAACTGGCATGTTCGCGCCTTCGGCGGGCCGCCTTCGGCAGGGCACACTGGGCTGGGCTGGGCTGGGCTGGGCGGCGCGGCGAGGGGTGACGTAAACGCGGGGAGAGCGTGAATCAGCTGACGGAGGGCGGTGATTCACGTGATGAAAGCGCTCCCCTCGCACGGGCCAGAGACGCTCTGCCGCCGGCGATGCGACGCGACGCGACGGCAACAGTCGGGGCCTGCTTCGGCCGCTGCGGCAGACGCACGGGCGAGCTGCTGACCACACGCCCACGCCGCCACAAAGGTCGCACAAAAATTGCGGGAAAGAGCACGCGGAAAACCGCCGCCAAATGATGCAATCCCGCCCCAGTGACTGACCAAAAACACACAAGCGCTATCAAACTTTACTTTTGGGCTTTCACAACTTCGCAAATCCATCCTTAATTCGTTTCAGACTTGCTGTTTAAACGATTTATCTAAATCGGGAGCTCTTAGTTGGACTTTGACGGGAGCTGAGCGCTTCATCCTCCACAAAGTGGCGACTGTTTATACCGCAGGAAATGATGGCACAATGGGGTGACTAAACTCAGACTCTTGCTCAAGAAGTCACGCCCCAAAATTCCAAATATTAACAAAAACGTTTAAGTTTGTAGTCTCGAAACGTTTATATCTACAATGCGTCATTTATCTGCGATTTATTACATAATCTGCTTATTCATCGCAGTCCTCGATGTAGGGCTAAATGACGAATCCTTGAATTTCTTTTTGATACCGAATAAATAAATAAATAAAAAACCAGAATACAAAGTATACTACATTCAAGGGTTTCGAACTCCGTTAAAAAAATAGCCTTTTTAACACAAAGTAGCGAGTAATGAGAGCTTCTGTAGAGTACGCCCTATCGTTAATACACTCCCTACTACAAAACAAATTTAACAATAAAAAATATTTTAAAATAGGGCCTCCTTTTCGAAATGTCATAATCATCCAGAGAATTGTTTCCCAAATCAATATTCGAATAAAAAAGAAAAATAAATAAATACAAGTTTTTATACTATTTCTGCACATTTCATAACTATTTCCAAGTTGTTGCAAGCGCTCTTCAATGAATAACAATGGGAAAAAATCACCTTTATTCAATTCAGATTTGCTCTTTACAATGAATCACCTAAATCGGGAGCTCTTTGGTGGTCTTTTTCGAGAGCTTGGCGCTGCATCCTCCGCGCAGTGAGGACTGTTTATATCGCAGGAAATGCAGCGATGGCACATTGGGATAATGACTAAATGTAGGCTCTTGCATAAGATACCACTCCAAGGATTTCATTCCGGAAGATACAACCGTCATATAAACAGAGTCGCTTACAAAGAAGGAAATGACATCCCTCGGTTGTATTTCTCTCATTGAAATGACATACACAAAAAGCTATACATTTCACAGAGTAGAAAATCTGTCGGAAACCATTCTCCCTTTTTAATTTTCACATCAATCATCTTTAACAACTCCACAATTTTGCTAATTTTATGCTCCAAAGAGCATGCGATGAGATATCAGAGTTAAACTATGCATCACCACTCAGTTCACCGCGTTTGCTTCCAATGCGATCGATACAGTTGGATTGCACAGTGGAAAAAATCACAGCAATAACACGTATAAAAAAGACACCATAAATACACGATTTAGAAGAAAATTATACACCCCAATTTGCAACAAAACGTCACAGGTTTTACCGACAATCACGCGAATGAAAGATCATATCATTCGTTGGGATATTACAGAACAAAAACGATTTTACAGTACCAAATATGGTGGTAAACCGTACACATTTCCTCGCGATCACACTTCTATACAAGTCTATACACATTTCAAAAGCTCCTCCTAAGAAGGGTGCTATTTAAACGGTTCAAGGGCAATTTGGACACGATCGAAGATAAGACACTCTCCCGTACTATCTGAAGACCAAGATGACCCCATATCACCCGTCTCTGCAGATGTTTGTTATCTGTTCATTCAAACAAATGCTATCGACACGAATGTAATAATACTTCATTTTATTTTACAAGTACGTACAATAAAAGTTAAATCATTTTCTAGTCATTCAGAAAACATTTTTGGGACATCACTGAACGGACAAAATATTTAAAAATAAATATGTTTCGTTTTCTACAAAGAGAATTTAACAACAACTAGAATAAAGAGAAAATTTGCTGCAATTGCACAACGTCGCTTACTCGAATTCAATTCCCGAGTTGCGACAAGCGACTGCTAGGCGATGGACTTTCGGCCTCTACAATCAATGTGATATTCCTCGAAAATACAAACTGGCATACTCAATCCAGAATATTCATGTTCAATTTTACCCTTTTCATGGAAATTGATCGACATTTCATCCGCACACACACAAATGTAGTCACCCGGTTCGGAGCAGCATCTCGACGTTCCTACGAGTGAACATAACAAAGGCGTCCCTGATTCCGACCACAGCCCATCGCTTCATTGGATTTAATGGCAGACCATCTGTTCTTCCAGATGGGAGCGACGTAAATGTCAAAGCCCCGCCCGCAAGGAGCCACAGCGGCCGGTCAGGAACACATCCCACAGCGAAGACACTCAATGGACGCTCTAATGAAAAAGACACACAGGAATCTTCTTTCCAATAAGCACGACGGCTCCCCTCTAGGAGATGGGTTTATTTGCAATCATTTCAGGAATGCTTATTTGATTACATCGAACAATCTTTAACATTATTCCAATAAAGTCTACGATTTTATTGTCTTGACCATTCCTGTCGAAGGGGATAAGAATGAATTACGAAAAGAAAGAAAACCCGTACAGTAAGACACATGACATTATCTCTAGCCTTATAAAAAAATATAAAGAAACGTCGTTTGGAGCTAAGGCTAACTTTACACAACGCGTAAGCAACTTATCTTATCAAATCCAGCCTCCCACCGCTACCCACGAGCCTCTCGGAATGCCAGTTACATTCAGTACTACTAGACGGAAATGTGACATTTTTTCAGGCACTACCATGACATTCTCTGACATTTATTTTTGTAGCGTCACTTTTTTTATGTGGTATGGCAAGGAAATATAGATTCAATGATCATGTAATTTGAAATGAAAACAATTTTGTTATATTTAAAAGATACAAAAGTGATTTTTTTGTCTTTGTGATTAGAAAGGTTTTAAAAACAAAATAAAGCATAACTTATCACGAAAATGTAAGGCAAAAGCAGACATTCCGGGACATAAACACAGTTCCCCAGTTTTTCCCAAAACAACAACAATTTCTGGTTCGTTGTCACTGTGGTCGCAGACCACTGATACAATCGAGGAAATAACAGATCAGCATCTCACACGTCACTCAAGCCAAAACGGCGGGTGCCATTCACGCGCCAGGAAGAATTTCATCTTGGGGCGGTTCCACCACCAGCTAATGGAAGCCAGGACGCCGTCTTGACCCCCAACTACTATCGTGGGGTCTTTTTGATCCCAGCGCCTGTATTTTTAATACATTCCACGACCGCGCTTCTCTTAACTCTTGTTTTCTGTAATTTTTACTTATAAGCTTGCGAGTATTCAGATAGCGCAGAGACCGCTAGAGAACATTGTGGCGCGAAATAGACAATGGAGATCAGGAAAGACCCCACGACACAATGTATGTGAGAATATTTTGCCTGGAGTAGCTTGTGAGGACCAGCACGCGCACCCTTCCATCCTCTGGCGCCAGCTCGCGGGAATAAGTTGAAACAAGCCGAAAGAGGCGACTCAGAGCGCAAACGACGCTGCTCGAAGTTTGCGGGCGCCCTGCCCGGGAGATAAGGCCCGCTCTCGGTAGCGGGTTGCGACAGTCATTTATCCACGGCAGCGGCAAGCGCGAGGCGAGGAGACAAACTTCGAAACGCGGCGGCCCCGATTTCCCTGAAGAAGGTTCATGTAATATAACCGGCGAAACAGTAGAGCACGAAACACGAGTATCACAAGGTTCAACACCTATCATTTCATAAAAATGCAATGTGTTGAAGATAGTACTTCATACGTGCATGAAGCACGGATAAAAGAAATATAATTAAAACTTAAAGCTTACTAAATGAAATACCAAGTGGTTACTCAATGAAATACTATACTGTTTTACCAAAAACCTTCCCATCAGTTTGAAAATATTTCTGCATCTGAAAATATAAGCGGTATTTCAAGCTTGGCGGGAAAATAAACCCTGAGCATCTTCTTTCAACTATTTAGAGTTGAAATGATGGGAAGTGATTCTGGACCTCAAAAACACGTGACGTAAATGATCTTCTCCCCCATACGTAACATAGTTTTTACTGTTTTTTGACCAAATAAATCTAAATAAACCCTCCACTCAATTAACAATCCCAATCGCCATACAACATAACATTCAAGTACATTTATTACACGTAAGGAAAAACGCTTTTGCACTGTGCATCCGAGCTTCTGAATCTCTGAGCCTCCGTGCACCGCGCCAGGAGAAGCAGGAGATGGCACTTAAAGTCGCGATGACGCCATGGAACGCGCCGGCCACAAAACAACGGCAGGCGTGATGTCACTGCGGTCGCGAAGGGCACATCGCCCAGCGGTGGTCAGCGCCGCTAATGGAGCGCTACACAGCAACAGTTAGGATTGCGAGCGCAGCCAAAAGGCACACTTTCGTGCGAGATTCACGGCTTCAGGTAACATCTTACAAAACAAACACAGGAAGAAAATCGTGAAGAGAAATAAACCAAGTCATCATTTCTGTATTACATACATAAATTTTAACGTATACTACTGTATTATACTGTGCATTATATAATACATTATACTGTACATGTATTATACTGTATACTACTAAATTACTGTATATAAAGTAATACGAAGTAAATAATTTTTGTTCTCCAGAATGAATTAACCTAACTCCAATAAAATGTTTGGTAAACTGGTTAGCAAACAATTTGGAGAGCGAACATAGTCTTATAATACGTAGCACATCACCCGCCGTATTTGTTGGCGGAGCCACGCTAGGCGTCAAAAGTAGATTATCAATCGTGGGAACGTGTCTTGTAAAAGTTATTCAGTAAAACCTATGTTCCCCCAAGTATACGAATCTATTCCAAAGAGATCGCTCTCTGGCGCCAAGGTTTGTTCTTTCAGAGAAAAGTAGTCGCGAAAGCGTAAAAATGCAACTACCAAAATCGCGAAACTTCCCATTATTTCTTTTTCTTGTTGGATTGTTATAAACTTAAGACAAATCAAAATACAAATAACATCAAGCACTTCCGCTTACAGATCGTGCAAACAACGCAATGTACGCAGTATTAGTGTTCTGGCACTGCAAGCAATGAAGTCGTGCAGCCACTTGCTTACAGTATCAGTCCGAAAGGATATATTTCTAGAACATAATTCTTTGCGTCCCCGAAATTGTATCGTAATGTTTACACAACTGGAACGAGATAGAAAATTGTTTTCTCTTGAACATAATTTTTAATAATTATATATGGTACATATTATCAGTAGTAGTAATACTATTATTACTTGTGGAATAAGGATATGCCGCCATAATAGATTTTCCGGATAGGACGTCCCCATAAACAACAAGAAATTAAAAACCGACCAAGTCGCTAAGAAATGTTGGAACTGGCATTACAATTCGGTAGTGTTCGCGGCGCGCAATTCGGTCTCGAAATTTGATTGATTTTGGAGTAAGGTAGTAACGGAAATTGTATTTTCTGAATACAGCAACAGCAAGTAGGCTTCCCTGAACAATTTCGTTTGGAACAAAAATTTCAACATTACAATAATTCATTCTAGCGTGGAGGTATTTTCCCTATTTGTTTAATTGATTTTAGATTTACATAAACAGTTAGCCTAATGACTACTTTAGTGAAATATTTTTGACTACCTTTTCGAAATCTGAGATATACAAATAATACAAACTATATAGGTAAATATAAATAATCAAGAGGCAATAGTTGAATATTTTATTACACAAAATTTGAAAGTAGTCTGGAAATACTATGGACCCTATCTTCGATATACTGTTGGATTCCGAGAATCCATAAATGGCTCACGGTAATGGAATATATATCATAGGTAAGGTAAGAAATGTTCGCCTTTTTTAAAATAAGACAGGGGCGGATTTTAATCAAATGCCTTTTTTTTTTACTTTTCACTTCCGAACAATGCCTTTCAGACGTTTTTTAGATTTAATGTGTTATGACAAAAGGAAAAGATAAATTATGAGAAAAGTGTCATTTGTATACGACACGTTTCACATTTTTCAACAATATCAACTAATACATTTTTTACCCTTTTTGGTCATTTTAAAGCATTTCTTATTGATTTCATCGATTTTAATACAATTTTAATGGTATGTGCTTCAAAAAATATTTACGAGAAGCATTAAATGGTCTCCACAAAATTCCAGAGTAGCCTATTCGATTTTTTCACTCGGATATTGTAAGGTAAACCGTAGTGAGTAATTAATTTAAGGCTCCTGCAACTCCTATCAGAGCCATTGTGGGTTCGGCTATTTTCGCGATAACTATAGACACTGTGGAATTACAGAAATGTGGACGCTTACTTTTATCCCGAGAAACGTAAGTGTTCACTAGGAAGACTTTCCTTTACTCATGCGGAAAACTTCTGACAGAGAACTATTTTCTCTGAAGATATTTCACTAAAATCACTCACAACAGTTGACGGAAGAACTTCATGGGTTCTTAGCTGATTAAAAATTTGAAAGTTTTCAAAATTCGAGTTTTCCTATTTGCAAAACCTGCCTCGTTAATTAAATTAATATTAAAATTAAGTAGCACTACTTATTGAAAAATAGTAAAATGGGAAAAATGAAGAATCAATACGTAACATAAAAGCAATGAATCTAATAAAAAACGTTACAAAATATTGGCATGAGCCCGTATGAAGATACGTAGTTGAAGATAAACAATTCAAACAAAATGACCGTTAAATAGTCAACTTTCCGTTTCATAGATGTTGAGACTAACCGCTTTTGCTATACAGTGGGTTTCCCAGAAGATCTTAACTATAAAAAAATAAATTTAAGATCTAAACCACATCACCTTGCAGATTACGGCCTGAGTAACAAAACTCCTACTACCTCGGAATCAGGAAACAATACATGTTTGGGGCTGTGGACGCACAATTTTTGAGTTACGTATATTATATTTAGAGTAGCAATGCAAGTTGCAACGTCACGTATAATGCGGGTTGCGTTTGCGCCTTTTGATTTTTAGGTAGCATATACAAAATTAAACATATTCGTGTATTTGATACAATCCCAACTATTCCCCAGTCAACAGTTGTACATATACGGGGTTTTGTGCTGATAACAATTAACAAACAGAACAAAACCGTCGGCGTATTATAAGGAGTTATATTACTTACATTTTATTTAACTTCTACTCACTTTAATATTGAACTCGGTATAGAAGCCCGTCAACGCGGTCATTTCGTGAACAAACGAAATATTTCCCAAATCTTCCATTTGAACCATCAACATCCAGTCTTGGTCTGACAGCTTCGTACTGTGTACCAAGGGGGCATGGAGGCCTTCCTCGTAGATCCAAGGAGGGAGGGGGGAGCGGCAAATTTAAGTTTGACAAGCATCCAAAACTTTCAAATACGGTCACCTCTCTAGTGTCTCCTCCTAAAAAATCGAGTTTTTGGAAGGTTTCTGGAAATCGATCCTGATGCAACCCGTCAATTCAATATGCTTCCGCTACATCACGGTTACTTCTGATATTGAAGGCGATTACTCTCACACAGAATGTGTTACTTTTGTAACTTAAAATCGTCGATGCAATCAGATATATCAGATTAAAATCGCATTTGGCACCAAAACTTGAGAATAAAATAATGTAATTCTAAAATTCCTTTTACTGGAAAACAGAGTAAAAACCATGCTTTGTCCTGTCTTCCTTATTTCGAGAAGAAAATGAATTCTGCATTCATAAACACATTGGTGATAAGACCATAGTTTACATTACAAGCAACTTCATGGATGGGGTAGTTATTTGACATACACTTCAAGGGATATCACTGTTAAATTATATTACATAAAATTTCACAATAGGGCAACGTATAACGTAATCATTACGCATGATGCAAAAATATTTTCAATTTTTTAGCGAATACATTTTGAATTATGCATAGCTGAAGCTAATCTACAAAATATACCTAAAAAATTAAAGGATTAGAAAATTATAATAATGTGATACTTCTTTAAAAAATGAATTTCCTCAATAACGATCAACACCCAAAGAAGGTAAACAATAAATGATGCAATGGGTATTTACCAAGAAAATGATTCTTGTCATTTCCTACATAGTTATTTCCAGAACACTGTCAGATACAAATTATTCCAAATATGCAGATGGATAAACAATCGAAGCAAACGAATCAGATATGATGCCCGGAATAACGGAATAATTGCAGGTAGGTGTCAACCACGCTCTGGCAACTGAAGTCACGTGATGGTCGTCATTCACGCATTGTTGACACCTTCCACAATATCTATTGTTGAATATCGGCAATATCACTGCGGTAAGCAGTATTACGAAAACAATTAATAAAATGTGTCAACATCAAGAGAGGAAAGAATAACCCGGCCAAACCATTCCTCGAAATAAGTTTGAATGTACTAAAAAAAGTTCGTTGCAAGTTTAATTCCCGGCAATAAGTCACGCACTACGTTTGAAGCACTTCAATCAAGCTGTCAAATCTCCAAAAACCAAGTGCAGTGAATCACTGATCCAACCTGTATTTTTCGAATTTATTATGCGGGCATTCAGAATGTCAACACAAAAGATAAAACAATATTATTGAAAATTTTGAACGAGCAAATGATCACATAATTATGATGTCAAAATTTGATTCAAATAAAAAATAAGCCACAAAGTTACCCTATATTTTCAGATAGAATTGCAACCTGTACGAGCGTCTCTACAGCTTTCCAAACATGAATTATGGGAGAAAATGAAACGAACACAAATGAATTAAAGAAAAAAAAATCCCGGGTTAAATAACATTTTGAATACTTAATATATCATGAACAAAAACAATTTCGAAAATATTCTCACCTTTGACTTAGGTATTGCAGGGTCCAGTCAACAGTTTCTCCAACAATTTCGTTATCCCACAGCCGATATCCAGCGACTCGAACTGGAAGCTGGTCATCAGGATCCACAGTTTTCGCAAAGTTGTCGAAAAATCGCTTGTAAACAGTCAGATAATCTTTCGTATCTGCCATCGCTCACACACGCAGCTGACACTCTTATCCTGACAGATAACTTGCACGGAAACAATTGCAAAATGAGCTTGATGCGTTCAGAATATTTGTATTTCACATTTGCACTGGTCAGTGACACAAAACGGCAATGATAAACACCTAATTCAGCAACCCACACAATCCCATTACTTCCACTCGTCAAATAACTACCAATACTAACTGAATCACAAGTGTTTATATGTGGTTTCACCAACATTTCCCCGCGAAATTCATTTATTAATAAACTAAAATTTATACTTTACATAATACAAAAATACAACATAAAAACACAAACCCTCAATATTATTCTCATTTACAAGTAGATAATAGTCAAAATAAACACAAGACATTGATTATTGCTGTTATAGAAAATACATGAACTCTCGATTATGTTGGCGGCATTGTTGTTGTCGTGCAGCGCTACATGTGAAACAAACACAAAACACTATTACATTCTTCTTTCACCAGAAGATAGTGCCACACTCTGCAACCAGATTGGTGAAGCCTTCTCCCGCGTCATATGAAATACTATCGCATGCTGTAACTTTTCTGTTTGGAAATAAACTGTTTATTATTTAAAATATTTTATCTTAACTATACAATAAGTTAAAATTTGAAATTTATGTAGAAAACACCACATTCTTCAAGAAGTAGAATTTTTTATACCTACACAGGAAAATTAATGTTTTAGTCCAACATAATGAAAAACTTGCAACAATTAACTCCATTTACTTCACGATTTATTTTATACACTTCCTAATCTTAAACTACTATTAACACAAATACATATCATTTACAATATTATACAAAGAGTTCGTTCTTCTGTTCCTGCCCCTTTTTTAAATTCCACTGATTTAAAATCTAAGTATGTTCCTTGATAATTCTTTTGCATCCACTCTGGTAGAGGTTTATTCCAATCTTCTGGAGGTTCAGATCTTTTCTCCCAGACATTATTGCGATAATGTGCTCGCATTCGATCATTAAATCTCTTCTTTTCACTTTCTGTAAGTTCTTTCTGTAATAAATGCATAAGAAGAGAAGAACAACAATTAGAATCAAGTAAATACAGTCACTACTTCCCATTTTTAAAGCAATTTAAAGATTAGAAGATTTACAGGTATAACTTACACAGGCTTTTACATTTTTATCTCTTGTCCATCGTACACAGTTATCATAGTCCTTCTTCCACTGAGTGCAATCAAGGGTCTCCCCATAAATGAAATATTGATGAAATCGAGCTCGGAAGCTTGTACAATCTTTGTATTCTTCTTTATACATTTCACAAGGTCGAATCTGCAAAATTAAGGAAGTTTACCCTCAAGAAACTGCTTAATTTGTTAGTTGTTAATGCATGATGAAAAATTTCATGAATGACTTCTTAAAAATATTGACATCTCATGCACTAGGCCTCAAATTTCGACCTGCATGTGCAAAAAGAATTTTACCGGCCAATCTGGTTCATGCTGGTCGTGGTCAGTTGTAGCTTCAGACATTTTCACAGAATGTTATAACAAATAATTATCAATCATAAAATGAAAACCTCAATCAACTAAAATAATATAACTGTATACAAAACAACTGTCGGCAAAAACCATAAAAGTAAAGTCCCATAATTATACTCCTTTTTCAAAACATAACCCCCAAATCACTCCATCACTTCTGCTTTCCTTCTTCGACTTCTGAGCAGAGAGTGTTGAGCAGTTTAGAGCTACACTGAGCGTCCAGAAAAACTTCAAAGACACTACATAATCCGTTACTGTTGGCGACCCTGGACTGCTAATCAAACTGCAAATCAGAGAGGAGCTGCAAACACAAGGCTCGCTATGTCATTTTATTCGCTTTATGAAATCACGGAATGTATTACACAAAAATTCGGATTAAAAATGTGAAATAGTATTCTTAAACTTTCCCAACGTTAAGAATAAATTGGGAATAGTGCAATGTGAACTAAACTCTTTAGTGTAATCTTCGAATTCCGGGCAAAACTTGAAGAATCTTTCGAATCTTCGATTCGAATTTTGAATTTACTCAACCATAGAAACCCCTTGAAATTCGTCAAAAATCCAAAATTGTCCAAAAACAGCTTTATCTTAAACTATTCCGAAAAATGCACGTCTGAGTCAAGCTCTTATACAACCGCCCCAAAATACACTTCAAAAATATTAGCCTGAAAATTGTTAAAAAGTTATATGGATAAAAGGACCCAGAAATGTTTTGCCCTCCCTCCTGTCTTGTTTTAGGCTGCGCACGCCCATGTTTGTGGTGGATAAGTACTGTAAATAACATAACTAACTTAAATAACATAACATTTTTGTATGATTAAAATTGACTTTTCTTCGGGCAGTAGCTATAAATTTGATAGGCTTAACGATTCTTTGTATTGTGATAGAAAATCCAGAGTTGATTCTGAAACGAACATCTGTTAAGTTTGTGTTCATGTGAAGTTCATAATATATGTATTATTATATTTTTTTGTTCAAGACCAGATTTATGTATTGCGGAACCCCCAAGCACAAAATTGTATTGGCTCCCTCTACGTAAAAATTGCTCCATTTTTATTAAATAAAAATCTTAGCTTAATACTTACTTTCTATCCAATACAAATGAAAACTAATAATTTTCTTATAAAATTTTACGTAAATCATATGTATTACATTAAATACATTTTATGTTACAAAAAATGGTATGCATATTTTTTTCGAAGCGTGAGCCTCTCATGAATGGGAGCCTCCAAGCACTGTTTGTTTTGCTTGAAGGTAAAATATATACTCTCTGGTAAATCCGACCGAAGGTCGATCCTAAATAATGTTGAAACGAAGGCAGGTGTTATTTTTCGCATAATAATGTAGTTTAAGATTGTAATAAGTATTTAATAGGTATTTATTAATAGTGTATATTAACGAATGCTGGTTTCGTGTGTTTATTTTTGTTCTATAATAAAAATTGTGGAGGTAGAATACCTGCCATGACCCAGGAGGTAAAATTAATTATGTATTTTCTCACGCAACCATGGACTTGTTATGTTACATGTTTCTAAACAGAAAGAGCTTGGAACTTTGGACTCTGATCTTCGTGCTGCGAAGGAGTGAAGTGGCGCCTTGATGTTTTTTGTTTTTGCAATTGTGCTGAACCATCCGTCATCATCACATCTCCGTGTTAGGTGATGTTTCGGGATTCTGGGCGGGTATTCAACTTATAAATCGAGTAATAACTTTTAGTTTCAGCGTTTTTTCAAAGCGTACTCGAGAGACACATTAATAAATAGGAATGTCAATCAGTTCTTCAGTTATATAAATTTTCAGATTAGAGATTCCAAAGTTCACATTAGAAAACAGGAATCATTGGCATAATTGGTTAAAATTTATAGGCCTAATCTAAATTTTATACGAATCTGTTTCTAATCTTGCGAAATTGGCTTATTTGTAATTAGGTATCACAGGAGTAGATTCTAGTTGGAGAAAGATTTCGGACGTAGGAAAGATACAAGTTTTGTACATTATTTTCTTACATCGTGAATGATGTGCCACATTTTCTAATGTACCGTTCGTACTGTTTTTCAGTGTTGCCGGAATAATTAGCGGAAGAGGGTTAACGAAGTTGAAACTTATACACTACACCTATTGTCATACTTTGCAAATGCAAATTATGATGAATTTGCACTTTTAACGTTGTCTTCGCCGATACAGATACTGCTCGATTCCAAGATAGCCCTGAGCATCACATGAAAGTGTCACAGCTTCTATCATACGGCATTCGATATCAGTCCGGCCATCTACGTGGCTGTTCCAAGTTAGTCATTGCAGTTTGTGGTTTTAGGAATATCTTTAATTTGATGACTGACTGTGATCATCAGAAAAATCTATATAATGTTATAATTATGCCATAATAATTTCAAGAATTCCTACCTAAAGATAAGGGAAAAAAAAAAGATATTGAAGATTACTGGTTGTTGATTTTCTTGTCAGATTTTACAGTACCATCATGACAGATGAATTACTCCCAGATTTTCCTCCTGGGCCACTTGATAGGTATAGAAAACAAGCAAGTTTTGATTGGAAGAAACTGAAACTTCACGTAGAGAACGAAGAGATATTGAAGTTCAAAGTAAGTGAAATATAAAAATGGATTGGAAAAAAAACCTCCTACATTTCATGTAGTTCTTAATAATCAGTATCACATTTTATATTCTTTTATAATGTTTTTGAATAACCCTCTACTTTATGAAGTAAGCCTGCAGTTTTTTTAATAGTTGCCTGGTAATATGCCTTGTTTTAAATAGAAATTCAGAGTAAAATGAATTGTATGACTGTGTTACTGAATTGCATTAAAAATACTTTTAAAATGCTTCATTAATTTGTCTAGACAAAAATATGGAAGTTGTTGGAAAGTGATCCATTATTTCATCCGCCATCCCGTTCACTCAGTCTGGAAGAAGAACGTGAGATAACTACAAAACGTATTTACAAATTGAGAGAGAATGAAATACTTCCAATTGAAGATATTGTTGCAAACCCAAGCTTAGTAAGTCTTATTTTTGTTTGTTTAATTTAATTAAATTTTTACTTTTTGTTAAGTATTATGATTATGCCGTGTAAGTAAAGTTATTTTCTCTTTTGAATTTTTAAGAGACTACAAGAACTCTTGTATATATTTTTGGGTATTAATTCTGAACTTTCCTTGTGCACTAATTTCTTGTAGAATGATGAATACGTACTGATGTAAGCTTTCATTGATGTCTTTCTTTTCAGATTTATGCAAAAACTTCTGCATTTATACAGTACAATCCTTCTTTAGCTGTAAAAGATGGAGTGGCATTTGACTTATTTATGAACACCATACGAGGCATGGGATCAGGACGACATTATGATTTCATTGAAGAATGTGCAAATAGAAAGGTGAAAAGAAAAATATACAAATAGAGCTTATTGTGATTATCAAAATAATTTGTGTAGTGGGCTTAAAAACTAAAAGTTACTGGAGAATGTTGTATTATAACAGAAAAAAAAGAAATCCTGAAAGTCTTTTATTAATTAATTATATCTGTGTTACGATCAAGTGAGGTGTATAACCATTCTTTATACTTCAATTAAAGACAACATTAGAAATAATAAAATTAATAATTTCAGATTTGTGGTTGTTTTGCTTTGACTGAAATTAGCCATGGTACAAATACAAAAGGAATGAGAACAACAGCAACATATGATCCACAAACACAAGAATTTGTACTTAACTCCCCAGATTTTGAAGCAGCAAAATGTTGGGTTGGAGGTCTAGGTATGTCAATGAATCAAATGCAAATAGCAGCCAATTAAATACTGTGAAATATTTTAATGAAAAAAATATTCTAGTAGTTGCTTCCTGTTTCTAGGTAAAAATTCTACCCATGCTGTAGTGTTTGCCAAATTAATTACTGAAGGTGTAGACCATGGATTGCATGCTTTTGTGGTTCCTATTAGGAATCCCACTACATTTTTAGCATTTAGTGGTGTAATAGTTGGAGACTTGGGTGCGAAAGTTGGTCTTAATGGTGTGGATAATGGATTTGTTTTATTTAATAACTACAGGATTCCCCGTGAAAATCTTTTAAACAAAATTGGTGATGTGACTCCTGAGGGGAAGTACACAACTCCTATAAAAGATCGTAATAAACGATTTGGTGAGTGTGGGTTAACATTTTACATAAGTTTTAAGTTTTGGTTACATTGTCATTATCTTTCTTCAAACTGTCAAAAAATTAAAGTGGTTTTTAAAAATGCAAGAATTTTTCTGATGAATGTCTAGTGAATTTTTATTCAGTAGTTTACAGCTATACCACATTTAAAAATTATAGGTACATGAAGTATCATCTGATTATAGTCAAAACATAATGATTGAATGAGTAAAAATACGTAATTTCTAATTAACTATAACATTAAATAAGATCTACTGTTTTTATGTATCCTTTTAGTGAAATACAGTAAAATATGACTAAACTGGAACCTGTACAAGCTGAAACCTGCCTTAACCGAGATATTTATCTGGCCCATGAAGTTAAAATGCATTTTCCAAAGCATAAAACGGATCCTGTCCAACATGGAAATGGAACGATTTTTCTTTTCTTATAAAAATTTGTTCATCATTCTTCATTCATTCTTTCATCATTGTGACTTTAAGTAATAACTGAATTGTTAGTCAATATTATTTTTTTTCTCATTTCCAGGTGCATCACTTGGAGCTCTCTCTGGCGGCAGAGTATCGATTGTGCACATTGCACTAGCTTACCTCACAAAGGCACTTCCAATTGCTGTCCGTTATTCGGCTACAAGAAAACAGTTTGGTACTAGTGATGATGAGGAGCTACCAGTTCTAGAATATCAACTGCAGGTATTTTTTAAAATTATTCTGATCTTTTAAATTCAAGCCTGAAAAAACACTAAACTTTTATTATTCATTTACAGCAATGCAGATTGTTCCCATACATAGCTGCAGCATTTGCTATAAAACATTTTGGTGATTACCTAGGAAAAATTTATGGTGACTCTCAAATTCGATCAATTTTTGGAGAACCAGCTGAAAATGCTGTAAGTAAACACAATAACTTTCCCATGAGAAAATGTTGTCAGGAAGAAAGTATTGTGAGGATGTATTTTCATGAGGCAATATTTTTAAATGCTTATTATTGAATGAAACATTATGTTTTTAGTTTCAAGAAAATTCATAGGTAAAGCAACATTAAAATCGTTTTTATTATTTTTAGTTGAAATTGTTTTGAAAAAACTGTGCATATCTAATAAGGTGATGGCGTTATGACAATTGAAAATGATTAGTGTTCATTTTTATTGTTATTAATATTATTATTATTGTTATTAATATTATTATTATTGTTATTAATATTATTATTATTGTTATTATTATTATTATTATTATTATTATTATTATTATTATTATTAAGGATGTATCATTCGACTTGCAATTAAAACTTAAGTATTCATAGCACTTATTGTGTTTAACAATGCCAGTTCTGATCATTCACCAACAAATCATAATCAAAGGTGGAATGTGCATTTCTTCATTATAATTTTGGACAATAATACAACTTGGATTATAATGTATGTATAATACTGCAGTTGCTTGTCTTATTTTTAATAGGCAGAGTTAGGAATAGAAATTCACGCAGTGTCATCAGCAGGGAAGCCCATAGCTGGATGGATTACTCGAGATGCCATTCAAGAGTGTCGAGAAGCTTGTGGAGGACATGGATATTTAAAAGGTAAAAATGTCTCTGAAGGACACATACGTGGCATGCAAGAAATATACACAAAATGTGTATATCTATTGTAATTTCCCAGTCTCCCTCTCTCTATTTATTATTCTATTTTATTCAGTCTAACTTCTTATTCTTTCTCTTACTACCTTACTTACGCACCATTAATTGCCTATGGTTGATATATTTTGGCTACCTCAATTATAGTTTTGAAACCAATTCTACATCAGTGTTGTTTCTATTATGTGTGCTTGAAAATTCAGCTCACTACAAGATTTCTGCTGACAACTTTTATATAGGAAAATTACTATTGGAACGTAATATTGTAACCAAGTAAGTATTGTATACAACAATACTTTGCTGCATTGCTTTATTATAATTGGTATGTGCTTCAAAGGCTGCAGCTGTTTAACATTGGTCAAAGTTCATACAATTTCTTCTCCCTTGTTTTTCTAGTAACAATGCCACTTGCAAATCTTTGTACTGTTTTTGACGGGGCGCTGATGTATTTTAAATACATTCCTTGCTCACTCAATCCCTGTGCTGCCATTCGCTAGTCCCTTCAATCTTCTTTTCTTACATTGTTAATATTAAAACACATTAATTTAATGTTTGTAATTAGTACTCTGCACACACCTTTTCCAAATACACTCAAGTCTTTCTTTAATTTCTTTATTAATTTCTAATGCTTTCCCACATAGACTGGGATGTGTTTTTTTTTATCTATCTTCATTTTAATCATCATATTACTTTCATAGCTCCCTTGTTTTGTTTTTTTGAATTTGTAAATCGTTTCTTATATTCACGAAGTGCTGAATATGGCTTACATATTTACATTTGCAAGCCATTTTTGTATTTTTTTTTATGTAAGTATACTCTAAATACAATTACTTGTATCTTTAATTTTCTAACACAATATTTTTTCCATGTGGTTTCCCTTTGGTTTTATTTAAATTTTCCATGTGAAGTACAAGTAATGTGTGTGTTGAACAAACTTTTCTTAAAACTGCAATTGCCACAATTATTTTAATTTCAGCTAGTAATTTAGGTGACCTACGAAACGATAATGATGCTAATTGCACATACGAAGGGGAAAATAATGTGCTTTTGCAACAGACAAGTAACTGGCTTCTTCAACTTTGGTCCCAGAAAAAGAAAGGTTCAACAATCAAGACTCCTCTTGGATCAGCAGATTTTCTATCGAACTCAGACTCTATATTTTCATCTAAGCTTATTATCCCCTCCTTAGATGTAGCAACTCATCCAGACAGTAAGTTCGTTAGATTGGTATGAAATTTTAAGAAACGTTATAAGTAATTTGAAAAATGCTGATACATTTTGTTAATCTAGCAATTATTGCGGCATATAAATGGCTGATATGCTGGTTACTTGAAGAAACTGAAAAGCGAATTGAGCAACAAATCAAGTTGGGTAAAGATGCATTTACTGCTAAAAATAATGCTCAAGTATTCTTTGCAAAAACGCTTTCGATTGCCTTTATTGAGGTAAGTTTTCTGGATCTGAAAATCATTCTGGATTAACTCGCTCTAATGTATATGTTCAATAAGGTTTTTCTTTTCTAGCATTTTATTTTATCTCTTTTTTGGACATCTATTCAGTCTAATAAAGATCAGCAACAACATTCTATCCTTAAAACATTGTGCTCCTTATATGGAACTTGGAGTTTGGAAAAACATTTGGCAATTTTATATCAAGGTAACTTGATCTCTAATTTTTTAATAAATCACAACTGAAAAAGGTGGTTATGCCTGTTCTTGTTACTGAAATTGAAAAACTATAAAATAACATATGAAAAAGAACTTAGAGCTACCAACTTTTTGTCATTACAGATATTTTTGTCAAATTTAATGCGATTTCAAACCTTTACAACATGTAGTATAAATATTCTTTGTGGTGGCTGGTGACCAAACAGACTGTTGCAGCTCCACTGAATGACAGGAATGTAATTTCCAAAATTCATGTCTTTCATTCACATAGGTTCAGCTGGTTTTAGATGTTTCATTAGCTTCATATAAAGTCATAAATTGAGGTGTTTAATTTGGTCTGACATTTTACTAATATAAAACATTTATGTACATTATTTTGTTTTGGTTATAGGTGGATTTACATCTGGGCCTAATGCTGCCCAGTATATACGAGAAGGTATTGTGGAGTTGTGCCAGAAAATTAAGAATGATGCAGTTTCTTTGGCTGATGTTTTAGCTCCTCCAGACTTTATTCTCAATTCTGTATTAGGAAGGTCGGATGGGAAAGTGTATGAAAATTTGCAGTCATTTTTGTACCAAACACCAGAAACCTTTGAAAGGCCAAGCTGGTGGAAAGAAGTTGCAGCCACTCCATCTTCAAAACTGTAGATGAAATTGATTTAAATTTTATTTACAGCAGTATTGAATTCTGTAGGATACTTTGCGGGGATGGTATTAATACAAGAATACTACATTTTATTTTTGAAATAAGAAAATATATTTCAATACATATATTTTTATATAAAAATATTTTAAAATATTTTTCTGTTAATTGTGGATGAACATGTTACTGGAACTGTGATTTTAAATAATTATTTTGTATATTGTAAAAAAATATAAATTGTTGAAAAATATATACATTTTAATTTGTTATTTAAGATTTATTATAGCACCAAGTCACCTTGTCCCTTAAAATTAGCATAAACCCATAACAAAAATTTAGATTTTAATACTGGATCTGTCAGAACTACATCACTTGCTGGCAGCATACCTACATTTTAACCTTTAGCTTATTAGAAAGCCCAAACATTTACAACATTCAGAAGAGCCACACAACAGACTTTAAAGTATTCACAAGGAGTGTTCATGTATTATTTGGCTAGTTCACCCTCACCTTTTCAAGTTGCAAAATCTACTCAATTCAACTCTCTACTGCCTTGAATATTTGTAGAAGGATTGAGAGAGATCAATGTATGATCAAACACCGCAATATTCATTTAAAAACATCAAGGGGTCTAGGGTTGTTGATGAATTCTTTCCAAATTTAGCGCTGTAACTCTGAGATTCAGATGTTAGAACCACAGGCTTTGGATAGTTGAAAGCACAAGTTAAGTAAGCTTTTGATACAAATACAGGTGTGATCTACCACATAGAAATTGTACAATTATATCATCTCTCCCAAATTAATACTTATTCCATAAGAATATTATAATTTAGAGCGATATGTCTTTACCATTTCTTTCCACCACTTGGGTCGTTCCATTACACCAGGTGTTTGAAGCATATGGGACTGGAGGTGTTTATACACCTGTTAAGAAAAGCAATTGTCAGTACTTTATCACTTCAAAACTTATAAATTGATAAGAACTTATTTTTCATTTGAATTTAAAAGACAAAGTGAATGCCACCCTTCAAAAAAAATTACATGAGCATGCGGGTAAAATAAAAACAAATGATAGATAATGCTATGCTCTTATAATAACTGTATAATTACTTCATTCTCTTCATTTTAATCAGTATTTTTGCCATTAAATGTTATGATTCTTTTCCACATTTTCTTTTACTAACAGTTGCATTTATGTTTTATGACCTTAACCAATTCACACTAGACATTTGTGTGCTCTAACAGCTTTACAGACAATAAACAGTCACACAACATTTACTGCAAATTAGGAATGGGTGAACATCCAAATATTTTATATCCCAACATATGTCCTTATCTAAACTCCAGGTGGTACTTTTTTCAGAGGTTCGCAGAACTGAAAGGGTGTGGAAAATCATGTTCATTGTAGGACCCATAAAAGTGGCAGACAATAGTTAAGAATATTTTTGAAGTTTTTAAAATTCTTGCGTTACAGTACTAAATGGGTTATGTGATACTCAGTGAGAAGTTAGCATACCTTTTTGAGAGTAGATCCAATGCTTGAAAATGGACAATCTCCAATGTGTTGTATTTTTTCATTAATTTAATTTCTAAATCTCAATTTCAATCCAGTAAAGGTCACTTATAATTACAAAATCTGATTAGAAACATGGATTTGGTAATGTTTACATGATATTCTACTACATGAACTGTTTGAGACACAACAGCTCATGTTAGTTTTTGCTATACCAATATTAATGCAACAACTACATCTTGTCCAACAACTATCCCTCTCACTAGAAGTCAGTAGCTCCAATTATAAGTTAGAAGTAATGGATCTCAAGAGGTGGGATAATGGAAACTTTTGGTCACCCTAGTGAGAAGGACAAGGTTGAAGACAAAGTTTCACATATAGGGTGAGTTGAATCTGTTAAGGAGAGGTAATCTCTGGGTAAATATCAATGCCAGGTATCAAGAGCTTAAGTAAAAATTTTGAATTTACATAATTTGCTACTTCTGATCAGAAAACAAATATTTTTGGATGTTATAAAAGTCCTTAGTTTCAATTGCATACCAAATTATGTGCATTCATTTGAAAGACATTCCAACTCAAAAGTTATATTGCACCATTTTGAATGAAAGACACAAATAATTTTCTTTTGACCTGTAGATTTTTGCCTGAAGCACTTACTACCTGGTGTCAAAGACATAGTATATAGTAATCAGCAATATCACATACCTGACCATCTGACATTCCCAAAACAGAGTTTAGAATAAAGTCAGGTGGAGCCAATGCATCAACCAAAGTTATTGCTTCTGGTTTTAGTTCTTCACAGAGCTGCAATACACCCTGCTTTAAGAGTTTGGATGTAACATTTCCTTCTATTATTCTTGCTGTAACACACAAAAAATAAAGATAATATAAAAATCCATATATTTATGCCCTCGAAAGTTAGCATTATATTTTTACCTTCGTATAATATTCCAAGGTGATTCTGCAAACTCCATAGCCCATAAAGGGAGCACAATTTTCTTAAAATTAGACGAATATTTGTGTCTTCAATTTCATTGAGGAATTTTAAGAACAATTGAATAACAGCAAGCTAGAGGATGAAAAAATGAACAGCAATTTTAATTAAGAAACTGTAGCTCAAATAAATGGGACAAAATGTTTCTCTTTTACCTCAATATATGCAATAGAAAGATCTCTTGCATAAAACACTTGTGAATCATTTTTGGCAGTGAAAGTGTCTTTTCCTTTCTGTTTCTGTGTTTCAACAACCTCATAAGTACTTTTCAGTAGGCACTTCACTAATGCCTTGTAGATGGCCAAAATTCCTAGAAAATTGAGGAAATTTTTTAATACAAAACATTGATCTACATTTTCTAAATTTCTCATTCTGAGATTTCCTACCTTGGGGTTCAATCAGTTCCTTGTAATTCTGTGCAATTGCATTTATACTCTTTTCATCGATATCCAGAAAACTAAGCGATCCTAGGGGTGAGTTAACTTTAACATTTTTTCTATGCTTCTCCCATACTTGCAATAACCAATTGCTTGCTTGTTGAATTAAGACATTATTATCTCCTTCATAGGTACAATTTGCATCATTGTCATTCCTCAGATTACCAAAGCCAGAACCTAAAAACAAAACAAAATAATGTTTGATGTATGTATTGAACATATACTAACAAGTTCATTTACTCAGTTCATTAAAGGCTTCAGGGTGAATGGATCATGCTTTCTGATTTCTAAAGGGGGAATTCAAGTGGTTAACGTTATCAATAACTTCATGTTTCCAAGATATTAACAATTATTCCACCTAGTGCTATGCTACAGTGTTGCAATGGTAGTTGTAAAGTGCAAAATGGGAGACATATTCCCACGCAATTGTTTCACTTCCAACACGTGACTAGGCGGTGAAATGTATAATAAGTTATGTTTAATGTCTGTTTCATTACTATTGCAACACCTTTGTTCCACTCACTCCTTATCTTGCAGTAGTGAAAATATACAATCAGATTGTGAATGATTTTGATAACTTATGACAAATGCATCTACTTTAACTGAAAGGGTTAATACATAATGAAACTTCCAATGTTTCATAATAACATGTATATTATACAAATACAGTATTATTGTATTAAATATAAATTGACCAAATGAGGTTAATACATGGATGAGATCAGACATTAACAGACTTATTTTAAGTTACATTACTAGGTACATATCAAATAACCATGGAAAGATAGGTTATTGACAGTATAATCTATCTAACAATTTAAAGGTAGCAGGGAGGTCAATGACTTTCTTCTCCAAAAGCAAAATGAATTTGGTGAGTTTGGGTCAGTAAAATAATATAACAAGCATAACATGTTTTTGAGAGTTATTACTATGTCATTTACTTATCAAAATAGCCCAAAGTAATACATTTTAAATATCCATGTCCTCCACAAGCTTCTCGACATTCTTGTATACCACGTTGAGCCAACCAACTTGACAAAGGTTTTCCCGAAGACAATAAAGCATGCATTTCAGCACTGAAGTCAATCTGTAAGAATTGTAGATTTTAAGACAACAAATATAAAACACTGTGTTCATTTATAATTCAAATTAACTTTTCACTACAATAAGAAATTTATTACTACATGAATAAATAGAAGAAGAAAAAATATTTATACATACTACTTGCAGTTGATTGCCTCCTGAAGCTAACATGAACACCATTTCTACTAACCATTCATACACATATTTAGAAAATATCTTCATGACAAATGCAGCTGCTAAGTAAGGGAACAACCGCCATTGCTGCATATAAAACAGGAGAGAGATAGTTTGTAGTTGCAATTACCACTAGATAATGCTGTTTTTTGAATGCTGAATATGTTTCAAATGTTTTGAAAATGTATTGTACCTGAACTTGATACTCTATTACAGGCAGCTCTTCCTCAGTTGGCCCAAACTGTTTTCGTACAGCAGAATAACGTACAGCAATACACACAGCTTTAAGTAAAGCTGCATGACTGATATTGATGACTTGTGAACGACCCCCAGACAAAGTTGATAGTGAAATTCCTTTAAAAAATGCCAAATATTATATTGGATTCTATTTTATGCAAATTTACCCTTCACTATGCAAATTTAAAATATTCTCACCAAATCTTCTTCTGGGGTCCTTGATAGATGAGTGATATTTCCCTGATGGTGAAACATCACCCAGTCGGTTGAGTAGACTGTGTTTCGGCACTCTGTAGTTCTCGAACACAGCAAACCTGGCAAAATTCAAGTGAAAGCATGATTAATAATAATAATATTAATAATAATAATAATAATAATAACAATAAAAATAACAACAACAATATACAACACAAATAGAAATCTAATGTTTTGATTTAAATATCGCATGATGTCTTTCCATTATAAATTGTTAGATGAACAATCACAATGATTACCCATTGTCCATTCCATTCAATCCTAGTTTTTCACCCATATCTCCTATTGTTACGCCAGGAAAAGTTAGCATTGTACGAGGATCTCTGAGAGGCACAAAAAACCCATGTAATCCTTGATTTTCGCCATCGGGTGTTATTAATTGTGCGAATACTGTGGCAAAAGTAGCTGACTGTCCTAGAACAAGAAATAAAAACGTTTTATCTTAATATATCAAACTATATTATTGCAAGAGAGAAGGGAAGAGAGAAGAGGGAGGGGAGAGAGGGTGTTAGAGAGTGAAGTGGTGAGGTGAGTGAGTGAAAGTGAAAAAGAGAGAGCATGCACACACACAGAGATAGAGGTGGGAGTGGGAGAGAGAGACAGTGAGGGAAATGGCATCATATTTGTAACCTCAAACTTTTAAGGTGAGTCGACACTTTGCCACATGTGTCCAATTTCATGTCAAGTCTTCGGTCTAGGCCTATGTGAATGACATATAATATCCAAATCTGTCAAAAAAGCAAAACAAAAAAACAACACCATTGACATACCCTTTATCCAGGACAATTTTGCTTGGTCATCACTAATTTGCCGTGTCCAAGTCTATATTTCTGAAGTGATAGGAGCGAGGGAGATAGAGTCCCAATATCGTAATCAATTCTGTTTTTCAAATGCTCAAAACTATGCTTTCTTTAAATTTTTTTTTTATACTTTTCCATTTTTTTTTAAAATGAACCTCCTGGATCCCTTTAAAGCACTAATTAAATTGAAATTGCTTTAAAAATCTTTGTTTGACATCAAAACTAAAATTAAATCCAATGACTGTGAAATGAAATGATTATTTTCAAATTAGTTTGGTATTCAGTTATCATTTATTATGATAAGAGCTCGGAAGTTCTGGCATTTGTTTTACCTATAATAGGCAAACAAAAAGGCATTTTATCATTACGAAAATAGATGGGCAAAAGAAAGAATCAATTAAAATCACAATTTAAAAGGAATTATTGTAAAATAAATGTTTTTCTGCCCAAAATTCGCCTTTTCCTGCAGCACTACACAACTTTCTCTACTCCGTAAAGGCTAACGAGAAAGTAAAAATTTGGACGTATTTTTTTGAAAATTTTGAAAATTACCTACAGACTTAATTAAAAATTATAATATCAGTTTCAAATTCAAAGGGCGCGACATCAGTGGGAATATCAATTTTGGAAAAAAACGAACGGACGGACAAAACACCCACCAAAACACGGATTCTGACTACACAACCTATTAGAGGTAGTAATTTACTATATACAATAAACAAGATTTCGTTATCAGGATCCGGCAATAGGAGTTTTCGGTCAATATTCGCCGTTTTTCGGCGCAAGATTACAATACTTTCTCTTCTTACGGGCGTGAAAGTAAAATTACGGGCGTAAGGGCGTGAAAGTAAAATTATTAATTAAAGTTATTCAATTTTTTATTCTAACTATAAAAATTACATCAGCACTTGCATGGAAAGAAACGATCTTATCTTTGTAATCTTGATTGGACATGACCACCTACAGCAGGGATTCTCAACCATTTCATAGAACCTTTTAAGCAATTTTGTTGCTTCTTGGACCCCCCTCCCCCTCGTTTTCTCTATAATATAGATGATCCATAATCACGACACAAAGAATTGCACTTAAATGCTTTAATGATAACAATTTTGTACACCAATATTTTCGTAAATATCTCTTATTTTCCATAACACATGGTAATCTTTATTATTTCGAATCTGGTGAATCCGAAAATGCAAATATTTTCACCCCATCATCCTCCACTTAGGAGTTACAACACTTTATAATTAATTACATTTAAAAAATTGAATGAAATGAAATGTACAAATGAATGACTAAGGATGAATTTGAAAACAGTAATTAGACGTGTATACACATTTCTATTCCTTCATTCTATTCCATACATAAGTACACTGTTTCTCCATTTAACATTTATACAATCAAGCAAAACTGTTTATTAAGTGATTATGGAACAGGCTTAGATTTCTTTCATGAAAGCCGCAATTTGTTCACATTATTGTATTTATAAGTACATCTGCTTTAAATAAGGTCATAAAAAGTTTCTTGAAAACTCAACTGTTTTCTATGAAAACTAGCTCAAAATTCCGCATTTTCCCAAATGCTCAATCGCTATTCTCTTAAAAACAGCTCCAAATTTTTCCTTCAAATTTAAACAATTTTGAAAATTCAGAGTTAACCAATACAATCAGGCTTTGCCACTTTTATAAGTATTTTACTCTATTAGTTCAAGAAATTTAAAGAAAATATTTGGTGCCCTTTTTGGGAAAATTTTGAAAATGTCCCAGGGGCTTCATGTAAAGTACCCCCAAATTTTAAAGATTTGTTTCAAAATCTCAAAGCTTTGACTCGAGCCAGATGGACACGGGTTTCTTCAGTTTGGAAAAAATCCTACTTATGGTTACGGCACTATTGGGTTTACAGATGGACGTTTTGAAGAAACACATTTTCGTTATGAGGAGAACACAAAAGGTGAATTTCCGCTGAAATTTGGAAATTGATTTTCCGTAGCATTACATAATTTTCGTTATACTACGTATATTACTCCGTATACATACGGGAAAGTAAAAAAAATCTATTCCTATCAAAAGTGAAGACAAAATTGCTGTTTTTGAGAAAATCTGTTTTTTGTAATTTTTTAAAGTTGCACGTATTGCACGCAATATCGTGTAAAAACTACTGATTTTTTTCAAAAATATTTACATGACCTTAAAAGAACAAATTATGGACAACAAATTCCATTTGAAGAAAAATCTCTATCTAAATATTTTGCAGTTGTAGAAAGACGAAAAAAATATAATTTTGAATTTTTCGAAACTTTAGAGTTAAGGCCCATTCACAATGCAAACGTAAACATAAGCATAGCGCATTGACATAACAATTAACATGTGATAGACTGAAACATTCACATTGTCTAACATAAACGTACGCAAAATAAGAGTTGGCTATTGAGAGCTATTGGCTGTGAGACATTCTGGTTTACTAGTGGTTGGATGTGAGAATCGATTTCGAGGTATCGACTGGGTCCAGGGCCCATATGGTGTTAGTTCTTCTATTGACTTAATTCCAATTTCGATTCTCGATTTTGAGTTGCCGTTCTGTGATTGGTTTATTTCTTATGTCTTACTGAAGCATAAGCACAAAAGCTTGCAAGCTTTTAAATTGCCGTCTTAAATATTATGCTTATGCGAACGCATTGTGAATGAGTCCGCTTATGGACGTAGTTCTTTCTGTTATGTTAACACCATGGTTAGTTTATGTTTGCATTGTGAATGGGCCTTTAATCGTGAAAATCATACCTACGGCACTTTTGTAAGTGTATGTTAATCTATCCTAATATGAAATTTAAAGAACAAATTTGGAGCAGTTTTTGAGAACATTTTGAAAATGTCCGGAGGGCTTCATGAAAAGAACTCCCAAATTTTAAAGAATGTTTTTCAAAATCTCAAAGCTTCGACTCGAGCCAGATGGACAGGGGTTTCTCCAATTTAGAAAAAATCCTACGCATGGTTTAGGCGTTTTGGAAATTGTAATATATGATATCAATGAATACATATTATTTATGAAGTATTCGCAGGGCTGGATTTAAGGGAAGGCTGTAGCCCATGGGCCTCCCACACCCACACACAGTCGCGCATCCATGGTTGCCATGGGGTACATGACCCCCCCCCCCCCCAAGGCGTAGTTTTTATTAGTTATCTTCTTTTATTTGGCAAAATTGATTTAAATAGTTATATATAATAGATAACTATTATAATAGATTGAATAATAGCGAGAGATATAAGAATATATATGAAACAACAAATCTCCAAAGTGCAGCCATCTACTGAAAAACAATTAATTGATTTGGTATCACAGACCTGGTGCACACTCTCCCGGGTAAAGCATTAGGCAATAAATCAATGAAATCCACTACCCAAGACATTAATCTTTCATAAACCAAACTTATTAACTTAATAACTTACCTAATCCTCCAATCCAACATTTAGCAGCTTCAAAATCAGGGGTATTTAAGATAAATTCCTGAGTTTGGGGATCAAATGTTGCTGTAGTTCGGATTTGTTTTGCATTTGTTCCATGAGACACTTCGGTTAACGCAAAACATCCACATACCTATGAAAAATTTGTAAAATTAACTGCAAGTTCAAAATATGTGTACAGATATATCAATTAATATTTTTTTAAATGTAAAAATCTTTACATCCTGAGACATAGCCTTTTGGTAAATCAATTGTTGTTCCTGACTTCCAAGTCCTTGAATGCTTAGTGGGAAAAATCCCAAAGGCACCGTAAATTTCAATAACAAGCTAGGATCATACATAAATAAAGCTTCATTTTCTGCAAGAGTCTGAAATAGAAATCAAACAAATCAGTAAACAGTCAGATAACTTATTTAATTCATCACAAAAATGATTAAAGAATTTTTTATAAGATGAAGTACTCTCAAATAATTCATAAAATCATTTTGAAAATTGTGTGAGTGTTTATAAGTAGGGCTTATCTAATTCAATAGAAATATAACAAAATTTGAACAAACATGTACAGATATGTATGGCTGATATCTTATTTCACTTCATTTACATTTTAAAGCCTAATTACACATTATTTCATTTACCACTCATATGTAGTATGACAACATCTAATTGCAATATTATAATATTTAATTGGAGTATGACAACATCTATCTTTACTCAACTATGAATCAAGTCTCAGGGAACATAAGTAAGAAATAATCAAAAATTTACATATGAACATAATTGAGAATAAAAATAATTTTTATATTTCACCCCTTGGTCTCATTTGAAAGTTTAACAATTATGCCCCAGCTGGAAGTCAAACTAGGATCTCTCTAGAGCTGTTACCTCCTTAAGGCTCATTAAAGAGTTGACTGTCTTGATAGCTCAAGTGGTTAGAGTAACTGGGCTTATACAGGGAGACCGGGTTTGATTCCTGGCAGTCATACTTTGAACAGTGAAAATACAATGTATAAAAATAATCTAGAAATTACATGTGTAATTATGAAAAATAAAAACATATTATGTACCTCTTCAGTACTTGGCTCTCCATTACTTCGATCTGTGAAATTATAATCATAGATTCTCTGAGCACGAAGTGTAGTTAATCGTCTTACTTCATCAAGTGGTGGAGTTTCAGGTAAATGTTCAAACAGTGGATCAGATTCCAAGGTCTTCCATATTTTGAACTAAAAGTAGAATAACAGAATTATTTGGCAGCCATTCTCAATTTGTTCTTCAGCTTTGTCATGTTAAAAATACTAATGACATATCTATTAACCTTGTGCCTCACGATATTTTCTCCTTCAATAACTAATTTCATTTTCTTCCAATCAAATGTTGCTTGCTTTCGATACTGGTCAAGAGGACCCTGTGGTGGATCAACAAGATACTCCATTTTTGTACACTTTCACCAGATATGTTCTTCTAAAAAGAAACAAAGGGAAATATATATTAGTAACTAAATTATTCTCAGAAATTCTTTGATAAATTTCACAGGGTTATGGGATTTTTCATTTATGCATCAAGTATACTGAATCTAATACAAAATAATGAAGACTCATTTTTCAAAAGTAGTTAATCATATAACACTTTAATATTGTTGAGGAAATCTTCCGAAGATAAATTTTCCCTTCAGATATTAATCAATTCAGAAAAGGTCATAAAACTGTTATAAATGCAATAACAAATGGATTTTGGGGGAAGAAAGAATATTAGTGAGCGGGCAGGAAAACAGGCTTTCTTAGCTTTTTAGTTCTATATTACATTTGTTACAAAATTGAATTCTTCATATTATAACAACATTGTGGTAGATGTTTTTAATAGCAAATGTTTGCGATTATTTTCTATTTATTTTGTTTAAAATATGAATGAAGCACATAATTTCGTATATTCGAACAGATAAATTAAAATATTTCGAATTTGTCAATAGTATAAAAAATAGGAAAGAATAACAATCTTGAATGAAAAAACGGGAAGAAATGTACATCTGATATTCACTGAAGCCAGCACGACCTTTACGATCCCATTCTAACAAGTTTCCACAAACCAAGATTTTATACTATGTTGTAACATATGTTCACTTACCAAAAACCTGTTATACTTGGCAAAAAAAGTACTTTAATGGCCTTCAATGACGAACTGTCATAATCAACATGAGAGCAGATGTAATCTTGCCAAGTGGTGCGAAGTCATTCCTAACCGTTGGACTTTCGGATGTGTTTTCAGGGTTGATGATCAATCGGGCAAAGTACCGTTTACACTTCACGCTCACATATAACTAGTTTTATTACATGTTCTCGAGTCAATAGATAAAACGTAAAGCAACATACGTTCGAAGAGAACAAAAAATATTATTAAATGTTATTTTTCTCATCAGCAATGTGTGGGCGAAACACTAAATAAACTAGTGTTATTAATTGAATACACCATTCCAAACAAGTCTTTCTAAAATGTTGATGAACTACAGTACTGACAGTACACGTGTCACTACATAATCTTTCATTTATTCCTTTCGAACCTTTAATGATTCAACTATGTCAATGGCTATATCAGAGGGCCCAAGAACTAAGACAGGAGGAGTTCTTTTACTTTTCATTGAATTGGATTGGACTTTCATTTACATTTAATAAGGTCGTTTCATAGGAAGTGGGTAATAGTTTTCGAATTCCAATCTAATCACACCTTATTACTGTTTCACAAAAGTTCAATGACCTGGAACACGACTAAAATACATAGCGCGATTTCACTGGAGATTACATTACGTACAATTTTCTGAGTGTTAGAACTCTCACTTGTAGACTTTAAAAAATGTCGGCAAACACGGTATATAATGTTAAAATATAATAACAAAAAACCAAGGGAATATTGTTTCCGTTTTTTACAACTAAAATCACAAAACGCGACTCTGCTGGACAAAATTATAATTTGGCATTCAGTTCAGCTCTGAGAGTAATCTTAACCATAGCGGGCTCAACTAGTCAAAAGTGTTGTAGTGTGACATTTCGCCAACAGATGGTTCTGTGATGTAAAAATCGCAGCAGAGCTTACAGAGGGAAATTTGTCGAGGTCGGGATGTCGAGGAATTTTTTTTTATTTGGTTTTCCTTTGGCGTTTGTTTTGGTTTGTTTCGTGTAATGGCGTAGAGTGTCAAATGGTTGGTGTTTTGTGGGCGTTTACTTGCCAGAAAAACCTGTACATGTTTTGTATGTTTCGATTTGTCAATAAAATTAAACTGATTTAATCGCATGAAGCCATGAATGAAAGCTGTGTCTCCTACGTGTTTTGACGAAGTCAGTATATAGGAGTGTTGGATTTTATAGGATGCTTGCGGCATGCGTCGAAGGATTTGAAACAAATGTCAGGATTAGGTAATGTAAACATTCATGTACTGAAGAGCTTTCTTCTCATTTGGCTTTCTCTTTGAAAGCAAATAATATTGCTGGGTATGTAGGCGATGTATGCACATTAATGGCATGTTAGGTTATGACAATGTTCCTAGTACATGACTAGAAAGAAAACATATTTTTCTTGTCACTTTTTAGAAACTGCTTCCACTTCTCATTTATCTTCTGTCAATATGAGTGTCTATATGAAAAAATCACATTTAATTTAACAATAGCACGATGTTATTATATTTGAAGATGTATAAGTGAGGCCACTTTACTACGCAGCACCTATATTACATTATTAATTATTATTGTATTCCTAGTGGGAGGAGTATGTATGAACTTCAAAATTAATCATAACATTTACAATCTACCTTATTTCATTTATTTGTTTATAAGAATAAGATAACTTGCAAATCACCTTTGGTTTCGAATATTCCGGGACGAAATTTGAATATTTTTCAAGAAACTTATCCAGCCAATTTAGCCATTAGGATTTATTGAATTTTAAAATAACTTTATTTTATTTTATTTTAATAATTCCCAATGATGAATTTCGTTCCACATGCACAGTATCATCCTCCGATCTCTCATCCGTGGGGAGTAAGGAGGCATCGTATCAAAATTAGGCGATTAATGGGGGCGGGCATCTTTCTCAATTACTTTTTGAGATGTAGTACACTGTACATTTCATTAAGTCGAATTCGTGACTTGTACGCATCTACAATTTGGAGATACGTAGGACCCGAAAAACTGCCAGTTGTCACCATAATTTATCGTACCAATACTTACAGTACATAGGCGTGCGCCCAAGAGGGGGGGGGGGGGGGAAGCTTCAAGGCCGGGCGCCCTTGAAAATTTTGGAAGGGATCCCTTGTGTAATACATTATATTTCCTTAATTATTTAACTCCTAATTTCACCTTTTGTATCTGACAATTTGTGAGAAATTGGGAAGATACTCTCCAACCTCCTTAGTAACCCTATAAATAATCCACTTTATTTAATAATTGTATAACTCAAGTTAAAATTTCATTGTCCTTATATGTGTTTTATTTATTTTCTAATAAAATAAGTATTATAAATAATAAAGTTTATTGGAAAAGGGAGCCTATTCTTAGAGTTGACACCGCCTTCTTGTTTTAGACGGTGCACATAGATGACCAGGGCCGTTTTTACAGCTTTGGGGGCCCTCTATTCTTACTTTCACCGGTATTCCCCCTCCCAATTTCAGTGCTGAAATATAAAGAAAATCCCATTAATTAACATTATATTTTGTAACTTATTCAAAATATTTTGAAAGTATTTTTGGTGTTTCAATTTAAGATTACGCAAAGAAAAAATATATATGAATAAGTATGTAAGAATCACTCCGTTATGCTATTTTTTTGTATATTTTAATCATGCATAACTTTTTTATTTATTTCTTTATTTTTGAAAAATTTAGTATTTATTTTTTTAAGGACTATCGGGAGCCTTGAGCCCGGGCCGTTCGGACGTGAACACTGCCCTGTCGATGATTACTTACAATTTAGTAACAAAAAATGTAATGATTAATGGCCTTATTGACCTATAAGGATTTTCATATTCTTCCTTTTCACACACATGATTTCACGTTTTATTATTTGCCCATATTTTAAGTTAAATGGGCCCACCCACTTTACTCCCCGCCTCACGAGGCATCCGTGCCTCCTTGCTGGGTGTAGTGTTTCCAGAATCAAACACTTTGGCGAGTAGCTAAATTCAGAGCCATGTGAAGTGTTCCAATATTCCACTATTTGGAACTGTGAAATGTCATTCAATGCAGCACGGTTTATTGGGGGAAAACTGACAGTTTCCCCTCGGATCGTTGGAGAACGTTCTTAGAGAATTCTCGAAATACATTTTTTTTTTGAGGGGGGGGGGCTAAACTCTTAGACGAGGTTTGGGGAATTATAAGGCACCTACCCCTGTAGGATGATTTATTGCTTATTACATTCATTTGGACAAGGCACGCCGTTTGACTATTTTTAGACTGATGTTTATAGAATATTTTGGAAAAAAGGTTTAAAAAATATTTGGGGCGGATCTCAAGGCACTTTCAATGGGAAACGTGAATTACTATTCTGATTTTTCGGCATAATTGGGATCGTTACGACGTAATTTATCGGATTGACGATAATTAAGCGTAATTTAGTAATGAAACAAAATTTTTAAAATCTGTTGATACTTTTCCATGTATCCCTAACAATAGACGAGTTAGGTAACTCTATTGATGACAATTTATTTTTATTATGTACTTTCATGATGCAAATAAACATTTTAAACGTGAAAAAAATCCACATGAGTCTGTAGTATAATTTTAAATGTAATAAAATCAAAATATGAACTAGTTGATGCCAAAAACTATGATAACGCACAATTATGTGAGTAGTCAATAGGTTTGTCTAATATAAAACTACCATCGTTCTCTTTGCAATTTTCTAATCACCTCTGAGTGCACCAGGGCGTAATTGAAAGAACGAACTTCACATTTCGCCACAGGAGTTCCCAGAGAAAGCAAGAGGCCCAGGGCTTCTATAATATATTATTCGATGTTTGAAGGAATAAGAAATTCACTAAATGGTCAGAAATCATTTTTGGACCGTTTAGGCTACGGCCTTGTTCGGCCTGGATAATTTATCAAGTGAACTCGTCACGTTTATTAAATGCAAATATCGTACAGAGCAATTAACAGGACAGGTGCACCGACACTGTAGCTTAAACAGAATAAACAGAATTGTACCCCCTATATAACAGAAATAAAATATAGCTGTTGATTTTAACTAGGAGTAGATACATTTGTTAATATTTTTGTATAGTAAGTTTTGGTATAGTTTTGTTCATAGCTATTTTATTGCTTTATTTTCAATTACATCATAATTATAAATTAACAAACAGGGACGCTCAAATTAATTTTTTTGCGAACAAATTTAGTATTAGAGATTACTAAACATCCATTTAAAACATAGATGCTTAAAAACATCTATGTTTAAAAACGTCGTTGGTTTGTGGTCAATGTATTATGAACATCGATGTTTTAATTTTGAACATCAACCTTTGGAAACTCCGATGTTTTGTTATCGATGTCTTATTACATAATGTATCATTGACGTCCGTTGGGCAGTGATCTTCCTTCTGTGTAAATGCACTTCTTCGCCATCAAACATTAAAATGCACTGCTGTCGTTGAAAGAGGAATATAATCTAAAAGTAAATTCTGCGATATGAGCTTGAAATATATTGAGATTAATGGAAAGGAATGTAAAACTAATGGCAAGAGTATTTACGAGATTTTGACGCCACGTCTGAAATCACGTGGAATATTCTCAACACGAAGTGCGGAGAATAATGACTTCTTTATTAATTGATCCAAAGCACTAAACGGAAATGAAAGCTTATCACCGCTTCCTTCTAGCTGCTCGACGTACTCTGAATGTTAAACTTAAGAATATTAGAGAAAATGATAGGTTTGGAGATACGAATCTCATATTTTTAACTGAGACACAGCACAAAATTATGATTAAGAGCGTCTCTTATGAAATAAAATACCATTATTCAGAATACTTTATAGTCGCAGAAATAATCTGCTCCTTTCGGTGCGTTTAAAAACACTACATTATGATAGAAATGACCTGACAATTATGAAACTAAAACTAATTATTAAAAAATTGTTTTAAAAATGTAAAAAGATAATCCGCATGGCAGATATCACATTCAACTTTTGTCTTCTGTTCCACTTTGGAACAGTCAGTAGTTTTTTTGATAAAAAGCAACCACGACTTTAAATTTTCACTTAAAACACACTTTCTCTTGGGCATTTTGTCGCTTTTATTTATTAAACTTCACTATTAGTTTGAACATTAAACTGCCCACAATGTATTTCGAAAACGAACAACTTAACACCCATCACTAAGCATGCGATCAAAAAGAAATGACGCAAACAAACGAATGGGTCTCTCTAATGAATTGTTGTCAAATTGACCAAATAGGTCAACAAGAAATTCTAAGTCAAGGATTCAAAATAATCGCACGTATTATCAGAAAATATGCTACTAAAATTCTTATTACAAAAAGTGGATATATCCAGATGTTAAATTTTGAAGAAAAAAGTCCTCTAACACGTGATGTAGTCAGAATCCATGTTTTGTGGGTCCTTGAAGCCGAAAAATCGAATGACGGCAAAATCTGTGTGTCTGGCCGTCTGTGAACAACGCTAGCGGCTAAACCGTTCAGCCGATTTTCTCCAAAACTAATCTACTCCAATCAGTCTGGCTGATGTCGCGGCTCCTTGAATTTGAAATCGTTATTTTAATTTTGGCGGGTATTTTACTTGAAGCCCCTGGGACGTTTTCCAAATTTATTTAGTTTTCTTTGTTGCGTTCTATTTTGTCTGTTTTAACGACTCACTTTTACAACGAGTGCTAGAAATAGAACTTTAAGCACGTTCTGCATGCTTCAAAAGCTACCACATTTAAAAGTGGCTACGTAAAATGCATTTTATTACGAATCAGTAAATGGGAACGATGTTATAATTTTGGAAGACGTTTAAAGATTCGATAAAACTTTTAAAGTAGTCCCCGGCGCGGAATGCCGTCCAAAAGCATGCAGCATGCAAAACATATTGTCTCCAATTTTCCTGAGACAGTACCGGGCGTTTTACCGTTTTCCCTGTGTACCGACAAATAATTTCGGGACGCTAAAATGTCCCGGGCTTTTATAAAAACAAACTAGTGGGGCTAAAGTAGCAAACACTTTGTCGCCCGTTTTTCACGTAAAGTTACGCGCAAAGTACTAAAATTTTCGAAAACATTTTACATGACCTTATTTCAAAATCTATCTTTAAGGAATTTTCATTAAGGGAAATTTCAAAATATTTCATTAAGGGAAAAAATCTCTATCTTCATAATTGTAGTTAAAGGAAGACGCCGAAACAATTTTGAATTTTTGCAATTATTGGAAAAAAATAAGTTTTCCACGGACATGAGACCTACACCATTCCCTTAAACGTCCTTTACCCTATCCAACAAGAAAATTTAATAAAAAACTATGGAGCCATTTTTTTTGAAAATGTCCCAAGGGGTTCATGTTCATTCAAATTCAAGGCGGTGCGCAGCGAGATCGATTGGGGAATATTTATTTTGGAGAAAATCGGCTGAATGGTTTAGCCGCTAGCTTTGTTGACAGACAGAGTTTTTCGGTATCAAGGACTCGCAAAACACGAATTCTGGCAATACGACGTGATAGAGGATTTCCCCTCCTAAATTTAGCAACTGGATTTATTTCAACACGGACGAGTCTGCTCAATGAACATAGTACAAACAACGCGTTCGTTTCATTCGATCACAAAAGCTGACAGTGGCTCTATCAGTTATTATTCCATATTTCAACTTCTACCGCATTGTCATACGGGGAATTTTTCATTTACAGTCAAAACATCTACATGTGAAAGACATAGAGTAGAAAATATCGATCTTAAAAATACTCCACTTTAATATGTCGACGTTTAAAACATCGATGTATTGAAAACATCAATATCGATGTCGCAACCCTATCGTGGGCCGTGCATTCTTCCTTCTTGACAGTTCATCATAGAGGTTCATGTGCTTATGAGCGGGCATGCAATCTCGCGGAAGCATTCATTTAGCAATTGGAGCATTTGGGTTGAAGAGAAGCTTCCAAGGGTGGGCTCTGGCGAACGACCAAAGCCTTGCTCACCGCAGGGGCCGCTGAAAGGGGAGAAGCCGCGAGACGCAAACAGCTGCAGCTCATGGAGGGCGTCCTCAAAGCTCTGCTCTGCGTTGCGTTGTATGGCCTGACTGATATGAGTACATCATTGGAGATTAATAACGGATGAGGGCAGTATGTATCATCAGTAGTGTAGCTGAAACTAGTGCCGTCCGGAGCGTTCTTAGAATCCGCCGCCTATCACAAAGCGTTGTCGGAGACGTGAGTGTGCGTGTGTATGAGAGTCAGAGACGAGACGAGAGAGAGTCAGAGACGAGACGAGAGAGAGTCAGAGACGAGACGAGAGAGAGTCAGAGACGAGACGAGAGAGAGTCAGAGACGAGACGAGAGAGAGTCAGAGACGAGACGAGAGAGAGTGAGAGGATAAACGGAAATCTTCAAATGACATTGGACACCCCGTACTAGCCAGCGTCTGAGACTTTTACTCACTAAAACCAAACCCAAACCTTACTGGTCGACCCTCCCTGCAGAGCCGCCGTTTAGCATCAAATCTCGGGGGAATTCTTGTAGGTGGGTGCGTGCGTGCGTGAGTGGGAAGATGCCTTGTGAATATCTAACCACATAATGTGCAACAGTTGAGCATGTGCGCATAAGGTTGACGAAGGATTCTTAGTGGCTCGAAGCGGTGCCATACCACACCTAATGATAGCATGCCTCCTCGCAGTAATTATCTGTCGCCACGAAAACTTGCTTCAGGCCACAAGATGCCAACAAGCCGCGAGCCAATTGAGCTCAGCGCCGGCGTCTTTTTTATGAAGTGGAGTTAGAGGATTGGGATCTTTGTCCCGAGTGATTTACGGTGGTCTGATATCGTCACTAAAATTATCTTTTAGTAATAGTTACGAATGATGTCGAAAAGCAGATGAGAAAGTGTATGCTTGTGAATGAAGCCATCAAACGGATGAAAACGGACTGGCCGTAAATATCACATTTCAAACAGCGCGCGTTGTGTTCTTACACTCTATCTTCTTAATAAATAAATTGATTTTATGCGATCATTCTCCAGTTGGCGAATTGGTAAAAATAACGAGGAATGAAACACCCCCAGCACATGTTAGCTAAAGTTTGTGAAATAAATGCGAATCATTTCTACGTGATACTTAACCACCACTTCTCCAATTTAGTTAGGCATGAATGAGTGTCAAATGCCACTGGACTGAGTAGAGTATGTCACCTGCGAGTCGCAGTATTATCTCTTGCCATACACAAATTATATTGTAAAAAGGAAAAAAAAAATGTAATGCAGCAATAAACGAAGCTCCAACAGTCCTCTTCCCTGAGCCGCGAGTGCATTGGACAGCGCGGCGACGACGGAGGCGGCAGCGGAGCGCGCGAGCGCCCGTGAATAAACCAGTCGTGCGCCGCGCCGGCCGGCGGGGGCGGGGGCGGGGGCGGGGGCGGGGGCGGCGGCTTCGGAATCGGACGCCGCTCGCCCGCCCCAGCGCTCATCGCCCCCGCCGCCCCCGCCCAAGCCCGCGCTGCCACTAGATGAGCCAATGCGCGCTGCGGGCAGGCGGGCGGCGACGCGCCGGTGACGGCGCGACGGTTAGCGGTGCGTACGCACCACCCGCCCCCCCGGGCTGAATAATTCGCGCAGCACCGTGCTCCCCACGCGCCGCGGTCTCCGTGCCCGCCCCGTCCCCGCTCCGCTCTAGGTCTCGCCCTCGCCATTCCTTCCTCTTCCCTCTCCGTCCCGCCCACACCTCCATCCGCTTACCTCTTCGCCTGCTTCCGACATCTTCCCACGACGCTCCGCCCACGTTTCTTCCCTCTTCGCCCCGACCACGCATCTGCCCTCTTCTCTCGCCGTCCCGCCCACGATTCCATATTCCGCTCTTGCACTACTCACTCTTCTTCGCCCCTCCCAAGCCTCCCGTCTTTATCCCTTTCCGCCTTGGCCACGCCTCCGCTCTCTTTTCTCTCCGTCCATTCCCCGCCTCCGCCCTCTTTCCTTCCTGCCCCGCCCTATTTCCGCATCGCTCTCGCCTCCGCCTTCTTTCCTCTGCTCCGCTCCTGCCTCCGCCCAGTCCCCGCCTCTGCCCTCTTACCTCGTCCCACTAACGCCTCCGACGTCTTCCCTCTCCGCCTCGCTCACGCCACCGCCCTCTTTCCTCTCCACCCCCCTGCCTTCGCCTTATTTCGTTTCCGCTCTGCTGCGTACAGCCCTTCGTCCTCTTTCCCCTCCGCCCCGTCACGGCCTCCATCCCCTGCCGCGATTCACCCTCGCCGGCATCCCACCCCCCGACTCCCTGTCTGCCATTCGCCACTCCGTTGCTCCCGGAGGTCAGATCGTCGCTCCAGATTATTCGAAGCATGTGTACACCACTTCCAGGCGATTTGCTGTGCCTCGCGTTCCGCGTCGCCTGCCTCATTTGAGCGGACATCAGTTAATTACGCCTCTTCACGGTCGATCATACGGAATTCACATCGGAAATAACTTTTTTGTAACCTATTACTCACAATCAGCCTTCTTAAAAATACAGTGTGTTTAATTTATAATGTGTTAGAACGATATATTTTTGTGATATACAGCTTTTCAGCGAACTGCCACCATACATGAATTAGCTTTTAACATGAATGTTGAACATAGTATTATTAATATAGATTATATAACATTTATTCTCTGAAGTTAAGAATTTCAACATTTGTTTAATATTTTAGGTTTTGAGTAAAGTTTCCTTCACGAGATTGTGTTTTGAGAAACGGTGGGATTGAGTTTTGGGAAAACTACTTTTGCAATTTGGTAGAACTGATCTATTATTTAGATCACTGTAAGCAGGGTCGCCAGATCCGTTCTGTGAAAATCCGCCTTCAGAGGGATAAAAATCCGCCCAATTCCTCCAAGTGACTGAGCGTTGAATGGTTAAAAAAAGCGAGCTCCGACACTGGCTGATTATATCAAAATATATAGCTGTGCTGTCACAAGATGTTTAAAACAAAATATCATTATACATACTGCCTACCTATCGTTCGTCATCAATATTTGTACAATTTTTAGAAAAGAGTGGGCCTGATTACATGCCTGTTTAAATTAAAAAAAGCGGGCTCTGACATCTCATAATGTAACGGCACATTTGAAAGATTTTCATATCTAAAACGCTCGTGCGTGGTGCATCTTTCAGAAGACATCAATACTTGTGCAATTTTTCAAAGAAGTGGATACTGTTGATTTAAGCTAAAAGAAGCATCGCATCAACCAAAACACTTCCCGAAAACAACGGATTCCGCCCGTTGTGCGGAATCCCAGAAAATGCATTTTCTTCCTGCAAGTCGACACCTTTTTTTCGTCCAATTGGAGGAATTCCGCCCAATATGGTATCCTTAATCACAAGGCCTCCGTCTTTCCTGTCACCGACCTCCTAGAAAAGCTCTGTTTGCAAAATCGTGTGTGGTTCATGACCAATCGTCCGCCACGGAAAAAAATGTGTTTGTGATTTACGGCGCTGATCTACTATCATGAGGCCTATGCCTTGCCTTAAATGGAATTCACTACCGGAGATAGGGGCTAAATTGGCTGGTGCTTGGTTGACAGAACTGACTCCCTGAACACATATGGTGAGAGAACATTTAGATCGACTGATCAACGGCGTCTGGCAACCATTCAATTGGTAATAGTTTTCACCTTCCATATCGTGTATTCATTTAGTATAATATATTATACCAAATGAATACACGATATGAAAGGTGAAAACTATTCCTTTCTTCCAAGGGAGTCCCGTAACTATATTTTCTTTGGGTAATATTTATTATAACTACAGCCCGAAAGTTTGGCAAATGTCTTTTTTTAATGCTGCTATTTTATGACTTTCATAAATAAAATCTCTTCCTTGTACCTCTGGAGTTGTTTTAGTAGATTTTAATTTTGCTTGCTTTCGTCTATTTCAGCTTCTGATACCTAGTTTTGCCTTTTTTTTTACCTTCTTCCTCATTATTTGGTTTATTTTTTCTCCTGGCACTGATTGCGACCGAAGCTGGATTTATACCTGCACAGCCGAACAACACGAAGGCTCGCTCGTATTTTTTGTTTTTTGGAAGCAGAGGCTGTGTTAAAAATCTAAATGAAAAAGGAAAATAATATCAGCCAAGATATTTGATTTTATCATTGATACCGACGAGTTTTGTTTGCTCATTCCATCTTACTTTTGAGTATGGCCTCTGATTCCTTTCGAGGCCAGCTCTCTGTATACGATATACCCTTCTCAGTGCTGGCGATTGCACAAGGGCGAAGATCGAAAAATACTATTCCGTTGTCTCCAATGCCGTTTCGAGATTCAAAAGGGACTCCCAATAGCATTTCGAAGAGAGACCGTCGCGAGTAAAACAAATTCGTAGCCATCATACCGGATTAAGGAATACGAGTAATGTTAGTTTTAGAGATAAAATGAAAATGTATATCATTTTTATTTATTTATTTTTACAATAATTCTCTTTAAATGTGTTCTTTCATTACTTACATACGTTTTTGCCCTCCTACTTTTGCTAGAATAAATGCATTTTTTCCTGCTTATTTTAGTAGAAATAAATATCTTTTTGACTGCCTGTTTTAGGTAAATTAAATGCCTGAACGTACGAACTTTAATTATAACAAACGATACACGATATGGAGTGTGAAAACTATTACTTACCCCAATAATTCTGTGCATTACCACACTGACGATTTAATGGCCTAAGAAACTACATTCGATTATTTACCAACAAATGTTACATTGTCATAAGCATCGTACATAAAATATCTAAAATTATCCTTATGGACATGGCTTTAACGTAGACATTACGGCCTGAAACGCGAAGAAAACAATGGATGATTTATAGCTACAAAAATAATTTAAGTTCTCACTTATTAACTCCATTTAGAGTACATTTTTAATTCTCATTTTGAACAATATTGTCTTGTGCACGTGTATCAAATCCATCGTATTCGTATAAAATGTATATATCCGTTTGAATACTGTATCGAAGAGCATTGAAAATAGGAAGGACTTGAATCTGTCTCTTCTGTTTTACTAACTAAATATTTCAATCTGATGAATCATATTTTTTGCTATTTTCTCTTATAATTTGTTATTGGCTCAAATTCGGACATTAGTATAATTTGGAAATCAATGAGTATCAAAACTTCCTGGTACGATCTAATGAAATGAGATTATGTCGCACAATGTTGCATTATTGTTTTGTCACATTAAAAAAATATCGTTTTATTGAAAATAAACTTTTTTCTAAAAAATCGCATTGTTGCAGATGCTTCTCTGAGGTATCAAGTTTACAGAAGTCATGTTTTATGTGGATTCCCATACCAAAAACATCGTGGAGTGAATTGCTTCTGAAACCGATGATTTTGTCTGTTTACGAGCGCGTCAACTAATATGGTCATTAGTCCCGTAAGTGTAATGCATGTTTTATCCCCTGAGGTAGCGGTTTCTTTACCCTCCTGAATGGTAAGATCCAGCGCCGATCGATACATTGGCTTGCGGAATTTTTCTCATCAAGGTATCTCCCTCCAGCGGGGGGGGCCCACCCCAGCTGAGACAAGCTCTACGCTCCCGATATGTGTGGTAGTGCACTTTAGGTGTGTGTGTGTGTGTGTGTGTGTGTGTAATTAATGGATGAGAATAGGACAAGGATGAAGAAGGAAAGATCGCTCGCGCACTCAGTGGCCCGTTTGTTAGAGTACTGCTCCAGTGTTCGCCTTGTGTAGATCGGAGAAACCTACGAAGACTACCTATCAGAGCAGCCGGCCACTACAATTCTCTTTTAGACAGCGACTTAACTCAACCCAGCTACCTAACTATGAAATATTGAAAATCCTGCTACTGTTGTATTTTGAACCACGCGACCTCTTGGCCAGAAGCACTAACACTAGATCAGTTGACGCTCTGAGCCATCTCAGCTGGGCGGAGGATGTTCTATGTCAACGCATCTGTAGAGAGAAACGCTGTCTCCTTTTATAACCTCTGAAAGGGAGGATAAAGCTATTGACGAGGTGTCATATTTTCCAATTGAAAGACACAAGGCAAAGCCTTCAAAAAGAAATGTAAACTTACTTTACTGCACAACATAACTTCTATTCTATTGTCTATTGTATTAAAATTGCCAAAACGTCGAGTGGCACACGAAATGAATGAAGTTATTCAATTTTACATAGTATTAAAATGTTAAAACAACTACAATTCTTCGTTCGCGTTCTAGCGTAAAACATTCCTGCTGCACTAAAAAGGGATTGCAAGAAGATAAAATAGAAATTTAGGACATTTTCCAATGGCGTGAGACGACAAAAAAATACTTTAACTGAAGTGACTGTAAGTAAAGTTACTGGTATTATTTTAATTACATTTTAAACAAATACATTTCAAAATTTCTCTAACAAAGATCTCCGCCTTGATCGTGTTTTGTTTCGGCAATCTGTAGAACATATGCAGAGATACATTTGTTTCTGCGCAGTAAATATATTTTTTTATTTTTCTTCATTCCCTTATGTACACAAGTACGAGTATATAAATTATTAAAATTACGACTTGCAAGAGTAGATTTTTTAGAGTCCCATCATGTAGTAAAAACTAAAACTCGACTATGTCATTAGCTATTTTATTATTTCCCTAACCATGAGCACGTATTGCAAAGTTTATTAAGTGCTAACAAGTTCATTATATTTTTATCATATTTCAGTCGTCTGACTTAAAACATCCTGACGATAGAATTTGTTAAAATTCTGGATGATCGATTGCGAAATTAAGTGTAATTGTTACGGACAATATGATGAAACAGTCGTAACGCAAATTGTGCTGAAAAAACAGTATAATATAATCCACAGTTTCTTTTCTCTGAAGTTGGGAGGAACACTGCCACCTCCCCGGATATAGCATTCACAACCCTGACATGACACTGACCTAAGATGTTGGCATTCCTAGGGAAAAAAACCTCTTTGTTGGTGCAAAAAAATCCGTCAAAACAAGTTTTTTTCTAGAATTGTTCCAGAATAATTAGGAGGGTCTTCTTGAAATAGTCTATTCATATTTTCGAGAGAAATCGAATGAGCTGTTCACCAACTCTACAGGTGCCTTAAAAACAAATGCCGGGTGTTTAAAAAGCCAATATCAGGTTTCTTCTAAAATTTTCTCAATATTTTGGAAGGATCAGAAAAAAGATCAGTTCCCGGCCAGAAGCAATACGTGTCGAAAGACTTCTCAGTTGCATCGAATGATGGACCGGAAGATCCCTGACCATGAGTGCCGAACGGACACTCACCATACGCACTTACACACACACACATACACACACACACACACACACACTCAACACGGACACACTAGGTTACCCGGATACTATATGTAGGATAGGCCAGCGATTCCCCAATATAGTAAATTCATTGAATTGAATGACCTCATTAAGGATACTAATACGAGTGTAAATTATCAAATTTTGTTTTGAATAAATCAATTTATTTTGATGCAACGCTAGAAGATATAATAAAATTATTCAAGATACAGCCGTGTTTAATTTTTCGAAATGATTGGGATCCACAAAGTCTTTCGTCCTACAGTTTATAATTTCTAGATTTCTTCGAAACATTTTAATAAATAAAAATACTCGTTCGGAAAGCTGAATTAAAATTGGTCGGTTAAGTGTGCAGTAATTCGTCACTTTTGTTATGTAATGAATGTGTATATTTTGATTATTTTTTTCATTTCCTTACATCCGTAGCGTTACAATTTTTACAATATAAATGACGGATTAATTTGAGGTTATTACAGGATTACAACAAGTTTTTGAGAAGAATTGAATTGGAAACGCGGTTTTTTATTTCCCTGTATGTTGTATTGAGTCCTTATTTCTGTTTTGTAATAACAATATTATAAGTGTTTAAGGTTAATATTTTTGCTTATGAGTTGGGTTAATCAGTTTACGTTCTTTTTAGGCAATTTAAGAATATATTCACGTACGTGTTACCTTGTTAGTGATAGTTATGGAAAACTGCAATTATATAATTGAAACAAGTATGTGATTATTCATTTTTACGTTTCTTTTTTATTCTTTTGTGTTTCACACCTTCCACGTGGAAAAGCATAGGCGTGCTCTAAGGTAGATCATTTCATACGAACAGTGTGCATGTTGGTAAACCGGCGTCATTAGTCCTTGTATTATCTACTGCATCGTAGGATTCGGCGTCTTCGAAATATTTCGTCTACGAAGCTAAACGAATTAGATGCCAACCGATCAACAGTTCGTTCACGTGTTTGATTTGCCTTTATTTCGTGTCATCGCCTTACAAAGGTACGTCGGCGATTGCGACACCTGTTTTATAAAAGGCGGGCATTATTATCTACAACTTAATGCACCAAATCGAATAATTAATCATAAAATGCTTTCGCTTGTATCAGTATACGCAGTGTGTAATGAATATTTTTGGCTCATTATCGTAATATATCATAGATAGGCGATTGTCAGTTCCAATGCGGCGTCGGTTCTAACGCTGGCGTCGTTGGACAAATTCGTTTATTACGCTCCATTATGACACGGAGGTTAAGCGAATTCGAGATTCGCGGGTTTGTTTGGGTGACCGGCTAGAAACCCCGGGATCTAACGGCGTCGAGCCCCAGCCCGAAGAGATAAAAGGCACTGACTGACTGCGACGTGTCGAGACTTGACAAAGATAATAACGAGGATTTACTCCACCGCAAGCGCTCAACGCCCAATAAGGGTTTAAGAGATTTGTTGCATCAATGACGCTACAAATTAACAAAAAAATAAAAACATATGTATATAAATATACACACACATTATATGTATCTATACATACATTTTTCGGCTGACCATGAGCGCTACGAATTTCATCAAGGAAACGTATCAATTTTAGGGACGCACTTGGTGTGTTTTATTTTCAATGTTTTTTGAAGAGTGCGTTTTGGTAAAAGTAGTGGAGTGCGTATCTGGTAGAAGTAGACACCGACATCGATACCAGTAGGGTTGATACAAAACGGCCGACATGTGAGAAAAAAGGTCTGGGTGCGTTGCGGGCTGGGCAAGAAGAACGAGTGTGATTGGCGACTGAGTTTCAGGATGTGAAAATGTGTGGAAGAGATTAGAAGGAAAATATATTTATTTTGTTTTCTAAGAATGCTTTTTATTTTTGTTCGGTATTTACCTGAACTGCCAGCAAAAATATTGTAACTCGCGTGTTTATTTTTCACCACACAAGTTTCTCCTTGATTCCGGTTTTTTCGTGTAAACAATTATATTTTAAGTCCTTGGTCGTTAGGAGACGTATCTTCTTGCGATTGATTTTCGTAGCGTAAAAATGTCTCAGTACAAATATTTATCTCACGTAGGGAACCAGTCATGAGGAAAACGAAGTCCATTGGCGTCTGCTTTGCAAATTTGGTCAACTGCTTTTCGGAGTTTCCAGGACCCTCTGAGAGCGAAGTGGAGCCTTCTCACTCGCAATCGTATCACGACTGCTGGTCTCGGTAACATCGAGACATAAATGCAACAGGGAGGTTTTCTTAGGTGGACAACAGCAAGGAAAGGGTAAGAGGAAGCGGGAGAACATCGCAGATTTCGAGGTTGCTATCTTTTTTTAATGTACAATTTGCATCATGGCAACTCTCAGCATGGTATATAGAAAAGCAACATCCAGTATGAATATAAAGAAAAGTGACATTCAGTATGAATATACGAAAAGCAACTTCAGCATTGATAAATAGAAAAACAACTTTCAGCATAGATATAACGAAAATCAATTTCTAGAACGAATGTAGAGAAAATGCTTCTTTTTGTAGAAAAACATTATCATATTTGCAGAGGTTTGTGACTTTGGAGCACTCTAGAAGAACAATTTAGCAACAGAACACCAATTCAGCGAAAAACGTTGCAAACAAATGCTATCAGAACTAACGCCAACAAAGCCCCTGAAGGAACGAGCGCGACACGAAAGGGAGCTCGCAAATTATTTCACTTTATCGTTTCACTTCCATCATTTTTCAATCTTTCATATTTTTGTTCAGGTCCTTTAAAACGAAAAAAAAAGAAATTTTATTTCGGTCAATGACGGGTTGAAGCCCAGAAAAGCAGGCAAGAAGGGTGGTGGAGAATGCTTGTCTACACTTCGTCCCTACTTGCAAACTGGCAATAAAACCCTAAAGATTTCATCAACACTACGGCATTGTGCACGCTCGGTCAAAGCGGTCATCGGCGCCTCGCTTCCGGACCGCTCCGTTCTGTCTCTCGCCCGCGCCTTCGCCCTCGCCCGCGCCCGCGCCCGCGCTCTCGTCCTCCCCCACGGCTCATGCGCGCCCCGCTGCCGGCGGCGGCGGCGGCGGCGCGCCAGCCACCCCACGCCGCGCCACGCCGCCTGCCCCACGCCGGCCGCGCGGTCCATGCCCCGCCGTCTCTCATTCCTCCCTGACGCCTGCCTCCCTCAGCATGCGGGCGCCCGGCCGCACCCCGTCAACAGGTACTTCGCCACGCGCGGCGCGGCGCGACGCGGCGCGGCGCCACCGCTGCTGCACGCTCTCTCACCCTCGGCGTCGCGCTCGAATCACGCCTCCTGCCCTCCCGCACGCTTCCAGGGCCTTCTCGCTGCGCTGTCAGTGGGGCGTGTTCCTTCATTTTGGGCGTTACGTCAGAATTGTTAGCGTAACATTGTTAATACAGAATGTTTGGTGAAGATTATTAGTGCAGAATTTTTGGCGTAATAATTTTCGCGAAGCTGTTTTCTCGTAGCACTGTGGGAGAAACGTTTTACTTGTAGCAATTGTGGGTGGTACTTTGTAATGACGCCTGCTCTCCCGCACGCTTCTTGAACGAACGTTTCTCGCGGTTTTAGACAGTGGAGCGTTTTAATACATTTTTGGTGTAAAATTGTTGGCGCAGAATTTTTAGCGTAATAATTTTCGCGGAGCTGTTTCCTCGTAGCACTTTTGGAGAAACGTTTTACTTGTAGCAATTGTCGGTGGTGCTTTGTAATGACGCCTGCTCTCCCGCACGCGTCTTGGACGAACGTTTCTCGCTGTTTTAGATAGTGGAGCGTTAATACATTTTTGGTGTAAAATTGTTGGCGCAGAATTTTTGGCGTAATATTTTTCGCGCATCTCTTTTCTCGGGTGGATTGTGCTCTCTAATAACGCATGCTCTTCCGCATGCTTTCTGAAATTATTTTCTTCGCACAGAATTTTTGGAGTAATATATCTCGCAGACTTTCGTTATAGGATTTTTGTCATAACAATTTTGACGCACCCTTTTTCAGCACAGCAATTTTGATGTAGCTTTTCGTGTAGAATTTCCCACGCTGCAATTGTAGAGTAGAATTGCTGTCGTTTCAGTTGTAACATATAGATTCCATTGCAGTACTGAATTGAATAATTTGTGTACCACATTTTTAGGGCACCCCCCCCCCCCCAATATTTAGTGCAGTGTTTTTGGTGCAGAAACCTTTGAACAGCTTTCCAGCTGAGCATTTGTTTCGTCACATATTCGGCTTAGCGTTCTTGGCGCAGTACGTTTATTATATTGTTTTGGCGCATACTTTTAAAGCAGCGTTTTGGACCGAGCATTCTGGTAAACCATTTTTGGAAGACAATTTTCCTAACAGTATTTTTGATATCCAGATTTTGATGCAGTATTTTGGTGTAGCGAGTTTGGTGCAGAATTTTGCCGCAGCATTTTTGACACAACTTTTTTTTATTTAGTATTTTTGGCGTGGCATATTGATGAGATGCTTCATATTTGGTGTAATATTTTCTGATGAGTTTTTAGAATCAAAATAAAAAGTTCTGCATTCAGTTACTTCATATCGATAACTAAATTTAAAATATATGAAGTGGGGTTTTGTAATTAAGAGAATAAAGTTTGTTTTCAATCCTCAACATGACAAGTTCCTTCTCACCCTCAATTCGTCATTGGGGATTGAGTTGTTATTTCTATTAAAGAGAGACGTTTATTAAATTAGTGTTGTGGATTCATCTCAGTTATTTCCTCCGTTCTGCCAATGAGATATATTAGAGAGTTATTTCGTCTAATGGTTCTGTGTACTTAACAATTGTTGCAAAATTACCAGCGATATTCCATTGCCGAAGGGGAATTTTCTAATGTGTCATCTCTGCTACATAAGGTGCGATTATAATTTACTGAATATAATTATGTTAAAAAATATTTTTTTTCCAAAATTTCATTAGTGTACGTGTATTACTTTATGAAATGTGCTGATTATTTCAGGATGTATATCAATTGAGGTACTCTAATGGCAAAGACAGCATTTGTGCAGTGGTAGCAATACTGTGAAGGAGACGGACAGATTGAACAGGCGTAATGTGTGCGAGGCGATAATGCATTTTCATTTGTTTCGTGGTGAAATGGCGAGTGGCGATTGTTTCGCTCGTGCATACTGCCGTAATTTGTTTACGCGATAAATGAAGCAATTTATTTATGCATTCTTCCTCCTCGTGCTATTCGTTGCACTGTGCGACAACCCATTGACGTACTAATCGCGTGATATTGCACCCCTTTTATCTCTCTTATCGTAAAAGAGCTCGCGTAAAAAATCCTCTCTACGTAAAATTTGGATGTGTTTTTTGGTGTTGCTGCTACTCTGTTGAGTAATATGGAAAGTATGATTTCGCTTAATCCTTTACCCACACATCGTGTAAATACACTTCTGCATTAAGAGCTGTTTTTTTGTGTTTAAAGATTTCTGGTATTGAGAAAGCACACAATAATTTATTGAACATCTTCCATTACATTTCTCATACGCCTCTAGCTAAAGATCTGACGTCCTGATAATTCATCATGCTGTATTAAACAACGCCGCCTGTACCGATAGACGTCGCCGGCAGCGCCGAGCAACAGTGCTGTCGCGTGGCAGCAATGCGGGTCTCCAGGAACACAAATATTGGGGTGTAACAATGGTGGGGCAACACCTTAGGATCACGAAATCTCCTATCGTTTTTCGCGGTTGCTCAAAAGTGTGCGTGTAAACGTTTATAGGAAACTCTCTAGTGGTTTAAAAGTGTTTGTGGAAATAACCCCACACGTGCGTACCTACCTACATACATCCGTTTGTATCTATTAAGATTGTACACTTTATATATTTGTTTTATTCGTTCTGTGTTTTATTAAAATTTTATTTCCAGGTCATGAAATGCATTTTCAGCTTATTTCGAGTGTTGTGTCACTCTTTGTTAACTGTGTTGATGCAACAAAGACTTAAGTCTCTAAATAATGAAGGAGGCCATTCGATTTTGAAGGGATTGCATGAGTTAGTGAAATTGGGACCTGATCTTTCTTTTCAACAGACTTGTGCGCATCAAGTAATTTAAGCGTTTCTTGGTTTCTTTTCGTTTTTCATCCGAGTCATGTTATTTATAAGAGAATCGGAAACTGCAACTTCGTAGAGCATTCCCTGTACAGGTTTTGGATTCAATTAAACTAGGTTTAATTAAGTTGATTTCTTCCACTCTATTCACAATATCCCGGAAGTAAGGAGCGAAGCGAACTAAAAGGGAATTCCGCTCTTATAAGATTAGATTTCCCAACTTAAATGGTAAAAACTTTTCTTCTATGCGCTTTTTGCCCGTTCGATAGATGTCTTATAACTCAAATAAATTGCCTTCAAAGTTGGGCTTGGGAATTCTAACAAAAGGGTTCAAATTTTCCAACGCCAATGTCATTATCGAATGTTTCACGGACAAAGTACTTCGAAAGCTTTTCTCACCTTAGCGTGTTATTCCATTTCAGTGGGAAATGGATGCATTTTAAAATTAGAATCTCTCTCTTTTCCCTGATACTTGAGGTGAATGAGCATTTTCATAAAACCACTATCATAAAAATACAGACGAAGAATAATTAGAGAAGTAATCTATGTATAAACCCTTATAATTTTTTGAGTCTTAAAACATAAATAACTATTACTTTATTATCAGTTATACGTTTTAATACTACTACATTTTATATTTATTTCTGAATGATGTTGCTTTTGTTGGAATAGTCAAAATTATCAAATTAAATTTGATATGATGTTTGAAAGATGATGTTTCCTTTATTTCAATACTGACTGCGATTACATTATTGTTTCCATATCATTCTTTTATTTCTTTCAGAATCGAATTTCATGGAAGCGTAGTCATTTGAAGATGTTCATGGAGTTCTCTCCCCATTTTGCCCCAAGTCTCGAGATCATTAGTACCAGTTAACGCTTGTCGTACATGCAAAACTGTATTTTTTCCTAATTTTAATGATTCATATTTACTTATTTGCCAATTAACTAGATGTTAACATGATTCGGTTTGTCTTTTCATATTTCCCTCTCAGAATTCACTTTCAGAATTCCCTCCATAAGAGAATGTGTGGCATCATTCTACTGTTTTCATATTTTCCTCGTTCCTCTCGATCCAAGCAAGTTATGAAACGTTAGAACTCCGTATCGAATGCAATAGCAAGTACAAGCAAGAACGTACCAGTAAAAAATACACCTAATTTACGACAATTGTTTTTACTTCTTGATTAAATAATTCATTTGACAAATCTGAATCAGTCCTGGCAATTACAAGAAAAGAGCACGAACTTTCAGCTTGCAGGACGCCTACTATCACTTGCCACAGCAAAGGAGGAGATGAATCCGTACGCGTATCTATTTTGATGAGATCACTTACTCGGTTTTTGAATGTTGGTTGGCGCCTGAAGATAAACACAGCCCGCCACACTTGCGGGGTCATGTCCAGAGAATTTGTGAGTACGTCGAACCGTTGTCAACAGCAACTATCCAGCTCATGAAGCACGAGACAACTTAATAAATGTTGGAGAAGCTCGATGTTTTCGGGGTTACATATACGAGAACATAAAAAAATTAAGACTGCGGGCACCCACACTTCTTTTGATCCTAACAATTTGATCGGATAACATACAAGTAGACATCCCAATTCCCCGAACCAAAAATGATTCACCGTGTTCACATGCGATTTGCTTTCTTTAGTTATTTTAGAGATTTGCTGCACCGTCGACACGAGCCAGAGTGCTGGGTTGAACTCAACCAAAAATTGGGAGTGTTGTAACGGCTGGCAGCTCTAATCGGCAGTTTTCCGTGGTTTATCCGATAAATACCAGGCGAATGCCTGAGAAGTAGTCTAAAACTGGACAGGGAGCGCCGCGATTTTTCCTCCTCGTTCCCTTCTCACCCCTTTCAAACATGTACTCTTGCAGGCACTACACTACCAGACATGTCTGGAGACGAGTCGGGATATTAGAGCTCGACCCGGGTGAGGCGATGACCCTCTGAGGGAGATACTGGGAGGGGGAAATCCGCATGCCGACGTGAAGGTCGGAATAGCCGTCCAGCGTGAGAGGAACACCGCCTCTTCCCGGTATACAATAAGCACTTTCGGTCCCAGTGACTTTGGTAGTTGACGCTCCCTGGCTTAACCCACTTATCCGAATCTTATTTGGTGTCCTGCATTACTATACCAGTCAAATCGAGGAAATAGATGGGAGCAAAATAACGGACGTCATGTGTCGAAACGAGTGTGTGCTAAGCTTGACATAACTGCCATTTTTAAATCCACATTTTGATTTTTGAGATTTTAACGTCTAAACCAGACCTGCAGTGGAACATTTTCTTGTAAATCCGATTGAGAAACCGTCCGTGGCTGCTGTACTGATGGCGCGTGTTGTCCGCAGGGCCGCGCCGGCCATGGCGACCTCGTGCGTCGCCGCCGCCTCCGCTGCCGCCGCTGCTGGCGCCCCTGCTGGCGCTGGTCGTCGTCGCAGCCACCCGCTGCCCCTCGGCCAGCGCGCTCAGTGAGTATCGATGTTGCTACGGTATTTTAATCGCCGTTTACCGCCCTCCCGCTTCGATGAATGCATGTATGTATGCAGATACAATAATGCTGCGCAAACAGGATCTGGGGAGGCTCGCGGTGGGGTTGGACATACGTTCGCGGGACCAGCGCCTGGCTGGGTGTGGGAGACCACCCATCCGCACTGGCCTCCCGTTCAGGCCCATTGGGCCCGCTACGCTCCGCCCCACCCCGCCCCTCCGCTCCCCTCCCTGCCCCATCCCCGTTCCCCGCCCCTCCTCTCCCCTCCCCGCCCCTCCCTTCCTCTCCCCTCCCCGCCCCACCCCGTTCCCTCCCTCGCCCCGGGGTCCAATCTGCTCTGCTCCTCCCTCAACGCCTCTCCACCGTGTCGTGTCCTGCCGCCCCTGATCTGCCCGCTGCTCCTGTCGTGCTTCACAGCTACCTCGCTCCGCTGCACTCTTCCCAGTTCGGCCTGTTCCGCCCACGCCGCCCCTCCTGCTTCACCCCTCCCCGCTCCGCATCGCGACACCGCACCGTTACACCCCCCGCGCGATGTGCGTGTGGAGGCGGTCGCGTCGGGGCCCTTTGCGCTCGCGGTGAACCTCTCTGCGCCCGAGAATCCATCGACGGTGCACGCGTCGTTAGCTAAAACGACAAAAATGAAGAAAGAAAAAAAATGAAAATTCTCTCCCTTCTGTTTGAATTCCGAAGTAAATTTCGTTGTTTCACTAAGGCGGCTCCTATTTTGGAAAACTGCATAAAATCGTTTTCCGTAACCCATATCAGTCATGCACCGTAGCACCCACACTATCGTGTGCTTGTGTATCTTAAATATTCCAATGCAAAAAATAATTTGATGCCTTTTAATTTTCATAATTTTGTACTTTTGAATAACTATCAATAATAAAATATCTGAGACCATGGCAATTTTACGTATAACAAGGGTCGTATTCTTTAACAAATTTCAATTATGTACGGTTTGTTGAAGAGTATTTTAACTGTTTTCGTTTCATACGGGAATATAATATACATGGTGGGAAATACAAAGAAATATAGTGTGGCGCAAGGGTAAATGTAGGTTGGAACGCACCATGCATGTTTAATAACGTCTCCATTTCTACACGTGACACATACGTGATTTAGTAAAGACTTCTCTCTACACAATGATATCAAACCAAGGTGAAAAGATATGCAAGGTATTATTTCAACACGTAAATAATTTTCACGTCAGAGAGAGTGGTCGAGTTGCGACATTCTTCTGTTTTGCTGTCCTGGTCTCTTCACGCAATTTCTGGATGCAAAGTGTCGAAGGAAAGAGCTTCATAACAGAGAAATAATAACATTACTGTAAAAAATTACTCTCTTTTAAGAATTACATCTCATGGCGAGCGCAAATTTCAATTTGATGGATTTAGCAGATCAAACGAGACTACACCTGGTTCGATAAACGCAGCCGAGCTACGATTCTGTGAGCCGCGCATGAGGTTAAATTTTGTTCTAATTGTGTCATGCGTGGGGCACCGACGGCGGCCTCCGCGCAAGACACCTGCGCACTCTAGTGAAGACTTTTCTCTATAAAAATGATTTCACTGTATGGTTCGTTATAAGCGATTTTTGAATTTCGTTACGTGCGGTTTTACGGAGAGAACCCTTCCTCTACAGACAGATTTTAGCAATGTCACATCACTGTAAAAAATGTATTGTGTTTAATACCAACCAAAATTATATTAGTAATTTAGTGTATTTCAGTAATGTGTTGTTATACAAATGTTCACTGTGTTTAACCGATTTCAATCGTATTGATGATTTATCGGTGAATGGAAATCGTGTAATGTTTCATTTTCTGTCACTGAACATGTAGTTAAAACACCAATTTCAGATCTGTCAAAAATGTTCTAAACTTCACCCTCGATTTCGGAAAAATGTGGTTTGAAATCCTAAAGGATCCACAATGGGAAGCCGAAATTTTGTTTTGGGTGTCTGTTGCGGAACTGACGTGTTTGTAACTCGTTTACAGATACGATAGCGTTCTGTAGAAGAAATCCTGAAGACAAAGAATTTAAAGTCGGTCATATACTGAAAGCAGCCACAAACAACTCTTACAAATATATTATTGTTGTCCGATTCGAGTCACTTAATTTTTTTTTGTCCTTAGGCAGTTCTGTGGGGCAAAATGATATCCCATTCTGTTATGTAGTTCGAGTATTTAATAATGTTAAATACATTAATAAATTTTTAATTTTAATAGTAAAAGTATTTAATAAATGTTAAAAATACATTGTTTAAATTTTCATTTCTCACTAGTTTTGGTAGAATTTTTTATTTAGAGTAATTTCAAGTGGAGTTGCGTTTCTCCTAATTCAATTCTATAGTCGGTCGGAAATTTCATATCTGGATTTCGTTCCCAAAACATATTAGCTTTTCTGTTCCACCTGACGTATCGTTTATCAAATAGTTTCTCTTTTTCACGAAAAAAATTAATTGAAACTTCACTTACCTATCAGCACGTGTTTCGTTGATTCGTGAAACCGATTTCAATGTGCACAGATTGCACTTCTCCCCGTAGTACGTGACCCATTTTTTTATGTTAAATAAAAATGTCTGCACCGACCTGGATAGCCGTGGTCGCTAAGACTGAAGGGCCGTAGCTGCCTTGGCTTGAAGGGTCGCGAGTTCGAATTCCCCGGGCATGGATGTGTGTGTATTGTTAGTATAAGTTCCCCTACCGTTACCCCAAAGTTAAAAGTTACTTTGGTCGCTATATGATCGTGCAGTTGGAAACCGACCTGCAAAATCGAGTTGTCGTAAAATGGCCATTTCTCGTTTCTTTTATTGCATTTTGCAAAGAAATTCCAAGTAAATGATGACAAGTCTTCCATGTCATATTTCCACCGTGTGACGTGCAATCGGTGAAAATATTTGAATGTGCTGACATTTTTGTATTACTTGGAATTTTGGTACGAATATTCACGGAGAGCAAATTCAATTATCGACAAGATGTCATCGGTGTGTATACGTGAGTATGCATAAGGACTTCGACTGGGTGGGTGGATGCAAGCGCTTTGACATTTGCACACGTTCGCGCATTCATATATGTATATGCATACATAGATGCATGTATGCTATTTCTGCAACATTTTCATTCTACTTGACAAAATTAAAATTTTGTCGTTACGTTATGGGTTCGGGACAATATAATTACTGTTAGCCAACGTATATATTTAACCATTGGAATTCTTGCCACGTGTATTTAACTACTAAGAGTAAACTTAAAGGAAATACTTCCATTCGTAAAAGAATACAAAAAATTGTCGAAATATATACCGTTAGGTTCCGAACTTTTCGTAGCATTGAAGTTAAAAAAAATGAGGTCACAAAATATACCCAACTGAAATGCATTTTTTTTCTCGCAGAGAAATAGATGACTCGGTGTTCGAACTGAGATCTAACACAGAGGCGTGGTCACCAACAAAAATGGCTGTCTTAATCAAGCATATCAGTGTTGACATTTATTGAATGTATCGAAAATATTTTTGTAATTAAAAAATGGAAGATTTAAAATATTTTGTTACTATTTAAAAATCTACCATTAAGATCTATGTCTTAATGAAACTGTAAAATCTGTGATTTCAATTGTAATAATAATAACAACTCCAATAATGATAATGATAATAATGATGATGATGATAATAATAATAATAATAATGATAATGATAATAATAATAATGATAATGATAATAATAATAATAATAATGATAATGATAATAATAATAATGATAATGATAATAATAATAATAATAATAATAATAATAATAATAATAATAATAATAATAATAATAATAATAATAATAATAATAATAATAATAATAATAATAATAATAATAATAATAATAATAATTGCGGGTTCGAGTCCTGCCTCGGGCATGGGTGCGTTTGTGTATGTCTGTATGTTTGTGTCGTCCATTCTTCCTTCTTTATCATCATTCCATATACCATACCTCCAGGGCTAGCGGATGGTGGATAAAATTTGGATTCAGCATAATACTGATCGCCCTCCAGAAAGGAGACACACACTTGCCACGCGATAAATGTAACTGAGCCTCGGTAAGTCCAGGAGCAGGTATGGTCTGCGTGGTCCTAGCTGGCCAATTTGCGACAAAAAAATAAAATAAAATAAAGAGTGAGGTACTATTGATTCTGGACGCGTCAACTAAGTCATTAGTACGATAGAGGGAGGGAGAGAACGGTGTTCTCGTTGCTGGAACGCTCGACTGGTGCCGAGCTACATGTTGGCTTGCTGGCTTTTCCCTTTGCCGATGTCTCCTCCAGCGGGGCACCGTGCCAGCCGTGCACGCGAGAGCAAGGGGGATTTGCGACATTAGTTACGTAAGTGAGTCCAATTAAACCACTGTTTGAAGGAGATTTCTGGTGACAGATTTCTAATTCCCGGATTTGAATGAACCACATTTAAGATGAAACAAACTTGAAAAAAATTTAGGGGCCCACTGGAGTCTTAGTCTATATTTCTTAACGTTATGCTTAACCTACAAAATGACACCTTTCTGGGCCTTTGGATGTTTGGATTTCCTCGGAACTGAGGCTCTTAAGCACAGGTATTCTGTAACGAACAGACTATGTGAAATTAAATTGACTGATTTTCTGTGCAATTTAAGCGCACGGGTCTACGCCTTTCTGTTTGTTAATAACGCTTAGCAATATTAAATTTTTTATCGTCGCAGAGACCCAGGCCAAAAGTTAAAGCGCAATGTTCGCGGCATGTCGATTGGAAGTTGGGTTCAAATGTGAAGCTATTTTCACTTTAAAAAATGGTTTCCAAAGCACAAAATGTTTTCGTGTGTGCAGGTAGTTATAAAATGAATTTGAAAGAATATTAAAAGTTGATCAATTTGCTTCCCTTCTCCGCTTGTTCTTTTTTTAAACCGCATTTGCAACACCATTGGCCATGACTACATACTTACGGAGGTAAAACTTTCTGTCTCGTAGCTCGTAGCGCATGGGGAGGAGCAGCCAATACGAGGCGCCCATATTAATGTGCGAACTCTGTGGATAAGGTGAGCAAAGAAACCACATTACGAACTGAAACACATTATCACCCCGCAGTCATAACGTAACCAAAGTCTTGGAAAGTTTGAAAACTCGTTCCCTGCATTTAAGCCTGCCTTTCAGTATTCAGAGCGCGTGTGCAACTTGCTGTGTCCGTCAATAATGCCCGCAGTATTTTTTTATTCGGGCCGAGCCCCAGAGAGGACCAGTGACGCCGCTTTCGCGCTTTTATTAATTTTGCGTCGGCCCAGCGGCGGGCGCGCGGAGTTGCTGAAAAGCTTTCGCTACGCGGAATATCAAACGACTCCTGGCCTGCTCTCGGGATTCGGTCCGCCACGGAGTGCACTTCAAGTGACCCGTTCGCCGCGGCCGCGTCTTTCACGGAGCAGCTGATGGACTCCCGCGAGAAAGGTCCGCTGCATCGCTTCGGAATATTCAGATTTTCATTGCGGGGTATTGGCGAAATTACTTGAATGGAGAAGGAACAAACGCGCAGGGAATGGAATGATTGAGTGGACAGCTGAATTCATTTAAGGGAAGCTGATGAGTTACAAAGGAAATAAACATTTCTGTCCATCACATCCTTTCAGAGTATTTCGCAATGATCATTGATTTCTATGAGGATATTTTTGAATTTATAAATATTAACCACGTGAAAAAAGGTTATCGGAACGCAGAATTACTTCTAATTCAAGACATGCTTATTGCGATTAATTATTAGCGCAAAATACGAGGTATGTTTTGCGGTATTAAAATTCTGTTCAGCAATTAGTAAGATAAAGATAGAAATACACAATTTCCTAATCCCAGGAAATGCAATGGTAATGTGCAATCGCTTGACTAAATACAAAAATACATTCAATGAAGTTTTTGAACTATAATTTACCTGCGGGCACTTATGCCCCGGAGGTAGTTGATAACAGATTTGAAGGTACTCTTAGGCCCTTCTCCAGATGTCTTTATAACTGCGACTGTCTCTTTGACACGGATTCACTCCGTTCCCACGAAGAATAATCACCACTTAAAATACTTCCATCCGCCAAGTCTTATCTTGCCCCCCCTTCCCTCTCGCTTTTTCGCTCACTCTCACTCTCTCGCTCTCTCCCTCTCCTCATTCCAAAAACTTCCTTCGATTCGCGACCGCCTTAAAAAAAACCACACAGGGAGAACCGTTTCGATTTCGTCGAAGCAGAAACGGCGGAGAAAACTTACGGGTCGTCCTGAGGCGCAACTGGTAGGACGCAGAAAAATTTCCGGAGCCGCCCCCCCCCCCCCCCGCCGCCGAGGCAGAAGTTGCTCGTTATCTACGGTTCCTCGAGGCAGCGAGCGGGCGACGTGGAGGGCGCCGCGCCCGAAGCCCTCGCGAGGCCCGCCGGGCATTGTCCGCAAGTGGATCTCGGATTCGGAGCCGGCGTCACGTGTGCCGAGGACTGGCTCGCGTGTGTGCGTAGGCTGGAGTGGCCCTGAAGGGATGCTGTGGAGCGATCCGGTTCTCGTTATGTGGTTGGGAATGAGGGAGTGTTATTGATTTAGATTATGTGAAGCACTTTAAATGGTGGTTGAGATCAGGAGCGGGACTGATTATCTTTGTTGCTTCTTTGGTTGTATTCAAAATATTTGTTGTCATGTTTTTCTTCGTTCCGATGTACACGTTTTGTTTGCGTTCATCTTGAATTTGACCGCGAATTGTAGACATTTATTGCTGTTTATTATGTGTGCAACCATGTTGTTAGTTAAGTCAGTGCAAAGGCTTGACGAGCAGAGGTTCGTATTTTTCTTGGGGTACTATAACTTTTCTATTTGCGATTCTGCTTGTAAAACTACATTGTGCAATAAATGTTTCAATGCGAGGTTTACTACAAACGCCAGAGCAACTATTTCCGTCCAGGATTCCGAGAAGTCTTAGAGTTAAAGTCCTAACGGTGGCGGATATTAGACACGAGCTGAATAGCTGCGTCGAACTCTGACACAATCTTGAGAAGAACTGTAGCTGCCGGCTGCTCTTGAAATACGGTGGAAACTGACATGTCCATAGTTTTTCCGATCAATACTAGGCAAATGCAAACAGGCGAACAATAAGTTTGTCTAATTACTCAAAATAAATACTCAATAGACTCAAATAAACAAAACACCGAAGCAGTACCCTAACAAACAGGCCACGAACTGCGCGCTATTTTTTCTTCCTCTTCCTTGTTCTTTCCCCACCCATTATTTACACACTGACATGCACTACACTACCACACATGACGGTATTCGGGAGCTTAGAGCTGTATTTAGGGTCCCAATGTTTAAATCGGATGGTAACTCATCTTGCGTGCGAGGAATACGCTTTCAGTCACGATAAGACATTACCACAGCTGTGAGACGTGGAAGCCTAATATCTTAGAGAAGCTGCGAGTGTTTGGCGCCATCCACTTAGTTGGCAGTGTCAGGTGATTAGTCGGGAGACTACATCGAATGACTGTACAGGCCAGTCCTACGGGTGTGTGATTTCTAGAACGAAATTAGTGGATTACGCACTTTAGTCTCGAACAGGTGATGGATATCTGCTGTTTTAATTTTTCTCTAAACTGATTCAGACCTCCATATTATTGTAATTTTATAACTTAAATTATAGCACCTAGTGTGACATTTCAATTATATATTAAAACATTTTGTCTGATCTGCATTTTCCAAAAAAATAGTTGTCATGACTTTCGCGTATGTGAGCTTTCCATAAGAAAGCTTCTTGGCTTACATGTGCACAGCGAGCTATTCTAGCACTCCTAATGCTTCCGATCAGTCGTGAAACCTGTTAAATACTCATTATTTTGCAATTTGATTATCAAGTGTATTTATTTGGTTTCCTTATTCCAGTTTATCATTCATTTGAGCTTTGTTTTCTTTCGAAAATACTGTCCAGTGTTGCACTCACTATTTACTATTCTTACTACTAAAAAAAATTCGATTATTGTAATGGAAACGGTTTGCAAATCTTGTTTATTTTGAAATGTGGCGGAAAATTTTTTATATATATATATATATATATATATATATATATATATATATATTGAATTGAATTGGCCTTATTTTACGTGGCGAGACTCGGGCCATCAGGCCCGCTCTTCCGTCTGACCACGCAAATTTCGCTACGCTCCTTTCATCAACTAGCAGAGAAAGGAGGTATTTCTTGGGCGAGGAACAGGCGATTTGAATTTAGCTCAGAGGCGTCATTTAGGCTTGAGGATCTTTTACATGCAAGTAAATCTACTAACATGGGACAGCCGGCTTTACTTCCCTCCGAAGGAAGGCGTACGAAGGATTTTGTCGCCCTAAAAATCCACGGCTTCGATCGGGTTTGAACCCGCGAGCTTGGGTATAACAGTCCGGTACGCTAACCGTCACACCATCGCCGCATATAATCTTTTGCAGATATCAGCATTTAGTTGTTTACATATCGTGGAAGTCCATTAAAAAAAACAAACTTTTTTCTGCACTGTTTCTTAAGAATAATAATTCTGAAGCGCTTCATTATTACAAAAGAAAGAATGTAGTGAGATTATGTTTCAATAATTTTGTTTCTTCGTGATTCATTTGATCAGTCAGTGCTGCATAATTCATTAAAAGAATCACTGTTATATGAATTGGATTATAAATTACAAGAGTCAGGACCTACCGAATGATTCTTGGTGACAAATAACAAGCTATAAAGAAAAAAATATATTTTATATTTATTCTCTGTGCACCAGGCAAATTTGAAAAGTATCTCATTAAACGTAATGAAAACTACATTGCATTACAATTGCATTTAAAAAATTGAGTTCCAATGTTTTCGAGTCAATGAATGCGTAAAACCTTACAGAGAGCTTTTAATTTACAATTAGCTTGTTGATTTGGTCATACGATAAAGTGATAACAGTGTTTAAATTATTTATGTACCGAAATCATTGTAATTAAAAAAGTTTAGTTCCAAGGATAGAGGATAGGGCAAGAGCTCGATTCATGCATAGTTAACATAGATTGCTAGGGACAGTGGATTCAGACACAATATATTTGCCTGTGGTCCACTGTAAATGCAATGCGTTATTTGTATGTTCGTCAGGTATGACATAACACACAACTTTGAGCGACACGTATCAAAAACGAGGATTTTGTGATTATGTTGAATACTGTCGAAAAATAAAGGAGACAGGTAGGGTCATTGCTAATGAATGAAAATGTGAAATATTCGTGTCAACAATTCGTATCTCATAGTTAGCTTTTGCGCTGATGATTTCATTCTTGTTCAGTATATGTCTTTTAATTTATTTTGTTTTTATTTGAGAGCTGAAGTACCCTACTAACCCAAAGAATAATACGGAAGTAAAGATGCAAGATTCGCTTTCTTCACTTACATATATTCTCGTCTTGCAAACAGTTATAGCAGGTTATAGGCATTGATATTTTCTCGACCGACGAATACATCACAGAATGCTCTTGCTCTTGAATTTAAATTCTAGCCGCGACAGGCCGCTTTAAGAAACGACAAACCACCATTATGTTTACATTATCCCTCATCTTTGAGCATATTTTCGTAATATCACTACCACCTGATAGATTGGAGGCGTACCTCCCAGAGAAAACGCGTGGAATCTGGAAGTTCTGCGGTGGGGGTGGACCAGCGTAGAGGGAGCGGTGCACTGCGTGGCGGAATGGGCGTGGTGTGGCGGGGCGTGGAAGGGCAGGGCGACGCGGGCCGGGCCGAAGTGGGTGGGCAAAGATGAGGAAGGAAGGAGCGGGGTGGAGCGGGCAGCACCAGGACGCCGAGGTCCGAGGCGGATCGATTCGCTGGTTTTCCGTGATTCCGAGCTCATCAACTGCTATGGTCATTATTCCCGTAAGTGTAATTCATGTTTTATCACGGGAGATAGCAGTGTTGTTCTCCAGCTGGATGACGAGATCCGGCGCCGACATGCATGCCGACGTAAGGGATTTTCCCCACCCAGGTATTTACCACCAGCGCCGCACCCTCCCAGCCGAGGTAAGCTCTAAGTTCGCTCGGCATGTGTAGTAGTGTAGTGCATGTAATTGTGTGTGTAAGTAAAGGGTGAAGACAGGACAAGGAACAGAAAGGAAAGATCACGCGCGGTCCATGGTCCGTTTGCTAGGGTACTATTCCGGCATTCGCCTGTCGGATGGGAAAACCACGGTAAACTACGGATCAGAGCAGCCGTCCGCTAGAATTCTCCTCCAGACAGCGACTGAAATCGATGTAGCTATCTATCTAACTGGTGTTGAAAGCCGTGCCACCGTCGGAACTCGTTAGTAGGAGCTCCCGCTCAGAGGCAACGGTTGAAGCCTCGAGCCACCTCAGCCGGTGGGAGCGGGGCGTGCTACGCGGTCTGCGAGGGCTGCGGGGCAGATGGGGAGCAGACGCTGGGCGCGTCGCCGGGCCGCCTCGGGGCTCGCTGGAGGCCTCCAGGGACAGGGACAGCACTTGGGAGCGCGGCCGCGCCTCTCCGACTCCATTGATTTGCCCATGCATGTCTCGCGGCGCGGCGCGGCGCGGCGCGGGTCGCCCGCCGCCCGCTGCCCGCCGCGCCCCGGGGGCCACGGCGGTCCCTGAAGACCGGTCCTCGGAATCGCGCCGCCTCTCCGCTCCTGCCCCCCACCCTCCCCCGGCCGTGGGTGGGGTGTATGAATGGTCGCTTGTTTGGGAAATAGAGATATGAGCTCTAGGGACCACGGACTTTAAAAATACCGAGATTTTCATGTTTGTCGGCTTCCTGACAAATGGGTGTAAATAAGATGGGGGAAATGTTGGCAAGTTGGCTATACTGTGATATAATATGTCGGCAATCGGTAGTGTAATGATAAGTATACGGCTGTTATATCCAGGTTCGCGAGTTCAAATCGGATCGAAGTCTTTGGATTTCCTTCGTTCGCCTTCCTTCGGAGGGGAAGTAAAGCTGACCGTCACCTGTTATAGATTTACTGCACGTAAAACATCTGAAGCCTAAAAAAATATCTTGAGCTAAATTCTAATCCCTTTCCTTGCCCAAGGTATACTTTCTTTCGCTGCTAGATGGCGAAAGAAGCATATCGGTCAGACGGAAAAGTAAGCCTGATGGCCTGAGCCTTGTCATGAAAATAAGACATAATTCAGATAATTGAAATCGTACTCTTAAAGAATTTTTTAAATTTAATTTCCTTTTAAAGTCTGTTTTTCAACATGTGCCAAAAGTACCAGGTACCAAAATTACCCCCAAATAACGGACCTTCGAGTCTCAGTTGTTCACACCCACTTACTCACATACAGAATGCAGCTGGCCTTTGTGGCGGAAGGTATTAAACTACTTCATCATTACGACGACTTTTACTTCCCAAACGCAATTAACTTTCAATCCTTCCGTGGAATCCTGCGTTTCTTCGGCTCTGGTTGTGCTAGAATGGCGGGATTTGGTCACGAGGCGTAGTGCGCGAATGTAGAGCGCGCCGCCTGCGGTTATTCTATGGATTTTTGCCACGAGATCATTCTTTGTTCTTTCGAGATAGGGAATCGCAGAGCTGCCGCAGAGGTGGACGCGGAAGGTCGGTGGAGTCGGGCCGTGAAACAAAGAAATCGCAGAGGTCAGAGTGCATTAAATTAAAGGTAGAATATGGCCGAAGTCGTAAAATTGTTCGCTATCTCTACTGCTACATTTGCGCCGATTCATGAACGATAATGTTTCATAAATTCCATTTCACATTAGTTTTTTTTATTTTTTTATTTATTTATGATTTGGCTTTTGTAAGATTGAAAGACTGGACATGACAATGACAGTGCTGTATAAACCATGTAGTCTATTCTTTCCAGTATAGGCTAGTTTACGTCTCCTCCACATTAACTTCCATTTAATCAATTTCGTTCTATGTTTGTAACATGTGGATGAAATGTTGATAACCTACAACTCATTGATTGTAATCGAATGACAAAATATTTTTGACAATCATACTACTGTGTGACACGTGTGTGTATGTCAGCGATTGCGTGGTAGTTTCGTATAAATACTTGTTTTTATCCTTCTATTCTTTTACTCTCCAATACTGGGAAAAACATTGGCTATGAAACGTGGGTTATAATTTTTTACATATCAAACCTCACAATTACGCAACATTACTCCTACAATTACATAATGCAACAAGCTGTGAGGTTGAAATGAGGTGGCGAAGACTTTTCTAAGTAGAACGCTCAAGACTTTATTAATCTTTGAAGTATTCTCAGTTTTTTAGTTCTTTATCTGAACTGCAGAGATATCGATTCCTCTTCGACGTGTAGTCTGGCAAATTGAAAGATAGGATCGTGTTTTGACGCTGATTAATAGTCCAAACGAAATACTCCAACCACTTGTGTTCGCCTGATTTTATTTCGAAGTTCACAGGAACGCTGATCTAAAGAATCTCGAGTTTTTTCCTACGTCGGCACTCCAAATTTTATACACTTTTAATTAGCTTGCTGCAGATGTTTTCTACAGCAAATTTTCGTACTTCAGCTAAGAGGCCAAACTTCCAGATGTACGAAACTGAAACTAACACGTGCAAAACCTATGGCTGTGCGACGTAATAAGGAGTGTTTCTTCGTGTTTTCATGCAATGCAACGTCTATAAGAAGTTTTGCTGGACCACTGGGGATCAGCAGAATGATCTACCACTAGGAATCACCAAAAGAATAGAGCCAAACATATTTGCTTCGAGCGAGATTTTGAGTGCATTGATACAAGGCCCCGTTCCCCAAGGTGTGGCTTATTCTTTGAGTTGTCCTACTGGCGGTCCGCTATGCCATTTACTTTCGCCCGTGAAAGATTTTTTGTCACAAGTGAAAGTCCTTGCATCCATGTCGGGCGAGAATATTGTGCGTCTAGCGCACGCGCCCTGCAAAGGTCAACATCCCCTTAATGTAAAAATTGTTTAAGGTTCAAAATTGTTTAAGGCATTTTTCTCTTAAATTCTGAAATTCAGAATCATCTCAGTGTGTTTCACTGCGCTATGCACGGTGCAGCCTGATATCGCGCATGGTTCCATTCCTCACCTCTCCTCTTTCAGAGCAGCCGGGCGAGTGGGTAAAGTGGGCAAGGTGGCGAGATCAACAATTCGGGGAAGTCAGGTGTGGATCGTCCGAGTAATGGAAATATAGCTCGCAACCATATTAAAGGTTTTAGTTGTGGCCCTTGAGGCCTTGCAAGTTGGACACCCCTGCTCTATGTCATGAGGAAGAAGAAGGCATGCCCAAGCGCTCCCCCCCCCCTGCGTGAGCTTCCTAAGCACGTTGCCGTTGAGCAGTGGGATTCTCCGAATTCCTTCCCCAAGAGAGCATTGCCTTTGTGGACTTAGATCTTGCGATACCGAAGTCCTAAATGTTATTAGTGGACTTCCGAACTTTTAAATTCCTCTCTTATTATCAAGAATTCAAAAGTATATTTGACATTGTTCGTCAGCTTCTCTCCTTATAATGATCCTCCGTTCCACTATTTCTCTGAAAATCTCTCGAAGCTACTCTGTGGACGGTCGTCGGGAGCACGTTGCCCGTAAGTGAAATCGCGACAGCTCACGATGCTAGAGCGTCGCGTTTGGGCCTGTTTAAAGGTCGCGTAAATCTCACTAAAGGTCGCGTCGTTAAGAGCGCTACGCAAGGAGAACGCGACGTAAATCATCCCTCTCGAGGATCATTTCAACCTGCGGGTGACCTCCAACTTTTAAGCCGGAAACGACACGGGAAGTTAGTTTTTGGTCCAAGAGTGGAGCGAAAATTTTGGATTTTGTGTCAAATAATCTAAACATTCCATAACATTCGCTTATGTCAGTGATATTGGTGAAAAGATTAACGAAGTGTGGGTAACAGCTAATTTAGCTACGTGTATTATTCTATAATTCAAAGTTCTGTTTTTCCTATTCCAGCAAATTTGTTGTGAAAAACAGGCATAATATTTGGTAGTTGTTATATAAGTATATAAAATTCTTATCGCGTGATAATTTAAAATAATCTTGAGAAATTCAAAAATATTAGCATCGAGATTGGACTGTCTTAAAACTATGAAGAAGGAATTCACATGTTTAAAAAAATTGAAAATATGTTCATCTTTGGAAATAAGTAGAAATGGGGAAGCTTTTTAGGTACTGATCCTATAGATATAATATTCTCAATGTTACTAATATTTGTATAATATTATACTATATACAATATATTATTTATTACATTATAAAAATATAATTACGAATTATGGGCTTAATATTGTCATCTTACCTGTTTCGAAATACGTAGCCGTAATCAAACAATATATTTGGTGCTAAATGCGTTCAAATTAGAATTATCTCAGTGTCGTTGGATGATGAAATATCGTTTTATTAAACCCTGAAGACAAAAACGCACTCTTGTATCTTGGATATTTCTTTTGCAGGTAGAACGCTCCTTTGGAATTCCTCCTTTAATTTTAGAATCTATTTTTTCTCTCTCCATCAAACATCCATACACCACTCTCTCCGCCGGACGCCTCGCGCTTCGCAATTGCACCGATGCTATCTACTACCCGCGAAATGTATTCAAAAAGCCGTCCCTTTTCTGTTTCGTCATCTAATCGATATGCAGAACTTTTACGGTGCTTTCATTATGTATGCACGGACCGGAAAAAACTTTTCCCTCCGGCATTAAAATAACGTCAGAAGTAGTCATTCGCGAATTTACCTCTGACGTCCCTGGCTGCGGGGCCCTGCATGACGACGGAATGACGACTCTGTTTTAGATGGTTAGTGCAGGGCGCGCAGTGGGAAATATATACCCAAAGTTGCGCGCACGAAGCAGGGGTGAGGGAGGGGTGTGACGGGGCGGGGCGGGGCGGGGCGGGGCGGAGCGGAGCGACGGAGGCGGACGGGGAGGGCGGGCAAACTTTGCGGCGAGAATGAAATGAGATTTTGGGCCAAGTTATTTCTCGTCTCTGTCTGGCCTGACGGGAGGAACGTGTCGAGCGGGGAAAACTTGATGTGTCGTTAAAGGCTTTGAGCGAGACTCAGGTGAGGGGCCCCGCATCGGCTTCTGCGTCGCCGCCGCCGCCTCGCCGCACCGCACACCCCGCCGTCAGCAGTCTCTGGCAGCCGTAGTCCCCCTGCCTACCTGTCTCCATCTATCCGTTTGTTTGCCTCAGATGCGAGGGAGATTGTTTTCCCCGTCGTCTGTTTGGATCAGCGTCAGACGCCGGCGGGCGGCGGCTTTTGACGGCGTGTGAAGGAGCGCAGGCAGGCAGGGGGTGTGGAGAGGGGGGCGTGGCGTCAAACTCGGAACAAATCTCTCCCTTCGACGCCTTCCACCTCACACGCCGCCGCCCTCATTTCCTTGACCTCTCTGCGGCGCGCGCTCGCTAGCTGCTTTTCCGCGCCGCCCCCGCCTACTGGTAGGAAAATCAAATGTAATGTTCGCGCGTGCCTTTCGCTGCGGGTTCCACCTCCTCCCGCCTCCGCTCTCGTTCGCCTCTTCCGCCGCCGTCATCGCGCGCGCCGCGACCGCATACATCCTTCATTACCGGCCCGTGCTCGGCGGCCTCCGCGAGGCGCGGCGGTTGCGGACGCGGTGGCGGCGCCGGCAGCGTGACAGGAGCGCGCCGGTCTCAACGCCGGATTCGGAGAATCAGCGCCGCGCGCGCTCCGCGGAGGGTTAGCGCGCGAGAGCTCCTCATCAGCATGCGCTCGCGGGCGGGCGGGCCCGGTGCGGAGCGGGGCGCTGGGGAGCGGCCCTCAGGGGGGTATGGTTCCGGATGGCGGGGCTTCCGTGCAGCGGGACGACGAAGAGGCTGGGTGGTGATGTGGGCCGGGATGACGGGGGGCGGGAATGTAGTGCCGGGCGGCGGTCCTATCTACAGCGGGGCGGAGGAGCAGTGAAACGGTGAGATTGGGGGGGGGGGGAAGGGTGGCAGGAATGGAACATACTGTACTGTGGTGAGGTTGTTTGGAGAGCTATTGGCAAGGGGGGTGGTGCGGTGAATCGGGGATTTGGGAAAGCGGAACAATGAGTCGGTGAGGAGACTTCCTGGTAGGGCGGAGTAACGGGATGCAGGTGCACGGCAGTTGCGGAAGGGTAGCAGAAATAGACTGTGCCGGGGAAGAGCGGAGAGGTCGCGTGGAAAGGCATGGGGAAGGCAGGGAGGTGATTCGGCCAAGCGGAGTGGTGGGGGCGGAGTGGTGGGGCGGGGTGACGGGACGTCGGCCGGTGGCGCGGCTGGCCGGTAAAGGGGCTTGGGAATCGCGCGGCACAGGACGGGTGATGAAGATGAGGGTGAGGATGAGGGACGGGTCCGTGGGCGGGGGACCGCTGCTTTGGCGACCGGCCGCCGCCGCCGCCGCTTTGCGTCCGACCAGACCGCAGCGCCCCCGTCCGCCGTCCTTTTTCCGCGGCCCGATACCGTTAACTAGCCGGCCCACTCTCCGGGCCGCCGTGAAAGCCGATAAAGCGAATTCGCACGATAACATTAATTGGGATATCTCGTCTTTCGGCAGTCGAATATAAATATCGACCAAGTGATTACTCGGCGAATGCTAACAAAATTCACCGTCTCTGAAAGGGGATACGCCTCCCCCCCCCCGGGCCACGCGAGCTGCTTGCAAAACCGGGCAGCGATACGATCATGAAACGGGTGTCTGCGTGTGTGTGTCTGTGTGTATAGCACCGCGTTTCCACTGGCGTGCTTGCACGAGACGCCGGCGCTTCTGCGTTCGTTGCCGGCGCTCGTTTTGTCCTTTGAAACGCCGAAAAATAAACACGCCATAAAAGCGTTTTGCCCAGCGGTCGTCCGCCGGAATAAGCTTCATTTGTTATTTGCGAGTTAATGACGTTTTTAGGTCACTTTAATTGCGGATCGCCGGAGCGCGAGCGGGCTTGCAGCCTCGCGACATAATTAGCTTTGTTTGCACTGCGGCTGAGCGCCGCTTAAACCCACAACCTCCTCCGCCGCCTGCGCTGGTGCCATCGGCGTCGCGGGGCCGCCTCGTGTCGTCGCGGCGCGGCGCGGCTTCTTCACGCCCCCGAGCGCTAAGACCGCGAGCGCTTAGGCCGCGGAGACCCGCCTCCTTCGCGCGTGTTTGCGTTCCATTACGCGCAGTTTCGCGAGTTGCAGCGCCGCCGAGGGCAGGTGCGTTGCGCCGCCGCAAGCCGCCCCCGCCCCGACCCGACGGGTGCATTCGCGTGTTCAGCGCGCAGGCCGGGGGGCGGGTGGCAGGAGTTCTCAGGGGAGCCCTGTGACGAGCGCAACCAGAAAGAGCGACCCGCGTGCTGAAGGAGCGTCGTCCGCACTACGCGATGTGCGCAAGTTGGGTAGGGTTGTTTATTCTCATTACGCGACGTTGTATAATTTTTCCTGGGAAATTTCACGGAGCTGTGGGTGAGGGTTCACGGCTTAATTCACAAACTCTCTCTTTTCTCCTTCTCTCTCCTCTCTATTTTCTCTCTCCGCTCTCTCTTGTCTCTTCTTTCCTCGCTCTTTTCTCTCTCTTTCTCTCTCTTCTTTCCTCTCTTTTTCTCTCTCTTCTTTCCTCTCTTTTTCTCTCTCTTCTTTCCTCTCTTTCTCTCTCTCTTCTTTCCTCTCTTTCTCTCTCTTCTCTCCTCTCTCTCTCCTTCTCTCTCTTCCCTCCTCTCTCTCTTCCCTCCCCTCTCTCTTCCCTCCCCTCTCTCTTCCCTCCCCTCTCTCTTCCCTCCCCTCTCTCTTCCCTCCTCTCTCTCTTCCCTCCTCTCTCTCTTCCCTCCTCTCTCTTCCCTCCTCTCTCTCTTCCCTCCTCTCTCTCTTCCCTCCTCTCTCTCTTCCCTCCTCTCTCTCTCTTCCCTCCTCTCTCTCTCTTCCCTCCTCTCTCTCTCTCTTTCCACTTTCTCTCCTCTCTCATGTATTTCTCTTCTTCTTCTAAGGCTCTACGACTTTCAAATGGACGTCGTGGCCTGCTCAACTATCCTTGTATGCTCACATGTATTAAGTAGACTAATTAAATTGCGTCCATGAGCTCTATTAGCTAGTAATACGGAGTACGCGTCATTTACAGAATAGAAATGGATATTGTGTTTTCTAATATGCATACGAGAAGGCTTATATTCGTCGCGATCGACCGCTGTTCTGTTAGAGCATGTCGTAAATGAACATGTGAGCGTATTGTACCGTACTTACGGTAAATAATTATTTTCTTACATCTTTGGCTTATATTGTGTGTGAGGACGGGTGCTAGAGCTCGTGACTCCGGAACTTCTATTTCTGCGTGGACGTAGCTTAAGGAAATGGGGACTGAGTTAAGACCAGAACTTTGAAACTGTCATCGCATACTTTCCTGATAGAGAAAGTAAAGAAAAGTCAATATTGCTTAGAGACGGCGATAGTTATATTGTGGTTTTAAATTCAGGTTTTCCCGGACAAATCTCGGGATCACTATTTGTAGTTGGAAACAAGAAAATGAAATAACAAACGTGAAGGTGAGTGGGCTGGTGAAGTGGGGAAGTATGACTGAAAAACACGTTAGAAACGTAGAAAAGACTTTAAAAATGTCAGGATTAGCATTTTCTCAAACAGATTTGCTGTTACAGACTATTGTTCAAGTGATCTAGAGAATATCTTTATCATTCAACCATAATCTTACCCGATGAATTAGAGTTATCTTTCAATTACAAAAGTGTATTTATTATCACATATGTCACTGTTTAATTCTGCGACGGCGTTCACTCATAAGTGTAGACTTGAAATTGATTATTCTCATAGATTAAAATACTGCTCAACTGCACGTTTCTAAAGTGTAGCAGCATTAAATAGGTTCGGTAAAAGAAATAACTCTTGCTCTAATAAACACTAGCATGTATTCTACGTATAAAGATTCTAATGCAAACAGCTAAATGTTTAATGACCTTCACGTGAACATTACAATTCCCAACAATATGTACACTAATTATATACGTTACCCCAAACCATTGAAAATTTGCGCCTTCCTTATAACTTATACTGGTCAAGTTTTGTAAATTTAAGAGCAAGTAACATATTTACTGTTCTATTCACCACAAATATAGAGAAATATATTCAATAATGTCCAAGTGAGGTGAATGCCAAAGGTACAAAAAAAGCTACTTTACAGTTGCTGAAATCATTCCGTAACACATTCAGAATCAAAGCCATGTTAAGAATGTTGCCGGCGAAAGGGGTGCTCTTTGCGATAGAAGCAGAATGCACTGTTCAATGTTTATCAGAAAAGGTGAAAGAAATCTCACCGTGATGATGAAGTTAGCACGTGAGCGGTAGGCGGAGCGCTAGCCTCGTTGCTGCTGCATGAAGTGTTGGCGGCGGTCTCTGGCTCAGATGGGTCGCCGTCGGCACAATTTGGTTGCACTTCAGTAGCACCAAACTGCCTATGTAGCTATTAGAGGCAGCGGAGCGCAATTTGCCGAGTTGCGCTCAGTACCGGCGGACGACACGGAGCCGCGTGGCTAGGAACCGTCAGCTTTAATTCCGCTAACACATTCTCTCTCGACCCACACAACCAAGCAAACAACAAACACTGCTTAAGATCCGCAAACAACAACCACTGCTTAAGATCCGGACAATACGTCGACCCAAACGATACTGCACCGTATAGACAGAAGGGGAAGAGACACGGGGCCTGTGTCTCTCCCTTCTCCTCCACCTAAACGATTTCCACGTCACGATTCCTGTTCACTTACTTGGCGGTTCGGAAACGATTATGTCATGACGTTCCTGCCTGTTCCCACTCTGAATTCGTTCGCACGGTCATTTTTATAAGTCGCTAACATCGGTCCTTCAAGTTTTGATCGTGATTTTGAAATTTGTTTGTCAGATCGTTGACTAGTGTCATGTTGAACGTTTTGCGAGTATATTTATTGATGTTTTAATTCGTACTGATTCTTAAACAAACACAACTTACTCTTCTTAAAAATTCGCGTGATGAGCAGAAAATGTACGGACATTTTGCATATGAAAAGCCCGGTACAGTGGAAAATAAATTCTATTTTTATTTCGCTATTATGCTAGCCTTATCGCAACCTCTATTTTGAGGAGATTTTGTATTCAATGTCGTGAATATCTATCAGTGAAAATTCCTAGGCCATTACTTGTTTCTCGTGGGAAAAGTAGAGATAGTTTCTCCAGGACCATTTTTTATTAAGTTGTAAATATTTGATTTCATAAATCAATAAATAATTTTACTTAACGTAGCTTGTCACTAATATCTTTGTTTTTCCGCCTAGAACCTTTTTATTGATATTTTACCTTTTCTCTGAAGACAAGGAATTAGAGTAATACAGATACAGAGTAATACAGGAATTAGAATAATACAGATGAAGTAAAGAGAAAAACAAAAATCCTTACGTATGATTTCTTTCCGGTTATTTCCTTGAAATATCCGTATCCTGAGCAATTTCACAATTTCTTCTAAATTCATGGTCATAGCTCTTCTGAATATAGTTCAACGCATGAAGCAATAAATACACAAAACGTGCAATACAAGACTCATAATAAATAACGGATATATGATGACGCAAACATCCTGCTGCGCAACGTTGTGCTCTTGTCACAATTAAAGAATAAATATATGGTGTTGGGGTTTGATTGTCATTAAAAATAACGGATACCTTCCCATTACAATGAAATAGCTTGCTCTACATAATACACACAGATGTGCGAAACGATTTAAAAAGTTCCTTGTTATTGATTATTCTATTCTGCAATTCTTAAATCTTCGATTTTATTTTACAATTCAGGAATTCGCAACATTACATCGAAGTCTTCTTTTATTTCTGTTTTAAATGAAGACTTAAGTCAGTCAGTATATATATATATATATATATATATATATATATATATATATATATATATATATATATATATATACATATATATATCTATATATATTCCTTCTTCCAAAGCGCCATCACTCCATCTGTAGAAGCGGCATCTCAGCAACTTGTCCCAAGCTGTCAACGGACCCCGTACCTCTGATTGGCGACCGGGGGCTAGCGCACGCTGCTAGTTCGCGTGAGGAGCGGGGCGGGGCGCGGCGGGGCGGGGAGGCCACTTTTTACGCGCGACCGCTCTCGAAAAGGACCGCTCGCAACTGCAACTCGGCGGACAAGTTCCGCGCGGCGCAGAACGCACACCTCCTCCTCCTCCTCTCGAGATTGACGGACGGGAGTTGGTGAGGCGAGGGGGGGGGGCGAGGAGGAGATTTAAACAGTTCGCGCGTACGCCGGGATTTACGGGGGAAACGGATGGCGCTTGTTCGGATCGCCGGCTCTGCGGCCTCGCCCGTCGCGCCCGCCGCCCGCGGTGCTAAAACGCGGCGGGGGCGGCGGAGGCGGCGAGGGGGAGGGCGAGACGCGACTGCGACGAGCGCTAAGAGACGAGACGAGGTGCAGGCGGCGCGGGGTGGGAAGATGCGGAAAGTCCTGGGTGAGCGGGGTGAATGAAAAAAGTTGAACCGAGTAAGTTGGTGTTCCTGCGGTGCCTGTGACCGGGAGGTCGCAGGGTTCGAATCCCGACCGACGGTGGCGGGAATTTGAACACTAGCTAGACGGCTAGGTCCAATTCAGCCGCTGTCCGGAGGAGAATTCTAGCGGCCGGCGACACCAGGCGAATGCCAGAGCTGTACTCTAACAAACGGGCCACGGACCGAGCGCGATATTTCCTTCCTCCTCCTTGTCCTATTCTCACTCCTTATTTACATTTACACTTACTACCATACATATCGGGAGACCAATCTGGAGCTTAGACTCTGTCCCGTCTGAAGCGGTGCCCCGCTGGTGGGAGATGTCTTGTCGAGGAAACCCTCGCAGGCCGACGTATAGGTCGGCGTCGAATCTTGACATCTACCAGGGGTAATTCACCGCCACCAGAGGCTAAAAAACGCAAGCACTACACTTACGGGACTAATGCTCTTAGCTGTTGACGCGCTGGAAATCATCAATCAATCCACCGAGTTGGTACTAGCTGGGGAGAGCAAGAGCGAGGTGGAGATTGCTGGGACACAACAAGAGAGAGGTTGAGGCGGGTTGTGGGGGATTGTTGCGAGTTCTGGTGGGTTGTGACTGATTGTAGGCGTGAAGATAGATTGATAAGGGTGGCTTGGGCGGATTGGCATGGGATGGGGAAGATAGGGGAGACGGGGTTGGTTGAAGTGGGCTTGGGTGTAGTTGGAACGGGTTGGAGCAGGCGGTGTGGGCTGTGGTGGGTGGGGCGAGCGCGGCAGCGCGGTGTGGGGAAGAGGAGGGGATCAGGCCATCAGGCGAAGCCAAGCGGGCGGAGGGTGGCGAGGGCGGCGCGCGGCTCTCCACGTACACACCATGCGTAAAGAGTTACGAGCGAACCGTTGGCCCCCGGAGTTATTCGTATGGAGTAGCGTCGACATGTCGGCCCGATAAACAACGCGCCCTTTCGCAGGCGTACTTTATGGCGGACCGGCTAATGGAGCGGTTTTTCCGCGTCATTTTTCAAAAACCGGCGGGCGGCGAAATCCGCACGTCGGGGGCGGAGGCGGCGGAGGAGAGGCGGCGTGACGCTGACGCCCTTTATGCCCAAGAGTCGCAGGGGCAGCGGAGAGCTATTGACACGGCCGAAAAAGTCATGTGGAATAGTATCACGGCGGTGAGATGGATATGGTAATACGCTTTGTTAGTTGGCAGGGCGGTGATGAAGGAGGCTGAGAGTGAGGATTGAGGGCGAAATGGCTGACGAGTGAGAATATAGAAGTGCGAACGGGATGGGGCGAGGGAAACGAGTGGGGTGAGGGGAGAGGTGCTGGCTGGATGAGATAGGTTGATCATGAGAAAGGGGCTTTGACGAGCTGTGGCAGTGGTCGGTCACAAGGCGGGTGTGATGACCCAAGTCGGCGATGGCTCGGGCGGCGGCGAGGCGCGAGCGAGGCCGGAGGTGCAGGGAGGGCAGATTGCGGCCGTTGATGTCGGGATCGCCGGGGCTGCGCGCTGACGTGCTCCTCACGCATTCAGGACACGCGCCGCCCCCGAATTGATCACTTCGGCGGGGCGGCGCCGCCGACCGGGCCCAGGGGCGGGGCGGGCAAGGTGAGGTTGGTTGGGGCGGGGCGGGGCGGGGCGGGGCGGAGCTGGACGGGACGGGGCAGCGGAGCGCGGGACGATGCGGGGTACGGCGGGAGGCGTTGGGCGGGGGGAGAGGGTCGGTGCGAAGTTGGCAGGGGGCGCGGGGGGTTGGGCGGGGTGTTGGGGCGGCGCGGCGCTTTATCTGCGAGCGGGGGCGGAGCGGGGGATGGGTGGGGACCGCGCAGCGCAGCCACCGGCGAGGTGTGAAAGCGAGCGCGACCCCGTCGGGGCCGCCGGACGTCCGCCCGTGGCGCCGCCATCGCGAGCTTTGTCATCGCCCGCAACAGGGCCTGTGACAAAAAGGCTCCGTTGGAAAAGCGACGCTGCGGCCGTGTGGCGAGAAAGCAAGGAGCAAATCGCGGATCCGGGCTTCTTTCCCCGCGTGCGATTCGCTCGGAATAAAAGGCTGCCGCTGTCGAAATGATTCACTGCCGATGCGGAGGTGGAGGTGGAGGTAGAGATTCGCCGCTCCCGGGTTTGCTCTTTCGACCTTTGTGCATTATGATCCGCTCGTTCGAAATATGTAGAACCTCTTTTGTCATTGTAATTGCGTTTAGACAAGTAATTAGCGAAACTAGAGTAATCGATTATTAAAGTAAATTAATACATCCACGTTTTTGTGAGACCTAACGAAGATAGACTAAGAAGCAACTAATTTATTGAAGACATGGTAATGGGTAATTTATGAAAGTCTTGATAAAGGTGATATCGATGCGAACTTTTAACATTTATAATTTAAAAAAATATATTGGGTTAATTAGAATGTTATATTTCAATATCATATTATTTGTTGGCGGCTATCTTTCTGCACAAAAATGATTCTGTGGAACGCAAATTGAGGAGCACATTTTTTTAATCAGAATCTCTCGGTAGAAGCTACAGGATTGTAGGCATACTCGAGTGCTATTGTAGAAATGTAGGCGTATTTTGACATATTCTACATCAAATCAAACAGTTTTGACTGTCGGCGAATCCTTTTCCTACTATGCTCTTGACGCATCTTATTAAATGTGAGAAATGTTTTCTATGATGAGGTGGAGGACATTCTTCCTGTCTGCTAATTGACTGATTGGACTTGATCTGCCTCGTCTCCCTTTCAAGTGATCGAAGATAAGATCGGATGAAACGATCAAAATAATGATAAAACGTTCAGCGGAAGCATCATTATGTAATTTTCGCCTCACTTTTAACACAATGTCCTGCTCTTTTGGAGCGTGTTAGATAGCATGAAAAGGTAGAACATTTTCGAAATGTTAATTGTGAGATAAAATGGTTATGAAATCATGTGTGTTTATCGGAAATATTATCGGAAGTTTATTGGAAATGCGTTGTCATTACTAAAGATTTTTACTGTAAAAATGTGTTTTTTGTTTAACTGTTTCATCAGCAGGACTCGGATTCTGATGACCTACAAATTATTTGAGAGTGCCCTAAAAATTGCTAAAAATATGAGGAAAATGAATTAGGGGAAAATGGCCCGTTAAAAAATACTAAAAACTTTGTATGAAAATGGTTATCCAATAAATTTTACAATTTTAAATAAAATTTATTTTTATAAAATTATATTTGATATAAAATCTGGATTTTAGGATGAAATGTAAACCTTAGATCCGATCTTCTAACCGTTCTAACAGTTTTGTAAGGCGGAGGAATTTACCGAAGATCCGTGTAATTTTCCGAGTTCGAAAATCAGAGATCACTACAATAGTTGGTTTCGTCATGAACTGATGATACAATAAAAACTTTGTTTTATTATGTAAATTCATGAAGCATTCACCACCAAATATCACGGAAAGGAAATAAAATGCATAAAAATGGTATGATTTAAAAATTGAAAGATGGCATAAACGACAAGAAATGACCCAATAATTGTACATTTCTGTCACCTGTATGTCGTGATAAACATTTGACTGTTTTACAACGGCCATACAACTATACACCAATGAAAAGAAAACCTGTCATCAGAATCCGAGTCCTGTCTATCAGAATTAGTCTTACTAGTAGCCTGCAGCTAGAAAAATGCTGTTGAAGAAAATGGATTTCCAGAAAGTTCAAATTGCTCAAGAACAACAAATAAAAAATACTCTAACACTTAAAGAAATGAAATATTTTAACAAAAACAGTCTTTACGAAATACTACAAAAACATAGTATATTATATACGAAATACAACTGTTACATACGTAAGGACGGTTTTGGTCCTTACATACGAATAATATTAAAGAATTTCATGTTCATTACGCAACACGTAATTATTAAACATTTCATAGCGGGTGGCCTTTCCTTGGAGACTTGCTCTCGCATGACGCCAGCTGTGTCCAAAGCACTGTCGCTCGAGTGTGAGAATTTCATTGGACGCGCAGACTCAGAACAGGCGGTGTAACACTGTTTAAAGTTTGCATTTTTCAGTAAAATTCGAAACTTTTATTGTTTTGTTGGTTTTGAAGAATTTATTTCTTCCATTTCCTGAGCACACTGGAAATTAATAATTTAGAAATGTTTGTTTTCCCCGAGTTCCTGAGTATAAAACAAAGCCATAGACATCTCTCACGTGGTTGGAGGTTCCAGGGTTTTCTTTCAATTTTTGCACGGAAATGAGAGTAATAATGTAGATTACAATTCCTTTCACCTTATTTTTTTCTTGGAAAAACGAGTTTATTTACCTTAATATTTAAGCCAGAAAGCCTTTAGTAAGAGAGAAAATGAGACTTCTCAAACTTGCTAAAAATCCTCAACATTATTTTCAATTCGAAAATAGCTTTACTTTGGAGAATATCTGCAACTGTGATGAAGAGTTTCCAAGTTCATTTCCTGAAAACAAAGCATTTCAACTGGCGAGACAACTTGCCGAGAACACTAAGCTTAAAAATGTCAAACGATAGAGAGTAAAGATATGCAACAAAAGGATCTGCGAGTTTCATAAATCAGATTATGAACATTAATTTCGAGGGTAAGTGTATTAATATTTTTATCATTTACATATTGTATCATTCGTTCCACTCTATTACTAATCTGTCTGGAATTACCCATTTTGGACTGGGTACTATAATGGAAATTGTGTGAAAGCAAACTGTTGGATCAATCTCGATGCGGGACTTACGGTTTTGTAAGTCCATTTTCGCGTAATTAATTGCGTAATAAAAGGACGCAGTTAGTGCGAATAGTACCATCTTTCAAGAGATTATCTTCTGCCTCATTTTACGAGAAAATATACGCTTTAGCCGCCAGAACGCGTAAAAGGTTACTAAGGTACTCTGCGAGCGTCATTTCCAGCCAGCTGCATTTTAACGCAGTAGGTAACGGAGCGAAAATCATCTGCCAGAATCTCAAGTCCCGGGCCCGACGTAATAAAGCAATGGAGAATTTCACGGCTGGAATTTACGCCTGTTCTAATTCAAGTAGTCCCTGCGGTAGCGACGTCACGCCGTGCTGGCCTGGAGCGTTCAGGACTCACGGCAGGCGCCTTTATTATTAACGCGAAAAATTTTCAGCTTCCATTCCGTCGAGCCGCGAGAGTTAAAATTTGAACATGACCGACCTTTATTCACGCGCGAGATAGCATTTTGTAATTTTATGAAACCGCTCTCGTAAAAAGTGTCCAAGGAACTTGTGCAGTTGGTTTGTGTGTACGGGTTTAGGAACGTGTAGCAAGAAATTACAAAATGAAAGTTCGGAAATTAGAGTAAAGAGTTGAGTAAAGTCCTCGTTGCTTTATTGATTATCGTTGATCATTATTGAACATCAAAGATTTATTTTTTTCTTGTTTGATTAATCTAGAGAAAATGTTGAAATAATTTAAAAGTTCGTCCTCAATAATTTAAGAAACACTTTTAGTAAATTGGGCTCTGGGAACGTGGGTACAGGAAAGTGATTTTTTTGTGCGTTTAGAGGATATAACAAGGAGACATTGCTGAACTAAAGATCTGAAATGAGTGTAAGTCAATAGGTGTAATTTTTGTTGCATTGTTCAGCAAGCACAACTGAATGTACCTTTCTTTGGAACTGGTATAATCTGGGGATTAATTGTAATGGCGACCTTAAAAACTTAAGAAATTAATTTTGATTAAAATTTCATTTCAATTAAAATTTCCTTGGGCTAGAGTCTGCCCAAATATGAATACATATAAATACCACATATGAATATATTCATATTAATACATAATAATATAAAATAAACCATTAATTTTTAATGAATTTAGGAACGTTATGAAAACATTACAAAATGAAAGTTTTGAAAGTATAGTAATTCCTAATTTCGCCCTGTGATCCTATAATTTCCTCTCCCATCTTCTTAATTTCGCCTCAAAGATTTTATTTAGTGGGAAGCTCCAATTTGGGTAGAAACCACCTCGTCCTAGTATAAGAAATCAATTATCAAAACATACTTTTATTCTGAAAAACTCTCTTTCTTAAGTTTATTTTTTAAACTTAATTTTAATCGTTTGAAAAATATCACGAAATGTAATTTCATTTATCAAATATAAAAACGATCTTTACTTTCGCGTGCGTTCGGGACTCACTCTATATTGCTTTTATGGCTGACACACTTTCCGAGCAACCCTTTGAAGAGTGAGGTGTATGTGGGGTGGATTTTGCGTTTCGCTTTTTTGGCTTTATGAAGATCGACTCTTGACAAGTGAAGCAGTCCACACCTAAAGAATCGTCACAGTAACCAGTCACACTGTTCTTTCTCTTGCATTGTTCGTGTGCTTGCTGTCTCTGCAGCGTCTCCGGGAGGTCGTAGAGTTCGACCCCTGACGGTGACAGATTTTCGTCACTAGCTGTGGAGCTAGATCTAATTCAGCCGCTGTGTAGAGCAGAATTCTAGGCGGCTGAGTCCGTGGGTTCTCCGATAAATACCAGGCGAATGCCGGAAAAATACCGTAACAAACGGGCCACTGATTTTTCGTTCCTCTTCCTTGCGATATCGTCTCTCTTACACACACGCACGCATGCACTACACTATCTGTAGACTAGTTGGGAACCAAGTGCATGACCCAGGTGGCGTGGTGCCCCGATGGACGAGATACCTGGAAGTGTTCCCCAGCTCACGTGTACCCCCGATCTCACCATCCAGTGGGGGAAAGAATCTCCGCCTCCCTCTGGAATATGAAATTCACTAAATTCCGTGGTGGTAGCAGATATCTTGTGGTAATCCATAATGTGAGAAAGTAAATAATCATCCACAATAAAGTATAATAATTTCATTAATTATTGCATTCCCAAAGTTAACTTTCGGAAAACACTTTTACCAGCTTCAGTGGGTCTTGTCCAAGCAACGTGGATCAGTTACAAACGTTCACAACATGGTCGGAAAAAATATGAAAACTGAAAACCGTGCTGGGTACGGCTAGGTGCCAGCCATCTTTGGGGATTCAAACGGGACTAATGACGTGGCCGGAAATCCCAGTCAATCAATAAATCAATCGTTTGTGGGTTGATTGGAAATGCAACAGATGATTTCTTGAAAATGTTAATGGGGAATAATCAAACCCATTTTATTAGTCCTCCATTTCCAAACAGAACGTCACATTTGGAAATTATTTCTTATTAAATTAAACAGTGGCCCTATTTTCTTCGCAGAAAGAATTATTGCTTACCGAATGGCTGAAGTTAGGCACACAGCACACAGTTGTTGTTGGTAATAAAACTTCGGGAGGCGGGAAGGGGAACAGCAGCTATAGGTCAAGTTGACCTGGCCAACGTTAACGACACCATCCTAGTGCACACTGTAATCTATGACCAGACAAATAGTAAAGAGAACGAAATGTATCCTCAGTGTCGCAATGATAATTTCAATTTTTTGAAAAATGAATTCGTATTCGGAAAAAAAATCTGAGGCTACTTGCCGACTTCCGATGCCAAACACCACTATTTTCGACAGCTGCCAGCAGGGTAAACAACAAGTTCTCGTGACCGCTGCCAAACAATAGTTCTTAGAAGCGGATATTGAGTGATGGTAGAAATCAGAGGGTGGAAACGCTATGTGGGCTCTTTACCCTGTGGTTTGGATATTACACGTTTCGTTTAAAGTCATATTCGATGTTTCAAGAAAATTATATAAAAATCACGCAAAGTGGAGACTTCGAATTTTAAGATATGTTAACTTCTGTTATCTCGTTTAATTGTAATAGTTTTTTAACCTTATTAAAACAGACACTAAAATATTTTTTCAAATTCATTTAATTTATTTCTTCAATGTTTTGTCTCTAATTGGAGTCTTAAAAAAACAATGTAGGGTCCAGATTTGTTGAAAAGTTGTAGTAAAAATGGGGTAGCATTTTATAAAACAAATTTTCATTATTATTAAAAAATGGCCGTGTTTGTGAAGTCGCAAACATCATCGCTCTCTCAAACTCGATTACAATTAAACTTCGAATATTATTTTCATTAACGTCGTACGAAACTCAGAGAGTCCGGTACATTGTTTCATGAAATTTAATGTTGATGAAGTACTTCCGTAAATATTATATTTTTATAATATTATATAATATTATATATTTTTTCTTTCGTAATGTTGATTTTAACTACAGAAAGTGATGACCGTACTCAGCTGCCTATAACGTAAGGAGGATGAATGAAATATTTGCAGTGCAATGACCTCGTGATATTTTAACTTTCGTTTTCGTCGATTTATACTGTATTCTTACATTGCCGATATCCTGGATATTTAAATGCTCTATCAAGGCTATTTGTTACTCTTTCTCGTTATATCTCTAGTACAATTCCTTAGCAAATGCGATGAAAAGGTTGTAAAGGAAAATGTCTGAGTACTCGTACTACTAATACACTCGTACTTGTGGTACACATTTAATCCTTGTTCACACTAATATCACTGTTACTATGTGCTGCAATTTTCCTTAAGATGGCGCTTCAAGTTGCACTTTATGGGCCTTACCTCAAACTCGCGATTCCACTCGAACTCTTCCAGCGTGCTCTCTCTCCCTCTGCGGTGACTGCTGTTGGATACTGGATGTTGATATGTCGAACTGCAAGGAAATAGATTTGCTGCCTTGTAGCACTGAACATCCTCATGTGCTAGAGACAACGTAATCGAGGAATCTATGACGTAATCCCCGCAACATAATCGTATACCTGCGCACGAGCTGACTGGCTCTACAGCTGGACGTCATGGTAGAGGAGATACTCATCACCTGAAGATCTTTCTCAGGAAACCGCTTTTAGTGGGAATATGAGCATACGCAAGCACTGAGAAATAAATGAGGATTTCAGTTTCATTCTATTATATTTCAAGGATTGGCATTTAAAATAGTCATACACTGTATATTAGACCCGTTCTGAAACTTCACTGACATTATGAAAAGTTTCGAATAAGTGTAAATTCATTTTTTGATGTAAGAATTGATGTCATCCACAAACGTTTATTTGCCTTGTCATCAGCGGAACAATTGCACTGTGTCCCGACTCGCTGTTTGCTTGCACGACTGATAATGCTAAAGCATATTAATTATTGACTTGATTATAAAGCATATTAATTAACCTTCTTGATTGAATGTTTTTAAATCATAACATCACATTCATTCTATTTCGAATTGGATTATTCGTTTCTGTAATACCATTCTACGCGAAAAATTTATGTATATTTTTTACAATTTTGACCTTTTTACACTTTATTATGTGCAATTAGTTTCTATCAGTGGCAAGAATACTCACATTCAATCTGAATTTATTCTAAATATCTTAATACGAATGATGTGAGTTCAATTTCCACCCCGAGTGTAACGTGAGGGTTTTCGGGTGACGCTTTCTAAGCTAATCCCAATTCTAAGACCTGTTCGTAACCCGGAGATGCCCAGACCCCCCCCCCCCCCACTCTCACATGAAGACAAAATCCCAAACCGGAAAATATGATCACCCTATTGTACACGCTGCGCGTAGTTACATATTTCTGTTGACAGAATTTTTCTTTTTCGCGGAAAACTGGTGAAGAATTAACAGAACGCGACGTATTCTTGAAATTCTCCGAACCCATTCCCGAACTACCTGCATTTCTGAAATTCTCAGATAATAAATGATGCTAGTGTTGTAATAATTGTAAACAGTCATCTAAAGAAATAGAAATATTAGGAATAAGAGGAATATTTGGCGATGATGCCTTTCTTACAGCAATTATGCAAAACAGAGTTTCCTCACATTTCCTCCCTGAGTCCTTGACATTCTCCTGACAGTTCGCTTCGAGCCGTCGCGGAGTCCATATAGCGCTCAGCTCTGTTCCGAACAGTGAAGTGTCTCCCGGTAAGGCTTGTTTAAGTTATTCTGACGGTATAACGTACTTTCATCAACTGGAGTGTCAGTTATTAGTGATACGAATTTCAGAACTAAATTCATAAACCATTGAAAGTGATTTAGTACCCAGCAACCCTGGCCTAGGGCAAAGCGTGGCGGGGGCCATGGCCGCTCTGTATAATCCAAACTGCGCCATGGCCGCCTCATTCATCACGACGCAGCCATCCCATGGTGAACATCAAAGCGGTGCTACACAACAAGGCAACATTGGTCTTCAATATACTATTCTCAATCAACATTCGCCGCACGCGGGAGTCCAGGAAATTCCAATTCCTGAAATTCAGGAACTAACGACAAGCGGCGCTACTAAGGTCAGCGATCAGCAGGGTTGCCAGATTGGGCGGAATCCCGCTTTTTGGGCTGGAAAAAAGGTTCACTTTGCGGGAGAAAATATCAATTGGCGGAATTCCGCCCAATGGGCGGAATTCATTTTTGCATGCCGCAAATTGGGCTATTAAAAAACTTAGAAATAAAAAATAAAATCTATAACAATACGTATTTATTATATACCGAATTTCCATCGAATACATAATGAAGATAAAATAATACAATATCTCTCTCTATATGTTTTACCACATATCATGGTTGGTTTCAATTCTCAAAATTAATCTCGTATATTACTATATGAAAATCAAACGCGTTTCCAGAAACCATAAAATTCTTCGTAGAATTCAACAACCGTACTTGAAACTAGAGATGTTTCTAAACACGTATAAAAACATAAGTGCAGTTGATGTAAACCATAGACATATGCGTCAAAGCACCTTATGATACATTTTGTTTAGTATGACTAGAGCTGTCTGAAACGAATGGTCAATCGAAAAACACCTTCGCGATCAAAGTATTTTGAACATAAAACCCACTATCTTCAATATAAAATTTATATTATAAATTATCGCGCCGTTTCGGTTCGTAAATTACCGACTGAGCAAGAACCGACTTTACCACTTGACTATTTGTAAGAGGTAAATTCAAAAGCAATGGGTGTTTCGTAGAATAGTTTATTTAAGAATATTAAAACATTAAAGCCCACAAATTATTAGCACGCACTACTGACAAAACACGTACACCACTCTGACAAGATAAATCTATAAATATAAAACAAATAATATATGGTCCCAATATAACTGAGTGTTGCACCACAACTTTCAGTTCTCTGAAGACCTATACAAAAACATATTAAAAATACTATGAAATGCATTTCTCTAAAACTGCCTAATTAAAAAAGGCACTTAAGGCAAAATAGGACTCGAGCAGCATCTGGCAGCAAATAAGTCCTAAACATTCCACAACTAAAAGGACCCAAACATTATTGGTAAATAAATTTACCAATGCTGCCTTGTGCTAAAACAACAGGCCTATTTAAACATTGCTTTGACACGTTCTTTGGTTCATATTACAAATATCAATGGTGCTAAAACTGGACTAGATCTCGGTTCGTGCTTATCTAATATTTGATTTATGATGCTCGAAAAAACTCGAAACCCGAGAAAGAGACAATCGGGTGACTCATACACATTGCACGAACCTACGTCTTAAACATTTTAATGCTCCCACTAAAATAATTTGACCAATCAGAACAATAATATTAAGTTTGCCTAGGCCAATCATATTGCTCGTGTCCCTTCTATCGCCATTGTAAACAGTTTGAAAATTAACAACTGAAAGTTTCAGTTGTTTCAGTCTGAAACAAAAAGAATTACAAGAAACAGAACTCGTCCAACATTCAAAAGGGGAACACAACAATGGGAAAGTGGGGAAAATATCTTAAACGTTATAACAAACAGTGGGAAAGTGATCCAGTTTTTAAAGGTGAGTGAATTAAATTCATTCATAAACATCAGTTACCTTGATCTTTTGTTCCTGAACATTGAAAATTTTTTTATCTTTAAAATAATGTTTAGCATGGATTCAACCTTCGACGGAAGAAGCAGTCAATGCCGGAAAAGGTGAAGCTTACTGCAAGTTGTGTGCAACAAATCTGAGAGCGCATAAATCTGATCTTCTGGATCATCGTCGTACGAAAAAACATACAACACGCGAAAATTCTCTTGCGACGACATCTCGGGGGAGATTGGACAGTTTTGGTACTAATTGATCTGTATATTAAAATGATTCCCAACCAAAACATTTTTGAGAATTTTTAACAGATTTTGTTGATTCTTTTTTTTATTTGAAGCAGTTCTTATGCTTAATATTTAATTAATTAATTACTAATTGTTTCAAAAAGCAGAAAAACTTTTTTATTTATTTAACAATAATTTGTTTTCTATCAAATTCTCTTAAAAATGAAAAAAGTAGAAGTCAATTGTGTAAAAATTGCGGTACCAGGAACATTTTAAAGTTGACGAAAAGAAAAATGAGCATGAATTCTATACGCCTTTCCATAGCTATTGCAGCGCGAACAAAGTACCGTTTTTTTGGTAAAAAGTAAGTTTTGGAGTTAGACATAAAAAATATTTGCAATATATATATATTTCAATAAAAATATGTATGTGAAAAAAGTCTTCAATACAAGTGAAATTTATTATATGTATATGTTAAAACATAAATTATAATTTTGTGCATGTTTTTTACACTTATTTAATTACATGCAACTCGCATTTAAAGGTATGGTAAAGGCGTATCAGATTTATTGTTAATTCTTATGCAAATTATAAAAGCAGTAATAAACAGAATATAGAAATATATATACAATAGAATGTGTGCTTATTTCTTTTTTAAGTTTAAAGTTTGCGAAAAAGGCAAGGCATGAATTTCTCTAACTGTACATTGGTTCTTTCTGTTTTTCATATTATATTTTTATGATTTTATATATTTTAGGTTACATTCAGATTGATAATTCGGCAAAAATAAATGACATTCGACTGGCTGTGTTTACCGCGATGCACACCTCTGTGTCTAGTATCGATCATCTTGGATCGCTTTTATGCCAACTAGGCAAAGGTAGTAAACTGGAAAATTTAAAATTGCATCGAACCAAGTGCTCGAAACTAATTTCATCTGTTATTGGTCCATCAATATTAAAAGAAATAATTGAGGATATCGGTGAAACTCCGTTTGCTGTAATTGTAGACGAGTCTACGGATATATCGAGTATAAAATTTTTGGCACTATGTGTGTCATATTATAGCAGGAAAAAGAATGACTTAATCACCGAATTTTTAGGCCTTGTCGAAGTGCCACTTGTCACTGCGGAAGCATTATACACTGCATTTACTGATTTTTTTAAGACGATTAAGTTGCCGTTGCAGAATCTGACATCTCTTGGTACAGATGGTGCAGCCAATTTGTGTGGCCAAAAACATTCCCTGTTTGCTTTGTTGAGAGACAGAGATTTACCTAACTTGCAGTTAATAAAATGCATATGCCATACAGTAGACAATTGCGCATCGAAAGCCTGTGCAGAACTACCTTGTTCGCTGGAATTTTTGATTAGAGAAAGTAGAAATTGGTTTTCGAACAGCTTCAAGCGAAAAGAAGAATATGCTAATCTGTATAAGGTATATAATGTATAACAATTATCGAAATAATAAAAATATACTTTATCTTCTTGGATACAAATTCTTAATAATCGTAAACAATCAAACAATTTTCATATTATTTTAGGCTATGAATGACTTCAAGGATCCACCTGAATTGGTGAAGCTTTGCACGACAAGATGGTTAATTTGGTATCCAGCAGTTAAGCGAATACTAGAGCAATGGTTGGAACTGAAAACGCTTTTTAACATGATGGCTTCCTCCAAAGATTTTACTGCAAGACAACTGAGCATGATGTACCAGGATCAGACAAATTTATTATATTTAACATTTCTGAAGCCTGTGTTACAAGATTTAAACGAAGTTAACCTTCTTTTTCAATCAACACGGGCTGACGTGACGAAACTTTATAAAGATCTGCGTACGTTGATCTTTTCACTTGCTACACGTTTTCTGACACCGCATTCAATCAAACAGTCAGAACACACACATACTTTGCGCAGATGTGAAATTGATATGTTGAAAGAAGCGTTAAGCAAAACCGAAAACTACCTGCCAAACGATCGAGTAGATTTGGGCGCTAGTTTCAACAAAATAACGTCTTCTCCACATTTTGGAGTTACGAATGAGGAACTCTCAGTGGTCCGTGAAAGGTGTACAAAATTTCTGATCACTTTGACTCACCAGTTGTTAGAAAAACTTCCCAACAACGTTACTACAATACAAGAGCTACGACTGATAGCACCAAATTCTGCTATAGCTTCTGTAGGACGACCACGTTTCGAGCAGCTTCCTTTCGACTTAGCAGGTATGATTTGTTTTAAAATATAATTTAAATAAATAAAAATGAATAGCAAATTAATAGATTTCTTTGATAATACTTTATTAAATGATTTTATGCACTCAGTTCCAGATATTGACATTGACAAGCTGGAGGCACAATGGCGTTCGCTGGGAACGCTGACGCTCAAAGATATCAACCCTGAGTTCTCTGATGGAATGGAAATTGACTCCGTGAAATTTTGGGGCAACGTCAGGCAACTATCAAACGCAATCGGTGAAACTCCATATGAACAACTGGCAGATTTCTGTTTAAAAGCTCTCACTTTGCCAGTGAGTAATGCTGTAGTCGAGCGCGTTTTCAGTATAATGAACGCTGTAAAGACGCGAGCTCGAAACAAAATGCAGCTTGAAATTTTGCAATGCATTATTCGCATTCGGGTACATTTAAAGGTAACTATATTCAAATTATATACATGCAATTAATGTATTTCAATTATTAATATTGCCATGAAAATTTGGTCAGTTTTGTTTTTTTAATTTAAAAGAATAAATAAATGTTTATTTTCAAATTATAATTTCTAATGCATACAATCTTGATTATTATAGGAAGTTTTGAAATCCTGCTGTATAGATTTTCAACCATCTCATGACATGCTGATGCGCTTCACATCGCAAATGTATGAATCAACGCGCAATCCTAAAGATTTGGGCACGCCAAGGCAAACGTCGAACTCTACCGCAGAAGGAGAAGATTTGCTAGAGATGATTACTTTGTTCGATAACGATAATGAAAGTCATGATTGTTTGTGAACGCGGAAATCGAAGACTATGCTCAATGTTTATAATGTTGATTTAGTTTATTTATTATATGTTTACTAACATGTTTATAAAATTGTAATGATTATAATACAATAAATATTTTTATACAGGAAACATAAAAGACTTTATTATGAAATTCATATTTTAAAAAGATTGGGCGGTATTGGGCGGCTTAACTGCCATCTGACGGCGGTTGTATGTCATAAGAATCTGGCAACCCTGGCGATCAGCAAAGTGCCAGCGATGCAGTCCAAGACGTAACAAAAACAGTCAGTGAAAACAAAGATACTGCGGACAGTTCAACATATAGAGGAACGAGAACATTTAATGACTCGGATGAAAATGAAAATCTCCCTAAAAAAACAATCAACAATCCTAAAAGTGTATCTTCAGTGCCAGTTGGTAATAGATATCCTCCCTTATAAAATCTAAAAGACCTTGATTCCAGGTTTAATTACATTAACATCACCCCAAGACAAGATGAAAATGTCAAGATTCCTCCTATTTATGTGAATCAGATTAGATTAGATTAGATTAGATTTATTAATAATTAAGTCTGAGAACTCTGTGGCAGAATACACTAACTTAACATTACAGAACTTAACGACTTTTAATTACATAACAACATTATCAGAGTTTAATAGAGAAATCAAAAACAATATTTCTAATCAATTCATCTTTAATATAATAAATAACCGAATAAAGCAAATGTTCAAAACAATAACCGGCTTCATAAAAACAAATATTTATTAAATTCTAAAAGAAATTTTCACACCTATAAAGACACAGCTAATAAAAAATTCTCCATAGTTTTTAAAATAGTTCATCAATGTTTATCAATACAGGACATCTTCGAGAATGTCAAAGAAAAGCGCCCTTCGCTAATCAGTGTTACCAGACAGGACAAAGACAACATTCCTATCCCAGTGGTAGCTGCCGAGTTTAACGGTCAACAAAGCATAGACATTCTATTATAACGAAAATTTGTAACTAAACGGTGAAAGCTGAATAAAGACGTAGAACCAAAGGATCCATGCAATGCCTAAGGAGTTTAAACTTTGGCCATACCCGCAATAATTGTAACTACACCTTAGCCTGTATCTACTGATCAAAATATTATTATTCGGTGAATTGTCCAAATAAAATGCTCACCCCTGTTTGTAAGTATGCAACGGTTCTCATCGTGCAAACGTCCGCTCTGACGACTGACGATTCTACAAAGAACTAACTGAACCCCACCCTCCTAACGGAGCTCATATTGGAGAACCACCATCCAAAACTTCACAACCAACCTCACAAAGAGACCCAACAATAACACCTCATCTCGCTTACCTTCTCACAATTTTCCATATCTCCCACCCACATTCCTAATTTTACTTTCGTCCCTACTACAACCTCCATATCGTATCCTCTTTATCAATCCAACCAAAACCACCCAACACCAAACAACACAAACTCTAATAATAACGGCAATAATAATAATTCATTCATACACTCCCTAATAAATTCCATTACAACTCTTATCATACACGTAATCAATTTAATTATCCCAGCAATAATCAGTAATATACAAACTTCATTGTCATCTTACTTCAATAGCAACCATTGCAGCACAACACACTAACAACATAATAACCTTCATGAACTGGAATGCGAATAGTATTGCTAATAAAAAAATAGAATGTACGCAATTTCTCCATACCTATAATGTTGACGTTGCTTACATTACGGAAACTCATTTAAAACCCAGCAATAAGATTTACTGTCCAAACTATGTCACATACAGAAAAGATAGATCACGAACAAAGGAGGAGGAATCTTAATGGTAATCAATTCAAACATAAAACATCTCATCATACCAATACCTAAATTCAATGAAATAGATGTAATTGCTCTTAATGACGAAATATTACAACAATCGTGGAAAATGATAACAATTTATAAACATCCCGATCATAAATAAAACATAAACAGCATTAAAAATGTATTTCAAGCAGGCAATAATGTTTTAATACTCGGAGACATGAACGCAAAACATAAGTCATAAGGATGCAAAAAAAAATAAAATAAAATAAAATAAAAAGAAAATCGTGACGGAAAAAATCCTGGCACATTTTATAAATGCTTCCACATTGAATGTAATAATAACGCCGGAACCTACATGCTATCCCCATGACAACTCAAGGGCTCCCGACATATTAGAAATAGGAATAACAAACTCATCTCTTAAATTTCACGCTTCCCGCTAATTTCAATATTCGAATTAGATTCAAACCACATCCCCGTACTCATAACCTTCCAACAAATTCCTCCCCTCATGCTCCATTTCCCAAAGCAAAAATTTAACCCAAGTTTCAAACAGAATTGAATTCATTAATCCCCGAAATTAAAATACTACACACCCCTCTCGAGATTGACCAATCAGTATCATTTCTGAATTTTATCATCCATACGACAACCCAAAAGTCGGAATTAAAGAAAAATGCTTGGAAGAAAACAAATTATCTTAAAAAGTAATAGCGTCAAACACGAACTAAATATTCGCTAATATATCCTAGAATAATTATAAAAAGAATCAATTTCATGAACTCATTCAGTCTCTCAATATACAAAACACAATTTGGCAATTCACGAAAAAGATACTCAGGAAAAAATCATAATTCCTCCAATTAAAGCAGCAACAACAAAAGCATATACTTCCTTTCAAAAGGCAGAAAATTTCGCCAATTATTTTCCGACCACCTTTACCACCAACACCACGCAATACCATTCATCTTAGCAAGTAATCAATAATTCATCATACACTCCTCCTTACGGACCGAACTCAAGAATTAAGTTAATATCACCCAAAGAAATAAAAAATACCATAACCAAACTGCCAATTAAAAAATCCTCTGGGCACGATAACATAAGTAATATAATAGTCAAGTACTTTCATCCCTCTGATCTGACCTTCATCACAAATATATATAATTCGTGTTTCAGAATCGGATATTTTCCGATAGTATGGAAACACTCTGTCATCACACCGATTCCCAAACGAAATAAGAATCCCTCATTTGTCGAAAGTTACTGTCCTATCCGTTTACTCCCTACCCTAGCAAAAATATTCGAGAAAGCTATCCGTACACGTTTAAAAGCATTTCTGATACAGCGTTTCTGATGCAATTCCCAAGCAACAATTTGGCTTCACCAAAAAACTTTCTACCAACCATCAACTTTTGCGATTATCGGAATACATCCACAAAGGCTTTCAAAATAAAAAGCACACGGTCGGGATTTTTATTGACATCACCCTGATCTATGATAGAGTATGGCATAAAGCAATGATCTACAAAATAACAAAGATAGGTACCCCACATTATCTCACGCAAATAGTATCCTCCTACCTTAACAATAGAACGTTTTCAGTCTCCGTAAACGTCATCATTCAAATCCGAGACCAATAAGTGCAGGCTTGCCACAGGGTTTACCACTATCCCCTACACTTTTTAATCATACGTTTCTGACTTTCCAAAATTAGACAATATTCAAATGGTCCAATTCGCGGATAATACGGCAATTATCCTAGCCGTAGATTCGCTAGTACACATTAGAAACTCTCTTTAATTGTATCACAATCTTATAGACAGTTGGGCTGCATATTTAAAAATCAAACTTAATCCCACACAAACAGCTATCAAAATATTCACTTTAAGACCCTATACACCTCTAGCACCGCACCGCTCACAATAAATAATGAACCCATTAACTGGCTACCCCCAAATAGTACTGTAAAACATCTCAGGCTTAATATAGACACCACACTGAACTGGAGCCAACACATCAATAGTAAAATACAACAGGTAGAAATTAGCCACATCAACTAAAACCAATCATTAATCGATCTTCACACCTCCCATTCCCAACAGCCATAACCATCTACAAAACCATCATTAGACCACTCCTCCTATACGCCTGTCCAGTATGGATCTCCGCAGCAAAAACAAACCTTAACAAGCTTCAAATAGTCCAGAACCAGTTTCTTAGAACTATCACAAATGCTCCTTGGTTTGTCACAAACTCACAGCTCCACAAAGAATTCCAAATGGACTCCATACAACACCATATAACGTATCCCTCCACCCAGTTCTATCATTCCATGCCTCAAATTCCTCACTTTGCCAACTTCAGACTCCGGAAAACTCCTTCTCACAGAACCAGAATTAAAACTAGATATCCGTGCCATGCATTCCTAATCAAAATTTCCGAAATAGATGGTGTCTGCAAAAGATTTCCTCACCCAAATTAGTATGTAAGTTATATTTAGGTAAATTAGAATGCAAGCCTTCACAACATATGTATAATGCATTAAAAGTAATGATATGTATGATCTGCAAAATTAAAATTAAAAAAAAAAAAACATTCTCCTGAGAATGCGCCAATTTCACTCGGTAGCCAACCTGCATGAAGACCGTGAAGTACGGCGTGCATGTGGCAGGCGGCAGGGGGCGGGGCGCATCTGGAGGTGGGGAGCGAGGAATAAACATGCGCTTTCGCGGCGTGTGACCGCCTGTTCCGCGGGGGCGTGAGCCTCGCCGCCGCCGCCGCCGCCGCTTCGCCTCTGGGCCGCGGCCGCGCCATTTGTCGCCTCGAGTTTCGCCCCATTATCAGGGAGTCGGGCGGCCGCGGCCGGCGCGGAGCAGAGCGGCGCGCGCGTACCTTCTCGCACGTGTCCCCGCGGGCCGCCCCGGGGTTTCACGGCGCATGGCGCGCTGGCGTACGAGTCTGCCCCCGCCCCCGCCCCGCAACCGCCATCGCACACGCCTCTCGCCCCGCTCCCACAGACTCCGCCAACTACCCACCCCGCCCCATTCCACCAACTTCCCGGCCCGCACTCGCCCACCCAACTCTTCCCATTCTGCTTCTCCCTTACCCACCCCGGCCCTGCCCGCACCCAGGTTTCCCCGTCTCCCACACCTCGTTACGTCACTTGCCTCCCCGTCCCTCCACACTCCGATAACCGTCCGTCCCATGCCACCCCATCCCTTTACATTCCCACCCGCACACTCGACGGTCCTCGACACTCCCCGCCTCACACTCCCGTTCCGTCACTTCCCATTCCACTCGTCCCACCGACACTCCGTCCCGCGCCGCCTGTCCCCGCCAACTTCTCGTCCACGCACTCGACGTCCGGCCTCTCCCCGCCCCTCCCACTCCCGTCCGGTCACTTCCTATACCCGCCCCGCCGGCACCCCTTTCACTACCCTCTACGCCCTTTCTCCGCCACGCCCACCCCCGCGCCCGTCAACGACTCCCCCTCGCCCAACAATGACTCCCCGCCCGCTCTTCCGCTTCTCCCACCCTCGCACCCTCTGCGCCCGCCGCCTGCCCCAGCCACCACCTCCGTTCTGGAGAGTGGCCGGCGGCGGCCGAATTTGTGGCTCTTCTCGTCCTCAGGGGGTTCCCCCTTGAGTTTCCTTGTTCAGTGCGCACTAAATGCTTTTCGGTCGCGGTTAGGAAGGCGTGCTCCGACAAAGTGGAGAACGTTGTGTTTGTGGGCTGGGGAATGCTAACATGTGACTGCGCCCAGCGGTTTAGAATTACATTCTACCCGCAAGCTGTACGAAGATGTTTATTTTACTCCTTGGATTCAGCGTTTCTCTTAAAAATAGGTATAAATGTTAATTTCGTTTATGGATGTGACGAAGAAAGAATGGTATGAACCATTTCGCTATTATCCTAGTGTGCTGCTGCCTCCCTCCTTGTCCCTTAAATTTTGTTGCCGTTATAAAAATACGAAACGGCGAAAATGATACCCTGCATTTTGTTTGATAAAGGTTCGTGCTAAATCATATTCAAATGTGCAAATTAATGCAAAATTTGAATATTATTATTTCTTAAAACTTGACAAAAAATACCGAACTAAACCATCAAAATCACTAAGAATATTCACTAGGAAACTAGCTGTAGATGTGTATATTATTCGTTGCGTAGTTCTCTGCCTTACACAAGTCGGGCTTGGCATTTTCTTCGCGGGAAAGCAGCGATCTTTTTGCGGGCGCGATACTCCGTTTGAGTGCCTCGCGTAATGTGAAGGAGGTAATTCCCGTAATTGATCCCGGAGGGAACCTGCCGGCGAAGGGCGGAGGGTTGTGGGGTCCAGTGGGCACTCGACGAGGCTAAGCACACGGCGGCGGCCCTCGAGATCAAGACCTGCCCTGCCCTGCCCAGCCTTGCCCCGCCCTTCTCTCCTCCCCCTCCTTGCCCAGCCCTGGCGCAGCCATGGAACACCGGCTTCGACTTCTTTCGCTGTAAATTGGAGGCTTCCACGCCCTGGCCGCCGGGCTCCGCCGAGATCGCTGTAATCACTTGCAGGGATAGCCTGCCGCGTCGATAACCCCAACGCACCGACCCCAGAGGTTTTTTAACATTAGACGTTTTTCGTGATGCTGACGGCTATGAGACGCTTAGATTTTTATTTTGATGATATTTGATATTATTATTATTATTATTATTATAAAATATAATTATAATAAAATATTATTGTTATTGTTATTATTATTATATTAAAGCAATAAAGGATTATTTTCTTCTGTATGAACACTGTAAAAAAATGAATGATTCTGAGTCTTGCTATCCGCACGTGAAGTATTTTTTTAATATCCATAAAAAAGTCGGTTGCCAAGACAACTGTTTCCATGAAAAAAGTATTTCATCCGTGAAAATATAACGCAGTAAACAAACATCCCTTAGCAACACTTCCGCATGCATGGCCCTACATAGTGCACCGCTACTCTTCGAAATACGAATCACCTTATTCTAGTTTAAAATTGCAAACTTTTTGAAATATAATTTTGATACAGTTGTATAAAAAAATATTCATATTTTGTGAGTGAAGTAGTATTTTTTCATGGACTTGATTGATTGTTTGTTGCCAAAACAGTTGAATCTTGACAGTGTAAAAAACATCCTTCTCGCACTTAATATGAAAATAACTATTTGAAAATTATTTCACTGCTGCACTCATGTATCAATGACAGTCCTGTTTCTGATTAATAAAACCTTTCGTAATTGTAGTTTCTGTTTAACGCTGTTTTGAGAGACGGTTATTAACTTACTGCGTAATAATTACACCTTATTTGTGAAGAGCTATATTCTTAATGAAATTGGACTTAATTTGTTGAGAGCTTCCACACGCAGGCGCGTAATTGCGCTTTCCGAAATACAGTGGCACTTAGCAACATACCAATTTAAAGTCGGGATAAGGGTAATTCTCAAACACATACTAATTGGTAAGACATATGCTATAATTGATCAGAACGATGCTTTACACTAAAAATAAATTCGGGTATTCAATATATACTTAATGATGGCAGAAATACCAATATTGGGAATCTCCATTTTTAAAAAATCATATGTATTTTATAGATGACATTTACACAAAAAAATTCAAAACTTAACCATAGATTAGGAGAGAACTACAGATAACCTCGAAGAGCAGGCATGATTATTCAAAACGTATAGCAAAAAAAAGATAAATGGTGATCGAGGTACTAAATTTGTGTTATTTGAGATATCTTTTTAGCATTAAGCTGCAGTATGTTTTGTGTGCTTATTACTGTAATGAGCGTTGCAATTTCGAAGTCTTTCTTCCATATTTTCTATAAAGTGTTTGTGCGCTTTCCATTTAATTTCTGTACACCGAACCGTTCACGAGAAAATATATTGATTTCTTTTGAACTCGTTCAGCCCCTGTTGAAAATGAACATTACAGCAAATTGATTCGAAAACGAAGTAGAAATTGAAGCAACTTGGTTCATAACTGATGGAACGAATTTGGATCGATAGCTTGGATGACTTTATTTCCAGATACGAATGCTATTTTAGGCGGTTCACGGCATATGGTATTTTTTAAAGAGGAACGTGGCACAAACTCTTGAAATTATCAGTCCCGATTCCGGAGTGACTATTTGCAGCAGCCAGTACAATAAAACAACTAAATAGCTTTCGAACTATCAAACTCAAGAACCATCGCCTTTGCATCGACTGGCTTAATTGGTTCAGGGGATTAACTGATGTCACTGCAGTGCCTCTAACCGGAAGGACCTAGAATTCTAGTCCCGACGGAGGCAGAATTTTCGACACCAACTACATAGCCAGGTTGAATTCATCCGCTGTCTGGAGGAGAATTGTGGCGGCCGGCTGCTCTGATCGGTAGTTTCTCCGATCAACACCAGGCAAATGCCGGACCCTAACAAACGGACCATCTTTTCTTCCTAACCGCGCGCAATCATTCCTTCCTCTTCCTTGTCATATCCTCGCCCCCTTACTTACACATATATGCACTGCACTACTACACACGTCGGATGAACGGCCGGAAGCTTAGAGCGGTCGGCGCCGGATCTTACCATCCAGCGGAGAAAGATCACTGCTTCCGCCTGTGATAAAAACGGATACTTACGGGGCTAATGATCTTAGCCATTGACGCACCCGCAAACAGGAAATAATCAGGCAATCAAAGCTTTTGCTGCACTTGTCCTAAAATGAAGAGCGCACCCCGAAAATGTCAAGCTCCAATTATAAACGTAAAAAACGAGAAACATAAAGAAAATTTGAGAGTTTCATGTCCGAATCGTTCGTCCATAATAGAGCAGTGTTGGGTGTATCAGAAGATAATGAAACCGCTCCGTTTTTCTGTCAATTATCCTGTTTGTTGCACTTTATAATTCTTGTTTCTCTGAATTATTAGTATATGTTAAGTGATTCCAATTAACATATGTTAAGTAATATCTATTAGCTAATTTGTATTAAACTCTCTATTCGAGGATACTGACGTAATGCACAATGCCAGACGGTTTTTTTTTAAATCAACAAACAAAAAACAATCATCGAAAATTTATTATCGAATTATCATTGTTGCGTGCTCCCATTTCGTTCTAATCAAAGGGATAAAAATAAAATCATGTAATGAGGGTGTGCCTCTCTGTAACAGGACACTCTAGATAGCAGGCAGTACTTCAAACGGCAGCGCTATCAAGATAGCTCTGTTTTTGTTTTTTTTTATGATCAGTGTGTCTGGAACTCTTTCCCGTATCTATTCCAAATGGATGGAATTCCATTGATTAATGGGTCGCTACGTTGAAAGCCACCAGTCCGAATTCTATGTTATATATAATACTAGATTTAAGCCCAACGGAACTTTCTCGATTTCTCTCGAGTTGTCCCAGGCCAAGAAAACTCGTCTATTACACGAAAGCCGCCGAGAACTCCCGCGCAGAGAATCTTCCTCTGCAAATTTGAAATCCGGAGAGTTTGATCCCTTCCAAGTTCATTGTGCAGCATTCTTACCTTGTATTAATTTGTTGTGACTCCCGAAGCAAAATCCTGTTTTCCGAGAGTAGCGAGATGACTCCATTACTGTCTACGAGTTAGTGCGCCGTTTATCAATGGAATGATCTTCTGTTTCACTACCTTCTACGTTTGTGTTTTACCGTTGTCTACTTTATTATATTCGGGCAAGCGAAAAGAAGCTTTGTAAATTGTAATTTGTACATTGGCTTCGTCGTGCGTAAACCTTTTTGTTGGAGCCATAAAATTACATTAAGATTCTGTATGGGTAACTCGTGAATAAACGAGTTTTTCATTTTCCTACTGTATTTGTTATGTATGCTGCTAGAATGAGTTTATATTCTAAAGACTGTCATTATTTATTATTTATTAACTTGGAAGTTAACTGTTCCTTTTTCTCGCTATATACTATATAATTCATTGTATAGTTCAACGTTTCGGAGATAATTTTTCTCCATCTTCATTGTTCGTTAGAACGTTTGAATGTTATAATGTATGTGTTCCTCCGTTTTTGCACTCACTTTCACTGAATCCTGAGCCGCTTATACTATCAGTACTCCATACATGCGTCCTAAAGGTAGAAGGCAGTCGGCCGTCAATGCCACTAGCATTTGTAGCATGCTTTATACTGGGAAAAAATGTTTAAAAATTAAGTTTTTATGCGAAAATTACGGGGTTTAACAAATTTTATGCCTCAAAATTAAAGCACAGCTTAAACTCTTTTGTTAAATAAGTTTTTGATGAGACAAGTTTTCTTCGAACAGCTTTGTTACATACTAACTAGGCGGCAATTTTCTCGAGACCGACATATGAATGTGAGCCTGCCATAGTTGTTAGATTTTTGTTGCACGCCTAAATAGAACCCAATGGTGCATCCAATTCAATATTTTTATGACGCTATGGTGTAATACTTTTCTTTTAAAAGGCGTTGACAGGGCACTTCGCCATCGATGTGAATTCTGCAGTGAACCGCAACGGCTGTGGACTGCACAAAGAAAAAGATGACCCCGAAAAGTTGGAGAAGCTGCGGTGTGTTTCGCGTCCAAACGCATTGCTGCGGCGTGGGCCGTCCCCGCCGCTGTCCCTGCTCCCAGCTCCCGCCCCCAGCTCCCGCCCCCAGCTCCCGCCCCCAGCTCCCGTCCCCGCTGCCCCCGGCTTCTGCCGCCGCGCCCCCCCTCCGCCGCCCCCCCCTCGATCCCGTCCCCCGCCAGCTTCCGGCATCCTCAGTTCCGCCGTTCCCCCAGCCCCCGCCGCTGTTCCCGCTCCCATCCCCGCCGCCACCGCCGCCCCCAGAAGGCAGTCCCGGATGACCGAAGGAGCCCAAACGGCCCGTGCGCGCTGCCAACTAGTTAAAGCAGATCAATAGATAGGCACAGCGCCGGCGCCTCCCCCCTCTTGCTCCTCTTCCTAGACGCTCCACTGCGCCCGCAGGCCCTGGCTAGGCGCCCCGCCCCCCGCCCACGCCCACGCCCCGCCTGCAGCGTGCCGCCTGCAGAATGCAGATAGACCGGAGCCGCGACGGGCCACGCAGGAAGCGCTCGGGGCGGAAGGATTACTGCGCATTTGGGAAGAGGAACACGGGCGCGAGGGCGGGAAAGAGCCGGCAGAAATTGACTTATGAAATCAGAGCGCTGCCTCCTCGCAAACCGTGTTGAGCAATCCTTTGAGTAAACGGATAGTTCGCATGTTTCAGAATATGACCATTAGTATCCACGCCACGTATTTATGAAATGTCTTCAAATGAGTATACGAGCGTGAGGTCACACGGAAACAGCAGTAAAAAAGAGCTCTACAAGTATCATAGGCAAAATTAAATAATTTACCTAAGATACAATGATGTGGTTGAAAATTTGTCCCAAGAAATTCCAAAACTATGTTTTTTTCTAATTTCTTTGGTTTGGCTTATTATCTTATATTGGCTTATCTATTATTGCCTTATATTCCGTGTTTTTTGCATTGTCAGATATCCGCCTCAGACAATACATTCATGAACAAAATCTTAAAACGTAATTCCACTAATATTGAGAAGAAACTGAATTTACGGGTATCTTTTCAGTTAAAGACAAGAGTGCGATTTGATTTTACTCCATTTTTATTTTATTCGTTTCAAAAAGGGTCCCTTAAAATTCAATGTAAATGGATTTCGTAGAAATTTTCAATTTATAATAAATAGGCTTTCAAAATTTTCATATATCAATACTAAATCTATTATTTATGACATGGTATAAGCATTTCTTTTTCCTGGGACGCTTGTGACTAGGCGTCCAAAACAATTTTTATGCTGTTGATTTACATTGAGGTAAATAAGTCATGAGATATACCCTAACATCGTATCGAACCCGGGGAAGTGCAGCATCTGGACGTGGCATGGACTCAAGTCGTTGGAAGGACTTTGCAGAAATATTGTGCCGTGCTGCCTCTTTAACCGTGAATAATTGCAAGTGTTGCCGATGCAGGATTTTGTGCACGAACTGACCTTTCAATTTTATCCAATAAATGTTCGATTCATGTCGGGTGATCGGGGTGGCCGTGGCCAAATCATTCGCTCTATTTGTCCAGAATGTTCTTCGGAACGATCGCGAACAATTGTGGCCCGGTGACGTGGCACATTGTCATCCATAAAAGAAATCCATTGTTCTTTGGGAACATTAAGAACATGAATGGCTGCAAATGGTCTCAAAATAGCTGAACATTACTATTTCCAGCTAATGATCTGTTCAGTTGGACAAGAGCACCCAATCCATGTAAAAACAGCCCATACCATTTTGGAGCCACCACCAGCTTGCACAGTGCCTTGTTGACTATGTGGGTCCATAGCTTCGTGGGATCTGCGCCACACTTGGATTCAACCTCTCACCAACTGAAATCGGGTCTCATCTGACCAAGCTACGGTTTTCCAGTCGCCCAGGAGAGGCGCTGCAGGCGATGTCGCGCTGTTAGAAAGGCACTTGACTCGGCCTTCTACTGCCATAGCCCATTAAAGCCAAATTTCGCCGCACTGACCAAATGGATACGTTTGTCGTGCATCCCACAATGATTTATGCTGTTATTTCACTCAGTGTTGCTTGTCTGTTAGCACTGACAAATACGCAATAGTCGCTTCTCTCGCTTATTAAGAGAAGGCCGGCCACTGCGTTGTTCATAGTGAGAGGTTATGCCTGAAATCAGGCACGCTCTTGACTCTGTAGATCTCGGAATATTGATTTCACTAACGATAGAATGTCTCATGATCGAACTACCATTCCGCTTTTATCGTCTGTTAATTCTCGCCGTGCGGCCATAATCACATCAGAAACCTTTCCACATTAATCACTTGATTGTAAATGCAAGCTCTGCCAACTTATTACCCTTTTATACCTTACTACCCGACAGTACTGTCATCTGTATGTTTGCAAATTGCTAACACATGACATTGTCTCATCAGTGTACATTGAGAGAATGTGTATTGATGTTTCGTAATGTTTTTAATCAGGAGATATTAGGTTACACCGTTTTATATTCGAATATGCAATTTACATAGACAAATGACACAGGTTAAAAAACACTTTACAATTTAAAATTTTTATGTTTGGTGCTTCTGCCATAACCCGCACTGATACAAGGGTATCGAACTGAGATACAAAGATATCAAACTGAGCAGGTTTATAACGTGACTCCGAGTCTAAGAGACAGACTTTCAATGTCTTCAGGAATTTGTCAACCTATCACACTAACAAGGGCTTATAGTTTTGAGAATAGTTTTACAATCTGCGAACCAAGAAATTCCCAGAATTTTATTTATTTTCTTCAAAAAACAGTAGAAACTGTATGTGGCGTATGGGGAAGAAATGTAACTTGGGCTCTTTTTCTTGAGCTTCATATTATATTATCCACCCTTTAATGTAGTTGAATGATGAAGAAAAGTACTAATATGAAGAAGCTAGCATCATTAGAAAACATGAAGTTTTTGCTCCTGAGTTATGGAAAACCTATTATTTCAGTAAACGAGATAGAGATTTCATTTTATATAATTGCTAACAAAAGAGGAACATACACTCATTGGTAGGCGTGGAGTTTTAATTGAACGGTAGAGTTTTAATTGCACGGTAGAGTTTTAATTGCACGGTAGAGTTTTAATTGCACGGTAGAGTTTTAATTGCACAGTGGAATTTTAATTGCACGCCTGCTATTACCATAGAGAAAATCAATGATTATCCTTGGAATTAATGAATATAGTTAACTAAAGGAAAACGGAACGTAAGGTATTATTAAATGTGCATTTTTTTGTAGTGAGCTGTTGATACTGATGATCATGATTCCTACGACGTGTGTTCTAATTATAAATACATGTATTGCAAGAGAATATATCCCCACTATTTAGTAAGTCAGTTTTTACAGAAATACATATTCGAAAAAATATGGAAGGTAAGATTTCAATAAAAAAGAGAGGCTAGCAAGAATCACGTGGATGGAATTTGCTTATAATTCGTACATTTTTTTCTGGTATCTAAAACTCTAGGTAATATAAAACGTGCTTCTCCAGTTTATTGCACCATATGTCAGACGGTAATCAACAGCATTTGAAAATACGCGACGAGCTGCATGAAGGCTGACTGAATTTGAAAACAAATGAAATTAATTTAGTGTTTTAATCATTTACATGGATGTTCCATTTAAGGTTTCGCTTAATTGAGATACCTAAGTTGTTGTTACCTTAATATCAGCCAATTGCGAATTGTTCATTTCCAACGGCGCACGCAATTGCCTGTTTCAAATGCAAAACGCAATTGAAACTGTTTTTCCTCGTTTATTATTAATTTGTCATTACGAAACCAACTTGAAACATCTGGTAGTACTTAGCGTTTCTTTTTTCCTAAGCATATTAGTTTTATTAGGATCGTTCCCAGCAACACACAGTCCCACGTTGCAGGGAAAAATGTTGAAGTTGACGTGTGCGGAGTTAACAAGGCCGCGTGGTAAATTGCTTACCTCTTACCAGCGCGTTTGCTCGCTCGCGGCGCGCACGCAGCCATCTCAGTTTGTGAGTACTTCGGGAGTTGGCTCCTTGACATTGTCAACAGGGCGACGAACACGGAGGACTTCGAACTTGTCAGACATGAGCACTCGGCTGCCACCGCGTATTCATAAAACGTCTTCAAAAGAGTGTATTAGCAGTACTTTGAATGGTCTGGGGAAAATAGCACGACAAATAACATGTACATGATTACGCTTTAGTTCACATCTTCACCACATGGATGTTCAATTGTTAAGGGGGAGAAACGCACAACGATGTCAGTTTTCTGATTTCCCTGGGCTTCAGAAGACATTCGCTGATCATTAGTAAACGATTATGGTTGGTATCATTATAACAACCATGTTAACATTTAACAATTACATGTTACATATGCCTGAAAATGCGATCTACTGTTGCTAGGCTCTTTTGAACTAATTTACTGTCGCGGACTAATTACCTAATTACCTAATTACATTTATTTAGCTGATTAAAATGGTTAAATGTTTTGATTAAAATTAAGGTGTATAATAGATATTCATATTTTTATATTGGTCCTAACAAGCGTAAATTAGTGCTAATACAAATACATATACTTTTTTCTCTAATTTCCTCCCGGACACGCTTCGTGCTGTGAAAAAGAATCACAGTCGCTAGGAAGTCGGATGTCGGGTTCTTGCAGCAAGCGTCCTCGCTAAGGCGGAGATGGCGTTCGTGGGGCGCGGAGCGACTAGACTGGAGGGGTAGCTGTCGCGCAAGACAGCTCCACCAAGAGCGCGCTGCCAAGACACGGCGCCGCGGCGGCGCCAAGGGAAGTGCCGCGGGGGCGGGGCGGGGCGGGGCGGGGCGGGGAACCCATTCATCGCCCGCCCCATTGTACAGTTTTTCTTTCTGCAATCGGGCAGGAAGAACATTAATTAGAAAGCAAACACGCTTCGGGCAGGAGGTCTTAGGCACTTACCGCGAGGCACAATGGCGGCGGCGGCGGCGAGAGGCGGCTGCCATCCCCGTGATAAATAGAGGCCTCGCTCGCGCTCCCCGCCCCGCCCCACCCCCGCCCATGTCAATACCCGCTCCGCCCTCCTCCGCCCTGTCATGTCCCTCCCCGCCCCGTCCTTCCCGGCCTGATTCCCTCTGCCAGGCCCCGCCCTGCTCTTCCCCGCCCCGCCCCACCTTCCCAGCTCCCCTCCTTACGCCTTCCACGCCCCACTCCACCCACGACAAGCCCCGCCTGTCCCGCGTTCCCCGCCCTGCTTTGCTCCACCCTCTACTCCTCTCGCCCCCCGTTCCCTTGCCAACCTCCGCTCACGTCAAACCCTACCTCGCCCCCGCCCTGCCCTGCAGAGCCCTGTTCCGCCCTACTCCTCCCGTTCAGACCCACCCTGTCCCGCCCCGTATTCTGCTCCTCTCCTTACCGCTCCCACGCCTCGCTTCACAAGCCCCGCCTGACTCGCCATCCCTGCCCTGCCTTGTTCCACCCACTATTCCTCTCGCCGCCCCTCCCACGCCCACCCCCGCCCTACCCCTCCCGTTCAGACCCGCCCTGCCCCGCCGCGCTCGCCTCGCGGCTTCCATTGAGGTTTCAATTTTCTCCCTTTACCTTTGCCGCGGGGGGAGGGGCGGAGTAAGCGTAGGAGCTTAGTTAAGTTCGATCACGCACCCTTTCGCGTCTCCGCTCCCCGAGGCGGGGCGAGGCGAGGCGAGGCGAGGGAGTAAATTACGGCGACAGTAATGGTACACAAGCGTGTCGTCGACGTGGCGGCTGCGGCGGCGACAGAGGAGCAGCGCGCACCTCCCTTGGCGGAAGTCCAGGCTCGATGCTCGCGCCGCTTCCGGAGGGGCCGGGCGGGCAGCCCGCGCCAGATGGCACAGCGTGCGGCTGCGTGCGCGGTCACTCGGTATTCCGGCGGCGCCCGGCCGGAGGGTAGGGCGTTCGGGCGCACGCCGAGGAATATGTCGTTCGCAGGGCGAAATGGAATTCTAAGGAGCGATGGGACGTTGCGATTCAAATTTCAAAACTAGATGTATCTTGTAACAAGGTGGTTACACAATTTCGTCGTATCACTGCTGCTCATAGTAACGGTAATATGTATTTCTGTCAGTTTCTGGACCAAAATGAAAGACCAACTGTATTTGAGAACACATTGTTGAAGAAATGTCTATGTAGGAGAAAGTTGTGTAAGGTTATGGCACCTGCTATTCTACAGTTCTACTAAAAATTCCCTATGCCGTACGATTTGTAATTCATAAATATGATCCCGTTTTCCTGACCTCCCATTCCACCATATCTTCATCATCAATCACCTCCTTATCATTATCGCTATCATCTTCTCATTCAATTCAATTCTCTCTCGTAGGTCTCAAAGAAATCAGCATTTGAAGGGTCCCCAAACCAATGAAATAAAATAATGTTTGCTTAGCATGTTTTTGCTTAGTGTTTTTTTGTGATTACAGGATTCCTTAAATAAATTAAACGAAAATTAGTCAAATCGCACCATTACAACCTGGCACATCTGTTATGTTGAGATTGAAAATGTTCAACAAATCATACATTCAAACACTAGGAATTTGTAATATTAAACCTGAATTCACAGTCATGGTGGTTTGGGTGACTAGGGCAACACGATCGGTAGCCTATTCAATGCGCGTGTCTGCTGTGTTCGGAGGATTGCGCTTTAAATACCGTCGGAGGCGTAGATATGTCGCCTAACTTCAGCGCGTTTTGTAGAAACATTATACACAGTTGACCCCAAATACTAGTCTGCGTCTAATCCTAGTGCTTGGCCCATTTTTGTAAGGTAACGTACTAAATCCTCTGTAAGTTGAAATAATATCGCTACGCACTGGTAATTAAAACTTGTTGCCTGTGAGAAATAACGCTATTAAATAAAAAGGATTATGTTTCTCTTATTCCTATGTAGAGAAGAATATTAAAATGGCGTACGTTTATCGTGCAAGCAAAGACTGAATTCATCATTCTCTTTAACAGGATGAAGAAACATTCGCTAAGACCCGATTTACTCACTTTTTCATGAGCTATTCCGGAGTTCTGGCGAACGCGCAGTGTCGATTCTGGTGTTGCGCATGCTTACGTATGCCAAAACTCCGAAATCGTTCGCCAAAATAAAGCAATGAAAGCGAAAGAAACACTACGCGGGACACCAGACCCACAGGGTGCACAAACGGGGCCAAATTGATCTTCGGGCAGCGCCGACTGGACGCTGTTCCGCGACGCTGTAGTTGCCTGGCTAGGTCCCCGACTCATCGAACACGAAACATATTGCGAGGAATGAAAAAGAAAATAGGACCTTGTGTAGATCCTCAAGCTTAGCGTTTGTCGCCCTTTTCTTGTTTCAGTGACCCCTTCAGAGAATTAAGCTACTGCCGCCGACTATTACATTACTTAGCTTGATAAATAAATAAAGATATTGTCTGGTATCAATTCATACCAGACAATATCTTTATTTATTTATCATAATAAAAAGGTATCTACCTCACCAGCGATCTAATTAATTAATTACTTAGCTTAATAAACTTGTATATATTATCAGATGAAAGACATTTAACCACTGATTTAAATATGAATTTGCTTTCAATTAAATCAGCTGGTTAGTGTGTAAAAATATTAAGCAATGAACACGCAATTCGAGACTGCATCTTACTGACGTTTGAGTTATGCTGCAACTTCATTTTTCTTGAATACTCATGAATAAATATTGTCAACTAATGTAATGAGTCCTCCACACGACCGGTGTCCTGTAAATAGCAGGTAGAGAAATACATCTGTAGCAATATCGGATTAGACAATCGTACATATTTATCACGTGTTTTTTTCCACATGACATTTATAAAAACACGTAAATTATTAATTTATTTGTAACTAGCCGGAAATTGACGCATCTATGTAAGCGATGATGACTTGACAACGTCGGAGGCAGATTCCGAAAGAGCCGTGCGTGTTTCCCTTGCCATTCAACCCAAGCCCTTCATTGAAGCGCCTTGTTTACGTGATTCATACGATCATCGATTCGGACGCCAGGAAAAGGGAATTTCCCCATTTCAGATAAGCGGGTGCCAGGGATCTAGAGTCTTCTGGTGCCTTAATCATTGAGTTAATAATTATTATACGCAAAATACATTAATTACAATAACATTACAATAATTAACTATTTTATAATAATATCTATTTTTATAAGTATGTACTTCCCAAATTTCATAACGTTTATTTTCTTTGTTTTCATTTGTTCGTGATTGCACCTAATTTTCATATACGAGGAAGTGGGCCAAGACAATTTCGTTTTATTTAATTTCTACCTGATCAATCGGCTACGTTGTGGTAGGCTAAGCTAGTGATCGGCTAATGAAAGCAGCTAATCATAATAAAAAAGTCATGTTAAAATACCGTTCTATTTACGCTTCATCATAAAGTTTACCTCATCACTGCAATGTATTATCTCTCCTCCTTTCCTTTAATGCTGTAGGCATTCCTTGTAATGTTGAGGTAAGTGCCGCCGTCTTGTTTTGCAGCCCTAAACGCATGTCTCGTAAGGTATGGTGGGTAGAAATTGTGCATTTGGGATGTTCTTCCTTCTTGTCGTTGCACTGGCGAGTTGCATGTTTACTTTCCGTAGTTGCATATGTTAGCCCCGACAACGATTTCTATTTTGATGATCAACCACCCATAGTTTCATTTTGCTCGGCGTTTGGTAATGGTTCGTTTACACTTGATACATCCTTAAAACGGGAACACCTAACAAAAGCGGCTATTGTCGAAATACTACCACTACATCCACCGGACCCGCTTATCAGAAAAACGGTCGAAGTGTCCATGGCGTGGTGTGGGGCACTGGACGTATCGGGTCAGGTACGGTGATTGTTTGGAGCAAATGGGCGACTCACTTGTCATACTCTGGCCCGGCGCTTAATTGCGGGCCACCCGTGTGTCGTGCAGCTTCTTAAATTATCCCGACGGTAGTGGAGAGGAGAGGTGCCGCTCAGGCGCGACTGGCTTTAATCTAGTGAAAGGTGAGTGGTTCACGGGTCTCTGAAAGGACCACAGCAACGGGCCACCCGCCTAATTATTGCAGTTGAACAGCGGGGAGGGGGGGTTGTGTTGATGAACAACTTGCAAACCTCTGGATCGCTGGTTGGGGCCATTTGAATTAGAAATATCTTTATTCGACATCTTTTCGTTCAGGAGAGTCCTTGGTTGTGGCTCCCTCACGGCTTCTCTCTAGGCGTGGCTCCACATTCGCGCTCAGCCACTCTCCCCGGCGCCGTCGCGCGTCAGCATCGTGTCGTCACCACACGCGCGCGCGCGCGAGGCGGCGGTCACCCCCTCCCCTGTCGCCGCGCCCCCTTACTCCGCGTTCTAAACTGCCGGCCGCAAAACGGCGAAGCCGTACTTTATAATTAAGTTGCGCCGTAAGGGCGGGTTGTTATCTACGCCTGGCGGCGGCGGCGGCGGCGGTGGTGGCGGCGCGAGGGCACGAGCTCGGGGCCCACAAATCAGCAGTAAAACAGCCTCGCTCAGGCATTAGAACCCGTAAAGATTGCGCTGAATGAGGCGACGCTGCGAAACGCGAGAGCTCGGAGAAGAGCACCCGCCGCCCCATCTCCGCGCCCGCCCCCCCCCCGGTCCTGCGCGCGCCCACCCTCGCCCCCGCTTGGCCCCGCCCTCTCCTGCCCCTGCACCCGCACCCGCACCCGCCCTCGCCCTCGCCCCCGCGCTCACCTCACCCGCCCCGCCTCTGCTTCCACCACCGCCGCGCGCCTGTTAGGGTTGCGTTACAGGCAATTATCTACGGCCTTTGTGCGGAATGACGCGCAGGCGGGAATATGCTTGCGTCGCTGCGCGGCTGCGCGCTCCGTTTTGCACTGGCTGCGCAAACGGCCGACGGACGGGCGGCGCAACGTAGGCAGCAGGGTGGCGGCGCGGTGGGAGCTGTTGCTGGGGTTGGTAATGGTGGGGGCGGCGGCGGAGGAAGAGAAAAGGCTGCAAGAGGTGTCGCGAGGGCGCGATGGGACTGGTGAGTGCGTATGAATGCAACGTGGTTTGCTTTGGAGAGAAGAAAAGGAAATGGTGAGAAACAGCCCATGCAGCAGCTTCGTTGGTGAATGAACAGGGATAATTGTAATTTCCAGGAGTAAAAGAGAAAAATAAGACAGCAATATAGATAGACAAGCAGTGGGTTGTGTGATGAGATATATAAGGTAGTAGTGGAAATGCTGTATTTCGATTTGAGAAAGTGCGAATAAGAGAAAATGAAAGGAGGAAAGAGAAAGGCAACTGCAAACATAATCAAATCTTCGATGAGGTAGTTAACATCATAAGATTACATTTTTAAAGAGAAATGATGACAGGGTGAACTGAAAGGGTAAGAAGGTCGACAGGTTAATTAATGACTTCGTCTGCGCAGCACTAGTGATACAACCTTGGCGGATTGTATCCTACGTACAAGAAAATCATCTTATGGTATACGTACCAATGGAAATAGTAGTGAGTTGACGAGTCCGACACTAGTATAATCTTCGAAAAAGATCCAAAGAAATAGATGAAAACGGTGTTGTCATAAAGCAGTAGAAAACTTACACGACACGAAATACAGCACTGGCTGCCACGGGTCGCCCAAGGCAGGACTGCCAGAAGTAGTTAGCAGGATACTGTGTTCACACTGCACGGTGCTGTGTGAAACGCATTAACACGGGACGTGTTAGTGTATGTGGATGCAAATGAAGCTTCGTAAGCCGGAAGGTCGAGCCTCAAACGTGGCTCGTGTCGCTGTACCTGTTGTGGAGACAATTTCTTTAGCCTGATCTCTTTCCATCATCCTGAACTCCGTGACAACGGCAGCGTGTTACCGTCCCAAATACGCACGCGAATACTGGCCGATTGATAATATTGTGCAGAAACGGGGAGAAATCGGGTGACGCGAGAGTCATCGCTGGGGAAGCTTGGAAAGCGACCTTCCGCCGCCTAAATATGTACCCTAGTGTATCTGATACGAATGACGTCACTGCTTGCGTGACACTTGTAGAGGCCCGTTGCTCTGACCTCCATTGTTCTCTCCGTAGAAATTTTATGCTGGAGCAGTATATTTAGCAACGGGTCGCGGATCGGGCATGATTCCTTTTCCATCCTGTCTCCATACCCATCCTTAGGGCCGGATGAGAGGATCGTCTACAATCTAGAAAGCCGAATGCAGTACTGAGAATTCGCGGACTCAGGGTGGGACCGGACTGATGCGCTGTTGGAAGGAGAGTCGCGTTCGGTGCGCACGTGGTGTCTGGGGGTAGAGAGAGTATACGCGAGCGTTGGGCCTCCGTTTATTTAATTATACGATAAGCCTGTACGTGGCATACGGGTGAGAAGAACAATCTTTCAACGTTTTACTTAAGTGCGGAATCCAAGCACACTCTCTTTTTCTACACTGAGTTGAATTCGGAATAAAGGTGGCAACTGGCGTTTTGGGAAGAAGATAGCAAGAAACATTCCCTACCGTGTAATAGAAACCATTTGTACTGGTTAAAGAGCTAAGTATTTTTGGTACCGAACCCTTATTGTGCCCCTTGTGAAGGAATCGACTCAATGAGTGAGAGACCATGAAGAACGATTATTTTATGGTACTGCTGATGAAAAACTATGTTCTCCACTATCAACCCATTCATCTCAAGGAAATTAGCGAATATAGTGAAAATTACATTTATGCCCAGAAGCAGTGCAAGGTTTCAATATTTTTCGTTGAATGAAGAGGCATTACCCGAAAAAACAAAAACAAAACTTCGGTCTCTTTCTACAGTCGCCAAATCGACGCATCGCTCTTGTTTGAAATGGTTTCTTTCAGTTGCGAAACCGTTGGGATACAGAAAGAATGCGCATGTTATGTTTCTCAGTTCCGCGCAAGGGCCCCGCATTGACTTTGCTGGAACGTTAAAGGTAATGTATCGTAGAATCGCGCTTGCATTACTGATTTCATTTCGCCTTCTTCGAATATATGGTTCCACTGGACCCCTCTTTCTTGCAAGATTGACGATCGAAAAATGCCGTAATTTATTCATATCGCGAATGTGGCCAGACTCACAATATACTGCGCACGCCTTACTAAATCTGTTTTTTTGTACATTGGACTATTTTTACAGATTTTACTGGTCAGATTGCAAAAACACTTGCATTTTTGCACCAGTGCAACGGCAAAATGTAAATTCAGTTTTAATGCTAGTTTTTTTCTCATTGCGGGCGTATGAATGATGAGTTCCCGAGTTTATCTTTAACGTATTCTCTGTATGGAATTTTAAAATTTAGGTTAATTATTATTTATAGACATAACTATCACTTTTATTCACTTAGCCTGTTGCCATTAACGTACGCGTGTATTAACTACAATGCGACGTACCGATAACGATATATGATTATGGATTTTCATCCTTCAATTTTTGATGGATTGAAGAGAACATTGTAACACATCATTCTCGTTCATTTTTCGAAATCGTAATAATAATCGTATTAAACACATATTCATGATCTTATTGATCAGTGAGAAAGCTATTTTTTGAGGTGTCATTTTTGTTAGCATAATGATTCTGTTTTTCAGTTCCTTCAGTCTTTTCGTTGTGAAACAAATCATTGATATTTTCGTTTTGTTTCTATAACAAAATACCATATTTATAATTAAGGCGAAATGTTTTAGGAACATATTTTGATATCTAAGAACGAAGATGTTATAAACGTAGCCATAATGTACATGACTTATTCATTTGGATACTTTTCTAATAGTAGGTGAAAAAGTAGACTGGTTTTCAGATATTCTCTTTCCCTTAACGAGCCTTCAGAGCTAAGAACCTAGTTGTGACTGTCACGTGCTTCACGCACTTTTATTGTGGACCTAATCGCACGTGATTGTACATTGAATCGTTATCTGATTGCTACAATCAACAACTCCTTTCGCAAGACCTTTCACTAACAATAGAAATCCGATCCCAAGGAATATTCTAAACCTAATTAAAAGTAAACGTAACCTTCGACGGCTCTGGCAAATCAACCGCAGACATGACCTTAAAGCAAAAATCAGCAAATTAGGGAGAACAATCAAAAACAAATTAAATCAAATTCGAATAAACAATTTTCAAAAATCCATAGCTCAAATACACCCTAATAGTAGACCACTCTGGTCAACCATTAAAAGACTATGTAAAGAAACTACTGACATTCCTATCCTGAAACACAACTCAAATGTAGCTTATACGGATCATATGAAAGCCAATATGTTAGGTAAATATCTGCAAAATAGTTTTACTCCAAACCCAAATACAAATTCTTCCTTTACTAATTATATTACAAAAAACGTCCTGTTACCAGACTATAATGTCCCAGATAAAATAAAATTTATATCCCCATCCGAAACATCTAAAATTATTAAGCAATTGAAAACCCGAAAATCAGCAGGTCACGACCATATTAACAACAGAGCTCTTAAAGAATTACCCAAAAGAGCTATAACTATTTTAACCGCCTTATTTAATTCCTGTCTAAGACTGGGCTACTTTCCAAAAGATTGGAAATTATCTATAATCTTACCCTTCTGTAAACCAGGCAAAGATCCTCGCTTTCCTACAAGCTACAGACCAATAAGCCTCCTACCCTCAATCGCAAAGATATTTGAAAAATTAATTCACAGCAGATTATCTACTTACCTAACAAAAATTAGCGCTATCCCTGACTTTCAGTTCGGATTCAGATCTCAACATAGCACCACCCACCAATTGCTCCGTTTAACTGAATATATTGCAAATTCATTTCACAGCAAAAAATACACAATTGCAGTGTTCCTAGACATTGAGAAAGCCTTTGATAAACTCTGGCATGAAGGTCTTTTATACAAACTGCGCCAACTAGGAACTCCCAAATATCTACTCCATCTAATCAGAAGTTTTCTAAAAGATAGATATTTTTCCGTCCGTATTAACTCAAGTCTCTCAAACAAATATGAAATTAATGCAGGAGTCCCTCAAGGTTCTTGCCTCTCTCCACTTCTCTTTACTGTTTACATGTCGGATTTACCACAGTCAGACTATACAGAAATTGCCCTTTACGCAGATGACACAGCACTTTTTACCTCTCATTCAGACATTAGCTGCGCCTTCGACAATATACAGATTGACCTAAATAACTACATTAAATGGGCTTCAAACTGGAAAATAAAGATTAACGCATCTAAAACTCAAGCAAAAATTTTCACACTCCGCAAACTTCCTCAACCACCCCTCCTCCGCCTCAAAAACACAAATATAGAATGGATGAGTGGAAATACACCAGCAAAATACTTAGGAGTACTACTTGACACCAAACTAAACTGGAAACAACATATCAAATCTATAGCAGATAAAACTTATGCAAAAATATCCAAACTATACCCAATAATAAATAGAAATTCCGGACTTAGCACTGACTGCGGCTTAACCATCTATAAAACAATAATAAGACCAACGCTCACATATGCCTGCCCGATCTGGAATAACGCCGCAAAAACAAACCTAAACAAAATAGAAATAATACAAAATAAATTTCTCAGAAAGATCATTAAAGCTCCTTGGTTCATAAGCAACATACAAATTCAAAATGAACTAAATATATCATCCATTAACGAATATATAAATCTTATGACTCATAAATTCTTCTCATCCATTCCCCAATCGCGCAGTACAACAATATTCAAGCTAGGTAAAACGTATGGTTCATCAAAAAGAATAAGATCACGATTCCCTAAAGACTCCCTTCGTCCACCTTAAATCACCTACCCATCTTCCACTTTCCAAAATTCCACCCACTGACACCCTCTCCTCAAAATAAACCCATATAACTCCAAAAACTGTTATCCACAGTTTCTTCTCAAAGAACAACGTTTTATCAGACCCCTGAGAGAGGAGGTAACGCATGCGGATGTCCATCCCTAAAAGTTAATGTGTATAATATTGTACAATGAACACCCCTGAAAGGCAGAAATGCCGAGCAGGTAGAAATAAATTAAAAAAAAAATAAATCGTTATCTGTGTACGTGCGGCATTTAAGGTAATCTAATTTGTATATCAACACTCTATCTCCTCTTGTCCTCTGCAACTTAGAATCGCTGCACAATCGAAAGTGCATAACAGTTTTTGCGTCAAAACCACTCAACCTCGTAAGGTGTGGGAAACTTTGAAGAACGGAAGATACGAATCAGTGTTTTCCAACATACGTACCAACAACGACTATTTTTTAAGGTTTTCTGCAATCTTGAAAGGAATTTACAGTGAAGTGTATTGAGAGCGTAGCGTATTGTTACAATGCACACAAACTAGCTTCTTATACACGTGGAAACTTACAATACTTATGTGTACGTGTGTACTGAAAATTAATTATGTATGTACATGGTTAGCAGGAGCAACATTTGCATGTCTTCAGAAATATCTACCACTCAATTAACTTGTGCTTTGATGAAGAAAAAGCCCTTAATACATATTAGATTTAGGGTTATTGGGCTTATTATCATCATATCGTGAGAAATATATTTTTTGTATTGACTAACAATTAAATCCATTAAAATTCATCCTTGAAAATTAGTATTGTTAACTGTGAGACTTTGAGTCATTTTCACCAGTCACACGTCTCCTCAGTACTAATTATAGCTGCCCGGCATCGTGCGACGCGGGCAGCCACGCAATAGCGACGCACAAGGGTCACACAGGGTGGGGTAGGGCGGGGCGGGTCGGATGGGACGTAGAGAGGAGAGGGGGCGTGGGAGGTTGGGAGGGAAGCAAGCAGCGGGCGGAGGTCGGGCACGGTGCACGAGGTCTGCGGTCCGCATCTGGGCCTTGAGCGTCCGAGATGACATTTACCCGCGCGCCCATCGGGCTGTAAGCCGCTCTAACGAGACGCGGCGGCCGCCGACGGCGCGCGCCCAAGGGCCACCTGCGGCCCCGGACGCCTCCCTCGCAGACGCAGCGCGCGGCCACGGCCACACCGCGCGTTCGCCCCAGTCCCCGCCTCCGACCCAGTCTTCCACCTCGCCTCCGCCAGCCCTCGACACTCGCCTTTCCCGCGCCGGCCACGGTCCACGTTTTTTCTTCATCTGCGACAGCGCCCCCGCCTCCGTCCCCGCCTCCGTCCCCGCCTCCACCCCGCTCCCAACCCCCGCTTCTGTCTCCCGGTTCCCATTCCTACTCCCTACCGACCGCTTCCGATTTCACCTCGGGATCTGTCTCCTTTCGACATGTTCCCCGCCTCCGAATCCGACCCAAGCACCGCCTCCGACCTTCGGCCCATATTCCCCGCTTCGCAGCACCCTTGCCCGTACGGCCCGGTAGCCGCCGCTGGCCAGCGCCTTCGTCCTCGGAATGGCTCCCGCCGCTTGGAAAAACATTATGACCGCTGCCATTGCCGACGCCTTCTCGTTCGCTGCAAAATCCCTAGCAACTCACGTTTCATAATTGTTTCACCGACTTTCTAACGCCCCTCATTAGTTGTCGCCGTCGCTCCTTCAACTCCGCCGTCCCTTATCCTTCAGATCGCATTCGCCCAATCGTCGCAGATCTCTGCGAATGTCCTCCATTGTCGAACGTTTATGCTTTGTCCTTCATCTCTCACTTTGCGCTGTTAACGTCGCTGTGCCGTTACAAACTAGCATCCTCGGCTTCTTCGTATTTTCCAATCTTTCCCGTTTCCTTCTACTGCATGCGATCGTCACCACCGTCCCATCTTCACCAATGCGGTTTCGTGTTCATTGCGACTATGACCTCTGGCGAGAGCGGTACTTCCTTCCCTTGGCGCCCCAATCACTCGACCACACCTTCAAGCGGAGGCACCAACCCCCCGTTAGCTTCGACAGTACCACCTCCAGATTCTACATCGTTTCCCCTTCACCTCCCTTCGACTCCCTTCCTGTCCTTGCAGTCCCCTGCAGCCTCCGCCTCCGCCGCCAGTGCCTGGCAATCTCATCACGGCGCCGTAACGAGACGCAATGGGTGGGACGGGCCGGGCAGATCAAGCGGACGCAACTGGGGCCCGGCTGACCGGAGCACGTCTGGGCTCGGACCCGCGTCGTGTTCAGAGGGCTCGCCGTACGCCGAATTTTAAAACTCGGACGGCGCACGGCCAGGCATCGAACGACGCGTGGCGGCGGGATGGTAGCGGTGGCAAGGGAAGAAGCAGGGGGGGCGGGAGCAGTGACGACAGGGATGATGCAGGACGAGGGCAGCAGTGGCGGATGAAAGCCGGAGGTAGATGCGGGGGCGGTGCGGAGGCGGGGGCGGGACGGGAGCAGTGACGGGGCGGGAGCTGGGGCAGAAACTAAATTAGAGGCTGGGGCTGCGTCTGGGGCGGCTCAGGGAGGCGGAGACGCAGTAGCGGGGGCGGGGGTGGCGTTGACGTGCGCGGCAGCACCGGTGGCGGAGGGGCGATGGTGGCGTCGGCGATGTAGGCAGGAGATCTACCACGGTGAAATGGGTGAGAGAGGAATTAAGGGCGGATTCAGGGGGCGGGGACGGGGCTTCGGAAACGGCAGAAGCGGTGGCTGGGATGACGATGGCGGGGGCGGGGGCGGCAGAGGGGGTGGCTGTGCACTAGAGGGCGGGACGATAGGGGAGATGTCCGTGTGCTGCCTAGTCTCGCGTGCGCGTGCGCGTGGGGTGGATGGAGGTGTTAAGAGGATGGTGTCAATGGTGGAGCCGGTGGGGGCCGCGCAGTGCACATGAAATATGGAAAGAGAGCGCTCGACAGTCGGACGTGTAACTCCAACTTTCCGAATGTGCCCGTGCATCGTGAAATGGACGCAGGTTAGCGCGCAGTACAGTGGGGGAGGACAGTCGGAATCGCTTTCCTGTTGAACTGTCCTGCTAACTCTGAGTTTGGTCTCGTTGCGTTCTTATTTTTGACATTTTTGACATTAATTATCATCGCAGTATATAGACTCAAATCTACATAATTATAACCAATTACGTTTATAATACTGTAGTAGTAACAATTATTGAATTGTTACTATTACAGTATTGATGTTCATGTCATTAAATTAATTCCACGTGGTACAATTTTAATTGATGATGAAATCTTATTTCAAATTGCGATTAACATCAGTGCTACAAAGCCAAAAATTGTAGGATATAATTTGCCTCTACTAATTCTCTTCGTCCTTGACACAACGCTTAACAGCGCAATAATTAGCATTATAATGAGGGAAAATTACATATAGAAATGATCCTACTTCGTGACGAGCAACTCATACGTAAGTCTGCGTAATGAGTCATGCCACGTCAAATCGCACACTCACAAAACATCACTATTTTTTAGGGACTTGAAACTTTTTTATGATGTCTAGGGTTGAAAAGAGGTGACACGTATGTTTTTTCTTGTTTTCTAATCCTACCCCTTTCAGATATATAACCCGTTATTTTTTTCGAAATATCATGCATTCGCAAATGTCAAAGATGTTTGCGCAAATACAATTTCCTTCAGAAAAATGAAATTACACTTTATCGGTCACTTGCGTCTTTAACCCTTGTTAACATGCAACCCTATAAATTTGTTAAGTGCACTTGTATACTCTCTCACTTATATACTCTCTGCTTGTACCTACCAATAGGGTAAGCAATTCAACATAATTTCTTTAAGTACCTTTAGGTTCAGGAGAATTATTTGCATCTATGGTTTTTCAAATCACGGTATATGAATATTGTTTGAATAGATATATCGCAAGCAATACCCAACAATATCGATTATCGTACCGCAACAACAGAATTCATGTGTTTCATATCGCAGTAATGTCGTAAATTTTCTCAAAAAAATTGAGATTTGATGGTGACCAATAAAACGCTGAACATACCACGAAATGTTACAGTGTTATTACTACCCGTCCAAATTGAAATCTCGACTCCGCTACGCTCCGCCTCGATTTTTAGCTTTTGGCATCGGCAGTAATAACACTCATATTATTTCTAGGTATGTTAATAGCTATAAATTTAACTTAAAGAGATGTACTATTATATGATGTAAAAATATTTTTTGTAAGCATATTATTTAAATATTTAAAATATATTTTAATTTTTAAAATGCAAATTTTTCAATATGTCAACACCAATTAATTGTAAAAAATACTGCCAAAAGGCAGCCAGCCACAGTTCGCTGCTCGAACTGTGGAGGCGTTAATGATACGACGCATTGCAACATACAGCATCCGTGAGACTTATGTCAAGTTATGAATCGCAGAAACACACATACGCTCTCAAATGGAAGTATTCTGAAGAAATACGATTATTAAGTTTATTTATAAACAACTGACACTGCTAGGGTCTACTTGAAACAGAGCAGCCTTCTTTCTCAGATATACTGAGTCAGTTGTGTAAACAGAGGAATCCGCGAAACTTGTACGTTGTTGTGTGAAGTTAGTAATCACAGATAATATCAATACCATTGTTATTTGCATTTTCTTAACATGAAAATCTATAATTGCACACGAAGTGTACGTGTAGGTTGTTACAACCGACATTCTTGAGAAGTTAAAATCTGACACGCTACCGCTAAAAAAAGCTATGTGTATTGAAGAAACTGGTTTTCAAAATTCTTTCCCCTGACGAGTTAAGTGAAGCTTTTTCATGAAAGTGAGAATCGACCATACTCGTTAATGCCGCAAATATGTTGGGCAGTAACAATGATACATAAACGTGAACCGCTGGTCCTGGTCACCCTAACGTATCACCTGATACGAGTAATTAATAAAATGACCGAGTAACGTCGTCTTCTGTTTCTCCTGCTGTCTTCGCCCGTCGTTTGTTGTCTTCTGCTCTTTTCATGAGACAGAAATAAAATTTGACGTTATGAGTTTTCATTGTCCAGTGTGATCTTTTTAAAAAAAATATTCTTTCGTACTTGAAGATGTAATTCAGAGGCTGTTGTCAGTGAATGTCTACTCTGCATCCTTTTGTGCTATACTTCAGAGAAAGTAAAGTATTTAAAAAAAATTCTTGATGCCTGAAACACGACACGAATTCAATTCACTCCATTCAGTGTAAACTCATAACACTTCTCAAGTAAGATTATGACAGTGTTAACAGTCCTTTTTGGGATGGGTTCAGTACCTAGTATTACAAAACAATGCGAGTTTATGCTTCCACAAAGATGCCTTCAACGTGAGTGCTGAACGGTATTTCTTCGCTTCGCAACGTCTTATGGAGAGCGACCATGCGACGTAGGGAGGGGGGCTACTGTAATATTCTCAATAAAAGCTAGCCTTCAATCCTGACAGGAACCTATTAATTTACCAAGGAAGTTATTTAAGTGGGCTGGTGATGACGTGAAGAACATTACCTTTCTAGTTTTAGCAACGCTGGACAATACTTAGAAAGAGAACCATTGAAACAATGATATAATAAAAAAACAGACGGCACAAAGAAAATACTTAGTTTCATTTCTTATGGAAAGGTAAATTAACGATATTCTCTCTAAAGAGAAGTACGAGGGTTGCCTTTTATATTTCAGGATTAGAGAACAAAAACAAATATTAATTATCGAAAATCACTTTATTGTTTTTCAAAATATTCCCCATGAAGATCTATTCACTTTTGCATGCGTTTGAACCAATTTTCGAAACACTTTTGCCACTCTTATTGAGTTATCTCCAAAACATACATTCTGAATGCAGCAACCGCTTCTCCAGGTGTCGAAAAACGTTGACTTCTCAGTTTGTTTTATTTACGTACGGGAATAAAAAGAAGTCATTCGGTGCCAAGTCAGAACTATACGACGGATGACCCATCAAATCGATGTTTTGGGTGCTCAAAAATGCAGTTGTTTGAGCCGATGTGTGAGAGCTCGCATTGTCGTGGTGAAGAGTGATCCGTCGTCTGCGGTTGGTTTTCCTGATTTCTTGAAAGACAGCTGGCAAACAAATCGTTGTGTATCACTCAGAATTGACTGTTCTGCGTTGTTCTAGCGGTACAGTTGCGACATGTCCAGTTTTTTCGAAAAAACAGGCAACCATCTGTTTGGAAGTGCTTCGTGCGCGAACAACTTTTGTTGGATTTTGCTCATCTTGAAACACCGGACGAATATAGTCGACTGCTGTTTACTTTCGGGCCCATACGCGTAAATCCACGATTCATCACCTGTCACGATGTCAGACGTGTTTCGAAGCACCGCGATCGTATTTTTTGGGCATTTCTTTCGACCAATCGACACGAGTCTTTTTTTGAGCGATTGACAAGTTGTGTGGGATCCAACGCGAACAAATTTTTTGACAGTCAAATGTTCATGCAATATCGAATGTATGCTGGTCCCACTAATGCCTAAGGTTGTCTCAATCTCGTGATTGACACAACATGACGATCTTGCAATATCAGTTGACGCACAGCATCAATGGTTTTCGGAACAACAACTGATTTTGGATGGCCTTCGCGAAATTCGTCTTGGAGTGAACTACGACCACGATTGAATTCACCATACCATCGACAAACACTGGTCCTTGATGGAGCTTCATAGCCAAAAATTGAATTAAGTTCATCCATGCACTGCTGCTGAGTTAATCCACGTCGAAAGTTGTAAAAAATAATCACACGAAAATGTTCACGATTTAATTCCATTTTGGGGCCAAGATGAATCTTTTAAGTTACTGTAAACATCACAAATAGCGCTCGTATGTCAAAACGTTCTGAGTACATATAACCTCAAAACATCCAACTTTACGACAGAGCTGCCAGATTGCAACACCAGGGTTGCCAAATCCCGAAACATAAAAGGCAACCTTCGTATAAGAAATATCAACATAATTAACTGTATCCCATTTGTTTGACACTTTAATTTGAATTTAATCGCTATGAAGACCATAGGCATGTGTATGGCACATATTAAGATGGGACAGGATACTTCTATTTACTGCTCTGTGAAAGTATATTGATGGTAATCATCTACTGCTAATTGGCACGCACTTGAAGCGTGACGCTCCGGCAGACGCCGCAGTAAAACAGCAAGTAGACATTTACACTGTATTTAATTTCTCAGAATCATTTCAATGTCCCAATTTTTAACTTACGAAACTCATGTAGAACTTTTCAGAGATTTCAAAAGTACTTTTTTCGAATCTATAAACTATCGAGTTTTGGGAAAAAATAAAAATACAATGGTTCAAACAATATTTTTTTAAATGTAATGAATTCAATATGTACATCAAATAGAAGAGCATATTTTGTTCTGTAATGTTGCAAAATAATAAATTTTTGTCACAATTACAGTAAGAGTTAAAAATGATTATCTTTAGCAGAGCGAGTATTTTTTCGGAAATGTTGAAAATTAATATAATCTCGAAAAATAATATTCGGGAAAAAATGAAAAACACGTGTTTCTTATTTTTTCTTCGCAGAAAAAAAAAGTTTTAAAATCTGGGACATCAAGGTCAAATTTCCCTTAAATTTGTGCGATTTGACGTGGAATTACCCTCATATGTTTGACGCTAGGATGTGAATTTTAATGCTGAACTGTGGTCAAAAGATGTAAAAGAATTGTAAATAAGTGTAAACACGTTAGAATTCAATTAATGTAAATAATCTGTGTGTTTAGGAAGGAGGAGGTTAAGCATTTCAAATATACGGAAATTTCAAGTGACATGTTAATAAAATGTGATTAAGTTCGTTCAAAGTTGCCTGTACAGACGTAAGACATGTTTGATGTTAAGATGTGAATATTAATGTTGAACTGTAATGAAAGATGTTATAGAATTGTAAATAAGTGAGTACTTGTTACACTGCAATGTATGTAAAAGATCTGTGTGTTCGTGTGGGAAGGAGGTGATTATGTGCATTTCAAATACACGCATATTTCAAGTGACATGTTAATGAAAAGTGATTAAATTCATTAAGCGTTTACTTGCTCCCCCAAAATTACTTCCTAGAATCATGTGAACCAACGGTTACCGAGTCATTCAAGATACCGCATATCATTTTAAACCTTCTTACGAATATTTTTCATCACCTACAAAAATAAATTTTCAAAACGTCCAAGAAAAAACACTAGAAGCAAATAGGACTTTACAAAATGGAATTACTTATCAGTAAATTTAAATAATAAGCGTTTAAAATTGATAAATAGAGGAATATTTATAGTTTCATCACATATACGAAATAAAAATAAAGAGGCGATGAATTCTTAGTACGTGATTATAATCACTATGGGGTGGATTTTGATCACCGAAAACATCTCCAAAAATAATCAATAACATGCTCTTTAAATGTTTTTCTAATACCCTAAAAGGAAAGAAAAATGTGATCCAAACTAGTTCGGATGAACAGATCAAGATGTTGGATACATTACTGATGTAATCAAAACTTATTTTATTCATTCAAGAGAACTCAGCTTTAAACTTTTGGGTGGACTGTTCTTTACAAGAAAATCTATGTCTTTAATTATCCTGAAATCGGCTGAACCGCCAATGGCGCTGACAGGCGCCACAGGAGCCTTAGATTACATACAATGGCTGACATTACAATTTCTGGGCGAAGAAGTCGTATAGGCTACCTAGTATAGATACTCAGGAATTCTAAGGAGAACATGTGGTGCATATCGTAAATATTATTTGAACTATTAAAATAATAATAAAGTTGATAAAAACAACGGAGTATGCATTAAAAAGGAAGAAATGAGTAAAAAATGAATTATTAGTCGAATTCGACAAAAAATGCAACAAAAAAATGACGTATAAAAATGGGTTATTTCCTTTTGTCATAATATAAAATGAATTTCTATACTAAGCTGCATTTTTCTAAAGTGAAAAGAAAAAAATGACATTTCATTAAAATCCGACATCCTAATAATCATGTATATTCACACTCATGACCGGAGCCCTCTAGTCCTTTTGTAGAAGAGATGCTTGTAAAGTTTAAAGTACAGACAAACTTCTTGAAACAGAGGCGAATGGGACTGAAAAAATGTCCGAATACGATAGGTATCCCCTGTGGACAGGTTGTGATAAAACACTCGTAGCAAGTTTTGCATAGGACATAGAAAAGGACTCGCTGAAAAGAGGTGCCCGCTCACGAGAGCTGTCCATTCAGTGAGGATTCATGGTTTATAGTAAAGCGATACTGTAGAATCAATATGTATTTTACTAACAATTCCGACTTTTCCTTTCTCGTATACTATGTACACAAGAAATATCTATATACAGAATTTTTGTACGTAATATAACTGAAAGTAATGTACTTCTTCCGAAAATATATTTGGAGATTTTCACGGAAATACACGTTTTGGGACCCCCTGATACCGAAAAAGTGTTTTTTTCTAAACGTACGTTTGTCCATCTGTGAACGACACTAGCCAGTTAAAATACAGTAACATACACATAAAACCAGTGATGTCATGCCACCAGCGGTAGTCCATGGCACGGGTAGCAGGACGAAATTACCCCTCCACGCAGCTGGTCACCTCGTCACTAGAGGGGACTGAGGAGTCACCTGGCGTCCTACACATCCATCATTTGATCGACGTGCGTGAGATTTTCTATTTCATCCACTGACTAAATTCTGTATATTAATGATTTTCTCTAGATTCTCTATTTAATCCGCATGATTAAGATTCATTTTTTAGCAAATTTTTGCAATGTCCTCCAAATTTTGCAATTTCGATCTGTTAGTGATCCTCCATTTGATCGAACTTCCTCTATGTTGGCGGTAATTATTGCGGGGGGGTGCGGACAGGACTCCTACGAAGTTGGAAAAAAAAGTGGGTAAAAAGATGTCCTGGCCTAATATAAGAGGTACGAACCATTTTTTATCATTTTGTATAATCACTTGCTTATATTGTTTCTCATTGAATTTGTTTTTGCACAGGATTTCAAAAACTTTATAAACATTAACTAGTAAGTTTCATAATGTTCTAGTGCTTGCATTCTTGAATCGCAAATCTTTGTATGATTAACATCTTTTACCTTTTCAGAATATATTCAGTAAAAAATTACGTTTCTCTGAACTAAAATTAGAAAAACTCTCCGAGAAAAAATTCAAACAAATCTATATAATATATTCCTACAGATTATTCTTTTGCGTGATTTGATCTAGAGTTTTATTACATAACAGGTTCAGGAATTTTATGCAAGTTAATTTTCCGACAATTTGAACTTCCTGGAATTTGTTTTTAAAATTGGACAGGCTACTGCAAGTAGCATGATGTGTTTCTATCACCTAAATCAACTTGTGGCTTTCGTAACGCAATCTTCAAATTCATTTGTAAACTATTTTAGTTATTAATCCGCGCAGCTACGTGAAAAGTAAGAGAGCAAGAAAGAGAGTTGGGAGAAAAACAATCTCTCGAGAACGACCCACGTGGGAGGGGGCCGTCTAGCAGGACCCGCCCTTCCCTGCCGAGGCTTCATCTCGCAGTCATGCTGAGGAAGGCGCTGGGGCCGCGGATCGACGTCTCCGCCGCTAGGCCGCCTGCCCGCCTGCCTCGCTTCGCCGCGCCGCGCCGGCTCCGTTTTTCCCGCTCCGCAGGGGCATTTTTTAACGACGGGCGTCGGACCAGGGGGGTTAAGTGCTCACTTAATAAATTATAATCCGTCCGGCGGCTCCGGCGACGACGGAGGCGGCAGGGGCGCCTTCTCGCGAACGCCCGCCGCCGCCACCGCCGTCTCCGCCGCCGGGCGCGCCGCCTCCTTCCCCGGCAGCGGATTCATTGGCTGTCGCTTCGCCTCACTGCGCCTCACTTGTCGGCGAAGGCGCGTCATGAATATTTGAGGCGCGCGCCGCGCGTCGTCGCCAGGGGCAACCCCGCGCAGCCAGCGCAGCAGCCAGCCCTCCGCCGCCCTTATCGGCCCTGCGCGCCGCGCCCGCTCGCCCCCGGCTCGCTCCTTTGCCGCCTGGCCTCTGCAGCCTTATTTCTGGCGCCTGCTCCGCTGCCGCACTAGTCTGGTTGGCTCAATCAATTTCGGGCGCTATCTGGAGAAGAATTCTAGCCGCCGGCTGTTTGGTAGTTTTCAGTGGTTTCTTCGATCAAGGAGAATGCCTAACAAGCGAGCCAAGGACCGCAATCTTTCCTTCCCCTTACTTGTCCTATTCTCACCCCTACTTGTTCTGTCCTCACCCCTTACTCACTCATTCTTACACTACCATACATTACTCTACCACACATGCCGGGTGAAGCCTAGAGCTTGTTCTGATGGGGCGGTCCCCGCTGGGGGAAGATTCCTGGAGAGGGAAATCCCCCCAAGCCCACGAGTAGATCGGTGCCGGATCTCATTATCCAGCGAGGGAGAACACGGCTACATCCAGCGACAAAACATTCACTAACGGGATTAATAATCATAACAGTTCACGTGCCCGGAAACTAATAATTTCGCCAATTCTACCTTAGCGTGTCTTTCGTATCGTCTCTCTTCTGTTCGTATTCTTGTGTTTGCCTCCACTCTTGTCACCATGCTTCCTGGCATGTAATTTCTTAGCTCGTGTTTTAACATAAAGAAATAGTTACTTTAATATTTAAGTGCGTGAAGGGATTGTTTTTGCACGATCAAGGTTGAGGGCTTTTTGCGAGACGGATAGGTTGAGCAAAAAGAACAACCGAGATCGTGCAAGAAACAGTAATTTCGCTTACGAAAAATGAAAAATACTTTTCTACAATAGTATAAAATGTTTCTATTCCAAACCGTTATTTCTTTCATCTCTACTTTTCATGGTTATCGAAAATGTCTTTTCTACACCGTGACATGACCACGTCTCTTAGATGTTTTGCGCTCGCGTAGTGGCACGAACAATTTTTCTTTTGTAAATGATCGCAGAAAAATTATATTTCGTCCCCATTCAAATCCGTTTTTCGCTTAATCTTATTCTCGTTCTCCCTTAATCATTATCTTCTTGTTTCTTTTCGGTACTTTTTTCGCGTCTCTTTCCCTTCATCTGCGCCACTTGTCCATCCTTTCGAGACTATCCGGCTAATTCTTCCTGTTCGTGGCTTCCATATCGCTCGTTCTCTTACTGCTTTCGATTGAGCCTCGGTGCTCGTCCTTACTGCCATGTTCTCAAAGGTCGTCTTAATCTTCCACAGAAACTTCCTACGTGAATAACCTCAGATTTTGCGAATGTCTCTATTTCTCTCCGTTTCTTTCTGCTTGGTCTCTCAAGCTTAATCTGTCCTACCTCTTTCTCTTTTCCTCGGTTCTTGCTGTCTAATTTTGCTTGTTTTTCGTGTCGTACCAACTCTCTCGCCTGCCTGTTATCATGTGAAGTCCAGCTGTCTTCGTTCTCTTGTCCTTAATGAGTCATCTGAGCTACCATAAAAGAAGAAAGTACTTCTTTCCTTTATGACGCTGGATGTCGTCTGTACCATCTAATGTGTAGGGCTTCCCTTTCTCCAACTCTTTTTAATCTTTCGTATGCTACTTGCTTAGTATAAAAAGTATTGTTCTCTGATTTCACATTCGTTTTTTTTTTAAACTATGGTCTCATATATTTTTTCGTTCTCTTATTCGTTCGGTCTATTAACGTTCTGGTTTCATAAACGCAACAGCTGTTAATTTTTGCTTTACTCCCTTCCCCTATCTGTGTGAACTTTACTCTCAATCCCAACTTTGAACTTTCGGAAATTTCTGGAACTGTTGTCTTTTGTCTTTAAACTTCAGACTTTGTCCTTTCTCGGCACTGCAACTCACACCTAATATATTCTTCAGTGTTTCCCCTCATATTTTTATCTATCTATCTATCTATCTATCTATCTATTTATTTATTTATTTATTTATTTATTTATTTATTTATTTATTGGAGTTTGGGGTCCGTGACCTACTCAGGTCATTGATGACCATGTGTGAAGATTTAATGAGGATACATTTACGGTAGAGCGCAATGCCTTGCTCAGTTTGGATAACGTAAAAGTTGCTCTACTGAGAACAAACAGATGACTCGTGAAAACAGATGCTTGTGTACTCCCGCATAACAGTCTCGTGATTGATTGAGTAAGCATAAGGTTATGCGGATTATGTTTTACGTGTGTGCGTATATCAACACCAAATTTTGGTCCTGTTTTGTCTAAAAGTGAAGGCAAAGTTCATCTTTATATATGTGTGTTTGTGTGTGTGTGTGTGTGTGTGTGTGTGAAAGGTTTATTTTCCCAATGTGAGATTTATAAAAACAAGTGCAGAAACAGATCAACGGATGAGCTATGACTATTCGAACGTCAGTCATCACCTAATCTTCCAGCATTAAAAAACTTGATCCTTCTCATTTAAGTTAATAAGCCTTATGAATAATCTGTTATTTCATTTATAATTTATTACTATCGACACATCGCCCTTGCTGGTTAGGTCATTCGTCAGCGTGCTCGCTTTCCATGACACGACCGTGGATTCGATTCCCGGTCGGGAAAGATCATAGTGTGCAATGTCCCAGTATATGTTGCTGAGTGACGATAAGGAAACTAACTTCTCAGAATCAGAAGACCAGAATGTGGCGTAGGAATGTCTTCGTGTTAACCACACGTACCTCTTAACCCATGGCCGCGAGACCGGGACGCTGTCGGTAGGCCCTGGTCCGTACGCGGGCTGTCGCGCCATATACAAACAAACAGATTTCAAGATTTTTGTGATTTGTGATGATTTCAATGATTTTGATGATTTCAAGATTTTTGTTGTTGTGGGCAGTTCAACTTCAAATTATTTTTTTATATATAGTTTTATTAAAATTGATTTCATATTTATTAGAAATGTATGTTTATCGGCAATAAAATAATAGGATTTGAAAAAAGTTATTTCTGTCGTGGCTTCTTTTGGTGACTCACAGTAGAATTTAAAATGTGTACGGTTCTGTGTAGAAGCTTCGAAATTTTGGTGACTACTGCACTAGATAGTATGCGACGCGCCCCGCGGTTTTATTCATGTGGTGCCCACCATTCCCCTCGCCACCGTTCTCCACACTGTGTGCATCCATCACTACTGTGACGTTTTCCTATACGCAGACCCGTTCCCTTGCATTCTCGTATTTGTGCATTAATTTCTAATTCCTTTTATCTGACCTCTGCTGATCGGTCCACTTCCACAGCCTCGTTCTACCCTTTGACTGCGGTAACAGTGGAGACCATTTTGGTCCAAATTTCATGTCCGACTTTTGCACGTCGGACGTTCGCGTCCAATATGTCCGATTCGTTCAGAAACATGCTAGTAAATAGAGATGGGCAGGTTGAACCCGAACAACCTGGTTATGTACCGTCTAGAAACACCGGCTCTCGAACAGAGTTCTGTTTCTTTGATTATTGTGGGATCCATTCGCCCGAAAATAGCTGGAAAGTGAAGGCCGGCCGTAATTCCAAGATTACGCGCAATACATGGTTTTGAACGTACTTCCCTCAAATGATTCTAACAATGAACCATGGAATTACGGGGAAATTTGGGCGATTTCAGGTTCAACATTCTGACGTTTTTCGAGTGAAACAAGTCAGACGAGATCGCTCGCAATCGTTCAGACGAGCGACCTATATTTCGGCTGTACTGTGAGCGTAGCCTTAGGGGCCGACCGTAAAGGAGTATTTTGAATTCCATCTCTCCCCCTGTAACGCGCCAGTAACGTGCGCTTGAACTAGATAATTACGATACTCCTAGATAATTACGTAACGCATGTGGCACCCCCTCATTAACGGTAAAAACAATTTTCATTAATTTTATTTGTGTTATATATTAAAATTTATGGTAATTAAAAGTTAGAATTAGTTGGTGATGCTGACCTAACCTAAGCGTAAGATTGGAAACAATTTTTGAGTGCAGGAAGGATGGATAGGTGGAAGTTTCTGATAAGAAGCCGTGCAGCAGCCGTCGTGGGCGATGCGTGGGCGAGATATTATTTGGATTTGCCTATTTAATTGGATTCTTTAATATACCTCAGATCAGTTCTGAATAATTTCTTCGTAATCTACCAGATTCAACTAATATATCATTAATGAAAATATTTCAATGCATGTAGCAATTAGATCATACTTTATTTATATATTTTAATTTGATTTGTTAGTATCTTAAATTTTTAGTATTCGACTCAAAAGAAGGAATTATTTCATCGAATGTGGAAAATTTAAAAACAATATCAATGTTACGTAACTCCAAGCTAACACGCCCTACCTCTGTGTAACGCAGCGTATCGCTGCTTCGAAGTCCCTCCTCCTCTTTAGCGTTACGTAATTTATGGACAACATCTTACGGTCATTTTTCTACCTTGACGATCAACATTCACTAATCTTCATTCCTTTCACTTCACTCACTTCTCCCATATTTCAGTTTCAACCGTCCCTTCCTTTCTTTCTTTTTCCCAGGTGCCTTCGGCTCTGTCACGTTTCATCACCGCCACTGTTACTCCGGTGGGTCATCTCTCTCGCCGTCCTCGGCCTGGCCTGTCTCGGACAGTTTATCAGCTTCTTCCCTCGGTGCCTCTTCGTCGGCGCTCCCTTCCCACCTGCCACGCAACTTTCGAGAGAGAAAAAAAATCCTCGTGAGCGCTCGAAACGATAAAAAAAGAGAGTTCCGAGGAACGCTGCACTGCGCGATGAAAAATATTGTTTGCGTACGGGCTTTTGTCTAATTGGAAGTTACCAACGAATTTTCATTTACACTCGGGTGTAAACGAAGATATTTTTGTTCAGTTGCCGGTCGAGAAGTCATTACGGTTACATCCCAAATTTAATCAACACTGTTTCCGTTGGTAAAAAAATATTGTTTCATTTTCAATACATTGGATTTTTTCTTTTATCATCATTGACAGAGGCAGTCGCTGAATAGCGTTTCCTAATACCGGTAAGTTAGGTGTTGACGTTCTGACAAATTACTGAATGAGCTTGAATCCATGTATTTCCATTTTACTTGAAGTGATTAAAAACTTTTGTTACTACATCACCTCCGATGTACCGTACTTGGGTAAACATGCTGAGTATCGCAGTCCACTTCTGTTCTAATCCAGAACATTATAATTAAGCAAATACGCAAAACAAACCGCGTTGTTTTGCTTTAGCAGTCATTTACGAAATTATGTCTCCACTCCCACTGCCAGTACCAATAACCAAATGCATGCTGAGAGGCTTTTGCAAATAGAACCGCAGACTTCTCAAGTACACAATATTCTTAGTTTACTATATGCTTCGATGGGAAAGGAAACCAAGAACTTAGATGAAATAAACTTTTTGCGTGCTTGCGAGCAGTATCTTTCAGTCGGGTGCATCTGTTTACCTCTCTAGTCTCTTTTCGAATCGTAAAAGGCAACGAGCGGCGGCGTGTTGAATAAATACTAATATTTAATATTGTTTCCATTAATTAAACGAGTGTAAATAACAACTGTACACCACTCCACATTTCTTTCATTTTTATCTATGGTCAACACATCTTCCTTGCAAAGGTGTACAAGAAAGAAAAATGAAATGTAAGTAAATGCTTTACATAAATTAAATAAATTAAGAAGAAAAATGTATAAGAAGAATTGGTCTTATTGAGATTAAGGGTCTAAATTAATTTACTGAAAAAAATCCTTTCTCATGTCGTTTAGGCTGTTTAGTATTTTGAATTGACTGTCCTTAAAGAAGTCACAGTTGCTACCTAGTGTACTACTTCTTATTTCAAAATAAGAACGAAGTAAAAATGTACACATTTCATTGTTTCGACGTTAGACCCGACTCGAATACAGCGCGCCACTCTGCATTAATTAATTATTAGCCAACTCGAGAGCGTTTGGTGAAGTTACGAAAATTAAATTGTTTTCGCGAGATTGTCGCTTCGAAGCTTGACAGTTTAGTGTTTCGCCTGTGCGGCGCCGCTGTCTTCAGGCAAGTTTGCGTTCGCTCCTCTGAGAATCCGGCATAATATTTGGCTGCGCGTGTTCTGAAGGCAGTTCATTTGCCGGCATAAAGCGGAACGGCTCTGCAGCGAATCTCGCGAGAGGCTGGAACTAACGTTTTGGCGTAGCAAAATGGGATGGGATGGGATGGGGTGGGGTGGAACGGCGCGGTGCGGTGCCGGCTGCCGCCAAGAAATGTTCAGTGAGCAAGTAAACAGCGCAGACGGCAGCTCAGACTTCGTGGGCTGTTCCGCTAATTTCGTCGAAACGCACGGCAGTCGGAGCGGGCGTCGGAGCGGGCGTCGGGCGGGGATGTTGTTTTGACATGTTGGCTGCATTGAGGGCCCTCCTATCGGCATGAAAACGACTAGGATACCACGAGACCGGTTCTAGACCCTTTGCTGGGTCTAAAATGTCCGGACATCAAGCGACCGCCAGCGAAATAAAATAAAAAAATAAATATTTTTATCATAACTTACAAACAAAATTTTTTTTGTATGTCATCTCGAATTTGTATATCACTGAAGAAGGTATTAAATTTAAATATGATCATATTTTTTTGTAATACAATTTTAAGAGTTTATTAGTTGCAATTGCTATCTGATGCAACTGAGTTTTAACTGATTTTAAAGGAAGTCATAAAGAGGAAGAGAATGAGTGAGTGAATGAGTGAATAAGGTTGTGTGTGTGTGGGTGTGTGTGTGTGTGTGTGTGTATGTGAGGGATCGAGAGAGAAAGAGAGAAAGAGAGAGAGAGAGAGAGAGAGAGACGGAGAGAAGTGACTCAAATTACTAGCTAATTAAGGGTAATTTTTTAATACCAGTAAAACGGCTACCTGAGTAAAATTTTCACATTTTGTCTTCTTTTCGTACAATACCCATTGGATCCGGACATAAAGAACCCATTCATAAATTCGGCCTTGCATACATACGGCATTCGTAGGTTCCTGGCTTGGGGGGGGGGGGGGGCAATGGCAGTGGATATCAGGTAGTAGTCGCGAAGAGCCACAGCGTGCTTCATCTTGTGGCGCAATCAAAGGAAACGACAGAAACTTCGGATGAGAGAATCCTTTGAGCTCTGAATCTTATGCTCGCAGTGGTCGTAGTCGAGACAGTTGATTAGCCGGCGTTGAAGATTATTCTTAGACAGGAATCGCGTCTTACGCCATCCAGAGCGCAGTGCCTAGGAGTTTGGAGTTGCATCTTTTTAAGGTGGCAAACGAATTTCTTGGCGAAAACGACAAAGAATATCTTGAACGAACATCTTTTGGGTGTTGTTCTCCTTCTTGTGGCCTTTAACCGCAATCTCTCGCGCCTGGGTTCTTTTCGGCAGCCGGAGCGACGACGCAGCCGGCCAAAGGGGCTGGCCCGGCAGCCGGATATCGCCCTTCGCCCTTTTCCATATCACGATAAACCCTGGCAGGCGATAGCTCTCGGCCCTTCCGATCTCTCCTTGCCCTTCCCGCCTTCTCCTCCCCCTCTTTCTCTACCTCCGAGCCTTTTTCCGTACGTGAAGACAATCTTTTTAGACAATGAACTGAGGCAACGGTTAAAGCCAAATTTATGACTATCCGTTTCGGGTCAACTGTTTGGTCTGTCACTGTCTGGTTGGACAGTTTTAGAATGAATATTCATGCATCCTGCAAAAGTCAAATGTGTTTTTGAATTCCATCTTGAGCGTTTGACTTGCTTATTTCTATTGACCTTCACACAACATTCACTTAGGTCACATGTGTTGTGCATTGTTCTGCACACACACACACACACACACACACACACACATTTCATGGAAATAACATTGTGAATGGTTTGGTATGGCAAATAAGAGCGGATGAGCGCGTTGTTGATACAAGCGGTAACAGCCTCGCCACTTGGAGAATTAATTTACTCAATTACGGTCATCGGCTTGGGTTATAAATATCTTCATGTACCCGTATAGTTTTCTTTTGGGTTTATTTTATTTCATTTTATTTTTGATGCGTTCACTAATCATTATTTCAGTATCATATAATTGAGCAAAGTAACGTAATATTTTCTGACCTTGCTGCCCTGTTTACTTTCATAGAAGTTAAGAGATATAAATACATATATATGTATTGAAACACATAATGTGTTTCTTTACACTAATTAAAACATTAGTGTAAGTAATCAATATATATTTTGGACTGCGCGGTACGTACGCCAAGCACTGCGAACAACGACGGGAGCTAGCAACGGTCGCTACCGCCACCGGTGCCACCGCCGGGAGGCCAGCGTGAGAATGTCAGTTACAAACTGGGCAGCGAGCACGTGCAGGCAGTCGTTAGGAGAATTGCGAAGAAGACAGACGTTAGCGGAGCGGCGAAGAGTTCGGACGTGTGGCGAAAAGCTCGCCGTTCGCGCATGGACAAAAGGGAACATGCAATGCGTTCGTAAAGTAATTAGTAATTGTGAAACAGTAAATACGTGATGTAGATGATGAGAGTATCATTAGAATAAAAGATTCGTGTTGATAGAACAGTCGATCGCGCTTGTATTAGTTAGCGTAGTGGAAACCTTATCGAAACTGTGTGGTACGGAACTGAGACCAGCACGCGTGATAGGCGCGGGTTGAGTAATTAAATCCATCGACGGAAGGTGATTCGAGAGAGGTGCAACGCCGTGGTATCAAGATCCGAGTCGGGGAGGAATCGCAAGGTCACCAGCCCAGGACAACCGCCACGCCATCAGCCGCCGACGGCCCACAGCTGCTGTAGAGGTCGGCAACCCTGTCGGTACGAGCTGTTCTACGAGCATCGAAGGTATTTGGTCGGGGCCCCGAAGGTATGATAAATGCATATTACACCTAATCTTGGTACCAAGGCAGAGTGTATAAAGGTTGTCAGATCATGTAATTAACAAATTTGATTTGCAAATAAACCTTGTTCATGATTGTATTTCTATTTCTGATTAACTTTCCCAATATTATACCAACTTATCCAGGGACCCATTCACGGAAAAGATACCCTCCTTTAGTGTTATATTGCAGTGAAATACCCGGCATCACCAGGTACGTCACAGTATATATGTATATAAATACATATACATTATATTTATATAAATTTAAAAATAAAAATGTGCATATTTTTATTTTACCGAGAAGTAAGCAAAATTTTCTTGCAATACCTATCAGTTTCAACTTCCATTTTATTTCCTAAAATTAATTCCATTTCATTTTCATTATTACCTCTAGCTACATTCCAACATAAAAATAAACAAGGTGTATGAATTCAGAACTTGATTTCTCACGGAACGCAACGGAACGGCTTTCTGGTATCTTGGAACTAAAATTAAAAAAAAAAAAAAAACAAAGAGCAGAAGACAAACACTTGGCAACTTCGATTTTTAGTTCGACTAACTTTCGTGAACAGAACTGAATAATTTTCCACTTAACCCAATCATTTCTAAGAACATAATAGAAGTATTAGTAAAATCAATAAAATGTCGATACAAACTCGAATTGTTTATTTCCTTATCATTATATTCATACAGAGTCAATACTAGTACTGTTCTATTTTTTATTAAGTAGATTTATAATTATTAAATTATTTTATAAACATATATAACTATTTCTATTAAAATATTTATAAAATTTGGGCGATTTCCGAGATCTGACTTTTTATAAATCAAGCTCTGCATGAGTGCCCAGATATTTTGCGGTCGGGGCAATCCCTACTGTCGTCGCCTCTTACTGTTGCGCGGAGCAGAAGTGCAAAACGCTCTTCGTGGTAGTTGTGGCGGAAAGCGAGCTCGGATGCGGCTATTTGCTCCGTCAACGCGCGACATCGCCACGCAGCGTCGGCGGACACGCAGCAGTTCGCGTAATGTGACCGCCATGGAATTAATAACGGCTTGTATTAAAAATGTACGACGCTCTGCGCGCTGGCTGGCAGAAAAAGAGGAGCACGGTTTGGAAGCGGAGTTTGCCGAGTGAACCTATTTTGGCGTACCTCGTGTGACCTTTGTGATTAATCAATCCCGTTCAATAGGGAAAGTGGAAATACGAGGGAATACCATAAGGTTTGTTGTGATCTAATACAATATATTTACGATTTGATGGACCTTTTTTGGTAAATAACTGCGATAAGTCATTTGGTTTTGCAGATACAGCTGTTACTTTAATATTTCATTTCTATAAGTGAGAAAACTATAGTACGTATTATTGAATTGAGAAATGCAATGTGTAAACAATGTTAATGACATCAGATTTGAAGCGACTGTTAATAAAAAGTTAAACGTAATGATGTTTCCGTATTATAAATTTCAATAAGAATGTCCTTAATTTGATTAAAAAAAATACGAGTAATATAAGAGTATATCGTTTGGATTCAATTTTTATTTTTCGCACACCTAAAAACGAAAACCCTCTTTGAATATGATTGCTTGAACCACCGAGCCACAACAAAAAAACATTCTGTTCCAAACTTTTGTCTTCTTACCTTGAATATATAATGATAAATACTATATATGAACACATCAATATTATTTTCCCCATTAGAAGAATTGAAAGGCGAATGTATCAAATATTTGAATGTACATGCCCACATTTTTCGTATCAACAGTTCTTTTCGTAGCCAAACTTCTCTCAGTTTGTATTAGCGTAGATTATCGAAACTCCAGGAATTCGTTTTGAATAATTCAACACGATGTTTAAAAAACATCAGACATCTAAAAAGCCAAATGCAGTAGCAAACTCTACACCACCAATGTTTACTTCGGTGGCAAAGCGAACGCGAGTATTCATACAATAAAAGTGCAACGGTGGTGCGACCTGCACTCTCCATTAAGCGCAAGTGCCTGGTCCGGAGCTCGTTTAATTAGGCAAATTCCACTCTCATCCTTTATACGACGCAACTAATTGCTTGCTCCGGCCCCGGGTAATGGCATATAAACAAGTGTCGCGCGCAACGCGTGCAAAACAACCGCGCTCCGCGCGCTCCGTGCCGAACCGCACGCGCCGCAAGATCGCAGCTTCGTTTGCGCGAGACGCGGGGAAGTCTGCTGTTGTACCCGCGCGCTTGGTATTTCCGCCAACTTTGTCGCGAAGTTGGTAACAATAGCGCGGGCGGACAAGAGGCCATTATGATTATTCATACGCTTAAGAGGTCGTACGAAGCAAGTCAAGCGGTCTCCACAATGCAGTTTATTTAAAGCCGGCGTGGCGCCGCGACTGCTGTCTGGGGACAATAGCAGAGCGGCATAGCAAAGGGGCGCTGTTAAGGTCGCTGACACGCTTCTAGGAAGGACACGTTGCTTGGGATGACTCGTTGTTTGGGACTAGAAGCTGCTAGTGACGACACGCTGCTAGGAAGGGCTCATTGCTACGGGCGACTCTTTATAAGGTTCGAGAAGCTGCTAGTGAACACGTGTTGAGGTTGGCATGCTGCTGAGAACGGCACACTGCTACGGGCGACTCGTTGTTAGGTTCGGGAAGCTGCTAGTGACGTCACGCTGATAAGGACCGTACGCTGCAAGGGACGACATTTTCCTAGGAATGATACACTCTTAAAAATACATAGCACAAATTCTCTCTTCGCCGCCTTCGCCGGTATCTGGTTCTGCTGCCACTTTCCGAGCTTTCCGGTCTAAATGTTGTAACTCGGATGGATCAGTAAACACTTTGGCTGCTTCAAGAGGGAGAGGGACATGACATGCGTTTTTTTTATTTATACACCAACTTATTAACGGACGTCACCTTGGTATTTATTTACAGCTTTGCCCACGATCGGCCCCGCTGCGTCTGGCAAGACGTAGCCCGTAACAGCGCTTCACATGACGAGATCTCAGTTTCCCAAGTTTTCGGGTAACATTTTGGGATCGCTATTCTCCTATGTGTTTGCTGGCTGAAAATGCACTTCGGAAAATAAACTGTTCGAAAATAAACTTGCAAAATTTGCGAGCTTTTTATGAATCATACATGCATACTTCAATATTCATATATTAAGTTCATTAATTATTTATAGTTCTTTAATTATGTGAGGGCAGACGACAGGAGCACTCCATGCAGCTTGCTCTCCTTCAAGAGGTCACGAGGTCGATTCCCAAGACTGCCGCCGGGCGGCGAGGGACATTTGCAAGTCCAATTGTCGTTTATAGCCTGCTCAGCGGTATATGCATCGTCAGTTCGTGACTGCACATTTCTGTCCCTAGGAAACAGTCTCTCAGCCGATTGCTCGCGCACAGTTTGTTGGAAACAAACTTGCCTCCTACGAATGTGAAACACGGAATAAAAGTCACCACTTCTCATTAAGAGCTGAACGAACTAAACGAATTTAGTATTAAACACCTAAGAATATTTACGACCGACTTCGTGATACATACCGGGAGAGATGGCTCAGCTGATGTTACTGCAGTGTCTCTGACCGGGAGGTCCTAGGTTCGAGTCCCGACGGTGGCAGGATTTTCGACACTAACTTGTCAGCTAGGTCGAATCCGGTCGCTGTCTGGAGGAGAATTCTAGCGGCCGGCTGCTCTGATCGGTAGTTTTCCGTTGTTTCTCCGATCAACGCCAGACGAATGTCGAAGCAGTACTCTAACAAACGATCTCACTCTTACTTATACTTGGGTTTTATTTCTTAGCGCGCGAGTCCTCGTCTTCATGATGGAATCACGTAATGGTATCACGAATGGTATGTCGCGTCTTTCTCGGCCGTGCCGCTAGATGTCGCATGAACGCTAGCTCTGCTCGATACGGTCGCGATCATGCAACTCCAAGCGACACGTCTGAGAAAGACGGGAAATACCGTGAGATATTCCATCATGAAGACAAGGCCTTGCGCGCCAAGAAATAAAAACCCTAATAGACACACACTAACATGCATTACACTACCACACATGCCGGGAGACTGGTCGGGAGCTTAGAACTTGTCCCGGATGGGGCGGTGTCTCGCTGGTGGAAGATACCTGGTTGCGGGAAAACCCGCTAGACGCGACGGTGGGTTAGCGCCGAATCTCACCATCCAGCAAGGAAGAGCAAGGTGATCACCGCCAACTCTCGAGCAAAAAAACACTACACTTACGGGACTAATGACCTTAGTAGTTGACCTAAATCACTAACATCAATGAATCGTAAGTCATAGTGTCCCACCTTTCTTGTTAATTTTACTGTTCAGTGAGAGAAGGGACAAGTAAGTCTGTGTTTATAGAATATCAATAAATTACTACAACATTTTATTACATTAATATACATTTGTGTTTGTGTTGCCTTTTTTTTTATTTGTGCCATGTATCCACTTTCCCTTGTGTTAAAACGAACCGAAGAAATAACATTAAATGGTGGGCAGTTCCTTTGAGTGGGGTCCTCTATCACAACCACGACCAGACACGTCTCGTTACTCATCTGCACTGATACATAAACATTGCCCACTCCTTCCACGTATATCATTAGAGCGGCAAAATGCCGGCTCCCGGATGGATCTCCAGCGCGGAGGACAGGGCCCTCGCTTCAAAGGCGCCTTCCATTTGCATATCGCAATCAAATCAGGGCGCGCGCCTCCGCGTCCGCCGCGGGCCGCGATGCTGGCGGCGGCCACCGCGAGAAGCGCCCATTTCATCTCGTTTCCCCGCGCGCGCCGCGCCGGCCCGGCGCACAGTGCTCCTCGGCTGGCCAAAAAGCACAGTGGACAGGCAGCGCCCCACCCGGGAATAGCCCTAAGCTCCCGACCAGTCTCACAGTATGTATGGTAGTGTAATGCATGTTAGTATGTGTCTACTAGGGTTTTTATTTCTTGGCGCGCAAGGCCTTGTCTTCATGATGGAATATCTCAGGGTATTTCGCGTCTTTCTCAGTCGCGCCGCTAGATGTTGCATGATCGCGACCGTATCGAGAAGTGCTGGCGATCATGAATAAGCTTGGGCCCCCGCACATGATTGGGGCCCCCGCTTGATAGGGGCCTTCAATATTTTCATTTGGTGTACACATGTTTAAATAATGTTTATTTTTTACTGATGCATTATTGCGTGTTATTGCCCTCGATACGATGCTCTATATTGAAATGAACCTGGTTGTGTTTGGTTGTTAATATACGAGGGTAAGTCAACTGAAAACCTTAAAAGTATAATAAACTATTAAAATGTAGCTCTAGTGTCCTGTAAGTTGATAGGTATGTTTGCAATAGTGTGTCAGATGTCTCCTAGGTGACATCATTGTAAAGAAACACAAATTCCGGTGCAGGAACAGTTTAAAAATGACTGCCCCACTAGCAACGTGCACCAGAGAGGGACAGCGTTCTGTTGTTGTTAGGATTTTGTAAAGTGAAGCTGATTAGTTTAGATATATTTAGTCAAAAAAAAACAGTAAAACTGTACTTGACGTATGGGGGGAAGATCATCTGCGCACGTGATAGGTGTGAAATGTAGGTATATGTGAGATCTATTGAATTGGTTGAACAGGAATAATCTATTGAATAGTGATAGGTGTGAAATCTATTGACATTTTTCGAAGAGTGAAGGTTCAGTATGGTTACCTGTCGTAGCAGCAAGTATACGAATGGTGTCGAAAGTTCGCAAATGCTGTCATATCCGTGGCCGTCGATCCGCGCTCAGGTCAGGTGTGTTGCGATGCCAGAGACCATTGCAGCCGTTGAAGCAATTTATTTATTTATTTACGTCAGAAACAGTTAAAAAACTATGTGTGACGTGCTATGGGAAGAAGTTAATTTGAAGTTACATTTATATCCAGTAGCAAAACAAGGGGCTATCTCAGCATTTGCTCGAGGATCAGAGAAACTGGACGAAAACCTGATCGAGATGGGGGGCATTGACTCAGACGCTGAAGTACAATACTTCTTACAGGTTCTTTATAGTTTTACAATCCAAATGGTATATAATACTTTAAACGTGCCTGTTAAAATTAATATTAGTTTCTTTTTGGATGCTCGGTATAGACTGTAATTGTATAGAAACAGTTGTGCAGAAAGTATTTTACTTGCGACTTAAACCTTTAATCGTTTTTGTTTGTATTATTATATTTTGTATCGAATTTAATCGTTTATTGTCACAATCGTGATGAACAACCACCGAGTGACATTAGACGACATAGCAAAAGACGTACACATTAGTCATGTTTCAGCACATCACATTGTGCATGATGAGCTCCAATTTCATAAGGTGCCTGCAAGATGGGTGCTCCTACAACTGACCTCGGAATTGAAACATCGACGTGTCGATGCGAGTGAAGAACTTTTGAACGTCACGGTGATGCCTTCCTTGGATGAATTGTCAACGGGGAGGAAACCTGGATCCACTACCATGAGGTGGAAACGAAGAGAGGGAGCAAGGAGTGGCGCCCCTCCACATCACCCAATCCAAAGAAGTTTCGAACACAGCCATCTGCAGGAAAGGGTATGCTGACCCTCTTTGGGTCGAAAACAGCATTATCTTGGGACTAAAACAACATCAATACGCCTCGAGGAACCACTGTCACAAGTGCAACATATACGGTCCTCCTCAAAAATCATCTCCGGCCTACTGTCAAAACGAAGCGACGTGGATTGCTATCGCCACGTGTTCTGTTGCAACACAATGCACGGCCCTATACGGCTCGTGCAACTGTTGCGACTATAACAGACCTGAGATTTGAATCCCTTCCACATCACCTTACTTGCCCAATCTTGTCCCGAGTGATATCCACATGTTTGGGCCACTCAAAGAAGCAATGGGCGCCAAGAAGTTCCATTCGGACCATGTATGCCACGCGGTGCACGAGTAGTTGCGCCGTCTCCCAAAAACATTTTTTCTACCGGAATTCAGGCACTTTGGAAGCGCTGGCAGACATGCATTGAGCGTGGGGGAGACTATGTCAAAAAGTGATCTAGTGTACCATGTGTGTACAATAAATAATATTTAAAAAAATAATTACGGTTTTCATTTGACTCACCCTCGTATCTGTCCGTACGCTCGCAACTGCTTGATGTCAATACTAAGATTTATATTCGATCTTTACATAATTTTATTTTGCCCTGTTCTGCTCAGGTCTGTATTTCATAACTAATTATTTCAATAACATTGCCTTTAATATTTTTGTGAGAATCAACATACGACAAACTATAGTTTAGCTAATCGTAAGTGAACGGCCCAGCAATTTCTCGAATTTTTGTTAGCTAAGAATATTTGATTGCAACTAAATATGAATTATCAGCCTTGTTGGAAACAAATATAATACTTATTTCCATTGAAAATCATTAACTTGCTTTAATGAGCTCATTTATGTCAACTACCGATTCTATTCTGAACCTCTTGCACAAAAAAACAGTTTAAATGCTTTTTACTTCGTGTCTTCTCGCACATTCAATACTTTCTCGGATGAACTCCAGGTGAAGAAAATGTCAAATGTCCGTGAAGTCTGCTCTCTTCGATCGCTGCGATGACGAACCCTATTTCGTCTCGTTAACGCGATAAAATATAATATCAGTCTCTAATGAAAAAGAGCAATCCGTGTATTGCCTGAATTATTGTGAGTTCGTCGGAAAGCTATCTTAAAACGATGCGCGTCCGTGGCACTTTCCCTATTCGCCTCTGGCGGGCGCCTAGCCGCGTCACTCCTACTATTCATAAATAAACGTTTTATAAATGGGAAATTCGCGAAATATTTCCTGATCTAATTGCGTTCGCCTAACATGTTCGTTTGTGTTCAGTTAGATAGATAGATAGATTTATTAAAGTTCGCTTTGAGCTAATGCTCGGTGGCAAACTTGATAACAGTTAGAATTAGAATTACAAAACAATTTTAATATTTACAATTAGGTTTACTATTAGAATTAGGAGTCGATATCATAGTTCCAATTTATTTCTAGCTAACTCTAAATTCAATTCTAGTTTACATAACACTTCACTACACTACACTACACTGCACTCTCCTTCACTACACTACACTCCCTTCCCCTCCACTACACTACATTTCACTTCACTTCACTTCACTGTATAAGGGACATGACGATAATAATTATAACAATAACAATATAAGAAATAATAATAACTTAAAAATTTCCCCAAAGCTAATGACAGTGTTAACAATGATGGTAAATTTGTCCCTAATAATATATGTTCACAAATGGTGTGCTGTTAATATTATATAAATTATTCTCGAATTATTGCGATTCAAATTCTGTGTTAACATTTCGCTAGGCCACTCACCTCCTACGCTCAGCGTTGTCTTCTCTGATCTATCACGACACCGCCCACCTCTCGCCCCAGCGTGAACCCACCGTGTGCACAGCGCGATGGTCAGCAGTCGAAAGAGACCTATCCCGTTCCTTTATACATTATCATACCTCCTACACATGTATTCTTTTCATTACAAGAGGCATTGACCCCCTCTCCCGCGTTGTTAATCTACTGCGATGATTCATTTTTTCCGGGCTTATTTATTTACATATGCTACAATGGCAGCTTGTCCGTTCTGCTTTCATTTCCTCCGTACGCCTATACTAAAACATATTGACTTAGTAAATATTATTGAACTGCTTTATTAATAAAATTTGGGGATCTCGCGGCTTAACATAATATACACTGCATGACTGACCAGGATCGAGAGGATCATGGTTACGAAGGAAATATGAAAATAGTTGAATGCCGCTACAATGTTCTCTATGGGAGGGAATTATGGGAAGAAAACGTGAAAGGACAATCCGAGACAAGTTCACATCTAGTTCATTAATTCTCTAGTTAATTAACTAGAGGTCTAATTAACTTCGGGCTAAAAGCCCCTGAGATTTTTGTCGCTGCTCGATCATTAGAACCCTTTTGTCGTCCTTGGTACGTAAATAACTTACTGGTTATGACTGGTATTTACTAAGAGACTTACAGTGACTTACTGGTTAATGGCATTTACTGATTATGATTAACTTCACAAATTATTAAAATATTTAATCCATGTTTTAGAACAATGATTTTTAAAAGAATGTCGCACGTAAATGCAAACAAAATTTATTTAAATTATATTTATACTATATTGAATAGTTATTTTCAGATTCGATTTTTAAACTGCGAAAATAATAATTCTATTTTCTTATTAATTTTAATAACTTCTGTTCGATATTTCAGTGTTTTAGAGAGACCCATAGTTTGGCCATGCGTAGGGTCCCATAATGAATTAATCCGGCCCCGAATGCCCCCCTCTCCCCCCTCGGACGATGACTCCGCCGGTTGGGAAGTCTATGAGGCCGGCAGCTCTCAGCGGTCATTTTCCGTTGTTTCCTTCCATAAGTTCCGGGCAAATACCGCAGTACTTTAACATATGGGCCACGAAGCTCGCGTGATCTTTCCTTTCACATCAACAGCTCCATCCAACTCTGAAGGGTCCCCTTCCTCTTATTGGCCATTCTCATGGTTGAGAAAAATCCAATATTATTGCTTGTGCGCGGGCGTCAAATCAGGGACAAGCCAGGACTATAGCGTCGACGAAAAAAGAAGAGAGGGGGGGGAAGGCGGGAGAGGGAGATAGTGATGGGAAAGCGAGGACAGAGAGACCGAAAGAGAGATGGACTGGCACGTGGAAAGCGAGGGGAAGAGACGCGAGATCATCTAATATCACTCCAATGAAAAGATCATAACCCCCCGTGCCCAAACGGAATGTCTGCGTCCGCTCCTGCCGTGGCCCACTGTCGGGAGGCCCTTCGCCCTGCGGTGACGGAGGTGAGCGGGCGGGCGGGCGGGCGGCTTAAATATAAATGCGGGCGGCCGCCTCCGCGAGAGAGGGATCGCCCGTCGAGGAGCAGCAATCAGCAGATTGCCTTTTGCCCGTCGTCGCCTCACCGCGCGGCGCCGCGCCGCGCCGTGCAGCGCCGCCTGCCCTAATTGCTTGATTCGCGATGAATTTTACAACGCGTCTTGACTCGCACTCCTTCGATTTTTCCGCCCTTGCCCGGCCGTTTGGTTTCACGGCCGCCGTAAAGGAGTCGGCGCAGGATGCCCTGCAACGGCCGCCCGGAAGCGCTGCGGCTCTCGAGAATAATGGAGTTCCGGTGAGATGGACCGGATTTGATGTGTCCACCTAACTTACGAGGGCTTTTTGTTAGATTATGTGGTACCGCGTCGAAACTGGTGTCTTGCTAAAATATTTAATATGCAACGTAACATTTATTATATTTTCAAATGTAATGTTTTCGTGTGTTTATTTTGGGATGGATTAGAAACAGAAAACGATTGTATTTTGTCATTTAAGTTCAGGTACTTGTTTTGTAATGGAACCACGTACACAAAAGAATAAGAAAAAGAAGATTGTCTCGTTAATACGTATGATAAATATATAAATTCATATTCTTGGATAAAACGTGTTCATTCTGGTCCTTATCATCAAAAGCATTATCGTTGCGATTTTGGTTCCTTTCTGTTACTTCCTATTCTTCGTTTGGCCAGATTTTGGTTTGGATTTGTTTGATTTTTTATTCTCCGTATTACGCCCGATGAAATTACGTTGTTTGTGGAAATGTGGAAATATGTATGTACTTTGACACTACAGCTCCTTAAGGAGTCAAGGCCTACGAGCGGCGTCGCGGTCTTGCTGCCGTGGATTAAGGGGTACGTGTGGTTAGCACATAGCTTGTGGAAAGATATCCAAGCTTATTCGAGATAACTTTGTTTCTTTTTTGGTCAGGGTGTCACACGAACTGCGAGCCACGAACTTGCATTGTAGTTTATAATTTTATTGAAGTTATCCTTTCTTTTTATGATTTTGTTTTAAAACGATGACCAGTGTTACCCGCAAATATCGCGGTGCAGTGTTGAAATACTCCAGAAAAGATTACTACAGGCAAAATATTACACCTCTTTCCTCTTGGTTTATTGGTAAAAGACAAGAGAGCTACATATTTTAACATTAATTTCTGTTTCCATTGGTTTTCTGTCTCGTCCAACTTTCTGTTTCGTTTATATTATATAGACTGAGTTTCATTTTAATATTATGCCTTTAAATATTATTAGTCGTTATTGTCAAAAGTATAACTTGTCAATTTCTTGTTTTCAGAGGCTTGTGACGTAGTGGTAGTGGTGCTGAGCCAAACGGATTCACACCACATCGATCTCGCTCAACAGCTAAAAGCTGATATTCATAAACAAGCTCTTGCTGTGTCGCAGGTACGTAGCATTTTTCATACATGAGCTCCTAGGAAGAACTGCTCTTTCAGGTATCATGGCAGAATCGCTGCAGTACCTGCATGAGCGGTGAATAAAAGTCGCAAATCTCTTTGGATCAAGATGAACCTGGTTGTATCCGCAAATTTTCATTGAAATATTTGAAGCTGTTTGTTAGATATTATCGTTTGAGTGTTTCTGAAAATGATCACATAATCTTAAGCAAAGCGAAATCATCTATTCGTTTTCACACTTAACACAATCTAAAATTGAGTAACATAAATATAATAATAATAATAATAATAATAATAATAATAATAAATAATAATAATAAAATTAAATATGAAATAATATACAAATTCTAACATACGTTACATATAATTGCGTAGCATCACCATTATTTTACGTTTACGAAGCACAGTAAATTAGGAGCTGGCGACTTATGTTGTTCGCCAAATTACACAAAAAATACTCTTTATTTTCATAAAATTAAATATGACCTTATTTGATGATCTGTTTTTGATTAACATATTTAATTTAGAAAAAAATGTATCTTCGTAATTGTAGTTGTAGGAAGACGCCGAAAAAGTTTGATATTTTGAGTTTTCAACCAACATGAGACCTGCATAATTTTCTTAAACGTCCCTCAGACTCTCCAAAAACAAAATTGAATCAAAATCGATGAAGCAATTTTTTTCAAAATTTTTTAAACGTCCCAGCGGCCTCATGTAAAGTCCTCCCCAAAATTGAAATATTGGTTTCAAATTTAATCAGCCAGGCCGGTTGGGGAATTTCAATTTTAGAGAAAATCGGTTGAACGGTTTAGCCGCCAACGTTGTTCACAGACGAATTTTTGTGCAAACGTAATATAACCTAGCTTACTTCGTGGGAGACATTGACATTAATTAAAGTATTTTAGAGAACAAATTTCATTTGAAAAAATATGTTTTCATTAATACAGTTGTATGAGAGAGATTACAAAGTTTCAAACTTTTGCAGTTTTCGAAAATTGAGAGTTAACAGTGAAAATCAGACCTACGACATGTTCATAGTGTATTTCACTGTATTCATACAAGAAATTCAACGAAGAAAATTGTATCAACTTCTGAGAAAATTTTGAAATTGTCTCAGAAGCTTTACGTGAAGTACCCCCAAAAGTAAAAGAAATCTTTTCAAAATCGCAGTCCGTCGAGTCGGACCGAATCGATCGGTGATATTAATTTTGTAAAATTTCGTAAGGTGTATTTATGTTGAAATTTCGAGATCTATTTTCCGTAGCATTTCATAACTTTCACTTTACTATGTATATAGTATGTATACGAGAAAGTAAAACAATATTTTCTCAAAACGTCTCCAATTTGTTTCTTTAAACTACTTGTATGTATAGAGCTAAATGCCCTGAATATCACGAGATAATCGTTAATTTGAAGTTATCTTTTAATTTCTCAAAAAGTACATAAATGTATGTACAAAAAGTGTTATATACGGAACCATTACAAATAATGTGAGAAAGTGCGTGCTGTTGATATATCACTACTTTTATATTTTTTACTTCGACTATTTTGTTCATAAACTGTGCATGAAATCATTTATAGTGCTAGCAAACATATCACATTAAGAAAAGCATGTGTCAATAATGAAAGTGTAAGAGTGGCTCAGAAAAAAGCTGTTCTTACACAATTTTCTAAAATTCAGATATAACGAAAATTGGACTTATGCCGTATTTACAAGCACATTCTTTTCTACTATTGCAAGACATCGTCTTCTTCTCCTCCTTTCCTTCTCCTCTTTTTTTTTTTTCTTCTTGCACGACACCGCAGGGCTTCCTCAGTGATCTTCCTCCTCCTTGCCTATGGTTTTTCTTCTCCAACTCCTCACTCACAGCATTTTCAGATCTTTTTCGATATATTTCAGCTCTCTAATATGTTTTCTAACTCTCCTAGCTCTTTCGGGCGTAAGCGTATGGGAGTATGATGAAGTTTCTGGCGTATGTTGCTCCCTATTTCGAATGCATGTCCCAGCCATTTTAGTCTTGAGGCTCTGGTTATGCAAATATCATTGGGTTCTTTGAACCTATAATACAATTCACTATTGTATTTTGTCCTCAATCTCACTAGCATTGACTGGTCCATATATCACTCTCAAACTTTTCTGTTCAAAAATGTGGAAAGTCTTTTCATCTTTTTACTTTATCGCCCTTTCTTCGTAAGAAGAGAAATTACAGAAATCGTGCCCAGGAAATCGACAAATTTTCGACAGAAAATAATTATTTTTTTAGTTTATTTTTAGTCGCATCAACATCGTGATTATTTGCGATTTTCTGTTACAGTTACAATACAATTACAATAGAATTACAATTACAACAAGAAAAACTTACTGCTGGGCCCTGGTAACGAAAAAATGGATAACTCTTGTTCCCATATATGTGTAGTAAATTACTTTCTCTAACACGTTGTGTGATCAGAATCCACTATTTTGTATTGTTGATACAGAAAAATTGATTGACAGCAAAACGTCTTTATCTGTGGTCAACTCGAGAACCTAAACCGTTCAGCCGATTGTCTCAAAGTTGATATTCTGTGGTCGATGTATATGAACTCGTGGGTCCTCTGAGTTTGAAACAGATGTTATGCTTTTGGGTGGGTACTTTACATTCATTACAACATACTTTACTTTAGATGCAGGATTTTCTCAAAAATTGCTAATTCTTTAAATAATTTGGCCTAAGATATATATATATATACATACATATATATATATATATATATATATATATATATATATATATATATACACATACATATATATACATACATATATATATATATATATATATACACATACATATATATACATACATATATATATATATATATATATATATATATATATATATATATATATATACATACATATATATATATACATACATACATATATATATATACATACATATATATATATATATATACATATATATATATATATACATACATATATATATATACATATATATATATATATATACATACATATATATACATACATATATATATATATACATACATATATATATACATACATATATATACATACATATATATATACATACATATATATACATACATATATATATATACATACATATATATATATATATACATATATATATATATATATATACATATATATATACATATACATACAGCCGATCAGATGGCCGAGATCGCTAAGGCAGTAGTGCCGGAGTGGTCTCGGACCAGAAGATCGCGGGTTCGAGTCCCGCCTCGGGCATGGGTGTATTTGTGTGTGTGTTTGTATGAGTGTGTCGTCCTTTCACCCCTCATTATCATCATCATTTCATCTTTCATACCCCCAGGACTAACAACCCTGGGGGATAAAAATCGGATCCAGCTTAAATGCTGGTCCCCCCAAAGAAGTGTTCGCAGCAGAAGTGTTCGCAGCAGAAGTGTTCGCACCTGCCACCGTGATATTAAATGAAAACTGAGCCACGGTAAATGCAGGTTGCTTGCCCTGCGTGGTCCTAGTCGGCCGAAGCGAAAATAATAATAATATATACATATACATATATATACATATACATATATATACACATATACATATACATACACATACACATATACATATATATAATATTAGGCCATATATATAATATAATAATAAAATAAAAAATATATGAACTACAATATTGAAGATTGAAATTTTTGTCCATAATAAAATCTGTTCTTTAAAGACAGGTGTTGAAACAAGGTCATGCAATTCACAATTGTTCGAAAATAGATTCGAAGAATCGAGTAGATTTCACGTAAGTTGGTGTGAATTATAGGCAATTTTAATCTTTTTTATACATTATTTTCTCAAAAACGGTTTAAATTTTCTGGTCGTATGTATCAAAAGATGGTAAAAAAGAAGTACTGCTTGTCTCATTCCTGGCAAACTCTTTGTATTTTAGAAAATTGTAAATATTTAACATTTAAAAATTACGATATTGAAGCTCAAAAGTTTTGCTTTAAACAAAATTTGTTCTAAAAATCAGCTGTTTAAAAAAAGGTAGTGTACAATTTTTTTGAAAAAGCTAGTAGTTTTTACGTAAAGCTAGTAACCATTTCAATTAGTAGGGCCTTGGGCTGAGACAGATCAATATGAGATCTATGTTGATCAAAACCATTTGTAGGATCAGGGTGTTGCCCTATTCTTTATTGCAGTGTTAAAATATGGCACTGTTAAATATTTCAGTTTTCATTTCATCTTTGAACCCGAGTACCAGAATTTTAAATTACTGTTGTATCACATAACACATTTTAAGGCAAAGGCAAAATTATGTAAATGGTGACATTTGCGGAAGTTTTAGCTAAACAACCATAAAAAACTTACTTGTCTCAGAATGGAGACTTACCTTAGCTCCTGAAAGACATGTAGCTAAGATTAAATTGTTTTCTTGGAAGGAATAAAGGAGTTAATTTATAATTTCACTCAATCAAAGCCTTTTAGCAGAGAGTAATAAGTTAAAAAACTTTATATGGTAAGTCACAATTTTTCCTATAAAATGAAAACGTTTATGTGCAGTAAAATCATTTCTTTTTGTATGTTCAGACTGTTACCTACTTTCTTTTTGTTTGTGAATGTTCTTATCTTCTTTTTTATTTTCATCAATTAATACACGTTTGCTTAAATACAATTACTAGGATGTTCCTGTTGTGCATTTGGCCCATGAAGAATTTTCACATCCAGGAACTTGGACAGTCGTTCCTATTCTTCCAAAGTAAGAACTAAACTGCAGTACTGGAGTTCACTAAAGTTGAAAACAGACTAATCATATCAAACCCTGAATACTGTGAAAAGTTAAATGTTTTAAATATTGTAAATGAGCAAAATAATCATTTCATTTGACAAATGATAATTACTGTGAATATATTAATATTCCTTACGTTAAAATCAAAGTATTAATTAGTTACAATTGTACTACTTCATGAAATGTTTATAACCAATCCTTTTACAGGCTTCGTGCTCTGCATGGTGATAATAGTTCTTGGATTTTCTTTTGCGAAGAACACACAAAAATAAACCTTCCTTACGTACTACGTATTCTCGAAAAACATGATCCGAATGAGGTAGGAATGAATATTCATCATAACTTACAATCTCTTTAAAATATGGCTCAAAGTATATTTGTTTTTCTTCAAATTTTCAGCTTATGTGGGTTGGACATGCCATTTATGATAGAGAAGCCACCATTATTCACCACTTTGCATTTTTTGAAAATCCTCAGCATTTTAAGTATCCAAGTTTTGCATCAGGTTTTGCAATGACTAGTACTTTGTTAAGGAGGTAAAGAAAAGTTTAGACAAGGCTAAGTATAAATTTAGCTCATAAATTTGTATTTTAATGATTTACATGAATGTCAAAAAAAAAAACAATTATGTAATCATCAATACCTCAAAGCATTATATTTGTAAATATTGACATATTAATATTATAGAGATTTAAAAATTAAAAATGTTGTGACAAGTGAGAACTCATCATGTTATTGTTTATGAAAGGGCAGCACATTGCTTCTCTGATGCAGAAATAATTTATGAAACTTTCTTGTTTTATCACATTCAATTTCAATAATAATTATGAATGTAAAAATATAACAAAAAATTTACTTTCAAATTTATACAAAGTTAATTTAAAATTCAAAAATAATACTTCCAGATTAAGTGCTCAAGTATTAGAATATGGGGCATCGACTGATTTTTCAATTGATCCTGCACATGAATTAGCACTGTTTATTTGGAATAATGGAAAAGGTCCTAGGATAACTCACGTACCTCACTTGTGCCTTCAAAATAATGAAGATTGTGCCTCTTATCCAATGCCATTTACACCTTGTGTAAGTAGTTATTTTGAATTATTATAACAAATTTAATTTTGTTATATTATTTGAAAAGCATCTTTGAGTTCTTATGACTTTTCAGAGTGATCCAGTGAGTAAAAAATCTATATATTTTGCTGTTAAAACTTGTGGGAAATTTCATCATGATAGAATTCCTGTCATTAAGAAGACATGGGCAAAATACGTTCTGAATATTGGTTTCTACAGTGAAGTTACAGGTAAAATAATTAGCATAATATTCATGTTTATTACAAAAATGTATATTATTCAAATGACTTGGTTTCATTTGTTCTGTAGATAATTCTATTCCCACAATCGATTTGGGTGTTCCCAACACAGAACGAGGCCACTGTGGAAAAACATTTGCTATTTTAAAACATGTAGCTTCACATGTTAAAAAACATCCTGAGATAAAATGGATTGTTGTTGTAGATGATGATACAATTCTAAGGTAAGTGAGTATTTTGGAGGGCTCTACTACCTTCATTCTGTTAAATATTTGATTCATCAATTTTATAAAATCCATCCTTTTCAAATCAATAATTGACAATTTGTTTGCAGGTAAACTTAATTCAGTTTTTAATGTCCTTTAAGAGAGTAAATGTGACTAATAAATTGAAAAATATAATTTTTGTTTCTTAAATCATTGAATAGTTCTATGAACATTTGAACTAATGTAAGCTATTAGTAGGTAAATGCCGGTCTGGATGGCCGAGATCGCTAAGGCAGTAGTGCCATAGCGATCTCAGACCAAAGATCGCAGGTTCGAGTCCCGCCTGGGGCATGGTTGTATTGTGTTCGTCTTGTCACCCCCTTTCATCATTGTATCATGTCATCCTCATAGTTACCATACTGTTACACGCAATAGTGGTCACTAATGACCTGGAAGTTGATGCGACCTTAAATAAAAAATAAAAAGTAAGGGGTAGGCAAATGACCATTAAAAATTTCGAAGAAATTACAAATCTTTCAGTGATTTCTATAATGTCATTAGAAATTATTAATATGCTTCTAATTAACTAAATAATTTCTTCTCTTTCTTTGCAATAGCTATCTGCTCATTTACTTACATATGACTAAATTTTTGTTTTTCAGTGTCACAAGATTGCAGCAACTTTTATCATGTTATGATCCTAAAATCATGACTGCAATTGGAGAAAGATATGGGTATAATGTCCAACATTCAGATCAAGGATACAATTACATTACAGGAGGAGGAGGCATGGTCTTCAGTACTAATTTGATTCAAGCAATAGTTAAATCTGAACAATGCCAATGTCCATCGAATTCTACACCAGATGATATGTTCCTTGGAATTTGTTTATCATCTCTAAATGTTCCTATTACTCACTCACCATTATTTCATCAGGTATTTTATTGTCAATTTGTGATATAAAATTTACAATTTTTTATGCATTAAAGATTTGTACTAATTTGTTTAAAACAGGCTAGACCATCTGACTATGCACCAGAATATTTAACAACCCAAGTTCCTGTATCATTTCACAAACATTGGATGATAGACCCTCTAAAAGTGTATAAAAAGTGGTTTGCAGATGCAGATAAACAGTTCGAAGAAGTCATCCAAAACAAACATGTAGAGCTTTAAAGAAGCTTTAATATTTTCTCTAAACAGTTCAAAGTGTAACTATATTTCAGCAATAAAGGATTGTTATAAGCAAAGAGAACTCACATATTAACTTTGTCTTTTTGAAATGTAAGAGAAGGTTTTGACAATTTTCGTGCAAGTGGACTGACTTAAAAAGAAGTATTAAGGACTTTTTTTTATTATGTAGTGAATATTTAATTTCATTTTTCCTTTGTTTTTAAACTGTACTTATTCATATTACAATTGTTGAATTATATTTTTGTACATAATTATTCAAATTGTTTGTATGTTAGAATGTTTGGCTGAAAACACACTGAGGTGAAAATAGTTTTGTTACAGTTGAGAATTGTTTGAAACTGAGAGCCAGAGATTCCTTTTCAACCATGATAATATAATAATAATATTCTGGAAACCATTTCTGTTTGTTAAGAACTTTCCCATGGTGAAATATTTTGAAAATAATTCACCATCATTCTTAAAGGAATAGAGAACTGTGTATGAAAACACTTTTCCAAAAAGTAGTCTTCTTTTATTTTTTTCATTATTTCAATCTAACTTATTAAACATTGTAAAGCTGATTCCAACAATGAATGTAACAGTACGTGTTTGCAGCCAATATTATTGTGGTCAATTGCTTTTATTAGTTGAAAATCGTGTGAATTAGTTTTGTTTTGAATTGACAAGGGCTCATAAAATAAGCCTGCAATAAAATGTACATCGTATATTATATGTGTTAAAATATTATTAATGAAAAGTATTTTCGTAATATTTTAGTAAATTAATGCATAAAAATGTTATGTTAAAAGAAAATGAAGATAAAACCATTATTTTTGTAATTTTTAATGCCTAATATTTTACAATGAAATATAATAGTTTCTCACAATATTCCTAGCTACATAAGTGAGTTTCATTAATCCTTTGATTCCTCAAAATATGCCTTTTCATTCTTCCTTCCACTGTTTTACAAATATTATTACTGAAGGAAGGGAAATAAAGGCTCCTCATATGAAAACAATTTTACTTTATGCATAATCAACTTTATAAAATACGCAAGGAGGGAGTACAATGTAAAGTACATTTGCTATTTCTTGTAATGAAGCAGTCTCTCTTATTTATTATTATCATTTTATTATAAGCTTGCTGAAGTACTCTGTGTTACCTTATGTTGCCCCATTTATAAATCACCTAGTAGAGATGTAATCTAGTAGAGATGAAAAGAAATAAATTACTGTTAATAGTGTATCCCTACCCTACCCTTGCCTTCTCTGGGCTCATCTATCATCCATCCTGGCCTGCCATGAAGTTTCTACCCTATTATCAGTTACCTTCCCTGTTCTACCCAGTCTCTCCCAGCCTGATCCCAGAAGCCCAGATCCACCCAGTACTTCTTTACAGCTCCACCCCAACTCCCTCTGTACACTCGCCCCATCCAGCCCCACCGTACCATATTTGCTATAATCACCATTGTTGCTATAGGTAGCTATTTACATATGCATTGTTCTATAGTCCTGGCAAACTTCCACTTACAATTTGAACCTTAAATAAATCTTCAATGGTTTTTCAAAGCTTTGAAGAAAATAATTCAAATGAACCTGAATGCATTTAGTAGGAAATTTTTTATGGGTTTTAAGAAATGTTTTGTTCACTTAGGTAAATATACTTATTATTTATGAAATATTCATTAAAACCTAAAAGAGTGCACACTTAAATTTTCTTTAAGGGGTGAGAAAAGGGAGATGTGGTACTTTTAGAAAATTTAATAGAGGTGGTAACTTTTTTCATATTTGGAAGGTCATACATAAAAACATTCATTAAGATTGGAATAAAAGTAGGTTTATAGGAAAAAACACTTTGGTATGCCTAACAAAACATTTGACACAACACACTTTCAATGACAACCATATGAAAATTGGTTTTGCCATTCCAGTGGTTACCTCGGACATATAGATAAGCATAAATCATAAAAATAATATAAATTATCTATATGAACATATGAAAATATCTATATGAAAAAGCTAAATGAGCTCTAAATGGACATATGCAGAACTTTGTTTTCGGCCTGGAAGCTGCAAGCTGCGAGGATGATCGCTACGCGATCGAAACGATCATTAGCAAAATAAATTTTTGATCCCAGACAACACCTTTAATTTACTATATTTAATTATTAGAAGGTATCTACCTCACCAGCGATCTAATTAATATGTAAATGGATTCCTGAGTTAAAATTGTTTCTAATTTTTAGTTAAGGTAACCCAGCCAATCTCTGTATGTATGTATGTATGTATGTATGTACTTGGTACAACAGCCTGTAAACGAGTTCAGGCCTACCAGCAAACCTATCTCTAAATACTTAATATAAAATGATTATCTGTCCTTCAGAGATTGTACTGACAGTTAAATATAGGCCTAAGTCATTTACTTGGTGATTCTACAACACAACAGAACAATTTCACCATAATGCCCCTTTTCAAGTGCTGTAGAAATCAAATGACTAAAAACATAAATGTATCTACTATCTCTTTGGCAGGCACATATTTCTGTTGTTTACTGTGTTAGTTCAATACTTAACTGCATTTGGGAAAAATGTATAATGATGTCAGAAACATTGTCATATGTTAGTTAAAATTCAGATAAACTCTCATATTTCAACTGCCATTAGCACAATCCCTCACGACCCAGTAAATGATTTTATATTCTAATAATCAATGTATCAATAGAATCTCATTTAATTTTTAGTGAACATTTTTTGTTAACAATATTAAAAAATGAATACTCACTCAGGAAATATAGCCCAATAACAGGTAAGTCCTAAGTATAAGTGCACATTGATACTTGAAGATCAAAGGATATTATACAATCCTTAGGTGAGCCATGATCTACCCTGAAAGTCATGAAAATCATTTGAACCATCAACCTTTTTATCTACTTCAATATTCATTCCTAAAGATTAAATAAACTTAATTAATAAAGAAATGAGTGACCATAAATCAGTTAATTATCAATCAGGTTCCTTATATTAAGGACAATCAAAATGTGTTGTACAACACTATTAATGACAGAAAAGTGGATGCACAATGTTTTGGAGATAAGTACTTTTTCTCCATTATGCTCAATATCCCTTCATTGTATGAGTAAATCAGATTAATGTCAACGTAAGTTCAATAGTGGCATATCGCATCCTGTGAAATAGAAGGCTTGACAAAAAACAGAAAAAAAAATTATGTTTCTCTCTGGATTCACTAGATGCATTAGGTGCTGCAGTAGGACTACGTGTACAAATTGAAACAAGAAAAAAACTGGTCAAAACTTGCCTCTTCACCATTTCAAGTTTTAAATATAGAATATACTAATATTGTTAAATTTTATGTAGTTGTTGATGGGATTGATATGTATTGCTTTAATATTATTATTATTATTATTATTATTATTATTATTATTATTATTATTATTATTATTATTATTATTATTATTATTATTATTATCAATAGTATTATTAAGTAATTATGGTATATTATTTATAAGTAATTAAGTTATATTAATAACAGTGCAGTACATATTGGTATAATCTGTGGACATTCCTGTGTAGTTCCATGCACAACCAAAGAAAAATTATTAATCAGTTAATTGCTATTAATAAATTGAATGATTATTAATTGCATGAACTTGTAGGAATTAAAAACGTGAAAATAGTGATTGAGACTCATAGGAAAAAAATAATCTTGAACATTTTTAAAATACGTATAGAAAAATAATTTCTCAAAGCTGAAAGGAAAAAGCAATACATCCCCAGTATTAAGTTTATATAGATTAATAGAGAAGTTATAATTGGTATTCCTTTACTGATTGATAATTTTAAAAGTTATGAGGTTTATAACTTACGAAAAATTTTTCATTAGTAAAGAACTATCCTAACACATATTTAATGCTTCAGGAAATGCTTTGGTAAAATGCTAAAGATCATTGATATATGAAGATAATTTGTATACAGTACTGACACTGGAATTTAAGCGAAGAATAATTTAATGGATTATTGTTAAATAAAACAATTTTTAGGTCAGTGTTTTATTAATGATATAAAAATGTTCTTTCGTTTGGATTTTCAAAATGTTTGCATTCGCCGCTTAAACAGACGACAATTGTTACCAGTTCATACAACTTTATGGCATAAACTGTAATTTGAGATATTGAAGATTCCCCTATAAAATACATATCCTAGTAAATTCATTGATGGTTCTGATTACAATATACGAATAACCGGGACCATACCGAATCCTACAGTCATTAATGTTAAAATTATTTTCATTATGGTTTTTTTCTTTCAATATTGTCTACTCGAGATTTTGTATCCAATCCATGCCAGAGGTCTCTCAAGCACACCTGATGCCTACGAACAATTGCGACGAGTGGTGGCGAGTTGAGGCGTGCGCGATGTAGTATTGTGAGTCTAAGGTCTAACCTCTCAAAAAATATTAGTCTTGATTAATTCTGTCAGCTTTCGATTTCTTTGCCATGGATATTAATTGTTGATCTTGTCATTGTATAGATGCCAATTTATTATTAATATTTGTACAATTTTATCAGGTTTCTTTTCTTTGATTTCTTGACTGAAGTCTGTAGATTATGTGAATTAACAATATTCAAGATGAATCTAATGAATAAATCCACCCATTGGGGATGCATTTTAAGAAGTTCTATGTATCGAAAATATTCTATCAAATCGGCTAAGAAACTGCTACAAAAAGATTCATCCAAATCCCCCAAAAAAGGAGAAAATGCTAAACTTTTAAAAAGATATAATAAAGAAAATAAATTGTTATTCGGTAGTTTAGTGGAAACTTTGCCACAAAAAAGGAAAAAAGAAAAAAATGGACCAATAAATGAGAACTTAAACTACATGTCAGATGCAAATGAAATATCATCAGAAGCTTGGTGGTGGAAATCAAGACTCAAAGCAAATGTCAAACCAAACCATACCTTACTACCTTCCCAAGAAAACAAGTGTGATGAAGCTAACACATCAGGGAATATGAAAGATATTACTGAATATGGAAGTGTTTTAAGGAGTAATGTTTGTGAACCTACCCCTGGAATGAGTGAAAGGATTGTTAATAACATCGTAAGATCTAGTGTTTTCCATAAATCGAATCTCAGACTGCCAGACATTATAGTGAAAAATCTTACCGTTTTTCCTTTGGAAAATAAACAGAAAAAGACATCGCGTCTTTCTTCTAGTAGTTCACCAATTCTCCACTTATCCCCAACCGAAGATAATGATTTGGTTAGAACTAAGTCTAAAGAATATCCCTCTGTGAGTAGGATTTTAAATGCAACATTGTCTGATTCTTCAAGAGCTGCTCTTCAAAAATGGAAAGAAAACCTAATTGCAGAATTGGGAGAAGAAGGGTTTCAGAAATATCAGAGAGGTAAAAACAACTTTGGATATGTTGAATGGTAAAAGCAATATATTTTCACTCTGTACATTGAAATTATTATTGTTACTCATTCATTTCAGCACTGTTAGAGCATGGTCAAATGTTTCACAAAACTGTGCAGGAATTTTTATCAGGTGAATCGATTGATGACCTTCAAATAGATTCAGCTGTTGAGGGCTGTTGGCTTAGCATACAGACTACGTTGAAGGAAATTGGTGCAGTGAAAGTTTTAGAAAGGCATGTGGTACATGAGGAACTTCTGTATCATGGCATAATAGACTGCATAGCCGAATACAAGTACGTGAATTTTAATGTAACTTAATAAAATATACTGTGAAACCTCTTAAGTCGACCACGTGATTAATACCTTAAAATTGGTCTTTTAGAGAGGTGGTCTTCTTAAAGGGAACATTGCATTATTAAGCTGCAGCTGCAATAATTACTATAGGCACACTACTCTGGTTTCAAATGAAAGCTTTATTGTATTGCATCATTAAATTACTTTGATCAGCTGTATTTACCAATTAAAATTATTACAAAAAAGAAAAGTATAGTGTACTTTAAGAATTGTCCTTCAGGTAATACGATATTGACTTAAGGTATCCTGCTTAATCCAGGGGTATTATTTTGTTTCTGTGAAATTATTTTTCAACCTTATAGTTTCTCTACTGCCCTGGAAGGGCTCCCCTTTAGTTATTGTAAAATCTATTTAGCCTGATTGCTGTTGCCTCTCTGAAAGACATCGGATATGGCTTCACCCACAGAAGTGTACACAAACTCTTGGGTTTATAATTTCAGTGTGATGTATTCTGGTTGTCTTAAAGGAAACGCGATGTTACATTATGGCAAAAATTGGCGGTTGTTGGTTGGGAAGAGGGGCGATTGTCTTTAAGGGGGTAAAAATACATTGGTTTTATGGAATTATTATTCCATTCCATAGAAAACTGGTCTTGAAAAGGGGTGGCCTTCTTCAAGAGGTGGTCTTGTTGAGAGCCTTTGTGTTTGTACCTTTCATCTATCTTGTTTGAATCATCATTCCATCCATAATCACTCATCTCCCACCTATCATTCACCCCTCAAGATCATCCCACCATCATACCTTCAGTGGAAGATAATTGCAAACCACCATTGATCATCTGTCCAGAAAAGTAACATGAGGGCTGAAGCCTCTTCCCTTGGCTTGCAAGCATGTCTCGTCAACCTTTCAGTTGAGATTTAATTTGGTTTATTTTGTCAAAAAACAGTAAAAACTCTATGTGACATACAGGGGAGATGTACAATCTATACACGTTTTCTTGAGTACCAAAATCTCTTCCACCTTTAACCATGATGATTCAAAGTTACAACTAAGCGAGATTAGAAGCATTTGAAATATACTTTTAGTAAAACTATTTTCATTCCGTAGTTACAAAATACCTATTTGTATTGGTAAATGAACTATAGATTTGATTTAGTGTTGCTAACAAATTAGTAACCAATATCCTTCCCACAATTAGCAAAACGAGAGCTCTACAAAATGTGTGTCCAATGAAGTGACATGTATGGCCAAGAGAAAAGAAAAATGAGAAAGAAAAAAAAAAAAGAAAGGAAAAATAATAAACAAATCTTGAAAAAACATTCTTGTGTTTTCTCAAGATAAATTGTTATCAGCAAGTTGTATTATACTTAAAAGGAAAGAACAAACTTTGTGATCAAATAGTTGAAAAAAATTACAAGGGTTAATTTATAAAGAAAACTAAAAAGAAAACTGTACATCTATAACAAATCATATAATGAAGAGAACAATACATTATAAATGTTTTAATGTTTATGTTTTCAGGGGAAAATTGCTGCTTATAGAATGGAAAAAATCAAATAAACAGAAATCTACTCTCTGGAATACTTATGATGCTCCATTACAAGTTGCAGCATATGTAGGAGCATTAAATTTTGATACCAATTATGATATAAAGGTCTGTAAAATTTGTCAGTACAATTTTAATTTTGTTTTGAAACAATTTCTTTTAAATACATGTTTCTGGAAAAGTCTTCAATAACTCCCTCACTTTTTAATATTACATCCTGCTTGCACATCATCATGATAACTTTTCTAATAATTTTTGTCTGTGGAACTTTATATTGTTCTTGGATTTTGTGTTCTAACTTTTTAAGTAGTTAATAAGTTGAGATAACTGATATAATGGCAATTATTTTATGCCTTTACAATTAAATCAAAATATCAGATGTACAGAAGATATTGTACAGAATTATGAGGCTTATTATATCAGGCACTTATAATTTTTTTTTTTTTTTTCCCCAGGTTGATGGTGGCCTTGTTGTTGTAGCTTATTCTGATGGGTCTCCAGCTCATGTTCATCCTCTGAATAAGTCACAATGTGAGAAGTATTGGCAAATGTGGTTGAATCGCCTTCGGTTGTACTGGGACTTATTTGACAAACAGGAAGAACGCAATGTTCCAAATGCAGTGTCATTGTGATGTTTTGCTATATGAACTTAGCTAAGCATTCCTACTCCCAGCACCATTGTCAAAATACATATTTAGCCAGACTTTTTTATCTAATGTACATGCATCCACAGAAAACACAAAGTAGAAGGGTTCGTATCACTAAACCTTTTTTAACTGTAATTTATGTCATTGTTTCTGTGAAAGTTAATCTTTAATAATGACACATTTTGTTTCATGCTTGATAACATATAATTTGAAATTGCGTTTTAGTAAATTAACTGTAATTCATCATGTAATGTTTTTTTTATGTTTTTACTTATGTGTTTTCTTATAAGGGTGGAATTTAGAATCTGTATATGAATACATATTACTTGTTGCAATAATATTTAATTTTTACAGAAACTTCTGTGTAATGTTAATATAAATGATATTGTATAAATATGTTTTCAATATTAAGCAAGATCAAGAAAAGAAAAAGTTACTATATTTTAATAATGTATTTTTTTCTTTATCTGCAACAAGTTTGTAAAAATATTGTATGGAGTAATAGTGAAATTTTGAAAAGTCAGCTTGAAAGTATGTCTATATTTCCATGTCAAATCAAGCATTGTAAACTTACTAATCCAAGTAAGATATCCTCTCCCAATTCTTGTTCCATGTTTCATTTGCATGATTGCTCTACACAATCCTCTTGTTTTCATAATCCTGCTGTTGGATTATACAGTGGTGACTTAAGAAAGAGCTGGTAGGGTTGCAAAAAATATATATATGTGAGAGTTCGTTATAGAAATGTTTTTAAAATATTTGAAGAAAGTGATTTAATTTGTGAAAAAGGTGGCTGAAAAAGTGACTTAAAAAAAAAGATATTAGAGATAAAATGTATTCAGAAATACACTAGGAGAGTTTGGAATGGGGGAATGTTTAGGCTTTTGTGAGAGGATGCCTTTATAAAGATTTCAGTAAAAGGGTTTGGATGGTTTACATGAATTTACATGAATTGATCTTGGATCTAATTAAACTATATCATGTGGAATTAACTTAGGGGCCATCCATAAATTACGTGACACAAATTTGGAGTATTTTGAATACCCATTTCTCTCTGTAACACACTCATAATGTGCACTTCAACCTTCTAAATAATTACGTAATGCCTGCAACAACAACACACCCCTAAATGCAAGAAGTGAAAATAAATTACAGCACAATAAAAAAATTGTATTCATTTTATTTGTGTTGTATATTAAAATTTATGATGATTAAAGTTGAAATTGACTGACTGCACCTAACAATATGATTGAGAGCAAGTTTTAAGGGATGGAAGGACACATATGTAAGAAAATTTCTGATCGCAAGCCATGCACACACCACTGTTGTGGATGGCACATAAGCAAGTCTGCTGTGTCAGTTTAATTGTATTGTAGAAAATACTACTGATCAGTTTTGTATATTTTCTTCGTAATCTTACAGATTCAACAAAAAACTGGTGAAAAAATATTTCCATTTATGATAACATCTTCCAAAAACTTTTCATTATTTTTATTTCAGAACAAATTATTTAGATAATATTTTAATGTTTTAGTTTAAGAACTCAAAAGGAAAGGATTTTTTTTTTTACCTATTCCTATGTAACACAGGGTAACGCTGCCTCAACCTCCCTCCCCTCTCTTTAGCAGGTATGTAATTTGTGAAGGAAATCAATGTGAAGAAACAAATTAAGGACATCAAATGAGATGTACACTAGAATTTAGATCATTAACATAAATTAAAAATATATGGATATTATTTTTATTCAAAAGACATCACATAATGCATAATAAATGTCTAAATATTCCCTAAACCAAAAGAAAATGGATTTATAAAAAGGCTTAATATGAAGATGAAGGCCTCTTCAGAATTTCCAGGGCCAATCAAATTACATAAATGCACATGTTAAAACAAAGAGGAATTCTGGAAGTATTTACTTTCTTAATTTTTTCATTTACTCTATTTATTATTTCCATTTAATTAGTGGTATGGATTTAAGGGTAAATAAAAAAATCTAGACAGTAACATTTCTTTTAGAAGAAATCAAAAGTCCTTTTGACTCCTTTATTTTGTTGCCCTGAAATTGACACTTCTTTAACTCGTTTGTATTAGTGCTGTGTAATACTGGAGTTAAGATTTTTATTCTAAAATTAAATTAATTAAATCATGTATATATTTAACTGTAATGTTAATGACACAGTACTATTTATAAAAATTAGCTTGTTTTAGGGAGAATTTAAATTTCATAAAAGAATTTTTTTAAAAGTAATGATCGGAATATTGAGAGGACACCATAGGAGTGATATCTTCAAAATATGTTTTTAAATTTTGTTTATGTTGGGCAAGAAAATCTCTTGATACAAAATTAGTTTATTTCATTAATTACATTAATTTGTCACTGGTTGCTATAAATAATTTTACATTTGAATACATCAAGTGTGTTACAAAGAGAAATATATACTATAGTAACTGGTTACACACAGTCAAGGATTGCAAATTGAGAAGTAAATTTGACAGTGCTATTTTGTTGTAGTGTAAACGAACTTTAGAATCGTTATTTTTTTCGATCATTGTTTGGACATGAATGCAAAGGAAAATTTCTTGAAAGAATCGAGTGACAAACATATTCTCTTCATTTATAGTTTTTTGCAGCATGTCTATGTTATTTTTGGTGTCCAGCATTTCTTGATGTAAGAATTCTTCTTCATTTTTTAAAATTGCTATCCCTTCTTTGATTTTTTCCAATTCTTGAAGGCATTCACATTCATTTCTTTTAATTTTTGTGGTTGACCTTTTCAGTTCATGAAGTAAATAATGCATCCTTTGATGTGTCTCAGTGTTCATTTTTCTGACTTCATAATAAAGTGCTTGAAAGTCATCCATTATTTTAAAGAAATGATTATCTAAGTCTTTTTTAATGTCTTCGATTAAAGCCTGTTTCTTGTTTTGAATTTGTTTGGACCAAGATTTTTTTATTTCATTTACATCATCAAGCATCTTTTGTTCAAAGGTAGCATACTTTGAAGTATGAGTTTTATCTCCTATTAGTTGCATCTTGTGTAAATACAATGATAATATTGTCATTAAAAATAATACACCTAAAAGTTCGGAATTACCTAGACCAGTCAGAAGTTTTAAACATTTTTGCGACGTAAGCATAATTATGTGAACTACTTTTGATTCAAAACCCAAAGGTGAGTCGGCTGGAAATTTTCTTCTCAGTAACTTTGATTTCTTTCCGTACGTATTGTGATCCTTTTTGATTTCATGTTCATCAGAGTTGTGTGTATAGTTTTGTGATTCCGCGATTTTCTCGTCGCTTAATTCATCAGTTTGACGAAATGATGTGCTCGAATTCTCGGACAGGGTCAAATTTTTTTCGGTAATTTCTGAAAGAATATCACTTTCTGGCTTTTGATTGATAGATGTGTCGGTTGAAATGTCTTCTTGGGCTGACACGAAGCAACCAACATCACTCGGAAAACTGTACAAAATAAGCCCGAAAACTAATACATTGGGATTGAACATTGTTATTGTCAGGAAAGTTTTTCACACTGAACTCGAAAGATCAGATTGTAGGGAATGTTTTGATCTTTCTAATAAACACTTGCCAGTCACAGCTAAGCAAAAATTTATTGTTGAAACGTTAATCGCAGAAGTCTTGGATCACGATTATCACCTCGAAGATAGTTCAAAACGTCGTTCACGAAGACGTCACACAATAAATTGATTCGTTAACTTAAATTACATTGATAAATCATGTATTTGCATACTTTTATTGAACAGAAGTTAAGTTTTATTTATTTACGTCAAAAATAGTTAAAAACTGTGTGTGACTTGCTATGGGGAGAAGTTAATTTGAACTTATATTTATTTATAAGTTGAATTCAAGCTTTATTTTAATGATTTCCCATTAATGTACAGTTAGAAATCTGTGAGAATAGTTATGAATTTGCCGTACCCTCGCGAAGTTAGAACAAAGGTATATACTTGGAGACTACCTGAATACTTTTCATTTTATGTGGTGTTTGACCTGTACACATATCTGTCGGTAGAGGCGTAATTTTAGATATTTTTATTGCGGAGGCAAATTTGGGCACTATTTTAAACATGAAAATATACGTTTATATTAATGCTTTAAGTTAATTATGCTGCAATTAACATTGTTTTCAATTTTTAAATAGAAGTCACGACCCTCATTGTTATTTGAACGGTCCGAACTGTTAATTCTATGATGCAGTTTCTTCAGTGAACCATATATAGAAAGTGTTTATCATTTATAATGATCACAAATATTTAAACAGTTATTTAGCTGTAGGATACATATTTTAAAATCTACATTAATACATTCTTTTCATTAAAATGCGATCTTCAGGTTCTGGCAATATAGAAAGAATGCATAGATTTATTTACATCTATAGTCTATAGTATGGTTTGATGGAGGCAACTTCGCCTTCATTGAATGCGTTGACCACTTCGATAGCTTTTTAATTGGTAGTACAGAAGGCATTTGCAACGTTAAGCCATGTGCCCCAACGTACAAAATAATGGGCGGCAAGGGCATCGAAGGAACCATTTCCTTGAATTTTTGCACTCCTATTAGAGCTTTGATGAATATTGTTTTCACTGCGGAAATTAATTTATCTACAACCGAAAAATTCCCACGAATTTCTTCCGCAACTCTATTTAATGCAATGCACGTTACACCTATCATTTTAGAGTAGAGTAACTGCAAACATTGCCAGCTTACGCCTTGTAAGGAGCTGCATCAATGACTAGACTAGCGTAACTACCACCGGCCCGTCAGGTACAATTACCTCGGGCCACCAAAAGCAATTTTTTTGTCTAACTGTACACACTTCAAAGGTTCCTTCAAAAAGCTATTTGTTTATTATTATAAATCGACTAGTGGAAAGTTTGAATTATGTATTTTATTTTGAGAACGCGAAGATGTCCAAATTTATCATTTGACATTCCAGGAATTCGTTCCATTCCCCTAATCCCCTATTACTTATTACTCCATTTAAAGAAAGACACCCAAAAGTGAAGCGTTTGTGTCGTAGTAGGTGGTCCACAAGAAATTATTCCCCTTTGGAGATTCGAATCAGATACGCTGTTTTGAAAGCTTTATCACAAATAATTTTAAGAAGCAAAAGGGCATCTGAGCGAGCAGATGCATTTCCAAAGAAAACCTACAGGACACATTCAAATTTGTATTCCAAGTTTTACTGCATTCAAAAATTTTGATCGCGTCTATCACTGTCATATAATCTGCATATATCTGATTTTGATCTTTGCCAAGCACAAGATTTCATTGAAGCAGCTGGCAATGATATAAAAGATTGTAAATATGACTTCGACAAAGCCAAATCTGATGCAACAGGCTTGGCTACTTCTTGGGGCAAATCGAGTTTAACGAGTGACGTAAAAAACGAAAAGTGATTTTGATAAACTGTGCGAAGATAAACGTTTATCTGACGGCAAAAACCGATTCAAAGGTAATTTTTACTTTACTTGTTTAGGTATTCTGATTAGTCAGCTGAGCCATCGATTTATGGGCTTGAATCATATAATCAATTCTTTACGATCTTTCTGCTGCAAACTTTTTTTTTTTTTTTTGTATTTAAGGTCGCATCAACTACTAGGTCATTAGCGACCATTATTGCGTATAACGGAATGGGAACTATGAGTATGACACGCTATGATGATGATAGGGGTGTGAAAGGACGAACACAATACAACCATGCCTGAGGCGGGACCCGAACCCGCGATCCTTGGGTCCGGGTTCGCTACGGACTTGATTGCGCTACGAACTTGATTGCAGCTTTCAGTCAAAGAATTTGCGAATTAATGCGAAAAACTCAACGAAAAATACTATGACAACATAACTGATCAACTGTTCACCTAGCTATTATCCTGATCTAAGAGATCGAATTTCGAGGATTCATTCAGAGAGTTGGCTAACTTAGTCCTGATCGAGTACTTCACTCTTTCAGCCAGCTTTCCAGACGTCTGTTCAGTAATCTTGCTGTTTCTAACGATTCTCGTGACGATTGCAACTGCGGAGCGATCTTTTCAAAATTGAAAATTATCAAAAATTATTTGCGAAATTCGATGGGACGGGAGAGATCTTAGCATATTGCCCATACACAGTACAGTGACGAACTCGTTAAAAGTCACCCTGGGCGACGTTAGAGATAAGTTCGTCAAAGCGACAGTCCGCAGGGCTCGATTCTGAATTTTGTAATTGAACGATTAATAAAGTTCTTTACAAATAGTTTTCAGAATGAGTCTTTTTAATTGGACAAAGTTTTTTGAGGGGGGTCCAATTTAGTTTCGGGGCTGGGCCCCCGGAAAGGCTAGTTACACCACTTAGTGGAACATTTTCGCTCTTCACTCCTTCAGGCCACAACAGATTAATTGGTAATGCAAGGTAACAGCAATTGTTTACTGGTAAGTTCTGTTCAATGCTGCAAAGGAAATGCGAAATTTTTGTCCTGCTCGGTCTCCCCTCCCCTTAAAACACAAACAACAACGTTTGAATTAGGAGACGTGAACAATCTCTTTAAGACTACTTCAAGCAAATATGCGACAATGGAATCAATATGACGAAAATACAAAACTTCATGGAAAAATATTACTTTAATATGAAATAAAAATGAAAAATGACAAAAAAGATAAAAAGGCCAAAATATAATTGTATATGACAGACAATTGCACGATTTTGGTGATTGTAGATAAAATCATATGTAACTTATATTTTCCATGGAAATATCACAAAGAAGAAGAACAAAACGATATGTCATAAACATCTGGATCCTAATTATGACTCATGATTTTAGGCACGAAACTGTTTAATTTCTAAGTAATTAACGTTTACAGCAAAATATAATTGAAAGAGGAATTATTAATAAAGGATATTCACAGTAACGCTAAACATTATTCTGCGTCGTTTTATAATACTGAACTAAGTTTACCAATTTATTAATGTAGTCCAGATTAATAAAATTGTTCGCTTAATTTATTATTAAATTTCTTCTCAAAATACAGAAACATGTAAATATGTTAAAATATAAATTTGAAGAATCGTGAAATGAAATGTCTATATATATATATATATATATATATATATATATATATATATATATATATATATATATATATATATATATATAATATTTTAAATTGTCCTAAGATTGGGGGAGCACTTGCCCTCCCTGAATCCCGCCACTGTCTGTTGGGAACTATGTAAAATATTCTTATGCACGACTTTCAGCATACGTTTTGCATTTATTTTTTGTGTGAAGAAAATAGATATCCCTTTTCAAGATGAAGCATACAGCTTTTTAGAAAGCATCGTAGCAATAATTATTATTTTGTTAAATGTAATTCTTTGTGCTACAAATGAAGCTGTAATACGGAAACTGATAAATATAAAATAAAATTCTTCAATTTGCATGGCGAAACTGTGAATTGAAATTTCGGATGCATATTATAAATAATACAAAAACATTAACATTAAAAAATAATAAAATATTAAAATATTTTTTGTCAGTAACTAGTAAAAGCAAATACTCTTAGGCATGCACGCAGTAATAAAAGTGAGACGATGCTCAAATGTTCTGAGAAAACTGTAACTGCTACAAAGAAAACAATATTTCATCTGATCAGCCACACCTGATGTTAATGTAACTTGATGCCCAATTATGTGATTTGTATACTTAAATAAAACAAAAGAAAATACAGAAAGGCTGCTTAAAACTAGTGTATGGCACACGAGGTAATAATAATTTTATTACACGTAGCATAAATAACTATTATTACTCAATAACACATTTAATGTGAGCAAGCTGACGTACCCTGTACGAGACGACCAGGAAGATGTGTTCAGAGTAGTACAGGCGTGTGCAGTCTAAAACAAATGGGTGTGTCAACTACATTCCTGGGACCCCTTTTTACATTAAATTGTTTCTTTATCAGAAACAATTTTTCTTGATCAATTTTTTGAATATTTTTGGGTGGTTGAAACAGGGAACAACTCTTGTCTTGACCGCATTTTTTGGGGGGTAGATTGAACATTTTAAGACATTCGTTATGGCCGATTTTGGATTTTTGACGCAATTTTAAGGGGTATTGTGGGGGAATCGAATCTAAACGGGCTCACTTTCTATGGCAGATGAAGTCTTTTCACGTTTTCCCCCTCATATTCGTCCATTAAATGGAATGAAAATTAATTACAGAAAATGAAGTCAGTTATTTAATGACAACATAGTACAAGTGTTGACTTTTATAACCAAGTAAAATTGCGATACGTTTCAAAGATTATTTCTCTAGTCAATAAGACAATAATGCATACTGAAAAATAGACACGGTAATATTATGTTATGGATAGGCTATTGTGTCTATTGGGTTGTCATCACTGAATTTTAAAATGTGTCTATACGTTAGATCAGTCATTTTTGACAGGGATTTAACATGTTTAATTAAATTAAATATTTTATTTCGCAACTGTGCCGGACCCCTTTCACACTTTTGGCTCCCTAACCCCTTTTGCACAAGCCTATGAGGGTATGGCAAATAGTCTGGTTATTTAAAGTTTGACTGAGAGAGAACTTTCAAGAAACGTCTGTAACGGGGAGGGGGTAGAAAAAAATAATCCATGAAGGAGATCGCTAGAATTTCAGGAGTGAAGAAAGATGTGTTCGTTTGAATTGAAAGACTGGAGTTGAATAAAATCAGTCTATGTACAAGTAAAAGACATTGAGGCAGTTACGAAAATTGTAATAGTACAATAACGGATTCTAATAGTTGGAATTTGTTTTCAATGTCTATAATGTTGGTATTACTATGTTAAATGAGCTTATGATCTAACAGACAAGGGGCAAAGTGTGATGTGATGTGTTTTTTTAAGCATTTGTAAATTATTTAAAGCTTATCCCTATACAGTATTTGAACAACTCCGAGTGTGTGTATGTTCGGACGTGCGTTACTCACGGCTAGACCACTTCCCGTGCACTAATAGAGACATATGAGAAGTCATTCGACGCGTTTCGCTGTCCTTATGGAACTCATAATTTGTTTTCGGATCCGGCCAGAAGATTCAAAGAAATTTCCAAAAACGTTTTGGCGTTGCGATCTTAGTGGGTGGACGGAGAATTAAACCAACGCCACCTAAATGTAGGTGACGTTGATTAAACTCCAGTACTCAAAGACTTTTCAATACGCCATAATTTTCTTTCACGACGTTGGCACACTGATGTTGACATGTTTAAGTGAACAAGTGAATTTAAATTGAACAAGTGAATCGCGTAGCATATTCCACTTTAATTTTTATCCGTAGATCTACTACCATATTTTTAAAAATAAATTTTCAAAAACTTAACAAAAATATTGCCTAGGAACTTATTAAAATTGAATAGTTTCAAATGAATATGGAGAAAAAAATGTGAGTAATGTTCGAGCTTTGCGCCCTGAGGAAGGTCGCAGAATGGCGACCGAAACGTCGGCACCTTTGCCATGGACGCGGCGTCACCCGGACAGCCAATTAAATACATTATTTAAGACATATTTTTGTGATAATGAATTTTCTTCTTGTCTATCTTGTCGAATTTACAGTAGTGATAATGAGATCGATAAATAATATAATTTTGTTATTGTTTTAAATTGTATATTTTTTAATGCGTAAAATTCGCGTAATTTTGAGTGAAGTAGTGACATTTAAAAACAAATATAAATAACATTTTCTCAACAACGGCTCCAACCTTTGAAATTTCGATAATAGTAAACATTCAAATTTCTTTTTGACACGTTGAGAGCGTTTGTTCGTATCTAAACAGGCAGGTGCGACAAAAATTTCATTTTTGAGAAAGTTTTAAAACTATTATTGAGGTTTCTTGTAAAGTACTCCCAAGAATCAGAATATCACTTTTAAATTCAAGAATGCGCGACATCAACCTGACCGATCGAGGAATATAAAGTTTGGTGAAAATTCTCCCTACGGTTTACCCATTAACGTTGTTCACGGACGGATTGACGGACGAAATTTTCCGTAAACCAATTTTTCGGTTTAAAGGACCCCAAAAATCTGAATTCTGACTACGCAACGTGTTAGATGTAATTTTCTGTATATTGAGATAAGATTTATTCACTTTTTCTTTTTCAGAATCCCATAAAAAGAGTGTTCTGTTGAAACATCGTCTTTTTCCCCCTTGCATTACTTCTACATAAGTATGTGAGAAAGTAAAAATAATATTGGCAATACGCGCACGAGATGACTCGCACATTTGTTACGTAATGTACTACCTCGACTTTTTAATGATACTGATGCCACATATAATTTATTTTAGCCATTCGTGAACATTAAAACTCGATATCTCGTTGTGATCTCTAGGCACACTTGTTTAAAATCCAATTGACGAATGTTTACTTAAACGTTATAAAAAGTACTTCGAAAAGGAAATTGTGAATGAATGATTGATGTCTTTATGCCCGGAACTTTTGCGAAATTACTTTTTGTTACTATTTCACGTCTTTTAACAATAGGAATCACTTCTCGAGTTGTTGTAGTAGGTTTTTGCTTTGTTTATTTTAGCTTCTGATGCCTATTTTAGCCTTCCCTTTGACCTTCCCCCTCTCTTGCTTTTTCTTCCCCTCCTCTTTTTTTCAATTTTACAATTTTCGTGTTAAGTATGCTATTTACGTCTGAAAACGAGATCTACAAAATTTTCCAACGATAACTGAAGCTAAAACTCGATGACATTCGAACAAAATTAGTTGATGTAAAAGAGATGGGTAAAGTATGTCTTAGCTTCTGGACAGTAATGATGCGACATCGGTAACAAAACATCAATATTTCGATCAAATAAAACATCGATGTTCAAAATTATACTATCGATGTTCAAAATATATCGACGAAAATCCATCGATGTTTTTCAACATCGATGTTTTTAGACTCGATTAGTATCCTCTAACATTAAATTTGTGTGTATTAAAATTTAATTTGATAGTGTATTTATGAATTCACCGAATAAGGGTATTATAAGAAGGTGCAGACCCTACGCCCACGAGTACTTGTTGGCCCTATCTCGATGTGCAAAATGAATATGAAGAAAGAGGAAATACAATGGCATAGAGGATAGAGGACATCTCGCGGGCTAGAGAGTTTGGTCGTAGTAGGTAGTGCAATCAACATTCCTTTGGTTCCAACACATGAATAACAGTGACAATATCAGTTATTTCATATTTTAACTTTCACACTATTGTCATCATGGGGTATCATTCAGAAACAAAGCATCGGAAAAGAAAAAAAACATCGATCACAAAACAACGCTGTTAATAAAACATCGGTGTTAATACATCGATGTTTAAAACATCGAACATCGTTTCTACAAAAACATCGATTTTTTTGAAAACATTTAAATATCCTCTATTGTTTATCCTTAATTCCATATCATTTTTATTCAAAAAGCAAGTACATTGTCATATCGAAGTATTTCTTTAACATTTAGATGTAACATCTCCCACAAGAATAATAAATATCTGAACGTTTTTTATCAGTATGGCAAAGAGTTCCTTACGTTTAAATACGCAGGCTGGAATTTAGAAATAATTTCAGTAATTCAAATAAAGACTCATAGCTTCTGAACAGAAGTAGATTGTAGCGAATGCATAGTCGGTACTTGAACACCACAAGGCGTGAAAATGGTGTGAAAATGTGACGAATTAATGGGAAATTATGACCTGCAAAAATGTTTGTATCAACCCCATCCTGCAGAAGCTCTCGCGTGTTGGCGTTGGCGTTGGCGTTGGCTCGCGCAATCCGATGTTTCTATTAATCTATTTTAAAATAGTCTCTGATATTTTCACCTAGCACAATATGGGTTAAGTTGTACCCAGCTTCAATTCTTACCTGCTCAACTACAAATTATCTCTACCACAATGTACCACAATTTGAGCCTTCCCTTTCGCAATGGTCTCTGCATGCAGTCTCTCAACATCATAACTCATGAGTAAGCTTAGTTTACTAATGCTAGTAGCTCATTTTACTAATGCTTAACAATTGTAACAACAAAGGCACAGCTGTTTTGCTTTTACACCATGCGGAATTGGTGTAGAAATCAAAGCCACCTTAGTGATATTGGGTCGGAGGTTCTAGTGCTCAGAACTAATTTGCTTTATTTTTTTAGCGTTCGAGAAATAAAACGATGCACGACACATGTTCATGTTATTGGACGTTCACCGTAGCATTTGAAAACTTTTTCCAAGCCAAACAATGCTTTAACTCCTCTGAATACAATGCACTAAATAAACACGTGCATTTGGTACGATTTTAGACACTAGCAGAACAAAATTAAAAACAAATTAATTGGATTGTTGGTGATGTAGATACTTTTTTTTGATAAATGACTAAAGATATTGTCTGGTATCAATACTTTTTAATCAACTTATGATCATTTCGATCGCGTTGCGATCATCATCAGAGCTTGCAGCTTCTGGGCCGAAAACAAAGTTCTGCAGAACTTTGCAGAACGGCAGAATTGCAATTTGCGTTCGGCAGAACTTTGTTTTCGGCCCAGAAGCTGCAAGCTCTGATGATGATCGCAACGCGATCGAAATGATCATAAGTTGATTAAAAAGTATTGATACCAGACAATATCTTTAGTCATTTATTAAAAACAAATATAAATATTCAGCTAGATGAGAATGAACTTCTCAGGAGTAGCCTACATCAGATAGAAGCGGCAAAAGTTAGACATGTCAGATTATGATATAAAGAAAATATAATAGGGCATTCATTTTGTGCGTAACGTGAAAAACATTCCTCGTATGGTCTTAAATGCATTTTTTTGGACGAAGATATGAGTTGTGTTCTCACATTTTAGTCTACAAAATGGGAATTTTGGTCTCTATTAAACTTTCGGAGGCTTAACGCTTCTCCCCTCTTAAACCAGGAGAGCCAAAATGTATATAATAGTTCATGAAAAACTGAATAGACTTTTTAATATATAGCGCAATAAAAATGTGCTCCAAGGAGTAAAATATTGATTTAAGATCAATAATTCGATGTGGCATTCGGAAGAGAGCAACATAGTATATAAGAGCAAAATAAGAAGTCAAGTCAGCAATTACTCAATGCATCTGGGGAAAAAGGAAGAGAAGAAAAGATCAAAAGGAGTCATTTGCCCAGTAACTAATCACAATGGAATCGTGCATTTGCAAAATCTAAGATCGTAGATGCAGTGTTAGGTAAAATATTTCTGGTCTCAAATTTATTTTGCTATAAGACTCTTAAATTTTGAAGGTAAGAAAATAAAGTGGATCTATCATTAATTCACAGTATCTGGTAATATTTTCTGATCCTAAAATCTTTAACAACGTATAGGACTTACGTGATTTTGAAAATTCACTTTAAATAGAAAAAAACATTAATACATACATTTTTGTAATTCAGTTCTTAACTAAGAGGGAGAAACAACCGGCAGCTAAGGAATCTGAAACATCAGGTGAGACAATTCTACATAATTTTGAATTGAAAGCCAACACACTGCGCGCAACGATATGCTAATATCTTTACTGACCTCTTCTTCGAGATTTGCCATTGTTTCCCAAAATTGTTATAGTTGTTCACGCCTTAGAGGATTGAACGCGCGTTGCAATGAGGTTTTTCGCGTGTTCACAAATCGGCACAAACGAAGACGACGAAGTTCACGCGGCTCTAGAGGTCAGCAGGGGGCAGGTTCTTGCAAGCAGTCTGATAAATAAATATATAACACGCGAAACACACACACATAATTACACGAACTGTTGGATACTTTCATATTCAAATCTAAGCATTATATTAATTTTAAGTAAATAACAAAAAATCTGTAATTTTGCTCCAACCTAGTTGCAGAGTCTCATTTGTTACTGAAGGAATTTATGAGATTGTGCTTTCATCTAAAATAAACCACCTGAAGCAACAACCCTGAAAAAAACTATTATTTTTAAGAACCTACTTATTTCTTTTCTTTTTAATAAAAATATTTACAATATCTTAAGAAATTAAAATATAGGCCGCATGGCTTCTCCATGCTACGAAGAATCACTACATTTAAAACGAATTATTGCAGAACTTGTATCAATTTGAGAACCATGGGTAGATAATGCCAATGTTAGCGGAGAGATCAAAATATCAAAGATAATCGAAAAAAATTAACGTACTAATATAATGAAAAATAATGGAAATAAATAATAAACGATATAGAAAACATAGCACATAAATAATACATTACAGTTTATGAACCTGAGCGAACTTTGTTAACTTCCGAAATCATTGTTTTCAAAATGAAAACAGCGTTACAATGAATTGAAATTTCGAATGGTAAGCCTTTAATACTAATGTAACTTGAACGAGTATAATACTGATATTATGTAGGGGTTGTTATAAAATAGAATGACTTAGAACTGTGCAATTAAATGGCTGTAGATTGCAAATACCCACAAGAATTTCGTCCACTATAAACCTTACACAACTAGGAGCTCAAACAAATTCTCATCTTTGATAGTTCAAGGCAATTTACATCCAAATTATCAAAAACGAAGAATAGAAGGTATTTCAGTAGGTTACGAATCTGGAACACGCAACACCATACTTCCAATCATTTGTCGGCATCATACGAACATAACAGATGTGGAGAATGCGGATACAACGATAAGCTTGATTACTCGTGGAAAAAGATGTTTCCATACAAACCAATATTTTAATAATGTTTCTGAATTTGTAGTTTAAAAATAACATTAATAACTAAATAACAGTAAAATTGAATAATAGTCAAATAGTTTAGTAAAATTGAATAATTTAGTCATTAATAACTAAATAACAGTCAAATTTTTAATGCCAATGACCTTGACTGCAACTGCCACTGACCTTAGCAGTTGACACGCCCGGGACCATCAATCAATCATTTACCATTCACACGCATCATTTGGTCCGTATTTGCTAATTGGTTGCTCTGCTGGGAGACGCCCTATGGTGCATCCTTTCCATTGTATCAAGATACTATTCACCCTCACTCTCTACCCATGACTCGAAATCTTCCTGTGAGCAGAGAAAAATGCCGCTAGTGTTAAGGGGTTCTACAGCAACGCCTCCCTTTCCAGATCTGAAGAAATGAAATATATCATGTTACTCGACGCACGATCATGTATGCCAGAGGGCCTCTCAGATATCTAATATTCAGATATGTAATTCAGATCTGTATATCATGATCATGTATAGATCATGATCATTGATCATGATCATCATGATCATTGATCATCTATACATGATCATGATCATGTATAGATCATGATCATTCAGATCATGTATATCAGATATGTAATTCAGACCTGCAAATCAGATGTGTTTTGATTGAGCACTGCCAGAACTTAGTTAAAATATTTACAACGTAAAGATTTTAAAAGAGGCAGTAAGTAAAAATGAAATCTCTAGCAACGCAAAGGAAAGGGGCAAATTTGTTGGGAAAATGGTGTGTCCGGAAACTGAAAATTGCATGGATTAAAAATTGGAAGAAACGTTCCAAATATAGAAACGATTGGAGGAAAATACTTGAAGAGGACAAGTTCCGTGTTGGATTGCAAGTTGAATGAAGACGAGCAAGTCGATGATGAAGGAGAATAAGACAAAGTAGTCGACGAAGAAGGGGGAGGCGAAGAATAATGAGACGACGAAGAAGTAGACGAAGAAGGAGTCTACTGAGAAGGAAACGAAGTGGGTGAAGAAGGAGACGAAAAAGAAGGAGACGACCAAGGAGGAGTCGACCAAGGAGGAGTCGACCAAGGAGGAGTCGACCAAGGAGGAGTCGACCAAGGAGGAGTCGACCAAGGAGGAGTCGACCAAGAAGTCAAAGAAGGACACGAAGAACGAGACTATGACGAAGGAGACGACGACGAAGAAGGAGACGAAGGAGGAAGCGACGAAGAAGAAATGAAGGAGATGAATAAAATGAAGACGGCAACGAAGAAGAATGCACCAATATAGATCACTTGGCCAGACATTTTCCTCGGTCTTTTGTCTGACTGTCGCCGACGTCGGCGCATGCGGCCGCGTCTTCTCCGCGGGGGCGTCCCGGCGCGCTGCGTTAGTTCCGCTGGTGGCGCGGCGCGGCGTGGCGTGGCGTGGCGTGGCGAGGCACGGCGCGCGTGCACGCAACCCATCGCCGGGCGCGCGTGGTCGGCAACGCAGCCAAGCACGACCCCCTCGCGGGCCCGACAGGGCTTCCACCCACGCCGCCCGCGTCAGTCGCCCCGACGCGCCGCGCACCTGCGTGGGCGGGAGGTCAGAACGCGCCCGACGTCACACGTCGACAGACGCACGCCGGAAGCGTATCGCGCCCCGCCTCGCCTCACACCGCGCCAGCAACCGCTCTCCACGCGACCAATAGCTGCTGCTTTACCTTTGGAGCCGGGGAGTCTCACAGGTTATCTGTTCATCAGAGTTCAACCATACACCACGGCTACTTCCTAGTTTCCATTGTCGCCCCCTCTGTAAAAGTGTTTGTTCTGTCTTTTCCTCGCGACAGCAATCGCTATCTCCTCGCCCAGTAGCTCCTGCTTCTGCGTCACCATTGGAGTCTGGAAGTCTCTTTGGCTATCTTCTCATCAGAGTTCATGCACACACAACGACTGCCATTGTCGCCTCATCTCTGTGTTTGTTCTGTCTTTTCCATGCGATTTAATCTATTCAGGACCTTCCAGTTTCGTAGTTTACCGATTCACAAACTCTTCCATCATCGGAAGAGCAACTTAACTTCCTCAGTTGTTTTCTAAATCTTAATCGCTTCGTGCTTTCTCCTTCTCAAACGTCATCTCTTCGGCAAATTTCCAGCTCGTTGCCTCATCTCTAGACTTTCTACTGTTTTGCCTTCCAACTTGGATCATTTAGAGAAGCTTCACTGACCTATACTTACCCCCACCTTTTCACAATCTCTTCCTCCATCCTACAAGCAACTTTTCAAGTCTCGTATGTTGTAACCCGCACATTTTCTTGTAATCCGCCTTCCTTCCAGCAGCCACCATTACCAAAACCGGGTGTCAATTCAGCCATTTCTTCCAGACTCTCAATATCCGGAGCTTTGATCTTTCATTTCCCGCTTCTCCCTGATTCTTGTACCCTCTCGAAATCCTCCATCGAAGGTTCAGCCAGCCTCCGCCAGTGCGCGCTGTCCCTTCCGCCGCCGGCTCGCTTTATCTCCGGTTCCTGAAACGCCTCCGCTGCCGCCGCGGCGGTCGGCGCGTTATCGCCCGCACCCCCACGTAACCCCTTATCGAAGTTCGCGAGGCGGAGTGGAGCCGGGCGGGGCGGGGCGGGTGGAGGAGCGGGCGAGCGCCGTCTCCAGTCGCTCGGCCGCCGACGCCGCACCACGCGCTTCCCCGGGCCGCCCGCGCCGCCACGCCACGCCACGCCACGCACGCCGCCTCCGCAGCCATGAACTCGCCGCTGCCGCCGCTCTACCTCTCCATCCACGGGTAAGTCAGCAACTTCTGGGGCGAAACAATGCGAAAAACGACCTGCTAAACTGGCGGTTGTTTCTCCGTAACTTTAACAACAATGAAATGTGTTTTGAATATTTCAATTTCTTTTGAATGTTTTCAAATGTGTTTTGAATGGTTCAATCGTTTTATTGTCGCTTTGGCATTTGATTGTTTCACGTGTTTCGAAAACTGAACAAATGAACGTCAACATTTTACTGATTTTATTACTGTGCATCACATCTACTGCGACCAACACCATTGAACTGTCGACATGTTTTGTTCGCACTATTGGAATGGACTTTAGTACTTGTTCTCTAGTTCTTAAGTTTCAGAGAATTTTTTCTGCAATGGTATTAGCTTTTACTTGCATTTACTTGTATTCTTCTATTCCTTGTAACCCCTTCCTCTGATACTTTATATTTTGTTTTCCGCTCTGCGTCAATCCGACCACGTGACATCTGTGTTACATGATTTTTGTTGTTGTTGTTGTTGTTGGTGGTGGTGGTTGTGGTGGTGGTCGGGAAGGCGGTGATGGCAATGATGGTATGTGAGGTGTCAATTGTGATAGTGATATTGACTGTAATCTGTTCGATGTACACTACGAGACACGAATGTTTTTTCTGTTTCTAAAATAAAGATATGCATCATCTTCGCCGTTGCTTGTGTCGCGAGTAAACAAATTGCCGTTGAGTTCAACATTTTTCATATATTATTAGCCCCTTTCAATTATCATGTGTTATTTGCCCCTCTGATTTATATTTTCCATACAAACAACACTGTAGACATTGTCAATGACAAAAAAGAAGATCCTCCTACTAAGCTGCATCTGCCTAGTGGTAGATCCTTCTACTAAGCTGGATTTCCGGTGGAGGAATCGGATCATATTGCAATCGATGCGGCACCACCGAGTTAAGGATGAATCTTGCAAGGCTTCACAGCACTTCCGTTCATACTTGCTCTGCATCTCTCTTTCTTCATTTCATGTCTCCACAACTTGCAGAACTTGCTTGTCGTGGTTAACTTGAATAATGTGATTATGTTAATTGGGAGCTCATGATAACGAGATATAATAATCTAAATAATCGTTGTCTTTTTTGGACCGGTTAAAAAGAAATATGAATCTTATCTTCAATAATTGTTTTCTCATTTTTAATGTCTTTAGTTCAGCAGATCAAGCTTGTTCTATTTTTCAAGAGTGCTGTTAGTTTCTTCTCGAATTACCATCTATATTCGGTCTTCGTGACCGCATTCGAGATGTAAACACTAGCGAGATCAATGTCAACACTGGCATTTTGTTTTGAAACAAATGAAGGACGTCTTATGCTTTGGATGGACGACTCAATTTTCGATGAAATACTCATCAGAAGCCAATCGGGCTTCGTGCTCATCGAGGTACGAAAGGTTGCAGGTTGGAGTTCGCGAAATGCATTGATACATCTACCGTGTGGGTGTATTGTAGAAGGCGATGGCAAAGTAAACCAAATACATAGAGGAACTTATCCCATATAAACCATCTTTCATCTCTAATTTAGGGATTGAGGATGGAAGTGGTATAAGTCAATTTGACATAATCAAACAGGACAAAGGGATTTGCATTTGATAATACTAACAATTCTGTTGACAGGAAAAAAATGCTAAGTTACTGTACAGTAAAAAATACTTCAAAATTACTATTCCTAAAATATTGAGCATATATTTGTAACCATTTGTTCTGTTGCAAATCCCCTTCCCAGGTTGATTAGGTGAAATTGACTTACACCATTTGCATTGTCAATCACACCATTCGATCATATTTGGATCTTATTTTTTTGATAAAATTAAATTCTAGTTCTCTATTATTATAAACCAACACATCCCTTAAGTAGTTCTAAGATTTCCTTGCATAAGAGAGAATAATAAAGAATAGAGGGAACTTCTCTTACTTTGCCTTATCTCAAAATAACTGTTTCTCTATTGATTTTATCGCTATCTGAAGAAAAGTTTACTTTCGTGATGGGGAAAGTTAATCGATGTTGGTACGAGGTCTAATATTTTTTCTCTAATATTCTAAGCACAGATAAAGTACAATGCAATTAATAAAATATCAAATTATTGAAAAAATATAAATCTCGTAATTTAGAGTCGTTGAATATTGAAAAATGTTATTCAAAATGCTTGGCATTGGCTAAACCGTACGTTGCTTGTTATGTAAATAACCACTTTTTGTTCCTATTTTCATCAGAGAGGGGGATGAAAGACAGAAAAATTCTTCAAAAATCTCTATTTCTAATAATCAATTCTGTGTAGACAGAGAGTTTTTCAAACGCTATTAGTTCATTTTTTACTCACACATTTTTGAAAACGTATACATTTTATTAATATCAAGCTCGACAGAAAGGTTAAATATCTGTTTTTGGACTATAGAAATTTAACAAAATTAAAATGATGTCAGTGTGTGTTGCTGCATTTCGAATCTCTTAGCAGGAAACGGAATTCGGACACGAACAAAATAATCTTGTTATCGTATCAGTCAGATTTCATAAGTGTTAGCCGTTCCAGGAAAAGGGAATCGCCAAGACACAAGTTTTCGCCTGCGTGTAGAGTCTTAAGTATGACTACACTTTACAAAATGAAACAATAATTCTGGACACACAATGTATTAACTTCTCAATTTTTTTTAAGTAAATCCAAATTGGATATCCTTATGTGGCGGCGTATTTATTACTGCGAAAGTTTTTGGTTTAGTGGTTTAATGTGTAGCTCACGAGTGTGTTCTGTGTTACTCAGAATACGACAGTATCCATGGTCTTTGCAATTTAGAATGTAAAATTTACATTGTAAATACTTAAAAATCCCTTCGCTGTAAAATTCAAAAATAATATAAGGCCTCTTGAGGATTGTTTCGAAAACGAAAAACATATCAGTCATACATGACGACGTCTTTTAAAATGCATTCCTGAAACACAACGGAATGGTTTTACACACTGTTCCCGCTCATTTGATGTGTTAATATTCATGTCAAAGAATTGCAGTATTATGTTACTGGGTTGGCTTTTTATTACCTTTCTGTCATTTTTTACAGGACAGGAATATCTATTCTAATTTGTCACCTTGTCACATCTTACGCGCTAATTTTACGATAAATACTTTGTCTTTAATTTCAGCATTGAAGTTTCCAAGTACTTCATTACAAAAACACCCGGAATCAGCAGCAGTATTTCACAGAGACAGTGATTATGCCGTAAATCTATCTCTTTATTCTAACTTTCTAACTTATAATCACTACATGCAATTCTATAAACCAGCATCAGTTCCAAACACATTTGGAATTCGTGTGATCAAAATCGCACCCTTTTAAAACAGATTGAAGCATATTATATTATACGTTAACTATGTTAAACATCATCGGGCGTTTAACGTGAACTGGAACCTTTCGTATAACGCTCCCTGTCCTCCGTTATCATTCCACAGCATTTTTTCTCCCTAGGCCCCTGCTTCCACTCCGTAATTCCGCTCACTTACTCCTGTCGCTTGTGGCTTCCATGCCCGGAACGACGCTGGAACCTTATTACAGGTAGGGAGGTTTGGTGGCGGCCAGATGGCGCTCACGCAGCGACTCGTAAGCCCATTACGGAGCATTCTGCCCCCCCCCCCCCCGGCACGCAGGCAGACTCATTCATCCGTGTGACTGACGGTGTTGCATGGCGGGTGGGATATGTACCATCATGTCACGACATTAAAGGAAACATCGAAGCCCAAGGCGGATTCAAAGCCGAGGACCCCGCAGCTCATAGACACCCCTACGCTACGGGCACCGGTATTTTAATTACATTGTAGTTATAGAAATGGCCTCCAAGTGGCTCATGGTTAGCAAGCTAGCGCTCCATGCCGCGACCTCGGGTTCGATTACCGGATGGGGTACAAATTAAACTGTCTCTTTTCTATGACATTTCCCAGTTCATAATGCTGACAAGGTCTCGCACTAGAGACTGCCAAATAGATGGTGTAAAGAGCTCCGACTTGTTTGCCACAGATCTCCGGAGCCCACGTTTCTCAGGCTGGTAGGCCATGGCATGGCCAGCGTCTGACGAGGCTGCAGTGCCAGAGTACATTAAATAGTAAACAAGACTGTAGCCAGACGAATTACAAATTCCTTTCTTTTATTAACATGACGTTATCAACTTATCTCTACTTCACGAAGTGGCGGTATTATTCATTCCGTGGGAATTCAGTGTTTCCCGGAACGCCTGCTGGTTAGAGGCCGCACCCCCTGCTGGCTCTTCCGCGTGACACGCAATGATTAGTGCTGGCGAAAGAGGCGCAAGCGGCGAGCGCGTCGCGGTCGTCGTTTGCGCGTCGCCGCTCGGAGGAAAAGGCGCTAATCCCTGCGCTAAACGTCCGGAGCGGCGGCGGCGGGAGCGGCGAAGGCGGCGGGGGCGGCAGCGGGAGCGGGGGCGGGGGCGGGGGCGGAGGCGGAGAAGCGGCAACGACCTTCCCACTAGAGACGCGACATCGATAACAAAACGTCGATGTCAGCAAGCATCGATGTTCAAAATTAAAACATCGTTAAAAATATATCGATTAAAACCATCGATGTTTTTTTCAACATCAATGTTTTTAGAATGCGTGAGTAACTTCTAACATTAAATTCGTGTGCGTTAAAATTTTATTTCAGTGCTCGTGTTTATCATTTCGCGGAATAAGGGTACGAGAAGAAGGGGCAGACCCTACACCCACACCGTATTTGTTGTCCACGTCTGAATGTGCGAAATAAATATGAAGAAAGAAGAAATACAAGGGCATGGGGGTCATCTCGGGTGAGAGAGTTTGTTCGATGAAGGTAGTACATACAGCGTCCCTTTGGTTCCAACAGATGAACTAGTGTTACTATAAATTATTATTTCATATTTTAACTTTTACAGTATTGTGATCATGGGAATTTTAAGTGAGAAACAAAACATCGGTGAAAAGAAACACATCCATCACAAAACATCGATGTTAAAAACATCGGCGTTAATACATCGATGTTTAAAGCATCGACGACGTAACCGTACTTCCCACGCGCATGTACCTGAGAGCGATTGACGGCAGGAATCCACGGCTTCCGCTCGCCGTGTTACCGTTTCTGAGGGCGCCCCCCCCCTCGCCTTCCTGTCGACCGGTCGCTTTCCACCGCTGGAGCCGGGGTTCACATCCCGGCCGAATCGTGTGGAATTGGAATGAAGAAAGGTGGCTCGCTGGTTCGTTATGAAAACATATTAAGAAAATATGTACGTGGTTAAAAAGAATGAAGTGACGACACATTGGTCGGAAAACGAGTTAGTACTATAGATACCAAAGTTGTGGATGATATTTGGTTTGTAAACGGGGACAAACTGATAAGTTTGCGTGAATAATTTCACAAATAATTTATAAAACTTGTGCTGCATTAAAGCATGTTAAGAAGATTGCCGACACAACAATGGTTGGAAGGTTTTGATAGGCAAAATTACTATATTATCACGCTGTAAAGTCATAAAATACGTAAAATTCAGAGATGGACGTTTGCCAATTGACATAGCGATTGTATTTTGTTTTGGCTCAAGTTATACGTTTCATTAATTTGGATTTTAGATTTCCATTTATTGAAGAAGAATCATTAACAAACGGAGGATTATTATTTAGTGAAGACGTCGAGTGAGATATTTCTCGGCAGCCACTGATAATTAAAATTAAACTTAAGGCGTGTCGGTGGGGTTTCCTAGACCACGAGGCGACATGAGAGATCGGCCTAGTACGATAACACTCGCGGCAGATTTTCTCAGGATTCTTCCATTTCTTCTGTATCTAATTCCACCATATCTCCATAACTCATGTCATATCTTCATATTCATTATCATTATTCATATTTGATCATTATTTTAGGTAATGCCGTACGGTTTAGTGCTGACACTAGAATGAAAAATATTGCCTCCTCGCAGTTGAGGAGGCGGGTTGAAGGTAGTTACAGACTACTCTGACTTGACAGTCTGTACATTCACCCAATGGCGATGTGAGGCAAAACAGGAAGTTGGATGACGTTCATGCAAAAAGGGACATTACTCAAAGAGCGAATTAGTAAAATAATTGTTTTCATTTCGCACGTGAGTGTGCATTCAGAGAAAGTTAATTTCAAATTTTCCAGAAAACTGATCGTTGGTAGGAGGTAACGCAAGACTAGAAGAAAGAGATTATCTGAGATTAGTAGAGAAAAATAAAGTTTGAAAGTCTTGAGGGAAGGTATTTGGTTTCTGACGGCATAGAACGGGTTAATGTTATTTAAATGTTAAAAATTATTGGGCTATTTGAATTGTGCTTGTAATGTGAGGAGGAGACATAAGGGCTATAGTACCATACCCATTTACTCATTTGCTTAGGTACTCCGGTTTCGTTATGCACAGTGACAGGGTCGGAAAATTAAGTAGTATAATGAGTTATAGCAGATAATGATGTACATGATTGAGGTAACTGATAGAATGGAACACAAAGGCAGCTTACGACCGTCGTTTTGTCGACTGGAGAGTTCCTATGAAATAACTGCAATTTGAGGACCAACACCCTGAAATGAATCCCCAACATGTTCTCCCTCACTACATGATAGTCACGATTGTGATAATCCCTACTTCATTCTAGAAAATAACCTCTTCTTACGAATGGTGTTAAGTAGGCTACTAAAGTGTTCCTAACGAAGAGGTCAATTAATACCAGGACTAGCAAATTTGTAGAGACAATTTGTAGAAGCGTGACTGGCGTACAATTTGGGAGGATCATCGAAGGAACTTCTTTGAATGCTAGTACTTCCACAAAAAGGCGCACGCGGTAGAAAACTATTGTTATGTTGCAGATACTTATGAATTCAATAATATTCTCTGTTAATAAAGTTGAAACTGTTCCTCAAGAACAAATATTCACACTTGTATGTTTTGGAAAGTTTAACGAGTTGATCAATAACTAGATTCACTTGGCTTGCCGGTGTTTCTGAATTTAACTGTTCTCTCACTAGGGCTTGCTATTTTCTTTAATCACCTGTTTTAATCACCACATGGTTCCCAGAAACATCTCCGAAATGTACACCGTACTCAAAGTCTTGAAATGATTCAAGTGGGGAGAGATATACAAAGTTGTGTAGATTTTGAAGAGGTACAGTTATATACCAATATTGTTCAGAATGCTCTCAAGCTACGAATGTCTAGTTAAAAATGAAAACCCCTTATGAAAAATTTAAAAATAATTACTTTGACAACACTAGTTGACAATTTAAGAAGGGTCACACGTTAGGCGTTACTGAATCTTTATTTATTTCGCATACCACCAATTTTGTAATGCTGATTGGACCAAATATTGGCCTGCTACAGCCTCTGGCTGCCGTGAATCTCACTGCTTAACCATCTACTCCAGAACGACCAGCAAATCTTGTTGTTTGTCACAGATGATAACACTATGTCATATTTTCTGTGTTATGATGCTTCTTAAGAACGTTTTAAAACGTACAAAAATATTAAGGTCCTCATATTGGCCGAGCCATCAGACGTCTACTTCAAAAAAGCGGAAATGTAGATCAGTCTTGTTGATACGTGGTTTACAAATTTAAAAAAATATTAAATTGTCATAAAAGTACTGGATGTACTTTAACATTTCGGGAAGGACAGTGGTTTCAATAAAAAGGTAATTGTAGTCGATCTCCAATGCTGTTAACAAGCATACACTTTTATTCCACTCCTTATTTATTGCTTCTCATTAAATAAGACCGATTTAATTATTCAACACTGCCGTAAAGCCAAAAATATGAAGTATTATAGCGAAACAACTTCATTAGCTGTACTTTTAATCAGCTAACACTGTATAAGCCATTAAAGGTGCATATAGTATCTTATTCCCCAGGGCTTTACCAACCGCAAGCGGAAGAGTATATAATTATAGACATAATACTAGATTTTTGAAAATTAAAAGTATCAATGTCTTCCTAATTTGAAGATTTTCCAAAAATACCCTAGAATAGACGCTACTTTGGCTTTTTATATGAAACTGATGACCGATCCAAAAACGAAAGTCTTCCGGTGTCTAAAGGTACACTAATATTATATCATGTAATACACAATTTAAACGGTATCAATTAGAACTTCGCATAAACAAATTTCATGTTTGGCAATACCCAAACAGCACAACCCACGAATTCACAAGGCTTGGACTGATGAATTGAAATTTTCATATTACTGGGCGCGTAAGATCGTTAGTCCCGGGTGTAGTGCATGGAGGTGACGGTGAATATCCCTCAATGGATAGTGAGATCCGAACCGACCTGCCCCACGGCTTGCGGTTTTTTTCCGCAACCATGGATCTCCCAGCAGCGAGGCACAGCCCCAGTCGGGACATGCTCTAAACAACGGAATATCAATGAACGTAAGTAAGGTGTGAGTATAGGACAAGAAAGAGGAAGGAAATATCACCCGCGGCCCGTGGCCCGTTTATTAGGGTACTTGCTCGGGCATACGCCTCGTATTGATCGGAGTAACTGCGTAAAACTACCCCTCAGAGCAGCCGGCCGCTAGAATTCTCCTCGGGCTGAACTCGGATTAGCTTTAAGGCAGCTCCACACATGTGACATTCCGCGAATCGCGAGCAACCGCTCGCCGAATCCCGAGTAGTGTGGATGAGTTGCTTGCGATTCGCCGAGCGCCGAACATTCGGTGCGAATTCGGTACTCGTATTCGCCTACCCACCTCTGTATGTGTTGGTCTTTAGGACACATGAAAGGGAGCGACAGTCGCAGAACACGTCAGTTGTTTGGGATTGGATAAGCTTCTCTGCAAATGCCGAATGTGTGAGCCCGCGTATATAGCTAGTATCAGAAATCCTGCCACCGTCAGGACTCTAAACTTACGACCTCCCGGTCAGAGGCACCGCAGAGATATCAACTGATGTCCTGAGCTACCTACGTCGGTGGCTAGTGTCGAATATCCTGGGATTAGAACCCTATAGAATTTCGAGGTCATAGGCACCGCAGTGACACCAACTAACGACCTGAGCGGTACGAAGCGTGGTCGTGATGAAGAGCGCTCCGAAGGCCAAGGCTTCGCTCCGGAGCAGCAAGTGCGCGCGCCAGCGTGGGCGGACGTTCCGCCTCGCGCCTTCGTTAGCGCCCGCCCGCGCGCGCACGCCCCGCGCACGCCCGCCACGGCTCGCGGCGTTCGTCCGTCCGTCCGCCCGCCCGGCGCACGCCCGGTAACGCGCACGCCCGCCGCAAATCCTGGCCAGCCGCCCTCCCAGCCGGTGCTCCGCCATGAACCAACGCCGCCGCAGCAGGCACCACCAGTACGCGTGCATGTGGGCCGCCACGAGGTAACCGGCGCTTGCGGCGATTCCGTTGTTCTTATCTGAGGTGCCGATGGAAAGTTTAGGAGTGCGGTAATTTGTTAGTTCTTAATGTACTTCAACCTCTATAATGGCTTTCTTGGAAAGGGGCCATTTAAATACGGTGACAGAATTGAGTTTTTTCTAATCCTCGTCTTCTCCCTTCTTTGTAACAATTCTCAGTTCTTACACTTACACAAACAACTCTTCCAATATGAATGTCTCATTTCATTTCATTCCGATGCTTATGTACTGTATTTTGGACATTATGTATGTTTTAACACGTAAATTGACGTCCCTTTTATGTGTCAAGTTTTTAAATAATCTCTTCTATTCATCGACCGATCCAGAAAGTGGAGCGTGGGTGGAGCAATTTAAATCCCCTCTCCAGGATCCTCCATTGTTCGAGCATTCGTGCGCTCTGATATTTTGGGAATAATTTTTCTAATTGAACCCATTTTAAATTAAATATTTCTATAATTAGTATGCCTTTGTGTGAGGTCTCAGTTGTTCATTTTTTGATCCTTCGCAAGAAGAGATGTAGGTATTTTGGAAATGCTTTATTTGTATGCAGATTATGAATCAAAAGTAATTCCATGTACGTCATGGAAGACTGCTTGCGCCCAGTCTGAAATATTTCCCGCCTCAAAATGTTTCTCCCTTACTGTTTTCTAGAGAATTTAGTTGTTTTAGGTAAAAGGAAAAAGACGTGTCGTCGAGCGTTTGTCTTCTCTTCGTGATAGCTTTAAGGGACATTTTTATTGCCTCTCAATAATTGTTCACATCCTCTATCAGAATTGATGCTAGTTAATACTTAAGAATGTTCCATTTGTCTTATAAATCCATAGCATTGAGTTTATTTGTCTCTGAGCTGAATAAAATATCCTCATAGTCTTTTCCAATGGAGCGAAGGTCTTCTACATGAGACGATGGAAAGAACAAAAGCCACGCGTTTGGCGCTGTGCATCGTTGCAGCTCATGCCGTGCGACGTGCCCACTTTGTTTGAGGGTTTAACTTGTGCTGACTGAGTTCATTCATCGCAGCTGAGTAAGCGCCAAGAGCATAAAACAACGTGAAATGGATGTTTAAATTGTGTCTGTGCATTGAAATTCATGTTGAAATTCCAGTGTAAATATGGACTAGACTACTTAACCGAGTAACTTTTCTCGTACTTGCAGTGACCGCTCTGTTCTACAATCTTCAATTTAGTGCACAGAAAATTTAGTGTACCCTGACCTCGTACAGTTCTGAGGTTTTTTTTTTCAAATTTGGTGAATTTGTATGTTTTTAAGATATATTTAAAGGAAAGAATGAAGGAAAATATATACTGAAATGGGTGTTCGAGGCAATCTCATAAAAATCTTCTGTAGAAGACAAAACATTGTGTGAAAACGTAATAAATGTATTAATATGCTAATCTGGTGCACAAATTGTCGATACTTGTTGTTCAAACATGATGAATTACTTCATTAAAGTACTTGAGTGCACTTCACTAGAGTACGCACTTGTAAAGCCATGGGTGTCAAGGTAGTGAATCTTCGCGTTACAACTACATGTTTATTCTCAATTTCATGTAGCTTTCAACTACGCTCGAGCCCCGTTCTCGTGGAACTTGTTGCGGTGTATCAGATGACGTCTTGTAGATGTTAGGAAGCGGCTTGCTCAATCTGTTGAACCGTGCGCAGGAGGTCCCTTGTTAAACCAAGTCCCCCGTCCCGCAGCTACGTGATACCCCCATTGAGGCGAGCGCGCGCAGCTGAGGCGACCGAGATGCCGCAGCTACCTGCGCCGCGCAGCCGGTGCTCCCGAGGGGCAGCTGGGCGGATGGGCGCCTCGTGTAGCGGCATCTCCCGCTCCGCGGCCGCCTGCGCTCTCGGATCTCAGCTGCCCAGCGCGTCCGCCCCTCCCCGCCACACTTGGCATCTCCCCGCATTCCACACTCACCTCTTCCCACTCCTCCCCGCCTCGCCTCGCCTCTCTTCTCTTCGCAAATGTGGTGACTGCCTCTCTTCGCATCGCCCCGCTCCCCCTCCCCATCCCATACAACACCTCTTCTCATCTACACGCTCCGCCTCATCTCATCCCCATTCCACCTGCCCTCTGCCCGCCTCGACAGTCACCACATTTTCCCGCTTCGCCTCTCTCCGCAACTCTGGGACTCGGGCTTCCGTTCCCCTTCTCTTCTCCCTTCCTCGCCTTTCTCCGACTTGCCTCTTTCTCTCCCCGTCCTCCATCTTCTCCCCCGGTCCATCTGTCGCAGCACCGCCCCTTCTCTCGCTCCCCGCATGGCCACTCTCTCCCCGTCCTCGCCTTCTCTTCCCATACAATGTCACCTCGCCCCCTCTCAGCCCACCCCTTTTTCTCCGCCCCTCTCTCCCCGCCCCGCCTTCTCACTCCTTTCCCAACCTCTCTCTCCCCGCCCGCATTCTCTCTTCTCGCATCGCCCCCTTTCTCCCCGCATCGCCCTGCGCTGTCATCTGCGACTGATTTAGTTGTCGCCGACACGCAGACTGCTACCGCCACTTTTATCTTCACACTAATCGCCGGTTGATTATCGAACTGGCACCACTTAGAATCGCATAATTATCGTCCCATTCCTATCGAGCCCTTTCTACCTACACCTATCTCTAATCACCTAGTGTACTCCTCGTAACACTGCCTATGCGACTCCACCAAATAACATAACAACAAAAGCAATAATAAATATTATAATAATAATGTGTACCATGCTTGCATAATGTGTGGTGGGTACAATAATAAATTTACGTAATTATAAATATGGACGACACTAACAATGGGGGTAGAGAAAAGAAACCGAGGTAAGCTTATTTTGGAAATAATACGTGGAAAAAATACATAATATGTTAACAAATAATGCAGTGAAAGAATACGTGAGAAAATTCCATGGGGCAGAAGATAAATTAAGAAGTTCTTACGAGGAGGAAACCAAAGAATAAACTGATATGTTGAAATGTGTGTGACCAATCAGGAGGAGAATCGAAGGATCGGCGAGAAATGAAGAAGAAACGTGTTTGAGTATAATTTCGCGCAGACGAGACAGATGAAGGGCGCGGGAGATGAAAAATCGGGGCAGACGATGTTCGGACACAGTGTGAGTCAGATGTAGTAGGGAAAACTATTTGGTTGCGGGAAGAATTAGACTGAATTGTTAGTTTGTAAAGGCGATGTTTTAGGGTAGTAAATGTACAATTGGAGAGGAAATATAATTACGTATGTGGAGAACGCAAACACTGTCGGAGTGGACAGAATTCTTTTGGAAATGGAGGCTGAATGGAAGCTGGACGACGTTCAAGATTGGGGTGGATCTGCGCAAGGAAAGTAGCAAAACAGAAAACATTTATTTTTATTCCTATATGCCATTGTAGGAAGACCAAGTGTTGTATTAAAGTAAAATTTCTAAATAAATAATAACGAGGGGTATTTGGCCAAGCCCGCAAAGAGGGAGGGATTCGTAGCGAGTATTAGATAATGAGAATAGGAGAAATTATGAGAGGGCATGTGTTTGTGGAATTTGTTATTGTTGTTTCCAATAGAATATTTTAATGAATATATATGCTTACAGATGAATACAGACAGATATGTTGCAACTGAAGTAAGTATTGTTATTTATGAGTAACAACAAGAGAATTCCCAACCCTACGTAAAAAAAAAATGAAAAAACTATTTTAAGAAAATATTTTGCTATCGGATATCTGTATAGACGGCCAATCAGACCCATACATATATAAAATTTTATCATGACGGGACGATCTTGGGATAACCTTCGGGTAGCAGTCGGGTGAAATGCGGATTTTGAAATAGTAAATTCAAGAGAATAATTAAACAAATAGATACCAAGAACGGTCCCCAGTCATAAATGTGTATGCTTGTATTATGTACGTATACCATGTATGTTTCGTATTATACACACCTAGGTCAATTGAAATCGTTTAACAGCAGACTCAACAGTGAAATTAGTAGACGTATCATGGCAAAAGTTTTGTTGTCTTTCTTTTGTTCCACTGCACCAAAATCTCTGTCTAAAACAGAAAAGAGATTTATAAGTATCTTGCCTTTTATCCACATTAGTCTATGGAAGTCTGACTGGGTCGTTAACTGCAGCACAAAAGCTGCAATTATCTAGATGTCAAAGTCAAAATTGAGAGAAAAATTCTTAACAGATCTCTCAACGACCTCGTTACATGTACGGAAATAAGAAGTAGAACAACAATAAAAGATGTAATAGCACAAGCCTTGATTCAAAAATGGAAATTGGGAGGTCGCGTCATTAGACAACGGGATACCAGGTGGGCCTATGATACAACCGTAGGGGAACCATGAATCGGATGGCGTAATCCAGGAAGACAACTTTGAGGAGTCAGCTGGCAGAAATTGGATGAGACTGGCTGCATGCAGAGCGTCATGGAAGTCTCGTCAAACAAGCTGAATCGTGGAAATGAAGAGTGAAACCAGTCAAGTGTTGTGTGTGAAATTTATTCATGTGCATAGTTGTACTTAAACTCCACGGGCACAAACCCTTGCAGAACTTTCCTGGGAAACCAGGAGGCCTAGCCGTTAAGGAATTGTAACGGGCTCATAATAATAATAATAATAATAATAATAATAATAATAATAATAATAATAATAATAATAATAATAATAATAAATATAATAATAATAAGTATAATATTAATAATAATAATAATAATTATAATAATAATAATAATAATAATAATAATAATAATAATAATAATAAGAATAATAAGAATACCATGCTTGGCGACGCTCAAGTGATGTAATCTTATTTATCAGAACAGATCTCATAAAGAATGTAGATTCACGTGTTGAGATAACGGGAGGTGAAGCATGATAGATTTAGGAGAGGAAGTCCGCGATATCACTTGGCTGATGCAGTGTGAACGGTTCAGGAAATATCGGAAAAGGTACTGCTAGAGATAATTTCTTAGGTGCAATTTCTGAGGTGCAAAGAATGTTCACTCCGAACCTACGCACAGAATAACGCATCATTATATTATTATTATTATTATTATTATTATTATTATTATTATTATTATTATTATTATTATTATTATTTTATACTATATATAATATGACCGCTTACAATTATTACAGATTTTAATACAAAATTTTGGAGCACATAACGCAGGATATAAATAAAAGTAGACCCGTTGGCAATATGAAAGCATCAAATCCCGCCACAGTCCCTCTCTCACCCAACCCAAAATTTTCAATCCCGCCCCTTCCCCCCGGTGCTTTGGAATCGCGGCCGGCGGCCCCTCGCCCCATTTTTAAATCGCCGCACCCCCTCCGCAGGGGGAGCCCCGGGGAAAAGCGCCCCCCCCCCCGACCTCCCCCGTTGTTCCTTTGCGTTCCTTGCCGCATTCAGAGCACACTGCCGGCATCTGGAGGCGCCCGAGAAAGGCAAGGGCGCGGGCGGAGGTCGCAGAAAGCCCTCGGGGGAGGCTGAGGGGAAGCGGGGGAAGGGGAGGGGGAGGGGGAGCACCCAGGGTGCAGGCGCGCGCCCAGGCAGAGGCCGCACAGTGGGCGCAGGGGATGAATTTAGAAGAGCATCGGCGTGCTCTTTACGAGAAACCTCGACGCGTATTTTTTTGTCTTGTGAACTAGTTCAGTGCAAAGCACAGATTCCTTAAGTAATGTCTTAATTGGGAATTTCACTAATAACAGTTTTCTTCATCAATCAAGGTTGCAGTTCAGTAAGGTTCAGCAAGGTTGCAATCAGTAGAGTTAATAAATATATTTGGGGCGCAATTAATAGTACACGAATAGTGAATTACATCAAATTAATTATATAAAGTTAAGTTCCTACCTGATGTGTTTTGTCTGTTGGGTTTTAAACATTGTAGAGTATTAGATTGCAGCAAAGTGAAATGAAATGAACCTACTTCATTTTAAAAGACAAACATCCAAAAATATAGCCAAATTGATCATTATTTGGCCTTATAATTTGGATCTACAAATATTTCACCAAGTTCCATATTTTGAAAATTCTCAAATATTAACTGCTGTCAGCAAAAACATAACAATTGTGTTTGTTTTCCTAACCCTAAGTTTCCTAACCCTATTTGTTTTTATTAATATGGGTTTTATACATTTATTTTGTTGGTTTTTCTTCTTCTTCTGTAAAATTACGAAAATAAGGAAATGCGGACTAATTGTCTTTCTTCAGTTAGCGCTTCATACTTCGAATTCACGTTTTCTCGAAATGACACGTTCGAGGGACGATCAAATGCTTGAAAGCTGGAAGCGCCACTCGTCCGTCGCAGGTTGCGGAATCGCGCCGAGCGCCGCCGAGACGCGCGCCCCGCCCACCGTGCGCGCGCACCCTCGGGCGCCCTCTCGCTCCTTCCGCCCGGGGGCGCGCGCGGCGGCGGCCAACGTAAGAGGGAGGGGGGCGGGTGCAGCTGCGGAGGCCGGGGGTGCAGGTGGCGCGCGCCGCGCCGCGCCGTCCCCTCTCCCACCTGGCGCCCAGGAATGTCCCGGCAGCTGCCCACCGCCCCGCGCCGGCTGCGGGCGCGCGCGACTCGCGTGGATGCTGGCGCCCGCACAAACCCTCCCCCCTCCACCGCGCCGAAGTAGGCGCGTGCCGCGCGCCCGCTTCCACGCGCCAGGCCCCGCGGCGCCGCGGCCGGTTGCTCCGGGAAGTGCGAATGGCGATTGCCCCGCTCTTTCTTCTCCTCCGCTGAAACCTTTCACATTAATCAAACGGGCCGGCTGCGGAGGCGCAGACCAGCAAATGTTGCTACTGCAGCGTCTCGTATCAGAAGGTCCTACGTGCGATCAAATCATAGATTATAATATTTTATCAAACCTGTTACAGCACTAACTTTTGGGAATTCTTTCCCTTCTAAGGTTTCGATCGACTAAGAAAGGAATGATTATTAATAAAAGGGTTACAAAAATAATAGACTAGGTAAAACTAAATGAATCACAGTTAGAAGGTGTTAATTAAGTAAAAAACTCCCTACCGGGGGAGATGGCTCAGGACATCAACTGATATCACTGCAGTCTTTCTGACCGGGAGGTCCTAGGTTCGAGTCCCGATGGTGAAGATGAGCTAGAGAGCTATGGCGAATTCAGTCGCTGTCGGGAGGAGAATTCTAGCAGCCGGCTACTCTTATCGGTAGTTTTCCGCGGTTGCTTCGGTCAATTCCAGGGGAATGCCAGAGCATAACTTTCACGTGCCATGGACTGTGTGCGATGTGTCCTTCCTCATTCTCGTCTCCACAACTCGCTTGTCCCGACTGGGGCAATGTATCACCTGGAGGGGGGAAAGCCCACATGCAGAAAGACGCTGGATCTCACGTTCTAGCAGGGGCAGAGTACCGTCGCATCTCGGGGTATAATATGTACTACACTGACGGGACTAATAGCCGGAATACTAAATAATACCCTGTATCTAAATATATTACTTGGGAAATAACTAATTAATCTATAATCAAACAGTTATTGTATTTATAATTTTTTTATTATGCGTATTGTTAATGTTTCTATTTGTATTTAACCATTGGCAACAGAACAAAATTGTCGATGAGAATTGACAGTGAAGATGCAATACTAAAACCACACACGATCACACTTCAATATGTGATGTAAAACGAAATAAGAGCTAATCACTAGTTCAGTCACTTCTTGCTCGCAGAAAGATTTCAGTCAAATGAATGAAGATTGATCAAATAAAATTTTTTAAATTAAATCTGTTGCATTCGCAGAAATATTCTTGAATTTCAGTATTAAGACGGAGAAAAAGCGGGGATCTCACGCAAAGTCTAAATATTAATAGGAAGAACGATGTTTCTTCATTTCGTGAGAGCAAGATAGATTGACTTAAATGGTCCTAAATTCAATATCATGGACAACACACTTGCCTGCTACCGTCCGGACCGAACAGTACCGTTATACAGGGAGTAGCTAAAGCTTCCCTTGGAAACTGGTGCGCAAAACACTGCAGTCATGCGTGACAAACACTGAGAAACTACAATCTCATGAGAGTGAGGCCACTTTGACAGCATACAATGCAGCTCACTCTACATTCAGGATGGTGCATACTATTCGGCACGTCCAAGATCACAGGTTTTTGTGCTTTGAGATTTATGTTGTGGGAGTTTAGTTACAATTCACCTTACTAATATATTATTATTATTATTATTATTATTATTATTATTATTATTATTATTATTATTATTATTATTATTATTATTAATTATTATTATGATTAAGAATATTGTATCGAATTAGTGAACTTTCTTGTTTTTTAAAGATTTAATGTGAAAATAAAACAAAAATGAAAATTACTTGTTTACTTCAATGGTTAACAAAGTTTCTTCTCTATCTCTCTACCAGGAAGTAAGTTCGTCCTTCAGAATGTCGCATTTCAAATATTGACGTGATCTTCTTCATGCGTAATATTCTGGTGTGCGTTTTCTGTACTTCGTACTCTGGTACTAGCTTTACTTGGAAAACATCTGCTGAAGACGAAATATACGTTGCAATAGCATTGCGCAATTTTAATGTAAACGTTTCATCGTCCTTACATCTTGACCCCTCTAACTAGGTAGCGATAAAAATGGAATGTGACGCACTGTAGGTGGAATCGAATTGAGTAAGTTTTCTGATATCTAGAAGAACGCGTATGTACACATTCTCTTCGTATCTAAGTTACGCACCTCCGGGAGCATTGCATAGAAATATTCGAAATATATAATATTAATTTGATAATGTTTATAATTATATTGTGCTAATTAATTCTGGACGGAGCGGGGCCGGCCGGGACGGAGCGGGGCCGGCCGGGACGGAGCGGGGCCGGCCGGGACGGAGCGGGGCCGGCCGGGACGGAGCAGGGTGGGACGGGACGGAGCGGGGCGGGCTGGGACGGGTCGTAACGGAGCGACGCTGAGCGGGACGACTTCCGGGTCCCGCAGCGCCGCGTGTTGTATCGGGAGGACCTCCCCGGGGGCGCGTCCCCAGATACGGCGCCGCGTCTGTCAACAGCGCTGATAGGCTGCCGCAAGGTGTGTGCTGTCGGATGAAGTGGACGGTGGAATGCGCTCGAGAGACACCTGCGGAGGGAGGAGGAACAGCAGATTGTGGACGAGCGCCCGCGGCCGCTGGCGGCGAACGCGCCCGGCCCCGCGCTTTCACTTCAGCGGCTCCCCAAACCCACGAGACACTTTTCTGGCAGTTACGCAACTAGTCCATGTTGGAACATATAGAAACATACGGAAATTTACTTCAAACTTGTGATGTTAAAACAACACGTACTTTCTAGCCCGTAATTTCACGCAAGATTACGCGATAAGTACTCAAATTTTCCAAAAAAATTGTATATGTCCTTATTTTAAAATCTACCATTAAGGAACTGATTTCGTTAAGGGAAATATCTCTGTCTTTAATATTTTAGTTGTAGGAAGAGACCGAAAAAATTTTGAACTTTTTCAATTTTTGTAAAATCAGGGTTTTCACCCAACATGAGACCTGTACCATTCTCTTAAACGTCTTTCACGATATGCAACAACAAAATTTAATCAAAAACGATGGAGCCAATTTTTTTTTTAAATTTGGGAAATGTCCCAGGGGCATCATGTAAAGTACCTCTCAAATTTAAAATATCGGTTTTAAATTCAAGGGACCGCCACATCAGCCAGATTAATATGGGGAATATCATTTTTGGCGAAAATCAGCTGAACGGTTTAGTCGCTAGCGTTATTCTCAGACAGATAGAAGTTTTGCCGTTATTCGGTATGATGATTTTTCGGTATTACGGATCCACAAGTCATGAATTCTGGCTACACCACGTGATAGATGCATTTTTTTAAAGTTAACAACTGACTTTATCCTCATTTTCGTTACCAGGGCCCTTTAATAAGTTTTTCTGTCAAAAAATCGCGTTTCTTTCGCGCAGCATCACATAACTTTCTCTCTACTCCACTGCAAGAAAGTAAAAATCCTTGAATGTAAAATTAACCTGTTTTTACATTAAGGGGGAGTAGACCCCGGGACGGCGCATTCGCTAGGCGCACAATGTTCTCACTCGACATGGATCAAAGGAATTTACACTTTTCAGTAATAACCTTTTCCAAAAAATGGCACGGCGGGCCGTCAGTTGGACTACCCTGCTATAACGTAGAGCCACTGAAAAACGTTCACCTTATATACTATTCAAATGTAATATTTATATCATCCCCATTCAATATTAAGTGTTTTTCTCATTGAATATACAACCTAAGCGTTTGTACTGAATTCTTAGGCGATGAAGAATCCTTCTTATAACTAAACAGAATAATAGATATTAATAATTTTGTGAAAAGGTTTGCTTTTCTGTCGTGTTTGGTTTCTTCTTATTTGGAAAGAGTCTTTGCAAAATAAAAAAATATATCCACAATACTTTTGTTATCACATTATTCGATAAATTTCCTTACTCATTTTTTTACAACGAAATTGATTATTCGTTTTACTATTTTTTCTACATAATATTGAGATCGGAAATTCTACATGAAATTGTAAATGTAAATGTATTTTCTGTTTGAATGAACATTTTGGAAATCATCATGAACTGATAACAGTACTGCTACTTATACTTGCCTGTCAGATATTTTGAAGAACCCTTAAGTATTATAAACGCTATAAATGCTGTACTTAATCTTAAAAAAAAAGAGTTTTCATCGAACTATTATTCTCAGTACTATATTTTTAAAGTAATATTACGCGTTATATCATTTGCAATAATGTCTTAAACTTGAGGTATCACTGATTTATGTAATTGTTAGGAAAGTGTTTTCATGTCTGTGAAGCCAGAAAGACTTAAGACTGTCATCAAACGTGAAGTCAAGTGATGAATTGCACGAGAGAATGCATGGTGCCTGCTTTCTTTATTTACTTTAGAAGACGCGGTCCCAGAGATAGCGAATCGAGATGCTGCTGACGCACGTTGGGGCTTCCCAGATCCAGCGCCTGCGGAGGGCATCGACACGGAACGAACTGCGCTATCGCTCCGCTCCGTGGAGCTGGAGCTGGAGGCTTCGCAGAGACGCGATTAAAGCGTAGGGAGATGCGTTACTTGAGGAAACGTTGCTTTCCCTCTCCATTGGGAGTGCTATTCTGAGTTGTGTGTAATCAGTATCACTTTACTAATATAAAAACGTATTCATGTAAATAGTTACAACTTATGAGTCATTTAGGACCGTGAGTGAGGTGCTGTAGGAATATACGAAAACTACGTTGCTACGTCGTGAATGAAGGTGAAATGTAATATATTACATGGAAGAGCGAATGAGAATGACATATCCTTTCAGTTTGTAGTGCCATCGTCTCCAAAGTGTGTTATCGTTGATTATTCCTTGATGATGGCGAGTTATTCAACTAGAGTCCAAAAGACGCCATCGTCGGTACTCGAGCTCTAGAACCTCCTGTTCAGAACCACTGAAGACACAATGATAATGCTGCCTCTGACCAATTCAGAAGGTATACAACGCCGAGGGCGCTAATTGCTCCTTTATCAAATAATTATACTGACTCAGATTCTGGGCGATCACGAATTTTAAAAAAGTGTGAAGAAATATCCTAACAGTTTCACCAATTTCAAAACGTAATTTCAATATAACGAGTAAAACTGTATCTTGAGTCACGCAATGTATTGAAACCTGTGTTGTATTGGAATGTCCCATTTATTTTTTGCGAAGGCGTCTCAACTAAAATACTGGATGTTCAAACATAAAAAGAGAAGACTAGTACACCACAAGTTTTCTGTTGATAAAATCCGGTAAAAAGCGCCATTGGGCTGCTCGAGTCGCGGTCGAGGAGCGGACATTCAGAGTGAGAGGCAATTTCTTTCGGTACAGTCCGTCCTCAAACACTGAGCTGCCCAGAGACGGGGCAACCACAGACTCTCTCGGGGAGAGTTGGGGATATAATTATTTCCCAGAAGTGCTAAAATATTTATCATTTTTATTTTTATGTAATCTGCTAACTAAATGAAACGGAGAGTTGCAGATAGTGGTAAGAAGAAAAAAATCTTTAAAGAATTAGAAATATTTTGAATGAAGAGACTCAGTTGTCTAAAGGCTGAACTGGAGGATACACAATTTGAAGTGTAGCCTTAACGGCCAACAAAAGTAAGAAGAAGACGATATAGAATAAAAAAAATCAAGAAAAATAGAAGTATAATAATAATAATAATAATAATAATAATAATAATAATAATAATAATAATAATAATAATGTGTAATAAATAATTTTTTTATGGTTCCGAAAATAATCTTAATATTTGCTGCCGCAAAGGAAGTTATGCTATATATAAAATGATTATTATTGTTTCTTACTTCGTAGTAATTATTCAGATCATATTTCGTACATTAAAGTTCGAAACACTTACGTCTTTTACAAATGTATCATACTTTAATCTTCACAAGTTGAATCTTGTATAAATCCATTACTTGAGTTGCTACTTGCGCAGTTAATACAGTCCTTCGCGATCTCGTGCCGTGCGTTCAGCTGCCATAATGAGTGTTGGAGTGTTGTCGGCAGGGCAGAGCTCCCGCGTCCGATGCAGCTATCGCTTCACGGGGGAGAAGAGGCCGACGCAGAAAGCACGCGGGCGGCGGGCGGCTCCTGAAGCGGGAATCGCCCGACAGCGAACATCTGCCGCCCGCAGCCCCGCCCGCCCCGCGCCCGCCGCGCCCCGCCCCGCCCCGTCCCGCCCCGCCCCGCGCCCGCCCCGCCCCCGCCCCGCCCCGCCCCCGCCCCGCCCCCGCCCCCGCCCGCCCTATTCTCATTCCTCTACGCCCCGCGCAATTCCCTGCGCATCCCCCGTTCGCCTCGCCCCACCCCCTGCCCTTAAGCCACCGTCTCGCTCCTCGTCCACCACACCCCTACATCTGTCCCGCTCCGCCCCGCACCCTCCTCGCCCCGCCCCGCCCCGTGCCGGCTCCGCACAAACTTGCGCTCTGAACTGGGCTTCTGTTGTGGCCGCGAAGCTGAGCCCTGCCAGCTGCTCCGACACGCCCACCCGCGCCCTTTCATTCCACTGCCCCTTCCTGAGCGGCTGTTTTCTGCCATCGAACGCTCTCCTCATCCCGACGAAGGGAGGTTCCAGATACGAACCATATGGGATATATACAATCCTCCCTTGAAAACTTTTATGATTAATTATTAATTAAAATTTTTAAAATGTGTGAATCCGTAAACGTCATGTAAGGATAAAAATTAGATTTAACATTTTATAAACATGCTTCAAATGTTATAATTGTTAATCAAATTATTTGAAAAATTAGTATAATATTAACAATTAATTATGGTTTCCTTTAATTTTTTGACAATGGAAAACTTCATTCTAAATATCTTTTAACTGACCCTACATACTTTCATTGAAGCACGCCCTGTCCAGTTGTCTTCACTTCTACTGTCTTCTACTCCAGATAACACTATGGATCCTCTAGTTCGGGGGCTCAGAGTCCGTGAAATTAAAACAAAATATTTATAATTTTGGAAATTAATTAAATAACTTAAAGTACTACTTTCCAATTGATAAATCCAAATGATAAAATAATTGATTAATCTACTTTTTTAATTAATGTCAATTAAATAATCAGTACAGTTACTCAAATATTTCAATGTTTCTAAATTGCAAAATAAAAAAAGGAAATTGTTATTTAAAACGAAGATTTAAACTTTGGTGTTACTCAGTACTACTCTACTTTTATACGTGTGTCCGACCTCACTGTTTCACTGCCTTGTCCTTTGACCTTTTCGCCTATCCGTAAACTCATTATTCCATCTCCTCACCGCCCCCACGGAACCCCTATCTACTATTATTTGTCCTCTTTCGCTTTAGCACAGGTCATTTTATGGATATGCAAAGAGAGCAATTGCTAAGGTGGCGTAGGCACTAACTAGGAAACTTTTCAATGATGCGCGTGCGGTTGTTTCTTGGTGGTTGTTAGACACACATTATGTATGTCACATCTTAAAACTGAGTACTGTGTATAAAATATGTTTATAAATGCAACAGTTTGACGGTGCAGTTTTGATAAATGTCCGGATCAGCCACCCCCCGAAAGGTCATCATTTGACACACCTTTGAGTTGCAACGAAAACGATTCTGCTCTCCCATTGTTTTGTTGATTGACCGCCGCGTGGGAGGCCCCGATATCGCTTGCGTCGCGTCCTCCCCAATTCCCGCTTCCCGCCACTCCGTTCGCGGCGGCCACCACGCGCGTTCCAGCCCGCGAGCCGCGCGGCGCCGTTCGGGGGAGCCGGGCTGGCGGTGCAGGTGGCGGTGGCGGTGGGCGTCGCGCGAGACCGAAACGCTCGCTCGCCCGCCCGACACCGGAGCCGCGTGGGGAACGTGCCTCGCACGTGCGAAGGGCTGCCTCGCGGCTTCCGGAAGAAGCTCTACAGCGGCGCCCACACTGCTTTTTTCTCCCTTTATGTTTTTTTTTTCTTCTTCTTTTTTTTTCTTCTTGTTTTGAAGATTACTGACATATATTGTTGCGAAAGGACACCTGATGTTTCACAATCGTAATTTATATTTCTACAGTGCAGTTTTTCCTTTCCCCGCGGGGGAATCCGTTTTGAAACAGTCATGGACAAATATCGTTGCAAACTATGTTAGTTCGTAATAGTGCTTTCATGTCATCCGATACAAAGGAAATTGGGACACTCGCCTATCAGCTATTTTTATTTGGAAAAGGGTGAGAAGACACTAAAAAGCTATGAGTTTTTTTTCTAAAAAGAAATTCATTATAATTAGTTATGATCCAAGAGATAACCACAAATTTCTTCACGATGTCTTTTCAAGTTCAATAAATCTGTTGCATTCTTACTAATCATTATGGAATACCACAATATCTACGCTGTCACCACGGAATTTTAAAATTACATTATTTACATGTCGTTTTAAACGAAGGGCAGTAAATTTCAAACTAGAGGTGAAGGAATCTATTTATGCTTCCACCACTCATAAAAATGTTTTTCTTAACCCAAATGGTAGTGGAGCTGCATGCAGGCAGCATCACAATGACGATCCGATGGATCTTGCGGTACGTTTTTCCAGTCAACAAAATAAATGAAGAAAAGTATGCGGCGATTCTCGCGCGTTAGTCATTGTGATGAGCGTTTACATTACATGTTAGATCAACGTTTCAAATAAAGCGACCTCGTGACCTAATTTAGTGTCTACGCAGCTGCGTATACGATATTGCTACTGCTTGCATTAACGGTTTAAAAGCTGCGAACGACAAGTTAAAGTTAGGAGAGAAGCTAGTGATTCACTGGTAAGTGGGAATCAATTCCATACATAAAGAACCACGAAAACCTGCTCCAGAATTTAGTAAAGAGCAACTACACACAACGTATGTGAATCACGCATTTCTTTCCCAGAAGATCTACAAAGTAAAGGCCAGTAACCTGAACCGAGGTTATTCAAAATTCATTGGAGAATAACTTACAAAATAACGCATTAGTTTTCATCAATACCAAGAAATTGCACAAAATGTTCTTAAAAAAATTAGGTATCCTTTTGTATGATCCTTAATCATCCAATATTGGTATCGTTCATAGACAAAATCGTTTCGTATGGCAGCGGTGTGTGCCTGGCGAAGACCATTTCGTGTTGCGGCGAGTGTACCAGTAACAGGCGGTGCAATCATTCCAAGGTCGACCAAGTAGACGCATTGTGTCCGAAGAAACGAGCGGCTTCTCCGGCCGAGACAGGACTTCCGGTCACCTCCGCCGACCGCGGCGGCCGCGGGTGGGAGGGAGGGAGGGGGGAGGGGGGAGGGCGGCCCCTCCGGGACACTGGGCCGCCTCACAAAGGCGCGGGAAGTGCTCGGTCGGTCGCTCGCTCACCTCCGGCATCGGGGCACGAGTTGTTCCGTCCGGGGCGAGTTTGGGCGCCTTCTTTCAATACAAAAGACAGCGGCAAAAATAAAAAAGTAAAAAAAAAAGAAACGCGTCGAGGGTGGAAGTGGAAGGAATAAACCAATTTAATGTTTGTTTTTTCGTTATTTAAGGTCGCATCAACTTCTAGATCATTAGCGACCACTATTGCGAGTAACGGTATGGTAACTATGAGGATGACACGATACGATGATGATAAGGGGTGAAAGGACGAACACAATACAACCATGCCCGAGGCGGGACTAGAAACCGCGATCCTTCGGTACAAGATCGCTACAGCACTACTGCCTTAGCGATCCTTGCCATCCGGACCGGCAATTAAATGTTGTTCTGACCACTGGAGGCAGAATGCTTAGGTTGCAAGGAAATACCTCTAGAGCAGGTGTTCGCGAAGGAAACTGGTGTTCCTCAGTTAGGTAAGGAATGAAAAGGGTGAGGGAACAGTTAGTGAACACTAATGTATGTTGATGTGTGGTCTCATGTCGCACGGGACAGAGAAGTTTAGAGATGCATAATAGAGAACGTTTCGGGATAGTTGTGTAATGTTATTAATGTATATAGTATATTTCGATTCGTGTGTTACTTGTGGTTAGAATAAATATTGAATGTATGTGTTGTGCGCAAATCGATGATTGACATGTTTCTTTTGCTCATGTAATAATACTATTAGTGGACTCTCATGCTGGTATGTGTTTAAGGTATTATTTGCTTCATGCTATTTTTTTATTGTGTGTTGATCTACATTCTATTGTGTTTTGATATATGGTTCCTTGTCGTGTGAAAAGACTCTAAGGCAAGGTGGGAGACCTTTGCTCTCAGGTATGTACGTGAGCTGAAAATAAATAAATGTAGTTTTAGATTAAAATTGATTCCTGAGATATTTGTTTACCGTCTTGAGCTGTGTTGCCTCGAAACAATAAGGAGTTTGTGCCATCTCGAACGTTAAAGCACTATCGATCTTCTGCGCATGCGCAATTCAAATTTCGCACCACTTTGCGATGCGCATCTGCGCATGCGCAGAAGATGGATAGTGCCGACGCTATGGCGTGCACCAACTCCCTAATGCCTTCACCACCTGCTTTCTTGTGCCTCTCGTTCTACTTCGTCTGTCCACAGCTGTCCCTAGTCACGCCAAGCACGAAGGCTTTGGATTCCGATGCTACGCGTCGCGATAGCACCTTAGAGATTTCCAGGACATCACCTTAAACAACATTGCTTGCGCTCTTGACCTCAATGCTTACATACGCTCCTATCAGATAAGCCAACTTTGCTATGCATGTCTTTCAACGAAATGGATTTGAGGAAGCCAATTGGAAGTGAGAAATGGTGAAAAGTGGAGACAAGTGTTAAGTAGTTCTATTATCGCGTTGGATCGCGCGGAATTCCAGCCAGGTGTTTTGAGTACTCTTCTTTTTAGTGCAAATGTCGGAATAAGTAAGTCAAGCATGAATTTCTAACGTTTTAAATAAAAGAAAAAATATCTTGTAAACAGTGCCCTTAAGTATGAAAACGCATACATCAAAAGATTGATATTCCAAATATTATCTAGAATTTTTCCATTTATTTGAGTTGACGAGTATCAGATCCTGTACTCTTGAGTAAGACGTATTTTTAATCATCTTGAAATGAGTACGGCAGATAGTATACGAGCAAACAATATGTTTCTTGTTTTCACTGCTATAGAGAAGTCTAAATAAATCAGAAAACGATCCAATTTTCAAAGTTTCCTGGCAACATTTTCTTTAGACCTCCTCAAAATGTCCCATAATAATCCGCCCATATTCATTTAGAGATTTGTTGTTTACATCACAGTGGGGAGACGTACGGTCATCGATAGATGCGGTGATTACCAAGTAAAACAATAAAAATAAATACATTTTAAACATTTAAGTCAAGTGAATAAATTTTTAAGAACATCTTAACAATATTTGGTACCAAAAGTCAAGAACTAGTCAAAAAACCGCAAAAAGATCGCAAAGGAACCGCTAATATTAGCGCATGAAATTCCGAGCCTGCCGCTTGCTCTCGGTGACTGAACTAGCCACAGTTTTGTATTCTATTGTCGGTACTAAGCGCTCTTATTCATTGCTGTGTTCGGAAATCTCAGCTGTTTGGTGGTTTCCCGCCATGCCTGGCGAAGCGCCCCCATTCGAACTCCCAGTATGAACTTGTGAATGAAACGATGCTGTGTTTGGGAATCTCATGCACATGCTCCGCTTGTCACGTTCTGACGCATTCAAGGGAATTTCAAGTACCTGCCGAACATCTGTGCATGCGACCAATCTGTGATGCGATCTGTGCACGCTGTTATCGAAATCCTGTAGTAAAACCGATGAATTCGAAAGCTGCGTCGATAAGTACTCGAGTAACTCGTTACAACAATTAGGCAATTTTGTGAGTAATTAAAAGTTGGCCCCAAGAAGCCAATTTCAATTATCCTGAATTACCGACGGCAAAGCTTCATTACGAGGCTGGTGAACCCCAAATATTACCCTCTTCAGATGTGTTGGTAGTGTTCCAATGATATCTGTAGTGTTCGCATTATTCCTAGAGCACATAAATGCTACAATCACGTTTCACAATGAAGATACCTCCGTTAAACAAAATCGTAGCCGAATTCCTTCGCCGCTCCTCCCTCCGCCACCGCCGCCGGAGGCTCCGTCCCCACACACTGTTCCGCTGAGAGGGGGCGGCGCGAGGTCAGGAGCGCCTACTGCCGCCGGCGGTGGCCGTGACTGAGATGATGGGGGCGGAGGGAGGGTATGGGGATGGTGTCGGGTAGGTAAGGAGAACGGCGAGGACGGTATAGAGAGCGGTGGCGAAGAAGGTGGCTGGGGCAGAGGCGATGAGGGAAGGGATTGAGATGGCGAGGGTGGCGGCTAGGGCGGTGGCGGTGGCGGGGTCTGTGGCGAGTGCGGTGGTAGAGTGGTGGTGATAGCGGTGGTGAGGACGATGGCGAGAGCTATGGTGAGGGCGGTGGTAAGGACAGTGGTGAGGGCAGTGGCGAGGGCGGTGGTGAGGGTGGTGGTGAGGGTGGTGGTGAGGGCGGGGGTGAGGGCGGGGGTGAGGGCGGTGGTGTGGGCTGTGCCACGAGGGTGAGTAGGGCGGTGGCGTGGGCGGGGGCGAGGGCGGCGGTGAAGGCGATGGCGATGGCGATGGCGATGGCAATGGCAGTGGAGCCGATGGTGAGGGTAGCGGGGACGGAGCTGTTGCAGGGGCGGTGGCGAGGGAGGTGGCGAGGGCGGTGGCGAGGGCGGTGGCGAGGGCGGTGGCGAGGGCGGTGGCGAGGGCGAAGTCGAAGAGTTGGCGGTGGGAAGCGGCGAGGGCGGCGGCGAGCACTGAGGCGGCCGTGGCTCTCGGGTTGGGGGAGGAGGAGGGGCGGCGGCTGCGGGTTCCACACAGTGGTCTTCGCAGCCGCCGCCGCCTCCCAACCGCGACCGCACCGCCGCTAACGCGCTTGGCTGCGCCGCCTCCGACATACGACTCCGTTACAGTGCTTCGGAACGAACGACGACGACGTATGGAACAATTTGCTTTGGTAATTCGCTTTTTATCTCATTTATTACCGTTGAAAAGGAATTGAATTAAAATCCATTTGGATCATAATGAAATGACTTCTTCAATCCAACAAAATGACTTTCTTACATGAACACTCTTTCTCTCGGTCAAAACTACAAGAAACAAATTCATTATTTTGCACACCAATAAGGAAACCCCTCTGTCATTATCCTGAACACTGTTTCTTTAAATTCAAAGGTCAAAGTATTAGTGACTACAACTACTCACCAAGAAAAAGATATCATAACTCACAACAACGTTAGCATATTCAATATGTATGAAAAAAGATGATAGTTCTTTAAACTGATATGCGATTATGGAAATTGGTTGTGCATTTGTGTTATGAACGTCCATTTTGCTGCAGCAAATTGTAAGGTCTGTTTTTCACTAACTGTCTCTGTGGAGCATAAATTAATATTTTTGCGCAGACAAAAGTTGCAAATTTCCTATTAAATATGATTACTTAATTTTTCTATGCTCTAATAAAAGCGTGTTTTTATTAACTATTCAAAATTCCTTCCAAATTTATCAATTTAAATATTCTAAATTTTGTCTGAAACATATTTCCTTACGCTTTCCTCAAAAACGATTAACTGAACGAATATTGGAATTTTGATAATACTCGTGAGTTGCTTAGCAACGCTAGTACATTACTAAGATGGTACTGTAATAGCCTTGGTACATTATTAAAAGATTATAATAAAAATCCCTAAAACGTTTCTTATCAGTAATTGAATTTAACGCATTCCTATGTGTTATTACTTTTACACATACAACCTTAAGCAGACTACACACTGACGACTGTCGACTCATCAAAACTCATAAATTTCAAATACTACTTGATCAATATTTTTACGTCGAGTCCTCAATTTTGTAGATTTTGTCGTTGCATCTGCAGCTTGCTTGGAAATAAATTGTCTAATAATTTTAAATTACATTTTATAAATAAATATTATTAAAAATGTGTTTGAGTTATTGTAATTAGTTGAACTCCGCACTTTCATCATTGTAAACATCACTAAGTTAGAAACTGGTACTTACACTTGATAGCATCGTCCAAAGTTCCTATCCGATTAGCTTGAGTTGACGCTAATCACTAGATCCGTGAGTCATCTGGAAAACCGAAAAATTTGAGTTCTAAAGCATTCGTACACAAAATTTTCCTTAGGAAAGAAATTAATAATAATAATAATAATAATAATAATAATAATAATAATAATAATAATAATAGTTCTTAGCTTATCTCGTTCCCTAATTTACATGAATGTTTCTGCAGTTAAAAATAAGTATAGAATATTTGAATATTTTGACTGAATTCTTCTAAATGCCCTGAAAGTTCATGATAGCTGTAAATAAAGAGTATTTCAAATCACAGCTGTTATAAATGAGCATACAGCCTTGAAGATAAGATGACAGGAAAATTATCGTAGGATTGAGATATGTCGTGTGTGTTGACAGTCAATTGCAATTTGATTGAATTAATTCCACTGAAGAATTAAGCTCATCTTAAATAATTCAGGCACTCGCAAAAGAGCAAATGAACAAAAACGGACTCTTTTAGGCTCACAGAGATACGAATACACAAACTGTTTCTCTCAAAATCAACCATCCACTGAGTAGGTTACGACAAGTCCATAACCAAAACCACAACCAGAAACTTCAGAACCGCGACCACTCTAGAGCTTAGTACTTCCCCTCAACCCAGCAAACAATCCAGCGAGCAAACTTCTTCCAACCATACGCCGCCCCAGCCGCATCCGCGCCCGAAAAAGCGGCGGCTTCGCCCCCGCAACGCGGCAGAGCCACCGCAGACCGACAGGTGCAGCGCCCCCGGGCCCGTCTCAATCGGCACTTCCGGGAGAGCGGCCGGGGGGGGGGGGGGGAAACAGACAATGGGATATATCTCCGAGCGAAGAATTCGGCTCCTCGTTTACGCTGCCCGCTGCAACAAAGCGTTGTTGCTCGCACCTGATACGTGCTCAAGGGGCGTGAGAGCGTAGGCTTCCGCGGCCGGAGTCAATGGCTGTGCGGGTGACACCGCGTCCATGGCGAAGGTGCCGACGTTTCGGTCGCCATTTTGCGACCTTGCTCAGGGCGTAGTGCTCAAGGCAGCTAGGCGCTGTCCTATTAATGCGTTGAACACGTAATTAATCACCCCCAAAGGAAACGTAATGTTTAATGAGTGTCTTGGTGAATTAGTGTAAGCAAGGACGATTTGCTGCAGAGATCTGTGGTGATTGAGTTACGTGGTTCAGAAGTAGAGACGATTACAGCCCCCACTTTGTGAGCATCAAATAAACTTTTTCAACATAACGGATTTCAACAATCTTTCAAAGCCTCAGCAGCAGTTCAATATTTCAAAAAACACCACATTTAATGTTAATAATAATGATAAGAAGAATGGATCGGGCAATTTTAAACTTTTAGATGATGATATTTGCATTGCAAGATGATATTTGTGTATAATCATTTTGATTTTATTAATGTTTTCAATCCAATTCTTATTAACTTGATAATGTAATTCTCTCCGCTATTTTTTGGTAGAAATACCTGACCCACACTCATTTACTGATCGATTCAAAAGTAATCAACATGACTAAATTCTAATGGAATCAATTTCTGAAATACATGTGTCGAAATTTATTCAAAAATACAAAACGTAAGGTGGAAGCAGAAACATAAATAATATTTTTATTTCTCCTTCTAACTCTTAGCAATAAAAATCAAAACCAGCTGTAAATAAAAATACGGGAAAACTTGCGTTGGGTAAAAAGCACAACTCGTCCCCAAATGCACTGCGTTTGCTAAACATTTTTTCCTCCAGGATCAGTTCTAGAAATTGATAAACAATAAAGAATATCATATTTGAGGGCTAGGGAAAATTCGTTAAATTAAATGAATGAGAATTAACATTAAAACTATTCAACTCATTGTAAAGAGAATACGTATATCAACTTTGGGACGTACGGACTTCGAAACGTGAACCATTAATTCATGCCATTAGTACCACTGTAAAAAGGAGAAAATGAAATTAAAGATTTTGTATTTTCCCAAGAAATATGAATTTAAACTCGAGCATAACGTCTGGAGAATTATTAATAATGGAAAATACAGCATTCACTTCCGTCCTCATTTTGTGCGTGCGGTATACTCGACGGTTTTCGAGGGAAAAGATAAAAAGAACCGCTAATTTACTTCGTGGCTTCTAACACGAACCCTGGATAAAGGATAACACGGAGCTTCGATATGGAAGGAGAAATATGGAATTTGGCCGGGTCCTTGAGCTTTGATAGCTCCGCCCCCACATTCCACGAGGTGGTGAGGCGCCACCGCCGTCTCCGCCACCGCCGTCTCCGCCACCGCCGTCGTCTCCGCCACCGCCGTCTCCGCCACCGCCGTCTCCGCCACCGCCGTCTCCGCCACCGCCGTCTCCGCCACCGCCGTCTCCGCCACCGCCGTCTCCGCCACCGCCGTCTCCGCCACCGCCGTCTCCGCCGTCACCGCCGTCGCCGCCACCGCCGTCTCCGCCGTCACCGCCGTCGCCGCCACCGACGTCGCCGCCACCGCCGTCACCGCCACCGCCGTTGCCGCCACCGCCACTGCCGTCACCGCCACCGCTACGGATTCCATCTCCACCATCGCCTCCCGCTCTGCCTCTGTCAACTGGACCCTGCCACAACCACCGTCTCCTCCATCGCCGACCCTCCACTGCCATCTCGGCTCTCCGCCACCGCCACTACCATTTCCCCTCCGACATCTCCCCTCCGCCACCGCCATCCCCGCCAGCGCCACCGCCGCCCTCCTTGCCGCCTGCGTCGCGCCCGTGGGTTTCCCATCATTGTGTGCGATCGCGGCTAAGTAGAGGGAGAGTAGAAGCAGTTGAGGTTTGGAACCAGCTTGGCCGGAACTTAGGTCGTGGTAAACGCTCGCCAGGAATGCAGCGAGCATTCCCACCGCGCGCGCCGTCGCGACGGGGACGGCGGCGGCGGCGGCGGCGGCGGCGGCGGCGGCGAAGGCGGGGCAGAGACAGTGGGGGCGGCGGCGGGGGGGGGGCGGTGGCAGTGGGGACGGCGGGAGCGGCGGCGTCGGGAGCGACGTTAGGGGCAACGTCGGGGGCGGGGGAGGGGGCGGCGGGTGGCGGCGGCGGGAGCGGCGGGGGGGGGGGGGCGGCGGAAGCGGGGCGGCGCTGATGGCGCGGGGGCGGGAGGGGGATGGCGGCGACGACTGCCATCGACGGCGCTATCCCTCCAAGTGGAAGTCGCGAAGGCCTTGGCTTTCTCGCCTCACTGCCTCCATTCTAGTAACGATTTCGTCAGTCTGACCAAGTTCTGGACGACTCCACAGGTTTTTCTTCACAGTGTTTATCTCTCCAGATTTAGTTTCTCTGTTTGACTGTTTCAGGTACCTAACTTTTGACGTTTTCTTTTCTATTGTTAGTTTTATGACGTGTGTAATAGCACGCTTATCTTGCTTTAGTTTAAGAAATTTCTATATATAGGTGTTGTGGTGTGTTATCGTTGGCATTTTTCATAAAATAATTATAGACGTTGTCATTGCCAACAATAGGAAATGTTATTGTTGAAATTGCCTATTGTTGGCAATGACAACGTCTATAATTATTTTAAGAAATTTCCATAAAAATATTGTATTGTACTTTCGCTTTTCCCTGAATGCACACACGTCCCCTCTGTCAAAATAGTATGAGCTGATAAACATTCGATTTCCTGATTTATACCCCTTGTATTTGTCCAACAAATAAAGTAAAAATAAATATTCAAAGTCTAGTTTTATATTTTTTTACGCCGTTAAATTGGTGACGCTTTTATTAACAGCTGAGCTCGATGACAATTTATCAGAACGCGAACCATTTCAAACATCTTCGAGAGAACGTTCGGGGGTCAAAATCCCGCATTGGACATCATTGTTTCCTCCTTGGCTTTTGTACACTGGGACATTGCGTTACGAAGGACCTCGCGCTCTGCTGACCTCATATCCGAATAGGCCACTAGGGCTTGGGACTAGACTATGATGGGAGACATTCTCTACACCCCAAACGGGTGATGATGGATTTGTCTCGCAGACGTTATATGAAAAAAAATATATTGAATAATATTCTAGTTCTACATTATGAAAGAGGACGTTGTATTAATAATATTTAAATGATAAATTCGTAAATAATATAAGATGAAGACCAAAAACCAGGTCCAACCAAAACAAGGACTTCAACCAAACAGGAGTTACAAGCTGAATGAGCAAAATAAAGATCGGAAAGACTGGGAAGCGGCTGTTGATTAAGCAGTAAGAGCAATATACAAAGGATCGACGGAGAGTCTCTTCGAAAACAGCATCTGCTTTAGAGATTTCCCTTTCGCTCTCTCCGTGGAGGACCAGCCAGTCGCCTCTTGCGTTCGTCCTTCGACGGCCTTCCTCGGCGGAGGCGCGTCCCATCGCGTCGCGCCGCCCCTGACCGCGTGCACCGGGCCCGCCCACGCGCCGCCTCCGCGCAGGAATGCGCCCCGCCCCCGCCACTGCCCCGCGCCTCTCGCCGCGCTCACGATCGCCCCGCCCACCCCGGTCCCTCCCCTCCGTCCACATCTCGCCCCCGCACATCCTGCCCACTCCCGGCCGCCTCCTTCCGCCCCGTACACCCCTATCTTGCTTTCCCGTCCTTTCCCGCCCCACCCCTCCTGCCCCCGCCCGGCCCTGCCCGCCACCGTTCGCCCCCGCCAGTCCCCGCCCCGCCCGTCCCCGCCTGCTCGCGTATCTCCACGCCCGTTCCCGCTTCCCCACCCGCCCCCGCGACGAAATAGAAGCGACGAGTCCGCGGTCGCGCACGCCTCCATCTCACCACTGCTCTACACTGCTCGGAAAACAATAGAATTTTATGGATATTTTGTGAAACTAGTGGCCTGGCCTGCTGTAGCAAAAATGCTGCTGAACAAAACCTCACAAAATTGGATTTCCAAAACGTACTACTCAACGACAACAATTTAAATACTCTCGTATAATACTAGTGCAATAAAATAAATATTTTATTAAAATCAGTTTTCACTAATGTTGCCGTAACGTAGTATTGAATATTCTGCTACACTGTACACACCAATACTAACAAAAGAAGTAATAGGTGCCGGCAGTATGAAAATAGGTAGAATAACACTATCGTATAATAATATGTTTGTATATTTCTGTCAAAATTAAAACTGTTTCATTGTTGTTGGATTTTTCCTGAGTTACTGTGTATCTATTGAAACAACAGACCCTTTTAGTTTCGTAGACGACGCAGGACCGTCTAAGCAGAATCATACATTTTTTTGTTTTCGTTCATAGCAGTTTAGTCATTTACCTATAGAGGAAAGAGTATACACTCCTGATAAATATACAAGACATTTTCGTAAATGGGGACATGAGGGAAGGAAAGCACATGGTGAACAGGGTCTATGTATGTTAAAAGGACAGTTAACCGCCAATACTATGTATTAGAAAGAATGAAATACATTTCTACTTCAAAATTAGAGATGGTTCGCGGCATCAACTGCATGCTCGCTGCATCAACTGCATGTCACTGCAGTCCCACCTAACTCCCAAGGTGTTAGATTCGAGTCCCGACGGTGGCAGGATTAGGTGGCAGGGACGCTAGCTTGTTAGCTAGGTCGAATTCAGTCGTTGTCTCGAGGAGAATTCTAGTGGCCGGCTGCTCTGATCGGTAGTTTTCCGTGGTTTATCCGATCAACACCAAGCGAATGCCGGAGCACTACCCTAAGAAACGGGCCTCGGACTGCGCACGATCTCATCTTCCTCTTGCTCGTCCTATCCTCACCCCTTACACCCGCACTGCACTACCACACATGCCGGGAGACACGTGAGGAGCTAAGAGCTTGTTCCGGCTGGGGCGCGCAGTGCCTCGCTGGTGAGAGATACTTGGTTGGGGAAGGCCCCGCTAGCCGACGGTAGGTCGGCGCCGGATCTCGCCATACAGCGGGGGAAAGATCACCGCCACCTTTCGAGCAAAACAAACATGCATTGCACTTATGGGACTATTGACCCTGGTAGTTGGCGTGGAATCACTAAATCAATCAAAATATGCGAAGAAATGTAAACTTGAAGGAAGAAGAGATTTATGGAGAGACAAGGGATTAATGGCATTAAACCGTGCAAATATTTCACAGATGAGAAAGAAGACTAATACAAATAAATAATAATATATTTAAAAAAGGCATTTGATGGATGTGGTATTACAAGGGTAATGGAGAAATCTTCCTTTTACGCGAGAGGGATGCTGTCTGTTTCACACAATGTGACGATGTGTGTTATCATTCACTTAAATATTGAGTTTCTTTAGCGAAGTAGCCCTGCAAAATCACCACGTTTCACAAATTTTTCCCCCGTGCAAGAATAGAATGACAACTCCGGAGCCTTTAGTATCACGCAATAAACTACCTCGAAGTCTTCTTCTTTCTCAGAATGGCTGGTTCCAGAACAACTGTTTCTGGAAAAACATTTAACACTTGAGAAGTCCGACAAAGGAGCACTGAAGCATTTCTCAAACATTACGCTACATCAAATAGTAAGGCTCAACTAAAAACGTTCTCAATACACCTGGGTATTACTGAAGCCGCTTTGAGCTCTGGAATGTTCTTGTGCATGCAATCTGCTGCCGTTTGAAGAGCCCGCGGCTTTCGCGCGGTCGGGCGAGCGTGACGGAAGAGGCCCCAGCAACGCATCACCGCCGCCACCCTCGCTACAATCACCATCCTCACCACCGCTCCCGCCGCCACAATCATCTTTATATCCGATGCCGCCACATCCACCATCACCGTCTGTATCTCCATCACCAACGCCGCCACAACCACCACCATCACCGTCACAGTCGCCATCTCCGCCGCCACTGACACCAACCGCCACAGTCTTCATCATGGCCGCCACAAACATCATCACTTCCGCCGCCGCCACGTCCACCATTCTGTCTTTATCTCCATAATCTCTACCATCACTTCCTCACAACCACCATCACTGTCGCCACAACCATCGACGGACGCAGTCTCTATGACGGTCACCACAAACACCACACCACGCTCACCTCCGCCGCCGCCACAATCACAATCACCACCGCCACATCCATTAACATCGCAGTCTCCATTACGCAGCCTCAAACACCACCCCACAATCACCATCTTCGTCGTTGTTTCCATCCCCACCTCTTCCGCCGTCGTCCATCTGGCGCCCGACATGTGGCGTCTCCGCCCCCACATTCCTCGCTTTGTCCGCGCCGCCCCGCGGGAGAAGTCCCCATACTCATTAGCCTGATGCGGTCAGTGCGTTGTGATGGTAATTAAGCAGTTACATTTATAATATAATTTAGTGTTTAGTAAGGATCCAAGAGCTATCAACCACAAAGTTTTTTTAAAGACTAGATGGTTGATATATCTTGGATCCTTACTAATTATGCGAAACCATAACATCTTTCTTGACACCAACGCATTTATAATTTAATGTTGTGATACAAAACGTGCCTTAGATTTACCAATACTATAGCAGTTGTTCAGTAATAGCAATAAAGCAAACTAGGTACTATAATATTGTGAAGAGCCAAAATAATGGCGTTTGTAATTTAGTGGTACGAATTCAAAGCTTGGCCCAGACATTTTGGATTAAAAGGTGCTATATGCTAAGGATTCCGCTCTTAGAATGAAACTGGAGGAAAATATTGGCATCCGCGATTGTTGCTGTTGCTATTACAGTTCTTATTGTTGCGTATGTTGATGCTGATGAGCAATGGGTTGCCAGTGTTCCTCCAGCTATTCCAGGGTTGCCAACTGACGGCCCGCGGGCAGCATGCGGCCGGCAGTGTCATTTATTGTGGCCCGCAAAAGATTAGTTATAAGTGAAAGTCCCTTTCATCTATTTCGGGCAATCCCTGGCGAACACACTCCGCCGGGGTCAACACCCCATTTATGTAAAAATAGGTTTTTAGATTTAAGGATTTTTTCTAGTAACTTCAAAATCATTCCAATGTGTTTCAGGTGTAATATCACGCGAGGGGGGATGACCCCCCATCCCGTTTCAGAGCAGCCGGGAAACTGTCGAGATCAACAATGCAGGGAAGTTCGGAGTGAATTGTCCAATTAATGAAAATATGGCCCGCAACCATATTAAAGATGCTAGTTGTGGCCCTCGAAGCCTTGCAAGCTATTCGCACGCAATAATCAGATTGGTAATCACTCTTCTTTCGAGCGAACTTTACCGCGCGAAACGAGTAGCGTCTTCGTCAGCAGTGCCATCATTGAAATTTTACCATCATTTTTACGATCACTGATCATCAACCCCGACTTTACCACCACAACCCTCGTCGCTATCAGAGTCGCTCGCTAAGTCACTGTTGCAATAGCAGTTGCCTGTTGACAAGATCAACAATCATGCCTTCGACTTCGTTGCACCGTTATCATCATCATCATCATCGTCATGACCGCCTTTTCACCGGTTTATGTGGTTCCGAGCATCCACTGATGGCACTGCAGGGCCTCTGCCGTACGGTCCTAACAGAACCCTAACAAATGGATCAAGGACCGCGCAATATCTTTCCTTCCACCTACTTGCCCTCTCGTCACTCCCCACACACACGTACACGCACTTATCGGGAAATCAGTCGGGAACCTTTCCCGACTGGGGGACAAGTCGGGAACCCGTCTGGGATAGTACATCGCTGGTGGGAGATACCTGGTCGGGGAAAAGCTCGCAATCCGACGATTAGGTCGCTGCCGCATCTTTCCATCCATCGTGGAAAAATCACCGCTACCTCCCGCGATAAATAACATGCATTACACATTCTCTTAGCAGTTGACGCGCCCGGAAAACTCATTGATCGATCAATCAATCAATCGCCTGCACCGTCATCATCATTACCGCCTTTTCCGTCAACAACGTCCTCTTTCGTGAGGCGTGGGCGCCACTGGGGATAAAAAGCTGTCTGTGCGGCAACGGTTGCGGGAGTCCCACGGGCGCAACTGGCAGGCGCCGCGCCGGACGTAGAGCGCTGCGCGGCGCCGGGCGGCGCCGCGGCGGCGCTCGTAAATCAGGGGCAGCTGCGCAGCGCTGGCGCCGCCTCGGGGCGGGCCGCGCCCTCACCAAGGCGCTTGCCTTCCCGGGGTTACGGGCGGGATGTGGGGCCAAAATACTATTCGTTTCTGGAGCAGGGGCGCCTCCTGAAAAATATCAGAAGGGGCAGGCAGTTTATGTTTAGCCCCCTCTCCCTCCTGATATTTTTGAAATAATATATTCTTAAACTATTAGCTTATATATATATATATATATATATATATATATATATATATATATATATATATATATATATATATATATATTCAAAAAGGGAGTATTGTGTCTTATATGATGTGGTAACTGTTTGGTAATTTTACTTCATTATTCCAAACAAAAAACGTTGATTTGGTGGAAGGGGTACATGGCTCGCATGCCCCCACCCATTTCGGCCTCTTTTCTGGAGACGCCTACATTTTGTTTTTATTAATATTTGTTATTCGGATGTTTGAAGATTAAAAATGTCCGTATCCATCCCATACATTCACAACAACGTGCTAACAACAAAAATGTCCTCGGGTCATTTATTGTCGGGCTGCTTGCTGTTTGGTGTCGAGACATTGTTAGTACTGTACAAATCCTCCTAACTTCAAGTTACTCCCACTCTCACAGCAGTCTTCGTTGTCTTGTCTGACATTCAACTTCAGCGGAGAAGCCATTTCCCTGAAATTGCAGTAATTACTTTCGCGAGAGCTCTCTGTTCCTCTTTGCACTTCTGATCTTTGCGCACTGCGCTCGTTTCAAACTGACTTCCCGTGTCCTGTCTCTAAAGTGAAGTCTTGTGTTCGCCGTTTCCTCCAATCTGTTGACACTCTTCGTCGGTGAATGAGCTGAACTATTTCAAGAAGTTCTTTAATAGCTATTGCCTAATTTATTCGCTATTAAAATAGCGGAATTTAAGGATCAAATATCTGTTATTGGTTCAATTTTTATTCATCTTAGCAGCTTGTTGCAAAACAATAAATCATGCACATTTGAAGCGATCAGAGCTTGTAACCCCTTTTGGAAGACCAGAGGAAAAACAAAGAATATGGAAGTCCAGATATTTCTCAGGTTGTGTATATGATAAGGATAAAGTGCAAATCTGGACTACTCTCGAATTCGTCAGTTAACCGAAATCGTAACAGCTTCAAAGTATACTTCGGACTTCAGGCGGAAAAAGTTGAAATAGCTCATCACGAGGTGGCTAGGGTTGGTGAAGATCGTTATGGTGAAGAGGAATAGCAGATAATCTGTGAAAATAGGGATCACACTTCTGGTGGGGATTTTCTAAGATTAGTGAGCCAAGTTGTGTACTTACAGTGTGAGTCAGTCTTAAATTGCTGTTCGTGCCTTAGCACTACTACACCTTCCACTTGGGCCAAAAAGGACACCTCCCACGGAGCATCCCACAGCACTTCCCGAAGGACTTCTACCGCCCACCAAAAAATCAACCTTTGCAACTTTCCCATTGTATTCTCCACATTGATAAATAGAACACAATTCAATTTAATACTGAAATAGATAGAAACACATTGAAGGGCATCTCTTGCGTACCACATTCGCCCAACACCGTCTACCATATCTATTACTAATCTGCATATTTAAAAACCCGAAAAGGCTAGTAGAACGGGAAGTCAATACATTTTTAAAACATCTATTTCAACGAAACCCGAAAGTTTCTGGTAGAGCAGAAAGTCATTATATTAAAAGTATTCTGTTTACACTATAGCACCAAAGCTACCCGTAGTATACCCCAGTTGCCCATTCGTTATGCATTTCTGATTTAGAGACGAGACTTCGGTCTTGGCTATTTATATAACAAAATTAAGATTCTGGAATGCTTAATTTCCAAAACGTTTTTAAATCCCAAAATACGTGTTACTCTCGTGCTATAGTGGGCTCTTGGGACGCCTCACTCTCAATCACCTTACTTTAAAGAGCAGACCTGTTGATGATACCAACGTTAGCCGAATGAAGTCCACAATTAGACCTCATTCACAATACAAAATTAAACGTAACGTAATGCTGTAAACGTAGCAATAAAATGTTCACGTAAAAACAAGCATTGACAACAACAAACGTAAACTGGAACGAAAGTTTCGCTTTTATCAATCAGGACTCAACGTATTGAAGCTTGATCGATTCGTTTCTATCATGGTCGAAATATCTTTTCAGCATGGTTTCTAGCTCTTTCTTCAATTTTTCCATCGATTTGTCTTTATATATAAATGCAAGTAGCTATTGTTTTAGAGCTCGCATGTCCTTTATTTTATAAAGAAGGATTCTCTTGTACCAAATTCACGAGTAATGCGTCGAACGTAATTATTTTATTCGCCACGTCAAGTTGAAGTCAAGAAAAATAGACCAAATTCCTACTTTGTATTCACTACTCACAATAAAATCGTTCGCAACAGAACATAACAGTAATGAAATTACATAACCACAAACTACCTGAACACAATTTGAAATCCACCATGTTTGTTTCTTTCATGGTGTTCTCTGATTGGTCTTCGCTAGAAATCCGACGTAAACTTATCGTAAAAGCTTGGTGCTTGTGAACTCTTAAGTTTACGAAATTACGTCTACTTTTACGTCAAGGTATTGTGAATGATCTTGCTTAATAACCCATTTCTAGGTTTTGCGGCTACATTATGTTTACATATAAGTTTGCATTGTGAATGAGGTCTTATCCATTATCGTCACGGACGCAGCTTTATCCGAATCGAATTATTAAAGTGAAATTTTAAGTTTATTAAGTTTTTTCGGCCGTGACGTATGTTTTCTGCTGCAGTCTATGTACACACTGCAATTCTATGATCACGATTTAAAGCGTTTGCATAATGTGTGTTTTGGGGATAAATTCATTTCATATTCCTTGTATTAATTTTGGATATGAGAATTAAGGAGTATGTACTCCTGTTTCCTTCAAGTTCTTTTGTGGTCCGATTTTACCGTTTTTTCCTTGTGTGATGGCATACTCAATGTGAACAGATTCACACACACACACACACACACATTTTCGCTTCCTTGTATTACATTAAACAAAATCAAAGTCCTTAGAAAGTACTAAAGAATGTTATTCAATCTTGATTGCGCCCTTCCGAGGTGCATCGAGGCAATTAGTCGTTTTTGATTAATGAACTCGTTCAGATGCTCCCGCTGTCGGTTAAGTCTGCTCACGCCTCTCGCAGGTCATTACGGCCTTCAAAGAGATTAAGGAAAATTAACGGACGTGCCAATTTCACTAATCGTACAAAATGAAGACGTGACCTGCAAAATAAGTGTTATAAAACTCAATTTCGAATAACTAGTCCTTCCCATGTAAACTCTTCTACTTTACCTAAATTATACCCCGTGGGCACGTCCTCAGCAGCTTTTCACAGTGGTCATTCCAGCAAGAACGATTTCTGTTGTTTAGAAAAAGTGGAGAATACTTACGTAAGAAAGGAAAGTGCACAACACTTAATTTTAAGTCATCTAAGGGATACTTGAAAAACACTTCCTAAACTAAGAATTAAAAGAACATTATTTTTTTACTGGTAGGGTTCCGACGCGTGGTCGTCAAACGTCATGAGTGGCAAACGTTTTAGCAAAAAGATAAAATGTGAATCATGCGTTGCACATGTCATTCGTTAACACGTGTTACATATAGAATTTTAGGCACATTTTGTTATTAGGAAATATAAATTAAATATTGTTCCTGAATATGTTTAATGTAAAGATGGACGCGTGCGTGACAGGGTTTGGTCATTTTGAATCACGAGAGTGACTAGAGCTTAGAGATAATGTTTCGGTGATGAAGTACGTGACAATCTTGCATGAATCTACGTTAATGCTCTTTTTGATTTATAGATCAAACAGAAACAGCGACACTTCAAGAATATCACTGATGAGAACTAACGGAGGGAATGGAAAGTTCATATTCCGAGTGAAAGTGTTCATATTCCAGTATTGGCTTCTTGGAAAGGACATAAAAGAGTGATTTAGTATTTCTTAGCTCGAAGAACAGCCAAGAAAAAAGAGACAACAAATTCACAACGAACATTTGACTCATTTCCCACCGAAGCATGTAGTACGTTGACTCAAATTAGGGAATATTTGAGGAAAATAAGAAGAGACGTGATAAAGATACGTACGCACGTACGCAGATTCTAGCACGAACTATACAAATAAAACAGAATATAGCGAGAGAAATACAAATACTCGAAACAATGCACGGCAGAATGCATGCAGTTACTTCAGGAATATTCTGAAAGTAGTCGAACTAAAGAGAAGATAAGAAGCTAGTTAAATGGTTAAGGTTTTTGGAATTGCATTCCATTGCCCACTGTCATAACTTTTTATCACACTGCAATAACTAAGATACAATAGGGAGCCCGATGACAAGGTTATTTGCATACAATCGTCGAAGGTACGGTGACCTCCAATATAGTAAAAATCTTCCCTGGCCGATGTACTGTATGTATAAGTCTCCCAAAATAATTTACGAATATTTTTTTATTTCATTTGTACATATTTGAAAGTACGAAGTATTGAAATACTTTTAAATTTATTTATAAATTTTTTAACTGAAATAAAAGACATATACAAACATACTGAAGTTAAGTTATTCTTATATATTTACGGTCGATGCGACTACAGTAGCACATAAAACAAACTTAATTCGCACAGAAAATAATATTTTTTTAAATTTTCATTCCTGTTTTCTACATTTATTTACTCAATTTACTATAACTGAATATTTTAACCAATATGTTGCGAGTGAAGTGTAGTATTTGGCTACTTGTTTGAACAACAAGAATAGGTAGAATGAAACCAATTTCTTTTGACGCTCAGATTAGCAAAAAATTAAAAGAACGTAGGCATACGTGGAACTGCACTCGCTATTTGTTATGGTTAAGATCAGTTCACTTGCTTTTCGAGTAATCGAAAATGTAATGTTAATTAGCACATTATAAATAATATTTGACACTCTCACACACACACACACACACACACACACACACACACACACGCGCGCGCGCGCGAAAGAGCCGATATAAAGTTTCAAATTTAACTCCTCTTTCATGTCGAAAAAATAACACTAAAATTATAGATAGAATATACAAATAAATATAAAATATTTAAATCATAAAGATTCTAGACATGTTTTAAACTTGAGTTAAAAAATGAGCTTTTAGAAACGACATTCAGAAAACTAATTCAGAAGGTACAAACTACAAACCATATTCGAAGAAGTGACGGGGCAACAGACGGTGGCGGTGAAGTGGGATTAAGAGGTTTGGAACCAGAGGTGTAGGCATTACGGGGAACAGTCATGGATGTAAGATCTGGGGCTGGGACCGCAGCGGAAAGTAGGGCGAAAGCGGGGGCGAGAGTGAGGATGGCAGCGGAGATAGAAGGGGTGCGGGACGGGAGTGGCGTGGAAGCGGCGATAGGAGTTGTGTCTCAGAAGGGATGAGTCCAGTGAGGGGGGGGGGGCGAAGTTGAGACGGGACCATTTTGGAACAGTGACACTGTTGACGGGTACGAGGACGGAACTGAAACCGGGGCCCTGGTGACCGGGGACGGGACAGGTGAAGGGGACGTCGACGGCGCGTGGTTAGTTTTTGGGCGCGTTAACTACTATTATTACATCAGTAAGTGTGGTGTATGTTATAATCTAGAATATGGCGGTACCCCCCCCCCCACTGCAACATATCTTGCGCCGACCTACCTGTTGCCTAGAAGGGTTCCTTCGCCAGTGGGGCACCGCTCCAGAAGGAACAAGCTCTGATCCCCCGACTGGTCTCCCGACATTATGAGGTAGTGTAGTACACGTGTTAAGAGGTGTGTGTGTGTGTGTGTGTGTGTGTAGAGTGAGAAAGTGGAACAAGGTTGAGGAAGGGAAGATTGCACGCAGTCCTTTTTGTTATAGTACTGCTCCGTCGTTTGCATGATAATGATAGAAAAATCCATAGAAAACAACCGACAGCTACAATTCTCCACCACACAACGACTACACTCGACCTAGCTACGCCAAAACAATCCACAACCGACGGGTCTCGAACTGAAGGATTTCCCGGTCAACGTCGCTACGGAGCCAACGGGTCGCCACCGAGCCATCGCTTGCGGTTCAGCAGCGTGGTCGCAGCGTGGGCGGGGGTGGGTCGGTGGGGGGGAGCGGGGGCAGCGACGATGGCGCTTCCGGCGGCACTCGTAAACAATAGGAAGCGCCAACAGCCCCGCATTCCAGGCGCGCCTTCCCACAGTCTGACCCTCGCGCCGGCGGGGGCGGGGCGGGGTGGGTGGGGGCGGGGGCGGAGGCCGCAATTAAAGCAAGGAGCCGCCCCGCCCCGACAATCAGCGCCGCCTGCGTCTCCGCCGTCGCGACGCGACGTCCGTCTGAGCCACGCCCCCTTCGCCTTCTCCGCGATTTGCTCCAAATACAGCGGACAGCCCGCGACGCCGCCCCGCGGGCAACATCCGCTTCGATTCTGCGTAATTTGTCAAAGTTGACGGTGGATGAAGGGGGAAAGAAGTCCGAGTGAGACAGCCGCGTTGACTGGAGCGAAACAAAGGTTGACGAAAAACCCGTAGCCAAGGGTGTCGAAGTAAATAACAGATTGGTACCGGAACGAATTTTAATTTTTAGAGGAAATTGAAAAGTAACTCCTTAATGGGATGGTATGCAGAGAACCGCCATCGAGTTTTTGCAGTTTATAGAGAATTTTGTTGGTGAAGATCGATACAAATACTCTTCAGTGCAATATTTTAAAAGAGAGGCTCTTGATGACCAAATTGTTATGAAAGCAAATACAGCACATCTTTCTACTAAATGTCTCGCAATTTTGTAATAAAGAAATGTTTGAATATAATTGAAACGAAATATTAAGAATAGTATCTTTGTTACGTCTTCTAATTAATGTTTTTGTTTGTTCGTATTAAGTACTTGTAGACTAAATTAATACGATTTTACGAGAAACGGGATTGTGAAGAAGCAGTGAGGATAACTGATAATATCGTCTTAAAATATTACCATTCAACCATACAAAGAGCGTTGTTTCGCCCTCCAAAATATACGGGACGACGCCCTCCCAAAATAAGTGCGCTTTGACCAGACAAAACAAAGAAGTGAGCAGTTCTTTGAACTCCGGAACTGGAGCGCCTCTGAGGAAAAGAGTCGCTCTGTTTCGGATCACCGCCGCGCGCCAGATGTTGGCGTCAGCAGATTGACGCAGGCGGCCGTGGGAAAAAAAAGACGAGCGCTCACACACGCGAAGTTGATTCTGCGCGGCGAGAAATCACAGGCTGGAGAGAGTCCAGCAGCGCGGCTCGGCGCCATGTTGCTCGCGAGAGCTGCGACCCGTTCGCGACCGAAGACGTTGATGCGAGTAGTAGTAGTATAGCGAGTTATATTACACCCGAGGGTGTCTCTCGCATCCCAGCCTCCACATCTCTCTATCGGTGTAGTCTTCATTACTTAATCCTCTCTTCACCATTGCCTCATCCACTCCCTCTCCCCCATTAAATCTAAGTCGTCTTCTTCGTCCATGGGTAGCTGGTTACCATTTCCACAATATTTTCGGCAAACGCCCTTCGTTCATTCTTTGCATATGCCCATACCATTTCAGTCTTTTCACTTTTATGGTGTCAATTATATTGAAACTCACTTCCGCTTTACGTTTAATTTCTTCGTTCTTAACTTTATCCATTAAAGTCAGTCCGCAACTTCGGCGCCAGAAGTCCATTTCCATTGCCTTCAATTTATTTTCGCTCTTTTTTGTTACTTCCCATACCTCAGATCCTTAAAGGGCCATGTTCTCTACAACAGTCTTATATAATTTTCTTTTTACACTCTTACTTAATTTATCTTTCCATATCAGTATGTAATTGTCTCGTAAGCCGTTGGAGTAGAATTAAACTCGACGCACTGAGAGCGCTACAGTCGCGGAATAATTTGAAGGCCGCCATTGTACTCGTAGAAAACGAGCGTAACTCATAGACATCGTTGCGACTGTGATAGGAGCAAGTTAATTGTTTAGAATAATGATATGATGTTTTCGGTGCGTATATTAACTGTATGAAAATTACCGTGATATAATATGGTTAAGAGTTGTCCAGCTTATATTAAGTGTACGAACAAAGTCAAACAATCAAACTGTGGGAATTTGTACACATGGAATAATGAATGTTAGTGATTCCGGGCGCGTCAACTACTAGGGTCATTAGTCCCGTACGTGTAGTGCATTTTTTTGCTAGGGAGGTGGCGGTGATCTGCCCCTGCCGTCTAGCGAGATCCGGCACCCGACCGACCTGCCGTCGGCAAGAGGGGTTTTTCCCCTCAACCAGGTATTTCCCACCAACGGGGCACCGCCCCAGCTGGGACAAGCTCAAAGCTTCTGACCGATCTCTCAGCAGATGTGGTAGTGTAGTGCGTGTTAGTGTAAGTGTGTTTAAGGGGTGACGAGAGGACTAGGAAGAGGAAGGTGAAATCGCGCGCGGTCCGTGGCCCGATTGTTAGGGCACTGCTCCGGCATTCGCCTGTTGGTGATCGGAGAAACCATGGAAAACTACCGATCAGAGCAGCCGGCCGCTAGACTTCTCCTTCAGGCAGCAACTGAATTCGACCCAGCTGACAAGCTATTCATCTACACTAGTCAGCTAGACAAGCTAATTGAAAATTCTGATTCCATCGGGACTCAAACCTAAGATCTTCCAGTCAGAGAGACTGCAGTGACATCAGTTGATGTCCTATGCAATCTCTTCCGGTCCGGACTCTTCAGAACGAAATATTACGAGAGGAACATCTGTGTAGTTGTTTGGTCAGTAATTGATGGTAAATGTTGAAGATCTTTCGTGTCGTGGCATAGAAAACGTATACCTAAACATTAACCATATAAAGCTAATGATTTGGCATTTCATTTTATATTTTTATTTCTGTTTCACTCACCCGAAAACAAAGATAATGACGAAAACGAGCGCAATTGCAGTCAGATCTGAAACCCGCGCCCGCTCGAATTACCCACTGCGATGGCGCCCCTTTCAATTTATCCTGTGTCCTGAACTGTCCATCTCTGGAATTGTAAGGGCTCGGGCTGGAGAGGATCCAGAACAAAGATGGCAACAAAATCGATGTTTTTAATACATTTTATATATTTTCCACCACATACGTCGATATATTAACATCAATGTTTTACTTTCGATGATTTTTTAAAATTGATGTTTCTTCAGAAACATCTTTTTCAAAAAAAGTTTGGTCTTTTTCGATGATTTTGTACGTGGCAATGTATGTCAATTCCGTTTTGAACCATGTTGATTAAAACCATTGATTAGGAAATTAAGATGAGAGACTTATTTAAAGCTTTGAACTAATATGTACGTATTTTGTATATTAGATACAGGACGTTTTACATGGATAATGTATGAATAAATGGAATAGTAGCAAAACGCAATATCCTTTATTTTTCCCCTTCTTTATATTCTATAGATGTTATTATTAACATATCAATTATACGTGACCACACAATAAAATATACCGGTATTATATTTAAGTATTGTGAAAATAGAAACAGAATGGGAAAATTCCATCTGTTTTATCATATTAAAAATATAGATGCTTTTTGTTGATGTTTTCATGAAAAATATTTGATGATATATCGAAATACCGATGTATCGATGACGATAAAATTTGCCATTACTACTGCAGCGGCGCAGTGCGACGCCATGTTGCCCGCGACAGACGCTGCGCGTTCGCGACGCAACCCGCGAGCCCACCGCTCCGCGAGCGGCGGCCCATCGAGTGCGCCCCAGAAAAAGGCACCGCGCGCTTTGAGTAATCCGGAGACTAATAATTCCGCGGCGGCCACGAGGAGGGCGGGCTGCGGGCGAAATGAGGGAGTTTCTTTGAAGCGAGTCGGGCGACGAAGAAAGGACCGGCCCGAGCACAAAGCGCATGCGCCGGGCGCAGATAAGCGGGCTGGCTGGCGCCTCCGCTGTTGGCCACGGCGCTTCGCGTGGCCCCCGCGCGACCGCAGCCTGCGCCGGACAAAGCAGCGAGAAGCAACGGCCCTTTTTGCTGCAGATCGTCTGGCCTTCACTCGAGGGAAAGAAATTGAAATGATTTGCACACCTAATGTTTATAGTTTTTGCGTTTTCCGTATTTCTTCAAGGCTTCGCTTTGATGCTGCAAGCATGCATTCTAGTTCTCGGGAACTTGGAATGAATGGTAATTTCATTATGGATGGAAATGAATACAAATTTCATTACTGCATACGAGGCACATCGCACTTCCTCCATCAGGGTATTGATAACCATGGTTGTCCTTTCTCTTTCTTCCTTAAACCTTTCCCATTTATTACATTTCCCATAAATTTGGGTCGAATTCTTTTGCGTAACTTACTTTACTTTTGCCGTTTATGTGTAGACGAATAAATGCTGTCTTGAATTCCATATCATGCTTTGGTTGAAAAATATAATGAGAAATGTGTTTATTTTATTGATTGCATTCCATGAAATACGAGCAGTATACTGTAGTCAAAATGAGAGGAGTGCACTGTAGTCAAAGTTTTGCAGACAATCTCAATGTGGCCAACGTGAAGCCTAACTCCGGTACTACATCAACGTTTTCAAATGATGGTGCCAAATATGATTAATAACAATAAAGACAGAGTAAAGAATGCCGTTAAGGATACAGGAGGAACATGCCGCAAATCGCACTTTATTCACTTCATGGATCGATAAAGCTTTGATCCCCGGTGTTCAAGATTCCGAATACCAGACTTCTACTCTTCAGGTTACCGTATCAATCAGAAATGACACCAGATACAAACAAGAAAAAGGACACGAAATTCAAAAAACATAAGATGAGAAATCTGAAGAGCACAGAAACAATGAATGGGAATAGAAACCAGTATTTTACCGTCGCAGATAAACTCTTCTGAACAAAAATACCCCTTGCGACACAAACCCGAGATAACTCGGCGCGGGATAACTTAATGCGAATAAATCAAAGCGTTGGAGACGTTCGCGGGGCCAAACAGGAATTTCTCGCCTTGTGGCGCAGCAGCGTCAGGCGCAAAGGTCACTTGGCCCAATGCGGCGTCCGGCGGCTCAGAATTATATTTCCTGCGGCCACCGCCTGCAGCCGAGTGCGCAAGAGCGCACCCCGGAGAAGCGACAAAGCCACCGAGAAACGCAGCAGGGTGGGAGCTCTTGTCGGGTTACTAGCAAAATACACGGCGTTGCAAAGACTTTCTTTACACCGAATCCTTACAAAAGAGGAAAAAGATCTATTTTATATAAACTGTGGTGTTTCAGATTATTATTTTTGTAATGTAATTGGTTCAATTTTTTATAAAATTCTATAATTTTCTTCCACATAATTTTACAGTACATTGTTATTAGATTAAAAAAGCTTATCTTAAGCACCGCTACTGGCCTCTAGTGAATCTAATAGCTACCAATTCTGCCGCAACGCCACTGGCTTCTGGCGGAATATATTAGGAAATATGCCCTTAGCGACAGGCGAAAATATTGATAGTTGTGCATCTACTAAATTATTTGTTTTACGCATTTGTGATGTATTAATATTTACCAAACTTTACAAACACACTGCGACAATCCTGAAGAAGAGTAAAAATTTCGTATCTATACATACACTACTTTTTGTGGTATCGATGTCGGTTGCATGTCGTTGAATTAGCGTTTATTAGTACGTATTGATTGTCATCACTAGCATATCACTGATATTGAAGAAAATTGGTCGTGTATGCTAAAATCTTTGAATTGTGCCAAAAATTAATAGCATTAATATCTTATTATACGAAGGGGTCAACTGCCTCTCCCTCATTTGTATTAACCCTCTACATGCAGTTGAAATAAGCAGTCTATCGCTTCTACATATTATCCCTCTCTCTCCCTCTCTCTTCCCTCCTTCATTTTTTTGGGGTGGGTGGGTTGTATTTACTACATTTAAGATAGCTTTCGTTAAATCCATAGAGAAGACTCTTCCATTAAATTAATACATTTTAGTAGAGATTCTTATCATTGTTAATCACGAGTAGCTAGTTTAAATATATGAATATAGGGCAGATAAAATTTCAACAATAATACGTGGGCCATTTTATTATCACTTATTGCTGAGATGAGAATATGCAGACATTATATTCGGCATCTTCATTTGACTTTTCATAACCCAAGAGGTGTTTCCGCTCTCGACCAGATAACATAATGTGTAATATATTCCTGTTTTGTCACACAGTCATGCCAATAGAAATGAGAATGAGCAGTACTGTGCAAATTCACGGGGAAAATTTGAAATGAAATATGTAAAAATTAAATTAAACAGCAAATACATTTTCTAAAAAGATTGAAGTGAACTAAACGAACTACTTATGAGGCGTTGGGAATGGATTAGGCCGAAATAGCCATAAGAAGTTGGTAGCTGCCATCCCGTACAATGCTTTTAGAAGAAGAAAAAAACAAGCTGGACTTTACCAGTGGCTACGTTTCAGTAACACTATTATCTATTTTTATGCAACTACTTAACTTTTTTTTTTCATTTGTTGCAGGTACGTTTTACTTCATTATCATCAATCGTTGATTCATTTGGCGTTACAAAACAGGTGAGTTTCGTTTTGCCCTTGCACGTTTGAAAGCATATACTTGGAATTTAATGCGCGATGGTTCATATTTGCTGAAATTTCAATGTTCATTAGAGAGATACACATTTTTGTATGAGATGGAAAACTGCATAATGCTATGCTTTTCAATCAGCAAAATAAGCAACTTCAGTTTTCAACTATCTGCGTTTATCATTGAGACTTTTGCTCTCTTCCATTATAAATGCAATTCATGACAACGTATTGTTTTATCATGCGCTTATAAATATGCAAAAATATTTTCAGGATGTCAAAAATCATGTTCAAAGAAAATTATTCACGTTATGACCTTACCTGAAAATCCACAAATCACTTAAGGATTTCAGAACTCACGATATTTTGAACGCTAGAATTTTTCCTTCCAAGTCTATAAAAAATAATGTTCTCATTAAACCAAAAGGTACCTCTTACTTGACTATCAAAGCTTTTTAGCATGGAGATAACTTTATCATTGCAACATTGTTTTGCGAGCTGAAAGTTCTTCCTCACGAGTGGATACTGAAGAGTGTGCGAATCGTAAAACGAGAACATGAAAACGATTCTTTTGAGGAGGAAAAACAGAAAACTGGAATTTGAGCTCGGTACGACTATAAACACGAGAAATAACGACCAGCCGCCTGATGTAATACGCATCGAGTCATCCACTTGTGACATGTGGTCCGCGAGCCATGTTGTGGTCGGTTCTCGCGCCTCCAAAAACGAGGCGAGTGGGAGGCGTCTACTGTGCAGTAACAAATGCGCCTTATCTTGCGCCGCCCTCGCACTGACCCCGCGCCCGACGCCATCTCTCTGGCCGACGCGCGGCTCTACAGCACTCGCGCAACGGAGCGACGCCATGCGACGCCACGCGCCGGCAACTGTGGAGATGTCCTTCGTACGCCTTCCTTCGGACAGGAAGTAAAACCGGCTGTCTCATGTTGTAGATTTACTGTAGGTAAAAAACATCGTTCAGACTGGAAGAAGTCTTTGAGTTAATTCCAAATTGCCCGTTTCGTCACCCAAGTGATACTTTCTTTCGCTGTTAGATGGCGAAAGGAACGTAGAAAAATTTGCATGTCAAACGGAAGAGCAGGCCTGATGGTCTGAGCTTCGCTACGTATAATAAGGATTTATTGAATTGAATTGAACTGAAGTGAATTAAAGATGCGGAGAGGAGGGGCACTCCGGAGAGAAGATTGGAAAAACGTACATAAAATCATGGGCATCAGCACAATGATTTTCCGACGGGAATGCAGTAAAGAAAATTGCCCAGTAAAAACATTATTTTCAGATCATAATCCACATTTTTTTAAACATTACGACTTCTTAGAAACTGGAAATACTACATACTTGATTATTTTTAATATATGTATTGAAATAATTATTATATAGGTTTAATTTAATACTATTTAAAAACTGGAGTAGGAATTTAAGTGTTTATAGACTATAGATTGAATATTTTGTTCTCCGGTATACCTTTGGATGTCAAAGCATTTATTTCTCTCATTAAATTGAGCGGAACTTCTACATTGTAGTGTCTAGACAATCACCTCTCTGTAATTTCCCGACAATCAAAACAATTGATTAACCGACATTGAAGATTGATTGTTTCTTTCAATAATTTATACGTGTAAAATACTTTTTGGAGGCGCCTTGTACACATTTATTAAATACATGTAGGACTGAGAGAAACAATGGTCACCTGTTTCTAAACTTTTGTAGTCTCTAACGTTCATTTTGTTTCACTAATAGAAGCTGCAAACACTAAATAAATTATAGAAAAATACAATTCATATTAAACTCTTCCCAACCAAAACATTAATAGGAAAAAAGTAAATAATACTCTGTATTTTAAACTAAACAAAATAATTAATATGCTTTCGCTTAGAACAAACGAAGCTAATCCCAAATGTATTAAATATCCAGAATATACTAATGACATTTCCTGGTAATTTCTGGAGATCGTTTTCTATCTCGGCACCTTCAGTCGTCTGATAAGAATATTACTCCGGGATTCTACCACCGTTTCTGTCCCCAAAGGAATATAAACAGGCGCGCAGAAGGAAGACGGATGGGCCGCTGGTAGTGTTTGTGGCGGGCGGGGGGGGAGGGGGGAGAGGGGAGGGGGGAGGGGCGGCACCGCGGGGTCTCCAGAGGTCGCCCGGGCGCTGAGGCGCGGGGGCGTCCGAGGGCCGGTGTCATCCGGCGCGACTCAAATATTCATTAGCTGCGCCCAGGCGACGCGCCTTTGTCGGATTGCGTCTGCCCAGACAGCTTTCATGGCGGCTTCCCACGGCGCTTGCGCGGACCAACCGACTGATGGGCGGACGGAATTAAAGGCCGGCGGACCGAAGCTCAACGCTCTGTCCAACTCGCCGACATACTTCTTGGGCTGCGATCCATTACTTGCGTCTCGTCTTTGGGACGGATTATATGGCATGACTGAAATTGACTATCAACAAAATTTATGTCATTGATAGGATTTTGTGATTATTTCCAAAATGATATCCAATAGACATACAGAAGTTTTTACAGACTCGTTTAATTAAGTTGACTGAACTAAGGAATAAACTCCAGAAGAAGAATATCGGGCATCTGCATCACAGAAACACGTTATTTGCAAGCACAGGCTTCTTCTTTGAATGATCACATCTTTTCTCAAAAGGCCGGTTAGGAGGATTCTCTATTTCTCATCGAACTTCATTTTTTAGTGACATAATGACCACGAACATTGTTGACTAATATTAGAATTAATTTGCTAAACTGTAAGTAACATATGTGCAATCGTGCGATTTAATCCAATTTCTCATCTTGTGTTTAATTTCAATTGGGCATCATCTGCAAACAATGTATATAAATATTTATTTCAAAAGAATGTAATCAGCCTGTGAGAATATTACATTTATTTTACCGTATTAACAGTTTAGAAATTATTTATTTAGCAAAGCCGCAAATTAATATTCTGATTTTATTTGCCTGACGTTCATCGCATATTGTAATTCAAACATTTATAATAACAACGCATTATAAAACTCAACAGATGACCAGAACTACGAGAGTATTAGTTAGCATTACCTCTTCAGAACCACAGAGTGGAAAAAAGGAGCTAGACTTCATGTCAAGCATTGTACAGTTCTCGTGTCGTTCTCTTTTCGGTATTAGCGTTTTTGTTTAGCTCTCGCTTTCCTTCGCATGGAGACCCGATAAAAAAGCATCCGCGCATATTCATGAGCGGGGACGTCTGTCAGGGGGTTGGCCGTCAGCGCATGCGCCGAGGACCTTCCATCTTCCCACGCCGCGTGCCGTGCGCCGTGCTCGAGGGCTTTGCCATCACCATCACCAGTACACCGACCGCCGTTCCGTAAATGCCATAGATCGGCCCACCGTCCTACACTGTCTGCCGCCGCCATCACCATCCACCGCCTTCTGTACCTGCCGCCGTCACTACCCAGCGTCACCACTCGCCACTGCCGTCACCTTCTGTGTCACCATCCCTCCGTCACCAGTCACAAAGCCACCGTTACTACCCACTGCCATCCCCCGCTGCCATCACCCCCCCACCATCTGCCACCACCTCCCACCCCCCGCTGCCATCACCACTCACCGCTGTCACCACACATCGTCGCCGTCCCCACCTGCTGCCATCACCCTCCGCCGTCAATAACCGCCGCCTTGAACACCCACCGCCACCTCATCACACTCCGCCATCACCACCCGCTAACACCTCCACCCGCCACCGCCGACACATGATACCGCCGCCGTCCCCACTCGCTGCCTCGGTCATCACCCGCGTCATCTGTCACCCTTTCGTGATCTCCTCCCACAGCCAACACGGCTCACCGATTCACAGCCTACCGCCAACATCATCCGCAGCCGCCGTCACCAGCCCCGATCACCGCCACCACCCTCTCACTGCCCGCCTCCAATCACCAATGCGGCCGCGCTTCACTGCCTGCCGTTCTGCAACCATCGCCATCGCTACCGTAGCACGTCGCCACCGCCACGCCGTCGCCACCGCCACGCCGCCTCCACCACTTCCGCCGTCTCTGTCGCCACCCAAGTCGCCGCCGCTTCCTCCTCCGTCGTGGAATTCTTTTGTCCGCTTCCAGACGCAGGAATGTAAATTGTAACGCCGGTCGCATGCGCGCTCGTACCTCCCGGCCTGCTCTCTATTTCCACACGAGTTTGCGTGCCATTAACCGGTGCAGTTTCGAGCAACACCCGCGGAATGTGCACAGTTCGGGATTGTTAATTACGATCAGGTAGAAATACAGTTACTTGGAACATTGTTGGTTGTCTTTCCCTGCGGGAGTAGTGAGGTGAGATTCAATGTTTGCTGAAGGACGTTGAGGTTTTTATAAACTTCAGAGTAGCTGGAGAGTCGGTTTCATCTAAAGTGCCAGAACATTCAATTAATTGTGCCATGCCACTTCCAGCGATGCCGAATTTACGTATATTTTTACGGAGTAGCTATCACAAATTTTGTGAGAGAGCGAACTCGTTGATTCATAAGATGAGCTTCTGTTCAAAGAACTTGTGAATTTAATGCTTTCAACAAGACGTTTAAAGAATCTTGATGAATTGCCGGATGAGGAGCGGAAGACGAAATGGTAGAGGTCGCCATGGCAACAACAACAACAACAACAACAACAACAAAGACAACAACAAACAGGGAACCATAATTACTGCCCGAAATTGATGCGTTGGGCAAGAATTGTTAGTATTGTTAACTGTGATTAGTGGCATTCCAATATTTAATATTAAAATATCCATACAAGATTGAATGTAGTGTGCGACCATGCAGATACTATATAGGATGTTATTTTAAGTGAGCCGAAGAGTATACCCGGTTCATCACGAAAGTTTCAAATTCAGTATGAGCAACATATGAAATTATAATGGAACTATTTGTTTTCCACCGAATATCAGAACTGCAGACGACATATTCATTAAATGTATTTCAAACATCAAAAACCTTGTGGCGAAGTTCGCTAAAGTTAATTACACGCTTCGTTCATTGACGAAATTGTACTTATGCCATTATTATTATTATTATTATTATTATTATTATTATTATTATTATTATTATTATTATTATTATTATTGCTATTATTATTTTATGTTTACACATTATTGGTTCACAGGAAGACCTGGTTCTCAAATAACAACGGATTTTTCGCCGAGTGTGTTATTTGCTATTTATTTAAGATTTGAATTTAGAAAGTTCCGGACAATGCTGCAAGTATTTAAGATGACAGACTTTTTTTCATCAATTAATTTATTTTCGTCCGAATTTATATAGTTCAGCCTTTCGGCTCTACAGATGATTGATAACTTAATCTAAGCTTAAAAATGAAGAGTGTAGAAATTCATCAAGCACCGCCAAAAATCACTGGGAGATAATATTAAATGCTGAAATTATTTATTTCTGTTCAAAGGTACAAAAGCAGTTTAAGAATGAATGAAGGGGATATCTGTTTTTTATTCTCAGGAAAGGAGGGAAGATAACAGACTTCTGCATTAATTTTAAAAGCCTTGGAGGAATATCGAGTTTTTGAAGATTTTCTTTGAAGGGTCAGTACTGGAGATAATTATTGGGAGGATGAATACTTGGTCCTATTTCCATTGATCTTTGATTTCATATGCCAGATTGCTGTACTTTCATATTTTTTCCGAGAATGTTTTTTGCGTGTTCCTATAGGAAGGGAAAGCAACATCAGTGAAAAAAGTAGTTTTTGACACCTTGAGTGTTATCACAATATCTGGCCTGTTATGTTCTAGAGTTCTGTGCCTAAAATTGTGCAATCGAAATAAATTCTCATATTTTTATTTTCGAATACAGGTTCAGGTTTGTATTTGTAGTAAGGGACATGACGATCACTAAATTTATGGTTGGTTGCAATTTCTTGGTGTAAATGGAAGTAATCTGGTTATGGCGCATTGTGTAATCTGTCTGTGCAAGTGTTGCTCATCCTGAAATGATGCGATGAAATGATGTTTTGGTGGAGTTCCTCGTTAATTATGCCTCCCTCTCAGGCTTCTAGGCAGCGTAGACATCTCTATACAAAATTTTGGGTAATACTTTTTTATATTTTGTCATTGTACAAATTTGCCTTTGATGATTTTGGAGGTCAGTTAAGGACCATTTAATAATACCGAATCTGTATGTAAGAACAGAGATTGCATAGGTATTTATGTTTATTATTATTATTATTATTATTATTATTATTATTATTATTATTAAATAACATTCTTAAAATAAACTCCAACAGCTGGTCAGGAGAAACTTGAGACTGACAACGAGATGTATTCATCTTCGTTAGTCCTCTTCGCTCATGAATGGAATGTCTAATTATCTAGACCTGTGACCCGTGACTTATCGTCGAGCGCGCTCTCCAGACTAGTTTCCAACAGCTGTAATCCAAACTAAATGGCCACGACAGTATTAGGAAGTGCGTCGATGTGTTTTACAGTTGTTCACTACAACACTTACAAATTCATTTTCGATTTAGGCAACCAGACCAATATAATGCAGCGCTGAATTGTATTTTTTCTTGTTCATATTCCTGTCGAACCAACAATTGCGCATGGAGCGCGCTAAATGGAACACGACTTGAATTCAAATTGTGTAGTGGGGAAAATCCTGGCCAAATACTAACCTTAAATATCCCCGATCGGTTACGAGAAATAATCCCATTAAACAATGATTACGACTTCGTAAGATTAGCTTTCTCCCTAATGAAATATATAATAAACATAATAGTTATTTAAGCTATTTGACTGTTACATGTCATCGGCCGTTGTCATTCAATATTTTTCGTGGTAGCTTCTTATACATTTTTTTTTGTAGAAATAAATGTGTTTTCTTTAAACAGGAGCACTCAAATGCCATCTTTTCCTTAATGGAGGGCGTACTGTTAAAATCGTTAACGGACGCCAGTAGCTAAAGGAGATTTTCGATCCCGTTTGGTACAGCGTAGCCTGTTGGTAACAGCGCAGCATTACGAAAAATCAATAATGAATTAATTACATTGAAATGAAAAAGAAATGTGGTAAGAGATGATTTAAACACATGTGATTAGATGGCGCCTTATACAACCAGCCCGTCGCATAAGCGATGAGCTAGAATCTGCTTATGCGGCCTGGAATAATCTTAGTCCGTCCGCAGCGCGTTGCGGCATCGCGCGTGCCTCTGTTGACCCTTTCGCAAGTGGAGCGGCGCAACATGTTCGGCTTCGTCGCGCCGCAGCGCCGCTCACTCTCTGCCCCGCATCTCACCCCTTCCCTTTTCCCCGGCACCCGCCCCGCCCCGCTCCTCCCACGCTAAGTGCGACCACATTGCGGCGCGCCACCACATCGAAGAGGCAGTCCTTGTCTGCGGTGCAAGAGGTGGCGGTGAAGGAGTTGGCGGTGGAGGTGGTGGGAGGGTGGTGGTAGTTGGGGAGGCGGGCGATGGTGCAAGAGGAGATGGTGGTGGAGGTCGGACGGTGAGGAGGAAATATGTGGAGACGGGGGCGGTGATGGAAGTGGGGATGGCTGTGGAGGCTGGGACAGTGTTGGAAAGGGAACAGTGGTAGAAGCGAGGATGATGTCAGAGGCGGCGACGATGTTGGAGGCGGGGATGGATGGGGACGGACAAGAAGGTGGGGATGGTTGTCAAGGCGGGGAATGTGGGTGAAGGCGGGGTTGTGGGTGAAGGCAGGGATGCGGGTGAAGGCAGAGATATGGGTGAAGGCAGGGATGTGGGTGAAGGCGTTGATGTGGGTGAAGGCGTAGATGTGGGTGAAGGCGTAGATGAGGGTGAATTCGGAGATGGTGGCCGAGGGGGAGACAATGGTGAAGGGAGGACTGTGGATGCGGGGACAACTGTAGAGGCGATGATGTTGGCTCACGCGGGGGAGGCACGAGCCAGAGCGAGCGGTGGGCGGGGCGCCGGCGGCGGAGGAGGTGGGCGGAGGCGCGCGGAGGCCACTACCCGCCGCTGAGTGCTTGGGTCGATGGCTCCCGGAGATGGACTTGTTCGACAAACTCCGTCTAGAGAGCGGGTCGAACACGCGCCGCCGCCCGCACCGCTAAAAGCGCCATCCGTCAGAATCAAGAGAATTGTTGTCACGTTCTAGGTTAATAATCGCACCCGCGTTTGTCACAGCCACAGAGCGCTAAAGCCTCGGAGAGCAATTTCAGTTTTTCTTGCTCAGGGACTCGATCACGGCCCTTCCAAATGTCCGCTCCGAATTCGCTTCTATCTATAGGTTTTATCTGTTGTTTTGTATTCCAAAAGATTCAGTAGCGAAATCATTTTACTTTCGACTGCCACAATGAGAAGGAATTCAGGAACAACCAATGAATTGTGGAATTGCCTCAAAAGTACAAAACAATGCGACAAGTTTGAGTCGTGGAACCTAAGCGGAAATAGTTATTTAACAATCAATAAAAAATGGAAAACAGGTTGGGCATGGGGAAATTTCGTTTTTGAGCTCTCTCATTCTGATGATTCTGTGAAATAACGTAGATGTTATGATGTATCGTCTGAGGCTAGTGTTAATATAAACTATTAATATTCAGATTAGAATGAGTGTGACAGTAAATGAAAGCACGACAAAAATATTGTCATGGTTTCATTATCTCTCAGACATCCTAATATGTATTACCACAATCCATTATTAATTATTCTGATGCCACCACAGAATATATTAATATTCAGATGGTTATTATCATGTTTACTTATTTATTCTGTTACAAATTACTCAAATAATCCTTGCTGCAGAGCATTTCTTTTATTAAATGACTCGTAATTATAAAATAGATGCATTGATACGATGACGTCGGACATGATTATTTGGAATGGCATTTTATCAACTTTTTTCATCATACATATATATATATATACGTTGACAATGTTATATATTATAATAGAAAAAATGAATTTCTTAAATTATTTTAGAAAAATATGGGACTGTTCGTATTCGTCTTATTGATTACCTCTGCCCCCTCCACTTGCAGAAGATCTCCCCTACGCTTGTTGACAGGAGTAGGTGACCCCTTAAAGAGGCACTGAGGAGGAGAGTACAGATGCTCCTTCTCCGACGACAGTTCTTAAGCGCAGAGGAGATGTACTCATAGTTCGTGACGACCACAAAAGGAGCGAGTGGACACCGACTAAGTGTTCTTCCGTATCTCTTCCCGCTGCCCTAAATTCGACTTATCAATTAGTTGGAGGCTTTGTATGAGGCTTCTTGTAACAACAAACATACACTGTTTGTTCTAGGTTTTACAATACGGGATGGCCGACATTTACTTCAAACAAGGATTTAATATTCTAGAAACCTTTCATTCAAATAATTCATCCCAACATAACTCGAAATAGTGACAAAGATCAAGCATATTCGCAGCCCAAGATAGATTTGAAAATAAATTTGGAATTCGTTATTCAATCGTCTTATTACTTCTGTATGAATAATTTATCATATAATTAATTGTAAACATGTGGAAGGAAACGTGTCATGTCGGAATGGTCGCGTGAACGAAGACAGGGATATGATGGTCACGCTCTTTCTTAGTACTCGAGCTCACGAGCCCGTGCTCCTTCCAGGACCGGTTCAGAAAGATAGATTCCACACGGAAGTACTTTTCAGTGCTGGCTTCCTACAACCTGACACCCGTCATTTCATAGTTTTTCGAAGAAGTAATTTATCAGATTTTTTTCTTTTCTTATGGTTTTACGAGTCAGATTTTCAATAGCCAAGAATACTTTACATGTACTAGCTCTTTTCTCCATAGTGTATCTTTAACGATAAGATCTTATTTACCTAATTAAATGGTTCAAGTTAACTTAACGTTACGTGAGATGAAGGTTGGACCGAGTGTTTCACCCCCTTCGTAGAATAAAATAAGTGAGTGGGTAGAACAAAATCCCACATCCTGTAAAAATATTTTTTTGAAAATCACGCGAAGAAATGTCTTAAATTTCCCTCGACGTATGATTAAGTAGCGAAAATGTTAGAATCATTATCCTGCCCACACGTATTCCTGAGCAGCGGAAGGCGGAAGGGGCGTCTTGGAGAGGCGTAATAAGTCAGCCACGCGAGCGCTCGCCCCTCGGCCGCGCAAAAGCCCTCCCCGCCGGGGAATCCCCGGGCGGCGTCTCGCGCGCGGGGACTCCCCCGACGCCCCACGCCGCCCCTAATTGGATGATCCGCGCGATCGGGTTACCAGCCGACGCCTCCGGGCGACGCACCGCCTCGCTCCGCGGGCGACGCGTGTGTAAGGGCAGAAAGAAAGGAGGCGGGACAAGAAAAGACGGAGGGAGGGTGAGGGCTAAGAGAGATCGAAATAGGCGGAAGTGGTCACACAGAAGAAGCGGAAAGAGCATAGGCATATGGACATATGGAGTCGGAAAAGATACTGGATAATGGGAAAGAAGAGGCGAACGGAGTTATAAACACGACTAAAAAAACCACAGAAGAGGAAAGGCTGAAGAGGAATGGTTTAAGACGACAAAAAGTTGATCCGGATAAACTGCAATTTAAGAAGATTGATAAGGAGTCCGTATGCGTCTGGAGAGACACACAGTCTGCATAATGAAATGATAATAATCTGGTAGACAGACATCAAGCGAGAACGGCCAAGTGTTCTGTGTCCATCATAAACGAACATCTGACCACCAATGACATCACTCCTAGTGATTAATTGGAAGTGTGGTGATATTCCACTGGACTGTGTTCAAATGTTTCTTTTATGCAGTCGAGTAAATTAATAAGATTTTGCTTCGTGCTTTTTGTTTCTTCAGTGGCTCCATTGGTAATACTACATTCCACCGGACCCAAAAAGTGTAATTGTTACTTAGATAGGAAAATTTTTCAATTAGTGTGTACTTCATATTCTCAAGAGAGTAAGAGTGAGTATTTACATAAAATAAGATTCCGCGAAGAGTTTATGACCACTACCTATCTCAAGAAACTTATTTTAGAAAAAAAAATATTTTGATAATACATGATTTTGTCTTTCGCATTTGCGTATTATTTCAATCATACCTTAAAGCGACCAAACACAAATAAAGAAGCTAACGCACAAAAGAACACAAACAATACGAGAGCTCTACGTGATGTCGTTGAAACCCAAATTCTGCCTCACGATGCCCCACTCAGAACACACCCCACCCCACCCCACGTGCCCGCGAAAGACTTCCTCTTCCTCCCGGGGCCCATTCATTCCTTCGCACCCGCGAGACTCTCATCTACCTGGGGGGCATGCACGTCCACAGGGGACGTTCCGAGGAGGATGCTCCCGCCATCGGCACGGTCACTGACACGGGCGGACGCCCACCGCCCCCTGCTGCCCGCGGGGCGCGGCGGCCGGGCGGCGCGCGAAAGACGCCACCGGAAAAGGATATAGGCGCAACAGAGCCGGCATAAACGAGAAGCTATTTACCGTTGCGCCTCGCATCCCCGCCGGGCTTTGTGTCGTGGCGCGGAAGGATTTAAAGGCCCCGAGGCTGCCGCGCGAGCGAAAGCGCAGATCGCCCTTTCAGCCGCTGACAATACGGCTTCGACGCCCGGCGCGGTCGTGATTTCTCCGCGGAACTCATCTTGCCGGCCGGGTACGTGACTTCGCGTCTATTGAAAAGAGGGAAAAGCTGGGTAAACCCGCCGATGACAACTACGGTTTTTGCACCTTGATAATACCCGTTATGTTAACAATGAGTCTTTCTCTTACAATAATATGACCCTGTTCCGACATTAAATGACTTCTCAGAAAAATCCACATGAGCAAAAACATTTTTCCACTTGTTCTTATTTTCGATCATCAACGTTGCCTTGATTGTATTTGCACTGGATGGCATGTTTTTAATGTATTTCTTGTTCAGTTAGACACATTTCTTGAAGATTATATTTTCGTTTTTATTTTATTTCAATGTCTCACGTCACACGTCTCACGTCACAATGTTCACGTCACGTCAACTTTCAATGTCTCGCTAAATATAATTGTTTATGAGTCTTCATTCCTGAAAATCGACGAGCTACATAAGCTGTTAAACTCAAAACCATCATTTAACTATAATTAGGTAGAATCGAGATAATAAATAATGCAATGTTTAATGTATTTTTCAAATATATACGGACGTACTAACGCGTTTATATAAATACTGGTAGATACACGAATTTCCCAGGATAACTATTAATAAATGATTGGGCATTTTCCTTAAGTTTCACCACCAGTACACGTCAAAATGTCACCTTTCTGATTTTGTAACTATCACTCCCAATGATTGTTTTTATGTGCTCCCGCTCGTATACAAACAACAGCGACCACAAACAAACAAACCATCAGCCACAACACGGTCCCAGTATGTCGTCACCTCCCCACACCCCCGGCAGCTCATCGGACATGTCCCGCCCATCGATGCTCGCGGAGGCTCCATGAGGCACTTCGCATTGCAGGGGGCTCTGGGGACATCCGGGAAGGCGAGGGACGGGGCCGACGGGGGGGGGGGGGCGGCGGCGACGCGCATTGTCCAGCTGCGCCGCAACGCCGCCGCCGCCGCCACCGGAAGTCGCCGGGCGGCGGCGCGCCTAATAAGGAGAGCGCCCGGCCGCCGCCCCGCGGGCGAAACGCCCTCACGCGGCGGCGGCCGTGCGAAGCCACGCGGACGCCATGGCGGGGAGCGTTCGCGATGTTGTGGGTTAAAGGGAAGCATCCTCCTCGTGGGTTGATTCACAGACATCCGTTTTTAAAGACAATCTTACCACATCTGAATTTTACTGCATGAATCTTTCATTATCATCTTCAACGTTATTGCCATCGTAATCATCGTCATCACTGCTACTTCATCTCCTCCTTCTCGTCCTCCTCCTTCTCGTCCTCCTCCTTCTCGTCCTCCTCCTTCTCGTCCTCCTCCTTCTCGTCCTCCTCCTTCTCGTCCTCCTCCTTCTCGTCCTCCTCCTTCTCGTCCTCCTCCTTCTCGTCCTCCTCCTTCTCGTCCTCCTCCTTCTCGTCCTCCTCCTTCTCGTCCTTCTCCTTCTCGTCCTCCTCCTTCTCGTCCTCCTCCTTCTCGTCCTTCTCCTTCTCGTCCTTCTCCTCGTCCTTCTCCTTCTCGTCCTTCTCCTTCTCGCCCTTCTCCTTCTCGTCCTTCTCCTCCTCCTTTTTCTCCTTCTTCTTCATCTTCTTCTTTTACTCTTTGTCGTTACTCATTTTCCACCCTGATGCGCGAAAGAAGACAAGAATTGTTTGTTCTTAAACGTGAGCTTTATTTCTTCCCGCTTTCATTTATCAAAATTCTGTATGCGAACATTTACAGAAACCCGAATTTTGATGACTGAAGAACCAAACTGTAATTTCTGTCCAGGACTGATCAATGCTGTATCAAATTATTTAACAATCGGTTCGGTAACAACAGTTTATACGTACGACCCGATGAATGTATTAAGGATTTCAATATGTATTGATATAATTGTTAGATTTTCAATTTCTATTATAAGATTTATGAACGAAACAAAGCGGTATTAATGCAAATTAATGAATAATTGTAATGAAAAAATATAAATTACAGGCGAAATTTGTAAACATAAATGTGTTAATTATAGTGTTGTTTGTTGATAATTCACGTGAATCGTTTGTTAAACACAATCAATTATATTCAAACGTAAATTAAAAATGATAAACGAAGAGATGAATCAAACTATTTCAGAAGCAGCTTCCTTCCAGTCATAATCGTCTTCAGAGTCGCTTTTTTCTTCCGTAACTGAACGATAATCTTTTTCGTTCTTTTTCTCGCCGACGTCCACTTCTTGCTCATGAAGTAATAATTACACATGGAGCATGGAACTCCAGAGTCATTCATTCTGTTTTGTGCGTATCAGCCGCTCCTCTAAACTGCTCTGTAATTGATGACACGTATTTAAGTTTTGCTCGTACTCCTTACATTTGATAAACGTCCATTCTGTCGTGAAAACTACATTTTCTCGAAGAGCAACATATCTTGCGTTCCTCAACCTGTGACTATTCGAGATAATCATCTAGAAGAACAAACAGACAACAAAAGTTAGTTGATGTTACAAATCTTTGTTATAATCTGTCAACTTAGCTTATCATGTTATGGTTTATGATTTTATGAATTTTACGATGTGTTCGCAAATGTAAATTTGCCTGTTATTCAGCAATCAGAAGGAATTTAACATATCTAGTAGTGAACAAATGAAGAGAATTCTTCGAGCATTCTTCGATCAGACCGCTTTAGTGTCTCTAACACTTTGTCTCATATATCTGTACTTTATATCCATAGATACGAACACTTGCCTTTTCAATCATGATTCTTGCAGTGGTTGTAAAGAACAGAGACCAATGCAATTTTAAGCTGCTGCCCGTGTTATGCATACGAAAGCAAACACCAATGAAACTAGCAAGTGAGTCGATGACGTTGGTTGAGACAATGACCAGCATATTAAAGGGGGATATTATGGTATTGAAGGAGGCTCTCTAAGGAGTAAATATTCATGTCAGAGACAAGCAAAGTGTAATTACGTAAATGGGCTATCCAGATGAAATTTTTGAAGCGGAAAGAACATTCCAAATTACTACAACTGTTTGTCAATTTAACAGTTAATCAAATATCACCAATCACTCATTTTTACGAGATAATTTCAGACAAGTGAAAAAAAGGCTACGCGAGACATTACTCGGTCATTTTCATCACGCGATTATCCAATCTCTTCACTGTCACATTTAAGGAATCAATTACTAGGATCTTCCTGTACCTACAAACGTCTCTCTTCCAACTATTTGAAAAGTTTCAGACTAATCATAAAAATAATCAAGCACATTACATTATATTTCCTTTCATAAATCAAATTGCACATTGTATCAACGTTTATTACATTTCCAATCCGCAGTCATTGTTTTTCATTCATATCGTGTAAGTTCAATTTGCTTAAGAAAAGATGTGTAATTAACTTTGTCATTTGTGTTCTCGGTCACTTGTGCGAGTAGAATTTGGTTTTGGTGTGTGTAATAGTTGTTTTGAGAAAATAGACATTTATTGTTGGTAAAACTAATCTACGTATGTATGAAGTCATTCAGTGATTTTCAAGAACGTAAAAATGAATCCAGAAGTTTCGTTTCTGTTTTCTTCGTCTTTAACATTTTTTCCATGACTGAAGTTTCCCTTCCTCAGTTAAGTGTTCATTTTCCTTAGTGATACAGAATAATAAATAGTAAGAAATCTGTAGGCTCTGAAAGTCTACAAATTATAAGCAATTATTTCATTATTCAAAAGGAAATAAAAACACAGGATTGGAATTCATCAAAGATCTTAATATTTTTATGTAATATCTTTGCCACACGCTGGTAACGAATTGCGATGGAGATAAAAATGTTCAAACTGGAAATTCAGCTTCACATTGAATCATTCGTCCTATAAGGTTGAGCTTCTGAAGAATGACGAGTGCGACATCCGTTGGAAAGCCAGTTTCCCAGGGGGTATTCGTCCCCGCACGAACACTCATTTCTCTAGAACTCTGTTCCCGCCGCGATTCCTCGATTCAAGAGGCGACACAGAGAGTCGATTCATAACTGCGTCTGCATGCATTCATCGAACACCACGTCGTTGAACGACCTTATTGATATCGCCTGTACAACAGCAACAAATATTTGATCTGGGCAACACCGCCTCGTTGAACGATTCCTATCAGTCCTTCTAATCGTTCATTTCGGCAGTCAGTGTCAGCACATTTTTTGTGAGGTGCAAGACAAGGCTTAGCCCTGTATTCCGTTACAGTAGAGACAAGTTATACTATGAGCGGTTCATTCTTCCCCTCTTCCCTGTGTGTCTTCGCCTCCTGGTATGCTCAGTTCAGGCCAGCGTACGGTTATTTTAACTATTTCACTCATGTCTGTCCGTGTTGTACGTAACAAATGCTAAGCAACAATATATTCAAATTAAACCAATCAAAGATGTCTATCGCCAAATGATAATCACATTCTTTACCCTTTGTACTCCGCTGTAATCACTTAGTTTACATTTTTAAGATAAAGAAAGCAATTGTTTTAGGTCCATAATAACGTGTAGCTATCAGATTTATTAATGTTTAAACTTTGAAATAGAATCTATTATTAAAAATTCAGTGCCGGAAAACAGCAAAAGAAACTGAATGTGGAAGCAATTTCAAGAATTTCGTGAAGATTGAAAATTAAATGGACAGCACAAACTACAAATGAAGAAATTCCGTGGTGGTAGCAGATATCTTGTGGTAATCCATGGTATTGTAAAGAAAATAATCTCCACAAAAGTTTTAATAATTTTATTAACAATTTTCCATAGTTAACTTTCGGGACTTTTCCCATCCTCAGTGGAGTTATTTTCTTTTTGTATTTATATGATATTATTTGTTTTTCCACTAAATTCACTGCACCCCCCCACCGTTTTGGGTTCAACTTACGTTTGTTTCATTTCTCCATTTTGCTAGAGATCCAGTGAGGATGGAAAAAGTCCCGAAATTAACTATGGAAAATTGTTAATAAAATTATTAAAACTTTTGTGGAGATTATTTCCTTTACAATACAACTACAAATGAAGAAATTACACATATTTTAAGCATTTCATATGCTAAGATTAGATGGTGAAGAGTTCGAAAAACATGCTGTCAAAACTACGAGGAACGTTACAACCAAAGTTATCCAGTAAAATACTTTAATGAGTATACACGTCTGTTCAATCCATTCGGAATTGACGAATTTCGCTGCTAATTCAGCTTATACATCTTCCATTTCAAATACTTCCACGGAATAGTCTTGGAAAACTCAACTTCCTACAACTTTAATAATTATTTTGAAAAAAGTTCTTGTAAGTAGCTTTGTTATAATTGTTTTTGAAAGTTTTATTATCATATAATGGAAACATTCAGTAGTTGAAATAATTTTCGGCATGAAACTTATTAATATTTTCCCTTCATTATAAGTTATTCCAGGAAGCAGTTATAACTTGAACCTGAATGAAAGTTTGACATATTCCGGAAGCAATTTTAAGTAATATTTCTTTTTTCGTAATTCCCGTGATTTTAATTATCCATACGAATAATGTAATGTGTTAATTCGTCAAATAGTCACAATAAATATCACTCGAAGTGCTGTTTTCTGACAAGTTCTGAAACAGTTGAGCATCGCCAAAGATGGCGTCGTTCTGCGAAATGTGTCCTTCCGCCCCCAAGATGAGCCGAGCGCCAGCTGATAACGCCTCGGAAGTGTTAGATCGGTGAGTGCAGATGGAGGTTAGGGATTGTTTACGAATGGTTTACTGTGTTCCAATATAGGCACTCTGGATGATACAGATCAAATTGAAAATCATGCGAGAATATCAATGTGAATTCTTCGGGAAAGAAATTCAAAGTGAAGGTCAACACACAGCTCACAATCACCAAATGCCAAAGAACCCACGCTACTGATTTTCAACTCACCTTCAACTAAATTCGCAATATACCGATTCTTCAATCAAAGAATTATCAATGTATGCAATAATCCTTTAAATAGGTTTGAGGTGTGCTTTCCTCCAATTCCATCTACATAAATCGATTGATTTCATGAATACTTTCATCAATTGGTGGAATAACAAAAAGAATACGGGGAACAACAGCACCAACACAAGTTAGCCACAGTTTATGAATGGAAATATAGTACATGTTACTCATTGTCCCCGCCCCCAATATGATTTGGCAGAAACGAATGTCCAAATAATCGCTCACGTGACGGAACAGAGGTTTTTTTACAAGACAGAACTACGCGAAACACACAGTTTGTTACTAATGGCAGAAAAGAAGAATGTGCCTACTTCATAGTGAGTTTAGATACGATTTCAAAAACGACATTGAAACGCCAAATTTTTTTGTCTCCATTATAGAGATAAGTAAACATCGGAATATTGGTCATTAATCGACATTTAAGATAGGTTACAAAATGGTTAAATTGTGCATTTTTTATTCAGAGTGAAAATTATTTGTTTATATTTATCAGTAAGGCGTTACTAATCACATGTATTCATTCGTATCATAGTTAGCATAGACGTGCCAAGCCTGAAACAAGATGGCGGGCCGATTACATTTTTGGGCCCCCTTTCTTGGAATTTATTAAGGCCTCTTTTCTTCCATTTTATTAGTAAAAAAGAAACAAACTACTAAAAGAATAAAATTAAAGCTTTATTCATACATGTAGTAAAGTCAATTGATTTTACAAACTATGTTGAATCATTTACAGAATCAATTCCCAGATGGCATCGGGAGCATGTGCCCCAAATGTGTAACACTTCCTCAAATTGTCAGATTCCAAACGCCTTGGATAAAACATGTTTCGGCACAAAAAAGTATTATTACGTAAGGTAATGGACTCCCTTTCAAAACTTTCAAGGGGACCATGCCTCCCTTGTGCCTCCCATTGCGCATGCCTGTGGTAGTTGACTTACAGTACATAATCACAGTTAATAACAGTACATCACGTGCGCCAGAAAAGTCCGTACTGAGTCGAGTTGGGGCCTGCTATTAAAAAGTACATTTATGTTGGTTGGTTGTTAGTGATTCCGGGCGCGTCATCTACTAGGGTCATTAGTCTCGTAAGTGCGTTTGTCCCTCGGGAGGTGGCGGTGATCTTCCCCCGCTGGATGGCGAGATCCGGTGCTGACCTACCGTCGGCTAGCGGGGCTTCCCACAATTAGGTATCTCCCACCAGCAGGGAACCGCCCCACCCGGGACTCGTCTAACCTCCCGACCGGTCTCTCGGCATGTGTGGTAGTGTAGTGCTTGTTAGTGTAAGTGTGTGTAAGGGGTGAGGACAAAGAAGAGAAAGGAAAGATCGGGCGCGGTCTGTGGCCCGTGTGTTAGGGTACTGCTCCGCCATTCGCCTGATGTTGGTAGGAGAAACCACGGACAACTACCGATCGGAGCAGCCTGTCTCTAGCATTCTCCTCCAGACAGCGACTAATGCCATAGCTGACAAGCTAGAGTCGAAAATCCTGCGACTGTCGGCACTCGAACCTATGACCTCCCGGTCAGAGGCACTGCAGTGACATCAGTCGTTGCACTGAGCCACCTTTCCCGGTGCATTTATATTGATAGCAGTCAGGTCAGTGTAGAAAGTGAAGACATCCAGCATCTGTTATGATTATGATGAGTACGCAATTTACGTTTTCTTTTGTTACAAATTGTAATTCGTGCTACCAACATAATTTTTGTTGCTAGCACTCTCATCAGCAATGTGGTTCTGCACAGAGACTTTTCTGGCACACTTTAAAATACATGACAAAATTCTACCAGATTTTGAGTTTATTGCTCAAGAGATCTCTTACGAGAGAGAGGATAAGAGACAGAGAGAGGGAGGAAGAGACAGAGAGAGAGGGAGGGGAGACAGAGAGAGGGACGGAAGACAGAGAGAGGGAGGGAAGACAGAGAGAGAGGGAGGGAAGACAGACTGAGGGGAGAGAGAGAGGGAGAGAGAAATAGAGTGGGAGAGAGGGAAATTGTTAACTTTTAAATATTATAATAATTTATTACATGTAAACATCTTCAAATATTTTCCACGTCTCTTCAAAGCAAATACATAGTCTTTTTGTCTTAACATTCGAGGTCTAAAGATTTAATCCTAAAGCAGAGCAACTGCAGAAAAATATACCATGAAATTTTAGTCTCTTTTGCAATTTTTGAAAACTGTATTCAAGAAAAGTAACTAAAAGAACGAACAGGAAAAATACTTAGCTCCTTTCAATATGAATACCTGCGACGTTTTGCAGCTTAGGCATTTATATTTACAAGTATGATTGGAGGCCGTAAATAATAAGTTTATCATTCTTTCAGACCTGTTGTATTCACACACTTCTCATACAACATTTATGAATTCCCTTGGCTTTCGTATATCTCTCACCCCATGAACCCGCCGCCTTTTGTAGACGCTGGCATAAATAATAATGCGATACCAAAGCTTCAGTTATGCAAACTGTGTTATGAATTGCTTTAACAAGAAAAAGAGACCAAGATCGCGTGACAACCTTCAACAAAACACTGAAGTGATAACTATATTCGTTGACCTTAACTCTCACTTTAGAAGCATAGAAGTAACAATCTTTCAAATGTTATTTTCTAGTAATTGTCGTGAATTGCGAAAGAGGTTTTCTAACAAACGCTGAAGGATTATGAATATAACCGCAACAGATTTGCAGAAAAGTTCTAAAATAATATTTTGATGTTATTCAATGCAGTATTGACACTCTTATGTTCTGCGCTTTCCCTATTGAAAATATTATCTAAAATTAAAAATCTTGATTTGTACGAAAACAATACGCAAACTGAAACAATAAAGGAAATATTTTGCAAGTACGAATTTTGAACGGCTCTTTCAACAAAGGTGTGGAGTATTGTTAACACTCCACACGGCAAAGTAAACAGAACACGACTACAGTTTGAGGGCACGGCAAATACACGCTCCGAGAAACAATGATGTCTACTAGTTCCCATTAATTGCACCGAAAAACCCACCCAACGAGTCTGTGATGGAGCGAGTTAGCGATGGAAAAGGTAAGACTTACACTCAGTTTCACGGATTTTCAGCAGCCAACCGCCCACACACGGCTAGAACCCTCGCACGTGAAGCGCATGCGCGTGGAAACGGCCTGCTGAGTGGCCTCTCGCGCACAAAGCCTTCTTCCTCGACGTGTAGCGCAGGGAATGCTGCAAAAATGCGCCTCCGGGAGGGGGGCGGGGGCAGTCGAAGTGCCTGGAGCGTTCCCGCGATCCGCCTGCCCCGGTGCACGTCCGCCTCCCCCAGCAGCGAGGACTGAGGACGGGCAGTGGTCGCGGGCGCCGGCGCACTGGGCCAGAGCGCTTCGTACGGCGCGCACGCGCGAGGGAGCCACTGACCACCTCTCCGCGCCTCACCCAGTGTCCGAGTTGTTATAGCCATTACAGTAATTAACGCGACACACAGCGAATAACGGAAGTGGTTGAGTTTTATAAACAGAGGCGAGGTTTATAACTAAGCAAGCCCATTATTTGTGATATCGTCCACATATTGTTTAATACCGACTTCTTATCAGGTAATTTCGTAAAAATATCTACATTTTCTTTAAAGAGTACACAAACGTCATCTTTAGCTGCAAGTCATTTGTTTCTATTGTTCTTATCGGACGGCGAACTGTTAAATTCCTCGTCGAAGCCGGCTGTTAAGATTGGCCGTTAAGATTTATACTCTTACGAAACAGAGATTTTCTAGTCTTCGACTTATTTGTAATACTATTTGAGTTCTAATAATAAAGCTTCTCAAAATTAGGTAAGCACATTTTTGTAAAAAAAACATTTTAGTTTTACATCGGCTAAAGATTATAATTGATTAATAAGTAATTATAACACAATATTAATTTTCAATTTAAGGTGAGTTTAAGGAGAGGCATAACGTATTAAGGAGACTGCAATACATAAAATGTAGTTAAATGAGAGATGTTTTTTATTATTAGAAATCATAAAAGCAAAGGAGTAGGCTTTGCCTCTGGCACTATTTCACGTTTTTTTGTAATGATCTCGATCAATTCACAATCCTTGTAAAGTGCATTCCGGGAAAAGACGTTTCATTACTATACACCACGTTCACATTTCTAGTATGCTTGTACACCTTATGATAGGATGATGAGTGTCAAACCCCGTTTTCGACCGTACAAAAAGCGGCTTACACGTTTCTGTTCTCTCCTTTCCTCAACAATGGATCGTATGTTGTGGTTTGCCATTGCCTTCCAGAACCATGAGGTGGAGCGATCAAGTTCCGACGGTGACGGATTTTCGACACTAGCTACGCCCCTGGGTAGGAATCTACTTCTGTCCAGAGTGGAATTCCAGTGGAGAATATCTAGGGGAGAATTATAGTGATAGCCTGCTTTGCTATTCCGGAACAGTACCCTACCAAACGGGTCACAGGCCGCTCATAAACATTTCTTCCTTTCTCAACATTGACTCTCCTCTCCATTACACACACACACACACACACACACACACACAAACACAAACATTACGCTACTATGACGGGAGACAAGTAGGGGCTTAGAGCTAGCTTGTCGCTGGCTGCGGCGGTGCCCCACTGGCAGAGATACCCGGAGAGGAACCTTGGACACCAACGCGTATGTCGGCGCCGGATCTCATATTCCAACAGAGGAAAATCACCACCTCGTCCCGTGATCCTGCAGCATATCGACGGTGCTAATGACCATAGCAGTTGACAAACCCAGATACGAAATATTCATCCATCAAACAATATGCTTGATTTAAAGTCATGCTCTACCGAACTTGTACTTGGTGCTTCGTCCCTACGTCACGGAGGCGGGCAGCGGTAGAACAATAACACGTCAAAACGTTACCAGCGAATTTCGGCCCATTAGCTCCACTGCGCGAGTGGGGATGGGGTGGGGGTGGGGGTGGGGGCGTCTTCGAGACAATAGCGGCGCGCAACGGGACGCGCCGCGCCGAGGCGTCACTCATCCCCGCGGATGCGTAACAGAGGGCGAGCGCGCAGCGGCCTCCGCCTCCGCCTCCGCGCTTCCGCCACACTCTTATGCATATTAATAGCCGGAGATATTACGCGGCAACAGAGATGGCCTCGGATACGCTAACGCGCGCGCCATTGTTGCTCGAGCACGGAGTCTTAATTATTGTTATATCTCTGCCTCGGTGCGCTCGCTCATGGCGGGGTTCGCTGGGTCAAGTTGAGTCGTTCTGACAGTTTATGGGCGTTCGTCGCTTATGTCCTGAGAGTTGTGGTCTTCGCGGGGGCAATGGCCGTGCTCCTTATCGACGTTGTGCTGCCGACACGTGCGGGCTCAGCTATGAAACCAACCATTATGGTGGAATGCGATATGGAAGGTGGAAGCCTTGAAAATGGTGTTCGTAACGTTGCTTTTATGTTGATTCTCAGAGGAAAGAGATACCTACTGTGAGTAAAAAAAAAAAACATTCTCGGGGATAAGAAGATGTTACACAATTTAATTGAACCTGTAATTAGGTAAATTGGAGGAATTGTAACTCTGCAGATCCCGTCATAAATACGTTGGTATCCAAGTGCCGTATATAATTTCAATCATATATATTCATAAACTTCCATTTTTACTAATTATGCTGAAGAATTACATATTTTAATGTTGTGTAACAACTGTTATTCAACAACCGTTGAACGTATGACGAAGGTACGGCAAGTCATGTCAAATAATTCTCTTATACAGTTTTTGCCTTGTCTAACACGATTTGAGTGACATGTTACTCACATACGAAAGCGGCGTGATGTGGATACTGGAATTTCACTTCACTTATTCTGTCTCTCAGGAGCGTATAATGACCAAAATCCAAATTGTAATATTACTTAATGAACAACTTGACTCTTGAGCAACTTGTGTGTATCTATCGTTTCTATATTTTCTTTTTAGTTTGAAGATGATATGAATAAGCATACTACATGCCTCGCGGAACATTGGAAATGTAAAGGAATTATACCATCATAAAAATGAGGTTGGTGGGACACATCGGTCGATGTTGGTCTAAGAAAAGTTGGAAATGAAGGCAATATCCATTTATTAAAACAGATTAAATTAATGTTGCTGTTGAGGCACATTCAGTTGCCTTCACCTTCTTGAAATCGTCCGCTACCTACCTGGAGAAACGTAAATAAGCGCGATTAACGCTTGAAATGAAACAAATCAAGCATATCCTGTTTCTTCTCATCTACCTTCCTTTGCAATGGTTGTAGAAGCGGAATATTTAAGGTTTTGAAAACCTTAGTTCTTCCTCATTCTCTGGTGGTTTGTGTGTAGTGACGTTTACTGTGTGGAAACCAATGTCTTGACTTAAGTTTTACTTGTACATAATTATAAAAGACTTCTGTTTGAGAGTCTAATCCATCTAATTTTTAGTTAAGACACCGTTTTGTTCGTTTTTCTTCCTTCTTGTTACAGAATTTTGCAGATCATTTAACACACAGACTATTAAGTTTAATTTCTGTGTTTAATTAAAATGTGCGATATAATTATATTATTTTTGTTGTTCCTATTACCAAATCTTCAGCAAGCTCTTTATCATCATTTCACTGCAGACGCTACAAATATAACGAAATCACGATATTTGCAGAAAACCACAGCGCCGTACCACTGGAGTTGTACCACAATAAAAATAAAGAGATTGCAATCTCCTGTGATTCACTTTTATTGCGATGCCCTGTAGTGCACAGAAGGAACTCGTAGATCTATCACATTCAGAATAAATGTACAATACTTGCGCGGGCTTGAAAATGGAGTTAACTCAATGTCTCAAGAAAGTGAACCTACACCGCCATTAAAATAACGCCTCCATATGAAAGAGCGCGTCCAGGTGCGAACCAGTTTGCAGCCCTCCGCCCGGGAGGGCCTTTGGCGGGGCTGCTTCGCGCAGAAGACGAATTTCGCGCGGCCTCGCGTGTTTGCCGACACAAAGGCGCCATTTGTCGAGGCGCGGCGGCGCGGTGGCTTAAGGAGGGGCCTTGGCCCAGGAGACGCGTGCGGCGCCCCGGCCGGAAGCAGACAGAGAGAAATAACGTGGACAGAATGAATGCAAAAGAACGCGATTTATCGACGTTTGTAGCAGCAAATATGGCTCTGGAGACACTCCCATGGGTACATACACTTAGCTTTTTTGTTTTTGACGACACATTCATGATAGTTCTTGTAGAGGTGGCAAAAAACTCAACAACGATTACCTTAAATCAGTATTAAAAATGACGCAATATGAAAAGTACAACGTAAAATAATAAAATAATAAATTGTAAAAAAATGTAAAATAATAAAAGTTAATAAAAAAATATCCAAATCTTTCTTTAAAAACATTATACAAATAATGATGTTCAATGCACAAATATACATGAGAATTATTGGAAATAATTATTACAATTTTAAATTTAAAAATGGAAAACAAAGAACATATTAGTATGAAACATGAGAAGAGGGCTTACCATATTTGACCACACGAATCAGCATAGCAATAATAAAAAAAATGTTTTTCAAATCATTGACATCAAATGTTTAATTTTAACATTCATGAAAGATTTTCAGTTACTTTCCGAGAAGTGAATTTTCAGTGGGATGTCCGCTCACACCCAAGTGCAACGTACCAGACTTTCACCAAGTATGTGTTTGAAAGAGGTAATTTCGCATTCACATCGAAGATCAAAATCATTCCCAGAAGAATTGCAGACAGGAATGCTTAAAAATGTTAAGCGTCAGAAGAACTTTGGTATACTTACACTTTGAAAACACATTCATGATAGATCGTATAAAGGTGGTGAAAATAATAACAATAATGGCTAAAATCATTATTAAAAATGAGATAGATCCTTATTGGTTAGAGACAATCGATTTCTCTTTGAGCAGGAATTAAGAAAACCAACTGAAGTAGCCCAGTTTTGCCTGGACATTTTTTACGTCTATCAGTCCGGGGAAAATTATTTTTCTACCGACAGTTTAAAATGTCAGTCATTTTAGTTACCCTCATCTCACCCCGCTCCGCCCCCTCCATATCGCTTCATCCATCTCCAGCTCCACTCCCACCTGCGCGTTGTCTTCGCCGCGCCCCCCACCCAACCTTCCCTCCTGCCCTCCGTGTCCCTCATCATCGGCCTTCAATTTCTGGAAACCTAATTAGTAATTACGCTATCGAAATTATTAAAAATGCATTTACCAAGACACTTTATAGACTTTCAAAATCTTTATAGCCGATTTCCCCACGGTTTTGAACAGACTGTCGTAAAACTTAAAAAGTGAGCTGTTGGGAGTTGGGAAAAGGGAACGGAGATGTAACTTCGTGATAAAAGTACGAGTCTTATTGAACCAACATCAATTTAAGATGTGTCAGTATAGAACATTCATGAAAATGGGGGTTTCCGTTGAAATGGTTTCAGGACAGACTAATTTTTATATAGTGAGAATTAATTAATTAATTAAATGCATTCAACGATTCTAATACAAATAGTATGACTTACTATTCAGGAATTATATATGCTTTGGAAGAATGTCGAAAAACTCAATTAAATCATCTTTTCTCAGTAAAAAACACCTTTGGGGCTCAACACGTAGTCCTTCACAAAAAGGCGATGATGTATTTTCTGTATACTGTATTTTTCAAAGCTCTTTATACTTGCGACTCCTCTCCTCCACGTAATTTCGCAGGTGGGGCAGTGGGCGGCGAGAAAGCGATGACTTTTGCAAGAGGGCCAAAGGCGCAGGTCTCCTCGCGTGACCGTCGCCACGTCCCCGTCCTCCCCCTCCCCCTCACCGCTGACAGCCGCGCCTCGCCGCAGAAGAATAGCGGCGGCGGCCTTCGTAGGTACGACAGCAGCAGCGGGAGGAGGCGGAGATGAGAGTGGAGGCGGAGGCGGAGGTGCAAGGGAGGCGGCGGAGTTTGAGGCGGGAGCGCAGGCGGAGGTGGAAGGAAGAACGAAGGTGTACGCAAAGGTGGAGGCGGTGGCTGTGCTTGATTGATTTCGTGTTTCCGGGCGGGTCAAATGCTATGGCAGTTAATCCCGAAAGAGTAGTGCATGGTTTTATCGCGGGAGATGGCGACGTTTTCCCTCCGCTGGATGGTGAAATCCGGAGCCAGGGTCTTCCACGCCACACGTCGGCTTGCAGGTTTTTCCCTATTCGTGTATCCCTCACAAGCGGAGCACCGCCCCACACGGAAAAACCTTATTTTCTCAACATATGTGGTTATGTAGCGCGGGTAAGTGTAAGTGTAAGTAAAGTTGAGATTAGGACAAGGAAGAGGAAGGAAAGATCGCTCGCGGACCGTGGCCCGTTTGTTAGGGTACTGCTCCGGCATTCGCCTGGTGTTGAACTTACAAACCACCGAAAACTACTGATCAGAGCGGTATAGAATTACAGTCAGCGGCTGCATTTGAGCTAGCAACCTAGTTCGTGACGAAAATTCTGCCACCGTCGGGATTGGAACCCAGGACCTCCCGGTCAGAGGCGCTGCAGGCTGTGCCATCAATGATGCCCTGAGCCAGCTCAGTCGATGGTGAAGTGGGAGGAGGAAGGGACGCGTATGGGGAGGCGGAGGCGGCAGTGGAGGTGGAGGGGACGGTGGTGGCAGTGTTGGAGGCGGCGGAGTAGCCGGTGGAGTGGGAGGGACGGAGGCTGCAAATGCGGAGTCAGAGATTTGGAGGCAGAGACGGAGGCAGAGGTGGCGGGCGGCGACGGCGTCGGGCGAAAAAGCCGGAGAGCGACGCCCATTACGCATTCGCGTTCGTGCGCGAGATCCATTTCTCACGGGGCGGACGCGCACGGCTTCCGGGGCTGTCGCCGGCCTCGGGCCGCGCGGAGGCTGTGGGCGTGACGGCGGCTCGGAGGCGAATGGGATGCAGGTTTGGAGGAAGCTGGGGAAAGCCAGAGGGTGGTGTGGGTAGATTGGAATGCTCACGATCAAGAAAGAAGGCGAAAGACGAGATGGAAGAACGTTGTCAGTATCGTATGAAGTACTGACAAGTTGTCCACTTCTCCTAAAATGAATGTTGTCACAATCATAAGACACTTCGGATAAAAATAAAAGTAACAATTACAACTAAATAATTTGTGAATAATGTACATTATATCATATTATAAATTAAATTTTCTTGATAAAATATTTTTTCTATCGATTACAAAAACATTTCGGTCCGATTATTAAAAAAATCTTCTCACTATGCCACGACTCATAAAAAGACACTTCGAAAACAGTTCGAAAAAGAGAAGGTAAAACGCAAAATAAAGACGAACAAACTTCACAAAAATGGAAACTCCAATACAATGGGTGAAGGTCATATGCATGTAAAGAAACAAGAAGAAATTTATGAGATCGTTTGGACGCTCACATACGTTACGTGTTGCGGCAGGTATTACAATATTAGAAGGCGTGGCGGCACAAAGAGCCGACGGGTGCGCTTTTTCAGCGGGGCATTTGAATGTGAAATAGGCGCGGAGGCAGCACGAGCGATGGACGCAGCGTGGGCGGCTACTGACAGGGCAGGTTCCGGCGGCGGGGGCGTGGCAGGTGTCGGTTGTAAAGGTCTCGGCCGCCGTGCCTGCAGCACGCCAGGAAGCGCCAGCCCGCCTTCAGAGCGCTCCGCCGCCAGAAAGAGCAAGGTCGCCGCCTCGTCAGAACGAAACAGGCGATGGGAACGATCTTGACTGATTGATTATTGTGTTTCCGAGCGCGTCAGCTACTATGGTCATTACTCCTGTAAGTGTATAGCATGTTATGCCACTGGAGATGGTGGTATTCTTCCCATGCAACTATGGTCATTACTCCCGTAAGCGTAGCGCAGGTTTTGACACTGGAGGTGACAGAGTTGTTCCCACGCTAAAATGTGAGATCCGACGCCGACCTACACTTCGAAAACTGGGATTTCCCTCTTTAGGTATCTCTCCCAGCGGGACACCGCCCCAAACGAGACAGGCTCTAAGCTTAGACTAAGAGCCCCTTCCCACGGTGCGGCCGCAGCGCGCTTCGCAGCAGCGCGGCGCGTAGCAGAGCATTGGTTTGAATGGAGGCCTTCCCACGTGCAGCGGGTGGCGGCTGCTGCGGCAGCCGACGCCGAACTCCAGCTACGCGAAGCGGAGGAGGGGCCACGCGCCACCGCTAGCAGAACACAGCTTTAAATGAGAGCGTTCCCACTGCGCCGCGGCCGCAGCGTTCTACCTGCTCCGGTCCCTTTGTTCGTCGTCACCGGAGGGTCGGCGAAACCTACCCCTCCAGACCCCCCCCCCCTTCCACGGCGGGCAGCGGTGCGGCCGTGGCTCCGGCGGTGGCTGCGTCGGAAGGGCTCTGCTCCTTGAACGAAGCGCGCCGCGGTCGCGCCGTGGGAAGGCGCCCTAAGCTACCGACGTGTTTGCATGCAAGTGTGAATGTGTTTTGGGAGAGAGGAGGGTAACAAAATGACGTAGGAAAGTGCAGTCTAGTCCTGTTTGTTAGATCACCGCTCTCTTATTCGAAGGGTATTGATCTGAGAAACCAGGAAAAACTACCGATCGGAGCAGTCGGGCGCTAGAATTCTTTTTCAGACAGTTTTAAATTTAAACATCGCGCGATCAAATTATGTTCAGACTTCACTAACTACCTGTTGAAAAGGAACGTTCTTTAGACATGTTTTAACTGTGACGCAGCCAGTCGGCTAAATCGAGTGACACAAGGTTAATGATGACGCTTTTCAAATGTTTCAAAGTATGAATTATAATATTTCCAGCGTATTCTTCTGTAAAACAATGAGTTTAGCCGTGAGAGCGATTCTACAACAAATATGTCTAGCTGAGATTATGATCTTGGCCTCTGAACAGACATTTTGGTTCAGTAATTAATTTTGCCGGACTATAATTGCTTATCAATCTGCATTATTAGTTAACTGATAGTCTTCATTAAAAACGGTCAGATCTTTCTGCAGAGTAGAGTTTTGCTGTTCTCAATCATATTTACATTTTATAGTGTATTTCTAACTCCGTTCCTGGTGAATTTTATACGGCAAACCGTTAAAAATAGAGAATACTATTTGGTTTTTCTCTTAAAGGAAGGCAGTTTCTTAGCTCAGGGATTTAAGAAAACATTTTGAAGGCGATCATTACCGAAACTAACTTGGCAACTGTATTGTTTTTACATTATTGATGGTAAACCAATGTAAAATGTATTTCGTTTGCTTCTTTTTCGTATTTTGTAGTTGCAAAAAAATTTAAAAATATCTCGCATTAGATAGTCGTGCACTAACAAATTAAAAATGAAGACGAGAAATATAATAGGAGTATTAAGAGAGGAAATAGATATGCACTTCTCCGATGTGTCTGACCTTTTAATGCTATCAAACCATCTTCACAAAAGCAATTTGGAAGGCAGGTAGCCATTTATTACTTCGAAGAGCTGAAGATACCACCCGACAAAATTGCAACGTGAGTATGTACGTACAAGTAAGCCATCAATGCAAACACGCAACGCTGGGAACATAAAGCAGCAGGACAAGGCACGCGATGTGCGGCGCAGGCGGCGGAGGCGGCAGGCGCAAGAGAACACGATGCCGAGAGACAGGCGATCGTCAGCCAATGCCTCAGACTCAACGCCCACTTTGAGATACCCATCTCTTTCGTGTACGCCAAGTATAGACAATCATTTCATGAGACGAGGACAATATGGAAAATGGGGTGACATAACGATGAATAATGATGAATGATAGGTAGGGAAAATCCTATGGCTGTCTTCCGATCTGCGAAGAGCATCTCTTCCGATTCCGAAGTTTTAGTTTCGCGTTAAGCTACATTTTGAGTCCATGCACTCAGGCATCCGCTTACACCAAGTTTGGTCAATGATTTCATGAGTCGATAATAATGAGAAAAATGGAGTGAAATAACGATAGAGATGATAAGTTGATCGTCAGGGAAAATACGATAGCCATTGCTTGCGATGTGCAGGTTTTTGTTTCACATTTTTGCTATTTTTTGAGACTATGTGCTCAGACTTTCGCTTACACCAAATTGGGTGAATCATTTCATTAGTCGAAGATAATGAAGGAAACGGAGTAAATTACGATTATAATAAAATTATAGTCAGGAAATATAAGATAACCTTTGCTTACCATGTACAGGTTTGAATTTCGCATTATTAGCTATTTTTCAGTCTATACACTCGGGCTTTCGTTCACACCAATTTTGATCAATGATTTCACGAGTCGAAGATAATAAGAAAAATGGGATGAAATAATGATAGAGGTATGATAAAAGGACAGGCAGAGGAAAATGGAACAACTAGAAGTGGAGAAAAAACCGGAGTAGACGGTATGTACGAGTACTGTGAATCCATTTCATTACCCATAAACTTCTTGTGGAGTGCGGATACCCATATGTGGCTCCGATTGTGTCTTCTATGCTACAAGATGCCCTTTTTGTGCTACTATATCACCACGTTATTTTCGGTTCTCACTTCCAAAATACGCATTTTCTCTACGCTTTCCGTACATATAAAAGTAGCATTTCGAGAGCTTACGCGGCATTAACATAGTCGTGCATTAACGTAATTAAGAAGAAGACGTACGAGAAAGCTGTGGTGGAAAGTGCTAATGTGCGGAAGGTCATTTAGTCATGAAGCAAAAGCTTTCCCCCTCGCCGCTCCAGCATGTGATCCAAGGTCACGTGATCGCGCGCACTGTGCGCTGCGTGTGTGTGCGCGGGAGGGCCCGCCCCGCCCCCGTGGAGCAACTGTACTCGCCACCTGCGCGCCCGGCGCCTCTGCCGATGTCCCGTATTCCGCAGGGATTGCTCGCCCGCGCCACCGGCGTCTGGCGAAGAAATGGCGGTGCGGTGCAAGGCCCCTTCGCACGTTTTCTCATTTAACTGGGAAGAGCCCCGATGGCAACGTAAGACCGGGTAATGTCTGCTCAACTTAGAGAGTCTCGTCGGCAAACGAGACGTATAGTGTTTGACATATGTAAGTGGGTGTTGTATAGGTTGCTGGAGTCTGCTAGGTAGATGCGTTCTAGATATGTGGGGTTCTGGAGGTAGGCGGGATCCTCTAGGTAGCTAGATGGTGTCGCTAAGAATCTGCTAGGTAGGTAGATGGCGTTTTTTGGGTAGACACGCTTCTCCTTGAAGGAAGTTACGGGCGGGGTCTTCCAGGAAGGTGTGGTCCTCTAGGTATCTGGGGACTGCTACATACGTAAATGGTATCTTTTAAATACATAGACGGGTTCTAGATGGCTGGGGTCTTTCAAATAGGTGGAGCCCTTTGGTCTATTTAGACCTCTAGAATAACGCATTAGGTTTCCAAACAAATTTTTAAGGCAAAATCTTATCTTCAAATATCTCCACACGTGACAAACTTCGTCTATACATTTCACGTCGTGACAGATTTGTACATTTACTCCATATAATACGTTAATTTTTACTTTCCTGTATACGTACGTATATACGGAGTAATATCGGCAGTATAGGGAAAGTTATGTAATGCTGCTGAAAATCGATTTCGAGATTTCAACTGAAATATACGTTTTGGGGTCTCCTGTTACCGAAAAAGTGTTTGTTTTTTTCATTACGTCCGTCTGTCTGTCCGGCTGGTGCCAGTGAACTGCGCCTAAACCATGGGTAGGATTTTTTCCAAATTTAAGAAACCTGCGTCGATCTGGCTCAAGTCGAATCTTTGAGGTTTTGAAAAAAAATATTTAAAAGTTTGGGGTACTTTACATGAAACCCTCCGGACATTCTAAAACTTTTCTCAGAAACAGTTCCAATTTTTTTTAAGCTTCTAGAAAGGATAGAGTAAAATATACTTATAAAGGTGGCATAGGTTAGAATTTCAGGTTTAACTTCAAATTTCTGAAAATTTCAAATTTCAAAATTTTTTGGGCGTGTTCTACAACAACAAAACTGAAGATAGAAGTGTTTCCTTCAAATAAAATTTGTTCTTCACAGCAAGTTCTTTCATTAAGGTCATGAATATATCTTTTGTTAAATATAATAGGTTTCGCGCAGTATTGCGAGCAATGTGCGATTTTACAGAGATATAAAAACAAGATTTTCTCAAAAACAGCTCGACATTTTTTCTTTAAACTTTTGGCAGAGCTTGTGATAAATGCATTATATGCACTATAAACACCATATTGCTATTTTTTTGCTTTTTCAAAAATTACAAAAATGCAATGTTTTGACTCATCTCTCATGTTAATATTTACATTACCGGCAATTTCTTTACATTAATGTATTTTTGACTACAGGTGAGATAAAGTTTCGCGAAAACTCAACTGTTTTCCGTGAAAATAAGCTCAACATTCTGCATATTCAGAAACTCTCAAACGCCATTTTCCCTAATGCGGCTCCAAATTTTCCTTCAAACTTTACCAACAGATAGTGCTAATTGAACTTTTTAAGATGACATGTAATTCATTTTGCTGTATTCATTTGATTTTTTCAAACATTACACAAATATATCTTTTTGAAAGATATCTCACACCTTTCAGATGCATCTATCTAGCAATTTTTAAACACTATTGCATTTGTGACGAAGTGATTGAAATTACGTCAAATGAATTTTTTCGAAAACTCAATAGTTTTCTGTGAAAACAGGTTCAATGGGTTCAAATTTAGAAATTTACAGTAGCGCTTAATTGCCATTTTCTCAAAAACGGCTACAATTTTTTTAAATGAGAATAGATATTTTGGACGAATTTTTACTATTCTTTCATATAGTTAGTATATATATTCATATATATTATTAGTTCCTAATAATTCGATTCCATTATTAGGAAGCCGAAAAATTAAGAAAATTTCAAAACAATGTACTTTGGACGACAATAGATGGTAGCTGGCAAGAGTATGTGTCAAGTCCGAATAGATAGAAGAGACCAATGCAAATAGAAAGCTAATGCGGGAAAGTCTGTGTCATTCTGTAGCACCACTAGTTACTTCTGCATTCACCTATCAACCAATCCGCACCGCGGCCTATTAGTTGGCATCCTATCAGCCATTCGACTAAAAATCGGAGAGTTATTATTGTGAAATGAATTATTTCTAGATCAATAAATCACAATAATAATCGGAATGAGTTAAAAAAGTAAGCTAATCGCTCTACATTTAGTTTATTTTGAAAGAAATTGAGAATACATTTGACATATAGAACAACGAATTCTACAATAACTTCGCGATATTACTAATGACTTATTTCCTGATTTACTTCTGTTTCGTCGTATATGACCGGTAAATTTGTTAAACGGTTAAGTGATAAATTATTTATACTAAAATAGTAATGATTTATTCCTATCTTCACACTTAAGTATGTAAATATAGTCTTGAAATACAGGAATCTACAAAATTGTCCGAAGAAAGCGCCTTCAAGACATCAAGAATGGGGGACGTGGTGCGTGGGGCGGGTCGGGTGCGCGAGTGCAAACCGGGCCTTTGTCGGCGGAGCCCCGAATTCCTGGCGCGCGGGAATAAATCGCCCGGCTGACGGGAGGGCGCGGCGCCACGCGCGTCCGGTGGCGCGGAGCCGCTCCGCCCTCTGGCGCCCGCTCCGCCGCCCACTCGGCGGCTCGCACCCCTCGGCCGCCGGCACAGCTATCGGCAGCGGAGACGACCACGACGCCCATGGGAGAATCCGCATAAGAACGAGCCAAAATGACAGTTCGATAAACAAGTGAACATCGCATGCAATTCAGAGAAGTGTCCCTCCGTCGCGACAGCTGTTCAGCAACGTCTCTTCGTGAAGTGTTTATGACTCCCGTTAAGCCATCATGGCATCTTATGGTTCACAACCGTGTAATTCTGTAAAAAATAAGTATATATAATGCAGGACCAGGAAACGCTCTCGATCACAGTTCGCCACCTTACAGCACATGAGACGAAAACTCGTGCGCCAGTATGCATCTTACATTCAAAACTCCTTTTTAAAATAAACATAATACTAACCGCACAAAAAGTAAATTCAATGTAATACGTATAAAAAATAATTTTTACAGAAGAACACAAAGCAATGCACCTTTTAATTTCAATTATTTCTCGTGGCGCAGCTTATTTTCGTCGGACGATAACATCACAAAAGTAAGAGTCGAAGCCATTTAAAAGTTTCCCAACTGCAAACGAACGGAATGCAGGAAGGACAGTCTAATAGGCTCAACGACACGACAATCCCAGAATCTTCAATGAAGTTGCCACCACTAGCTGTCAAAACGGACCTTTCTTATAAAAATCGCTTTATACCGTACTCGTGCTTCTGCACAGACCCCGTCCCCACCGGCGCTACGGAACAGACACACACAATGATAAAGACTATGCATGGCTAGAGTTGGTAGCAGCAGGTTCAACAAGACTACAGAAAATCAGTAGCTATCCGCTATCCGCACTATTCCGCACTGCCATACGCTCCACCGACTCTACCCATTCCACCGACTCTACCCATTCCACCGACTCTACCCATTCCACCGACTCTACCCATTCCACCGACTCTACCCATTCCACCGACTCTACCCATTCCACCGACTCTACCCATTCCACCGACTCTACCCATTCCACCGACTCTACCCATTCCACCGACTCTACCCATTCCACCGACTCTACCCATTCCACCGACTCTACCCATTCCACCGACTCTACTACTACCAGCTTCACTACATCTCGAGCATTACCACCTCCACCATTCCACCTCCTCTTCTCCACCTGCTCCTCCATCGCGCCCGCCCGCAACGCCGCCGCCGCCGCCGGGACAAGCGTGCATCCGCCGCGCAATTAACGCGGGGACGCCGCGGCCCAGTGCGCGCGCGGCATTTCCTACCGCCCGCACCCGCGCCACTCGCGGCTTCCAAGACGCCTCGCCCCCGGGCGCTTCCACGATGTCCGCCCCTCGCCGGGTCAGCCCTCCCCAAACGGCGCCCCTCGCCCAACATTCACGGCAACGGGCGTATGCTGACTGCGTCCCGCTGTTACGTCTTCTCAAGTCGTTTACCTACCTCCTCAAAGACTCATAGCCCGACTGCATCTCGTCCCGTTTCCCTCTTTAGAGTAAGGTTTGGTTTCTACGTTGATCGTTATCTGCGTAGTATTTTATTGATCGATTATAATGGCTCCACTGCTGACTTCTTGAAACAGATGCACGACGTTTTAGAGCACTGCCAAGATTGGAAACCACACTTAAAGGTTTATGAACATAACTAGCTTTCTATCACGAGCACCTTCTTACATTTATGTATGTAGACTCCGTCGTAACATACACGATTCTGAAGATTCTGCTATGTTTGATTTGATTGTTTAGTCAAAAACCAGTGAAAAATGTGTGTGACATATGGGGGGAAAGATCATTTGCGCACGTTTTCTTGAGCTCCAGAATCCCTTCCCAACATTTAAACTATAAATAATTGAAAGATAAATAAAAGTAGAAACAAAAGTGAAAAAAATAAGTAATACATTTTTTAAACTAAAAAAAATATTAAAAAATAAAAAAGTTATGTTCATGTTAATTATGTTCATTTGTGCTCGACATATTCTCTATGCTGGTGCGAGAACATCTATTCTTTTTCTAAAATTGGAAACGTAACAAAAAAATTACCCCTTCCTAAACTCCGGATGAGAAAAACGGGATGCAGCCCCCAGGCTATGTCTTCTCACCTAACGAATAGCGAGAAGGAATTAACTGTGAAGCGGGGGAGAGGGAAAACTGGCGGTGGGATGCAGTCGGGCGATTCCCACGTCGTAGAGTATAGAGTGAGTTGAGATAATGGAAGGAAACTGAGCAGGCAAGACTGCAACAGAGGGAGAGGGCTCACGACTAGTGACGTCGTGCAGGAGTTATTCAGTCATTATAATTCTGTCCAAGACACGTTAAAGTTGAATAATAAAGCTGGATGAAGAAGCAAATTCGTAATGCCGAACTCAATTCGTAATGTCAAACTCAGAAATGGCAATTCCGTGCAAAAATGACTCATTTGGGATTATAGCGCCAAAGAAATGTCGGGCCAGGTAATTAATTTAATCGTTGTGTTCTTTGCACTCACATCATCTCTTACGAAACTGGTTAGTTACGTTAAACCGAAACACACTACTGGCTAAGATGGAATATTAACATACGAAAATAGATGTGTTGTGTGTGGAAGTATTTTCATCAAGGACTTTTCAACCACTGGAAGGTTGAAATCCACCAAATTTGCACTCACACGTTTGAGCAGCAGAGGGGTTTTTGATCCTCAAATGTCATCGAATATTTCACTGCACCACAAAATTTGTGCTACTGGAACCGATGCACCACGCAATGCATACAGTCAGCGGCAGTGTTGTCGAGCCAGACAAGGCGGAACGGGCGGGTCGGCTACGTTGGGTGGGGCAGGAGAGTCAGGGAAGGGCGAGCGGGTTGTGCTAGGCGTGCGGGGTGATCGGCGAAGGGGCGGAGCTTGTTTACTAGATTGATAAATAATTACCCAAGCAACGCTCGATCATGTAATTATAAAATCAAAATTTCCGACAATTGATTAAAGAAACAAACCTACAGAAATTACAATTTTGAACTCGAACTTCCGAGGTGACATTGATTAAATTTTTATGATTCTCGCGGATTATTATAGACTAAGTAGTACGAAGAGTCAAAGAAAGAAAGAAATTAAGAAGGAAATAAAGAAAGGAAGAGGGGATGGTCAAGTGGCAACGACAAAAGGAAGGGGAGATGTAGGAATGGATTGGGAACGAGAGAAAGTAGGCTCTAAAACAAGAGGAATAGAAGGATAACGATGGTGGGCTGGTAATAAATCTAGGTGTGTCGGCAGTTTAGATCTTATGTACGATTCTCCGGAGACAACTCAAGTGCGTGAGACTTGCCCTTGAAGTTACAAAACGTTAACTGCAACAAACGACAGCACTCGCGGCTAAAGTGGAATTAAACCTCGTGGAATTCGTATCCTGGAGAAAAAGACGTTCGCTTCCTGCAGCGTGCACGCACATCGTGCACCAATGAGAACCCTCCTTCGGTCGAACGCGCGACCAATAGCGTAGCAGAAGACGCGGAGGAGTGCTGGTGGGGGCCGGATTTCTGGTAGAGCGGCGACAGGCAGGCGGGCACCTCCATAACGACGTCAAGACAACAGTCTGGGCAGGCCCTTGCATTAAGCTTAAGACAGCGAGGGCGGGGCGAACATTCCCAATATATGAGGCTGCTTCAAACACAAAGAGCGGTGAAATACAATGTTACACAGCATATCGAAGGAAGTCATGTTTTGTTGGTTTTGGGAATTTTAATTATTTTAAATGGTTTAGAGAACACTCTATTAATCTGGAGATGCTAAGCTAAAATTTCAGAATATCTTTGAATCTATTTAGATACAATTAAAATGTTGTTATTTAATTTATGTTAGACTGATATGTTTTCAAGATAGATAACTTTAAAAATGTTCCACAATAATGCCGAGGGCAGATCTTCCGTTGAATGGCACAGCAAACTAACACAGACTGATGTTTCAGTACTGACCGCTTCACACGTTGTGAAAAATTAATAATAGCTCTGCGAAGATTTAATGAATTGTCATATGATGATTAGAGAAAGATACTTACTCGGCATATGTAGTATACGTTGAATCCAACTTCAGGATCTTTGCTACTTTTCTGAAGCACCCAGAATGTGTATTTTTCACGTATATGAGCACTCTTTTCTAAATATTTTTCAGATCCGAGTAAACTAACGCAACAATTAATATGACTGCCAAGTATTTTTGCAGTAAGCAGCTAATGTGATTGAAAGTGCTTCACTTGCACTGGAGCTGAAAAATGAAAATATCTTTAAAACACTTCTTGACATAAAGTTTATTATTATACAACTGATTTTTTTCAATTCTATAATATTTATCTACAGTGACAGTTATGGTACAAAAAGTATCAAAATCACTATACAAAATATACATTTAGAAATAAGTAAAATTTTGATTTTCTTCTTGTTAGTCCCCATATAGAGGTGGGTTCAGTGAACTTCCTCCCGGGAACCATAAAGAACCCTCGCTTCAGGGCGAGGCCCGAAGATATTTCAATTTGTGCTATCAGGCAGCGCTCTTCGGCAGCGCCCGAGTGCGGTGGGGGGGGGGGGGGGGGGGGGGCGCTTCGGAAGCCATTCAGGGGGCAGCGCCTGATTGTAGGGCGGGTAAGTGGGCAGGCGGGCCGGCCGCCCTGAAAGCAGATTCAAATTGCATCTTTACGGGCTGCTGCCATTGTTCTCGGCTGGGGCCGTATGGGCCCCGCCATGAGCGGCGGTTCGGCTCCACCACCCGCGCGACGGTCTCCGAAGGCGGCGGCGCCCGCCTGCGCGCCCGCCCGCTCCTGAACGCGCCCCGCTTCGTCTCCTCCAAGGCGCGCCACGAGCGGTCTTCTGCGGTGAGGGTGGAGCTTCTCAACCGCCCTCCCTCTCTTACTCCTTTCTTTCTCTCATCTTTCAAATTTTTCTCTTCCTATTTTTTCTCTCTCAATCTCGTTCCTTTCTTTCCGTCCCTCTCTCCCTACTTTTCTCCCTCCCTAATCTTATTTCTCGTACTAATTTTCCCTCTCTCTCTTTTATCTCTCCCTCCTTTTCTCTTTCCCTCTCTCCTTCCTTTTCTCTCTTTCTCTCTCTCCCTCCCCCTCTTTCACTCTCTCTCCCTCTTTTTCTCGCCCCCTCTTTTTTCCTTTTCTCTCTCCCGTTTGCCCGGGTTTGGTTTTAGCTTACACTCGCAGTGCTGTCAGAATCTTTTGAGATCATGGGGATGTGCAAAATTGGGATGAAAGATTTTGATAGTTGAAAATCAATGACTTTCTCTCCCGTTGCTGAAGTACAGCGTCGAAATCCGCCTGAAAGGGATCGGAGAAAGCCACGGAAACGACCATTGCGAACAAAATGTGCAAAATCAGGATGAAAGATAGAAACGGTCGGGAAACAAAGGATATCGCGCGGTCAGTAGCCTCTTGCTAAGGAACAGCGCCAACATCCACCTAAACGCGCTTGGAGAAAACTACGGAAATTATATGTGCGAACAGCCGACCTCTCGGATTCTCATTCAGCCCGTGTTATTTAGCTGGCTCAGAAAACCATCTACCGTCAGACTTGATCCTGGAACTTCCTGATCTATGAAGCTCTAGTTGCGGACTCCCGACTTCAAGTCGACCGTCGTTTTCTGCAGGTTCGGTTCTTCGTCTGGGGTTGGACGAGCGCTGGGGTAGATGCGGGACGTTCAGATTATATCTGATGCGCCCGACAGAAGTTTACAATCGCAGCTGACAAGACCGCGGCGCCCGTTTTGCGCTAAAGTCAGATCTGCTCGTTCTACGTCGCATTCGCTGAGGGTTCAACGGCTCTCCGTCTGCAGACGACACCTCGCACGACCGCAGGGAACTCCGTGGGCAGCGCGACATCGAGCAGTATACATCAACGTCGACTCCATAAGGGTATGCCAAGTAGCTTAGTGGGGGAGACGGCATCCAGGAAGTGTTATGGGCTCACCAGCAATGTAGGCGGGCAGAAAGTATGGAGAAACACGCGGTTGCAATGAATAAACAACCATACCCGTGTTCAACGGCCGCCCACCGCTGTCACGGAAGGACGAAAAAGCTCTATAAAAACACGCACGAGACCGGCGCTAAGCGGGAGATTGTAAAACTTCAATTAGCGCAGGCCCATCCCTGTCGTTTCGGGTGGGCCTGCGCGTTTTAGGAAGACAGCAGTTGTTGGGCCATGACCCTCGGGGTCAGTCGGTGGGTGGGGCGTTGCTTGTGTTCTGTCGTGCGTTGCGGTCCCATCGACTTGAAAGTCACTGGGGCTCAAAGGGCCGAAGTATGTTCTGATTTACTTCGTACTGAGTAACTTCAAACTTTTTCTTAAGGAACAATTTCTTTGAATTCTCTCGTTTGCATTCAGTGTAAGATTTTTTGGGTATTCCACAATTTCACAAGATTAAGTATTCACTAATAGGGTTTTAAACGAGGCTTTTGTTTGTGAGTGAAAGACTGTATTAAAAATAAAGTTGAGTGTGATTTTAAAATTTGCATTCTTCATCATTTTATCATTTAAAATTTGCATTCTTCATCATTTGGAAAATTATTACTATCATCCACAACGAACAATACACCATTACGTTGCAATATAACCATATTCATGTGGGTTCAAAGTGTTAAAAAAGATATTAATATTGACCAAAAGAATGGAATTCCTAATGATGTGATGTTGCTTGTACGTCTTCATGGACACGAGTACTTCTTGCTTGATCGTTGGTGTTGTGAAGACGCATTACGTGGGCGGGAGGGTGAGTAGTGAGGGGTGGGAGGGGATTCCATGGCGGAGGTGAACGGCCAGAGGCGTTACACAACACGGGCGACCGCGGCGCAAACATCTCCCCCCCTCCCGCCAGCAGGGCAGTTCGCTTGACGCCGCCGTCGCCGCCGCTGCTCCCGTGAAGGTCTTTGGCCGTCCTCACTCGCCGCGCTCTCCTTGGCTCTGGTCTCGTCTCTTCTCCTCTCCTCGGCGATCACTGGGAGGTTGTCTGGCAACGTTGTCAGAACATCGATGTATCTAACTATCAACTTCTAATTGTAATCATGTTTGCCATCACACATTGGTTCAAAGCGGACTTTAATATATCTACCTATCTCTAGACTTTATCTATCTATCGATGTATCAACATATCTATCTATCGATGAATCAACATATCTATTTATCGATGAATCAACATATCTATTTATCGATGCATTCCTCTATTCTAACAATCTGCAACAGTCAAGTCAATGTTTTCTAACACTATGTGGTCGATATTTTATGTTTCGCATGAAAAAATATAACGCAAAAAAAATTTTTCTCTTGTAAATAAATTGAACATACTTCAGTCTAAAATGATAAAAGGTGAAAAATAAATTAGTGAGTTTTCGTCGTTAAATGTGGTTTATGTCTGATATTTTCGTATTTTCCAATCACGTAATTAAAGAGTTTTTAATTGTTTTCATTATTTTATGACTTCGTTTTGTCGTTTAAATCGCAACAGCAAATTATTAAACACGACCATTTATTCAAAAATAAATCGCCCCGTGCGAACACGTAAAAAAGCAGCCAAACCAGTTTCCAAAACATGGACGATTTTAGGGCGACGTATTATTAACATCGATGTCTTCATTTTAAACATCAATATTTTGGAACATCGATGTTTTCTTGTCGATATCGCCCTCTTCCTCCCTACGACGGCGCCAACTCCTGGAGCCATCCGCCCTGTGCTCTGCTACGCCCATTGCCCGCTGGCCTGTTGCTGCAGCCAAGGCCACGTTGACTTCAGGCGCTGCGCACTTGCCCCGGGAACTCACAAGATAAGAGGTTTGTTGATAGTTTGCGGGAAGGATTGCCAACAAAAGAATGTTGCGCGTCTTTCTGATAAATGCCGCTGAATAAATGCAATCTTAAGCGACACTTCACTGCGAAACTCTTTAATTTGTACCTTGTTAGAACGCAGAAACATAAAGCAAACATAAGACATGTTTGCTGTGGAACAAACGCACAATAGTTGAAGATTTAATAAAAATCAGTTTACATCTATTTCCTGTCAGTTGTGTGCCATTGTTGATTTTAGTGTTCCGACCACTCCTCTCTATATTGATTCTAATTGAATATGAAGCAACACAAATGATTTTAGCCCCATAAACGGAAACGAGGAGCAACTAATTAAAACGCATATTGTTGACTGATGGGAAAAAAATGAGTTTGCCTTGCAATCGTGTAGTTTTTAACTCGTTCTACACGCCCCTATTTTCAAATTTCTTCAAAACGCTAAAAAATTAACGTGTTAAAATGCGTTTTGAAGAAATCTGAAAGCAGGAATATGTAGAACGCATTAAAAACGACACAATTTCAAATCAAAGTCAATTTTTTCCACCAATGAACACTACGCGTTTTGATTAGTTGCTCCTCAAATGTTTCTGTATCTGTTCACACATTCGGAACATCACCTTTAAACTAACCGTTATCTCTTAAGATATTCTCTATTTCGTATGATAAATTTTTCATAAATTAATTTCTGTATTTCAGCATTTGTTATATGGAGTCTTAAGTTCTTCTTAGTAGTTCTTCTTCTTCTTAACGGACCACTGAATATTAATTACCCATTTATCAGCATCCCACTTAAAATTCTTAGTTTTATCGGATCATCTCTTTCGAGTTCTCACAATCCGTTTGGCTGTTCTTATAGTTTCTGATTACCATCTCCGTCTCCATCCACTTCCTCTCTTCGCCTCGGCGGCGCCCCGTCTCCTCTCTTCTGCTTCGCTCCGCTGTCCGCCCCCGCGTGCCCTTGCCGCAGGTCTCCGGCCGCCGCCGCAGCCGCCGCGTTCCGTACTGCGGAGTGGTCAGGTTCGAGTTTCGGCGTAACCGGGCCAACCGGTACCCAGCCGCTCCTCCTCCTCCGCCTCTTCCTCCTCGTCCTCCACCGCCGCCGCCGCCGCCGCGCCGTCCTATATTTGGGCGTCCGCGAGGTTCGCCTCTCGCGCCGCCGCCGCCGCACCTAGGGGAGCGCCCGCCCGCCCACCCGCTCACTCGCGCGCTGTCAAAACAGCCACCGCGACCCCCTGTGCTTCAAGCGGTCCATACGCCTTCAAGCGTCACGCGCAAGCCTGGCTTGTGGGTGTTGTAAATCTGGCGTCGCAGCATTGTTGGCATTACCGGGAATTACGTGGCAGCAACAGATTTACCGCATAAGAAAGCCAGGCCAGACAGATTTAAAGAAAAGGCAGTTGATGCTGTGTGGTGGTCAAGGCCCATCCTCGATCAAACGTGCAACAAAACCGGCGCTGCATTAGTCCCGTAGTGGAAAACTTGAATTGATGGTGCTTAAGCTCCCTACTCTTTAGAGGCATCGCACCCTCTGAAAGAGAACATTTCATACCGGGTGACAGACATGTTTGTTGTTACTTTATCAGGAAAATACAATAATAATCTTCAACCCTACAGACTCTAGTTTTGAATATGAGGGACTACTTTCTGCATTCGATTTGTATACGTATGTATGTACTGTACTTTGTATGTATGCACGTATGTATGTATGTACTTTGGCCAACAGCTCTTTACGAGCTAAGGCCTACCAGCAGCGACCCGGCCTTGCAGCCGTGGGTTAAGAGATACACGTGGTTAGTACATAGCCATCTCTACGCTGTACGTCTGGTATTCTCAAACTGAGAAGTGAGCTTTCTCGTCGTCAAACAGAAACAGATACTGGAACATTGCAAGGCAAGCCCACAATTAATTGTGGCCCCTCCGGGAATCGATCCCGCGGTTGCGCCGTGGAAAGCGAGCTTGCAAACCAACAAGCCACTTGGGCACTACTTGTATATGATATGTAATTCTACGCTATTAAACACTGCCTTGTAGGAGTAAATGTGAAATTACTTGTTACCAAGAGAAACAGAAAAAGCCGGTCCGGGTGGCCGAGATCGCTAAGGCAGTAGTGCCGTAGCGATCTCGGACCGAAGGGTCGCGGGTTCGAGTCCCGCCTCGGGCATGGTTGTATTGTGTTCGTCCTTTCACCTCCTATCATCATCATATATCATATCATCCCCACGTGGGTTGGCGTCAGGAAGGGCATCCGGCCGTAAAAACTTTCGCCAAAACCAGAAAAACAGCGACCCCTTAAAGGGAAAAAGCTGAAGAAGAAAAAAAAAGAGAAACAGAAAAAATGTAAAAAAAAATGGTTTAAGATAGTGTGAACTATCTCCTTCAGCTACTATTTTCCTAAACAATCACAATTTTCAAAGATATCATCAACAATCGTTCAATGTATAGAGGACATTCTTATCAGGATCAAATTCATTTGATACTTTTTAAAAATGTATGTTGGCGTGTATATATTATTAGCCTAACACCAAATAAACACCTGCAGTGTTTGTTATTTAAGGGGAAGGGATAAACCTGAAACGTGGGAATTCGTGATTCGTTCGTTCCTGCAGGGCGGCGCAAACGAACCAGTGCTTTGTAATTACGCGTTTGTAAACACGTTTGCTCACTCCGGGGTCGGATCGGTCCTATTCGCCGAGTGCACTAACAAGATGATTCGCGCGACCCAGTTTGTAAACAAGGGAGGGAAACTCGACACACACGATGAGGGTATTTCCGTGCACAATTAGGGATTACCCGGCCCCAATTCCCTAAATTATATTTTCTAATTTAATACTGATGATGTAATCTTTGTAAACAATGGAGAATTGAGTGAATAATTAAATAATGTCAGAGAGGTAAAGTTTATTTTGAGTATTGTGGGCTAGAGAATAGCCAACACAGAAGAACGTTTGATTTACTACCTTCTGAACATGCCCTATTTTAGCAGACAAACACTGTAACTGATTTTTTTTAACTGACTAAACACTATAACTGACTGCTAATTTTATCGTATTGTATCTGCCTGGAATTAATATTGTTACCTAGAACTAATGCCTTGAATTACTTTTGTTAAAAGTTTAACAAACTTTATTTTAGTTGAAAGTGTTGAAGTATTGATAATGTTCTCCTAAGTTGATGAATGCGTTAGATTACAATCAGAAGCATTTATTTGTTTCCATTAAGAGTTGTACCGTATTGGTTTAAATTATTTTCATCCTTTTTAACATTACTTCAAGTTTTGTATCAGTGAGGAAGGTTATTCCATTGCAAAATATTGAATCTCCAATAAATACATACGATGAATATCCAATAAATACATACCTGACAATGAAATGGTCTCATGATGCGACGTCTTCGTTACTTCAATATAATTTATTATTAAATGCATCGAAAGAAAATATAATTGAATGTTTATTCATAAACACAGACCGTGTCTGGGCGTCGTCAGTGGAGGTCGAGAGATGGGGAGAAAGACGCGAGAAGTGTGAAGGCGCCCCGGGGCGTCGCGGGGGCGCGATGCGCTCCGACGCGCGAGCACAAAGACGCGTCGCGTCGGCGTCGGCGGGGCCACGTGTGGTGGTGCACACGTGTGGCTGGCGCTGCACGCGACATCTGCTTCGGAGCGTCTTGGCGGAGGACGCCAACTCCTCCTCCTCCGCCGCCGCCGCCCCACTTCCCGCCCGGCACGCGGAAGGAGCGTCTCCGCCGCCCCCCCCCTCTGCACGCTCGTGCGTGGGCGTAGGCAGGCGCGTGGCGTGCGCGGGTGGGGGTGAGGGCGGTTGCGGAGGAGTTGGCGGGGGCGGTGGAGGTGGTGGCGGGAAGATTTGCGAGGGCGAGGGAGACGGTTGGGAGGAGTGGAGAAAGAGTGAGTGTCAGTGGGGGCGGGGACGGCTGTGTCGATAGGGGCAGGGAAGGAGGTGGGAGGCGCAAGGTGGACGGAGGAGAGGCAGTGAGCGATGGAGGAAGCGGGATAAATTTGGGGGTCAGCTGCTGTGTTGGGGGCGAAAGAGGCGGGGGGGTAACGGGCGGGTGGCGCGGGTGGGGCCGGGGATGGTGATGGAGGCTGTGGCAGCAGCGGCTGTGGAAGAGTGGGCGGAGGTGAGGGCGGAGCGGTGGAGGACGGGTTCGCTCGGTGGCGAGGATTTGGCGCTGGCGGGAGCAGATGCTGCTGATGGCGGGGAGGTATGCGGAAGCGGAGACGGAGTGGAGTGGAGGAGGCTTGAGTCTCAGAAGGGGGCGGAGGCGATAGGTGTGGCTATACGATGGGATGGAGATATGGGCACGGGCGGGGTCGGTGGCGGGAGGGCCAAGGTAAATTCGGTGACAGAAGCTGTGGTGGGGCAGGAGGGCCGGATGGCGGCGGAGGTGGTGTGACGATAGACGTATGAGTGGTGGCAGAGCCGGAGATGGGGGTAGAGGGTGCCGGGTGAGAGAGGGTGGGCGGTGGTGAGGTCAGGGACGAGTGCACAGCGTGGAGAAGGGTTTGCTAGAAGGCGGTGCTCGTGGCGTGAGCGGGAGGGGAGGGGCGAGTGGCGTGCGGAGGGGGTAGAAGCGAAGCGAAGGGGGGCGGGGCACGCGCGCCGCTCACGCACTGACGCGCCCCCTACAGGCGTCGGCGCGCACGCCCCTGCTCCCCTCGGAGAGCCAGAGCTGCCTCTTCACTGGGGGAGGTGCGGGTTTGGGAATTCCAGCACTCCACACGGGTTTTTACTAGGAATTATAGGTAGACCAAACATTGTCACTCTGAAAAGCATGTTTAAAAACTGATTTAATATAGACAATGTTATGTCATTTTACGACGAGAAATTTCTTGAGTTTAGGTCAATTTCTAAAACAAAATAAATATGAGAAGCTACGCTTTGTGTTGACTCAAAAACCATCCGAAAACTAACGAAAAGACTAAGAAATTTTATACATCCTTAATATATTTTTACTGAATCTACAAGAAGAAAAAAACGTAGAGTAGAACTTGATTTCACATTGTTTTAGTTCTTTAAGGTCGCATCAACTTCGAGTTCATTAGCGACCACCATTGTTTGTAACGGTATGGTAACTGTTAGGATGACAGGATATGATGACGGTAAGAGGCGAAAGGACGAACGCAATACAACCATGCCCGAAGCGGAGCTCGAACCCGCGATTCTTTCGTTCCGAGATCACGACGGCACTACTGCTTTAGCGATCTCGGCCACCTGATCGGAATTTTACATTTGTCTTCTTTTAAAATATATTTACTAATACATCAGATAACGATATGATTACTTCATTAGAGTCTCGAGAAGTGTCGGTAGTAGTGCAGTAAATAACTACGTACCTTATGCACTCACATGGGTCGTTAGTACGTTGCTCCCAGCGTATCGATTCATGATAGACGCTAAAGGAGACGGAGATTAATGCGTCGAATCTTACCAAAGTTTTAGTATTATTACGCGGTATTTTCGAAACAAAACTCGATTTTCGTATCTTTATGTGACGTTATCTTAACAATGCTACCATACAAGTTTGTTACTTGCAGCGGGGCAATTGCTTCTCCAATGTCCTTGCTGCACTTGCGAGGTCGGGGGCACTTTTTCCGCAGTCTCTACTCCCAGGCGCTCCTGCCGCTCTGCTCGGCGCACCTCGCGGTCAGACTGGTCACGTGCGGCCGCTTCCTTGGAGGGGCTATCAAGGTCCCTCAAGGCCCATCGTTAAGGGTGTTTCTTCGCCGCTGCCTTCCTTTCTTTCTCCGCCGCACCGGCACGTTGCTCGGAGATCACCTGCTCCATCTAAGAGAGCGGCGGCGTGCAGGAAGCAGCTGCTACGCGGAGTCGACATTGCCGCCCGCCGCCCGCTGCCTGCCTCCCGCCGCCCATCGCCCGCCACCCATCGCCCGCCACCCATCGCCCGCCACCCATCGCCCGCCACCCATCGCCCTCCGCCCATCGCCCATCGCCCATCGCCCGCCGCCCATCCCCCACTGCGAAACTCCCATCCCCCACCTATCTCTCTCTGCTTACAGCCACCGCTGCTTCTGCCCGTTGCCACCCTCAGCCCGACCTCAATGCCCAACACCCATCGCCTCCCCGCCAACTAACGCCTCACTGGCCACCGCCGTCCCCATCCACGACGCCCGCATCCTCACCGCCCCAGCCCACCACCTCGTTTCCTCCACCCGCCCTCCCGCCCACCTCCTTCCTTCCCAGCGCCGCCTCCCGTTTCCGGCTGCCTCCATCCATCGCTGCCGGAGCCACATTGTCTCCTCCATTAGCGTTCGCTATCTCCTCCGCCGCTACCTCCACGACGTCTCCGCCACTGCCATCGCACACACACATACACATCCAGCGAGCGGCGTACGGCAGCGCGCGGGCGAGGCGCGGCGCGGCGCGGCGGGGCGCGGGCGCCGGGGCGGGCGGGGGCCCGCGCTGGCGGCGGCGGCGGCGGGCGGCAGTCGCGACGCGCGCGCACGGCGGACGGCACGCTCCCAGCAACGCTCGCGCTCGCAGGTGCATTCCGACGGACTCGCACGCCCCGCTCACGCCCGCGCCGTCACTGTGGCCCTCCGCAAGCAGCAGCAGCAGCGCGCCCCCGCACACGCCCACGCCCACGCCATGCCCATCGGACTCATGTTCAACGTCAAAGGGTGAGTTCTGCGGGCGCTAGACGCCTTTGCAACCGGCACGTGCTTTTACCTGCTCATTTATTCATTCAGTCTGGACTCAAACCCTCATTTTTGCGAGTACATGAATTATAGTTGTCCATATTGATGTAATTGTTGATGTTATTGTTGTGATGGTTGCTATCGTGGCTGTTATTAATATCGTTGCTCACACTGTTATTGTTGTGGATGTTGTTTGTATCCTGCTCAGGTTATTATTGCGGCTGTTGTGAAATTGTTCAGGTTGTTATTGTTGATAATCGTCCTTCGAGTCGGGCGCTACACCGCCGATTATAGTGTAAAGTGCTGGTGATTTTTTTACTCTCTCATGTCCTCCATTCATTCGTTTGCAGCTTCTCTCACGTTCGTTCCCTCCCCAACATTCGATTAACCACTGCTCAAGCGCGCTCGTACGCCCTGCGGTTTCTTTGCGTTGGTTTGCGGCGCGCCTCCATCGACCCGCGATGCCCCCGTCGTCACGTGTCCTCCCTCATTATCGGCGCGGAAGCGTGAAAGTCTTGGCGGAGCGATTAATTATTAACAATGGGCGTTGCGTGCTTGGCTCGCCTTGCGTTAAGTTGCGAGAGCCGGGACGCGGTTCCGGTGTTAACGACTCTTGACGGCTCCCAGGATCATATCTTCCCGAGTACATAAAATGTAAGTAATTTGTCGCTGAAGTTTGGGGTTGTTACGGCAATTCGTTTACGATTTATGGAAGAAGTGACACATAGGGACGTGCAGAATGAAACAAAGAGACGAGACGAATTGTCTATTGCATTCATTCACATTCCTACAGGTGAATGATGCATTAGTAATCTGCAGATTGCGTCAAGATGAGTGGAAATATAAGATTTTTTGAAGTTCAGAAGAATATACCACGGATGGAGGATTAAGGGAGTACGAACACAGACCGAATTAACACGGGAAAAATAATATATTTTTTAAGATACTAGTAAATTTTGTGAGAATATACAAATTAGTGTTGAATTAGACGTTTATTTATGCCTATTACTTATAAATGAAGTAGTAAGGTTTAGTGGAAATTGTAAAAGCAATTCAATTATTATCTATTAAATATTTGCGAAAAACAAATTTCTATGGTCATCAAATTGGCTGCATGGTATTGCGATTATCTAAAACATCTTACACTTCCCAAATGCTTTTTGACACCGATTTTGACCTATCGCCACCACGTTTCCACTGCAGCCGACCTCGTTTACAACGCGCAAAAGAACAACCACAACCGCAACAACCCGTCGCGGGTGCAGCTCCAAAGACGAGAGAGCGCACGCGCGGTATCGCGGTGCGGCGATCAAGTGCACCTACGGCCACGGGCGGACGCGAGGGGCGGGCGCTGCACGGGGGAGGGGGAGGGGGAGGGGTGGTAGCAGGGGAAGGCGAGCGGCTGATAAGCCCGCGGGGGCGAGCCGGTCCGCCCGCAAGCCCGCCCGCCGCCGTCGCTGCCATGTCAGACCGCCTCCGCACGCCGGCCGCGACAAGCCAAGGATTTTTCCGCGATCTGCCCGCCTGGGCACTTGCGCGACCGGAGCAGGTTCATGGGAAGCAACTGCTCAGGTCATTGCAGGTCGTTCTCTCGCAGCACTGCTGCTGCTGCTGCTGCTGCTGCTGCTGCTGGAGGTGACTTTTCATCTTTTTGTTCTTCCTCTGTTTCGTCAATTCTTTGGGTCCGATACCGCTGAACTGCTGGAGTCTTTCGTAGACCGTGCGAGATGGGACGTGTCTTTGCGGGCGCGTCCATTGCAATGGTAATTAGTCCCGTATGTCTGGGGCCGGAGGTGTTCCTACCATTCCTAGGACGTGAGATCCATGGACAACCTACATGTCATATTGCGAGGGTTTTCCCTTCACCTGTGGGGTCCTATAGCAGACGTGACCTTGGATTTCCAGCTTTCCGACATGTGTGGTAATATAGTGTATTGGAGTGTGTGTGTGTGTGTGTGGTGTGTGTATGTGTGTGCGCGCGTTCGCGCGTTTGTGGCCCTTTTGTTAAGATACTGCATCCCAATTCACCGGGCATTGAATCCACGAAAAACTACCGATCAGAAAGATCTTATAATACTCTTTGATCAGAGCAGCGAACAGCTTAATTTCTCTTCCAGGCAACACAGAGGCTGAATCCAACTTAGCTGTGTAGCGAGTGTCGAGAATTTGCCATCGTCGGTACTCCCGGCCAGAGTCGTTGAAGGGGCAACAGTTGTCGTCCCCTTGAGCCTCCTCAACCGGTCTTACAGGAGATTCCGCCTTCGTTTGGGGCTTAAATTGGGAGATCGGGCGGAATGGCGAAGGAAGAATAGCGCGTAGGGCGTGGCCCGTTTTTTAGGGTTCTTTTCACACTTTTTTCATTTATTTTTTTAATTTTTTTAAACGGAAAAAACAGTTAAAACTGTGTGACGTACTATGGGGAGAAGTGAACGTTTTTTGAAATTCTGGGATTCCTACCCTGACCCATTTACAGTTTAATTCTGAATACAGACGAAATGAGCATTTTTAGCAAGAATTGATTAGAAAACTTCGCTACGGTGTAATAAACACTATATGCAAAGGCAAATCAGCTATAGATTTTGCCTGTTAACCCTCTTCATGACCTTTGGGAAGGAATCGTGGACAACTATAACTGTGTATAACTGTATTACTAATAGAACTCTAGAAGACGTGCACAGATAGTGAATTACATTTATGTCCAGAAGCAAAACAAGGGGCCATCACAGATTTTGATCGAAGGATCAGGGAAACCGGGCGAAAAACCTTGCCGAGATTGGGGTCACTCGTCTGAATTGATCGGAAGAAACCAAGGCAATGACTGAGCAGAGAGCACCCACCTCTAATATTGTCAACCTGGCATTGGAAGAAAATAATTCGTTAATCAAAAAATGAAACCCACGACGTCGCAGACCACGAAACCTCAGTTGCGAAGTGGCAACGTGTGCTGGCGGTTTCGCGGATGTGCTAGGAATGTTAATTGTCTGCGAAGCATTCAACATCTTGAAGGCGAATTCGTGTTTTTCAGCATGCAAGTTTCTCACAAACGTATCCAACATGTGATATTATCATGCTTTTATGCCACGCTTGCTTCCGACAACACATGATTCACCTTCACATTGTTCTCAGCATGACGTCAGATAAGGAACGAGAATACCTTCCAAATGGTTTAAAATTTGTGTGCAGGGGACATCACGTTTCGATATCATACTCTGGCTTGTTTACAAAATTCATCTCCCCCTTGCCGTTTTCCTGGTGGCTAGTTCGGTTTTCCAGCTCCATCATTTGATATTGAACCATAAATAAGGGACTAATTTTCATTTCTCTATTTTTTAAAATTTGGTTACATCACAAGGGTTTGTTCTCCCTCGTTTTTTTCTTTCACTCCAATACCATTTCAATGATCAAACAAGTTAATTTAAGGAATTCCAGAGCAATCAAATTAACAATGAGGATTGAGCGGCTGTAACCAGAGACCGCATTTTTTCATGCGATCGTAACACGCTCTTGGATAATTCGATCTAGAAACTACATACTTTGCTACTACAAAGAAAAGAGCGAAACTAAGAAATAATCAGAAGTGACTTTATGGACACGGAGACCTTCCGATCATGTGTCACCAAACGGATAAATTCGACATCTTGATGGCTACCGCTACGCAGAAAACGAAACGCAAAGAATGGTATCAAATTCGATCTGGCGACCGCACGCGACGGGTAAGGTGTCCTATTGCAACTCGAGTCGCGGGGCTGCACATCTCACCACACGGCCGAGGGGTGTCCAGCATTCCATTCGCGTATCTCTGCACATGTGCCACGCGAAAAGGCGACTTACAGAAAAAATATTGAAATTAACGGTTTTACTGAACTTTTGAGTTTCATCATTCATTCATATTGTATTCATAATTCATTCGAATTAGGACACTCTAATTTTAAAACTAAAAAGATATTTAAAAAGCAATGGAGACGATATTTTATCTGTAATTATGAGAAGGATAAATGAAATATATTAACTTGCCGAACCAGTTTCCAATTAATTAAAGATAATTATAACATTGACATCTGGACAAATTCAAAGTTCGAATAATTTTTTTCATTCCGCCCAACACGAAATATACTTTTAATTACATAGTAATAGTACAGGAAAGTCACAAGATATTTCAAAATTCTTCCGACTAGTAATTAATTTTAATGTCCTGCCAATCTTTCGACACGTTTATTGTCTCTTGGGTTCGCAAGTGTAACATTACATTACTCTCCGACTTGGTTCTTGGGGATCGCAAAGTCTTGGGGTATTTCCCAAACGAAGATCGAACATATACAATACCGGAAATAAACAACAAAGAAAAATATTGTACAAAGACGATAATATTAGCTGAATCGATAGCAAACTGATTATTAGGTCAACACTTTGTAATGAAGTTAGGCGATTTGGAGGTATAGTTTAGTAGGAAAATACCAAGAAGAAATAATTTTGTATTTTCTTTAAAAAGCTCTGATTAGAATCATCTCTGATTATCTTTTCTACACATATTTAGGAAATAATATTTTCAGGCAATTCGCCATTATATTGAATTGTCCAAGAGAATGCACAATTTTTTTTTCGGATCTGACAACGAATCGATTTTCAGATCCCATTAACTTCAGGCAGTTACTGTAGCCATTGACTATGTGTTCTAGCATTAATCTACGAATCTCCACTTGTCAAGTTGACGGTATTCATATTGATTCGCTCTTTTCCTGTCACCTTCAAAAGCATCCTCTTCAGTATGCATTCCCACTTTCCACTCCGCTTTAACTACTGCCTTTGTTGTCTACTATGTCTCCCGTCGTTCCAATACCACCATGCACCGTACCTTCCATTTCCTCTTGATCACTTTTTCCCACCAGCAATACCAAGCCACCTTTATCTTGTTTCTCCATAACATCCGCTGCAATTGCAACCAGCTGCCTCATTCTCCTTCATCCGCGTGTTGATCTGCTCATGCTGTTGTTTTTCTCCGTTTCCGTCACCGTCACCGTCATCGCTCTAGTGAAGTCATCTTCCTTCGGCCCAACCGTTCACACCTTCCATCCTCACCTCCAGTTCAACACGGCCAGTACTTCACCTGCCGCCTCCTCCAACACCGCTTGCCGTCTTCGCCTCCTCTAAAAACAACTCATTTCCCTGTAGCGCGTCTCTGCCGCCGCCGAGAAGTACATGTCCACCACTTCCTCCCTATTCTCCTCCTCCTCTTCCTCTTTCCCATATCCTTTATCTCCTTCCCTATCCTCCACGTACCTATCCCTCTCCCAATCCTGCCTCTCCTATCCTTCTCATCCTCTTCCTCCTTCCCAAACACCTCCCCGTCTCCAATCCTCCCCTTCCCTATCTTCCACTCCCTATCCCCTCCTTAACCTCCCTCTCCTCATCCACCATCTCTTCACCCCACCCTTCGTCACCCTTCTCATCCTCTTCCTCCTCCACGCCCACCCCATCCACCTCCATCAAAAACAACCCCTCCCCCTCCTCCTCGCCTGCCGTCGCCATTTCCCACGCCCTACCACCCACATATTCATGGCACCGCCTCCACCAGCGCTATCAAAACCTTCGGCGAAGACCTCCTCCACCACAACCAAGTCGCCTCCACCCCCACTGCCTCCACCACAACCGCCTCCTCCTTCGCTGCGTCTGCCGCTAGCGCCGCCGCCACCTCCACCGCCGCCTCCACCGCGTGTTTGACAACGGTGTTTACGTTTCCCGCTGGAATGTTCCGCGCGCTTCATAAAGCTGCTCTGTCGCAGTCGGAAGTAACAGCGGCCCCCGCTACACGGTCGCGGTCCTGCTCCGCCCCCGAGCGAAAGCTGGCACAGCCACACCACACGGGATTTGTTTTCTCTTCCTGAGGAATTATTTATGCAGCACAGAGGATTATTCACGAAGAAACGCATCTTTCTCTTCGTATAAATGCGTAATGTTGGACTGCTGAAGATTATTTGATAAGACAATTTGGTTTAATCAGGCCTTAAAATCTTTCAGGTCCCTGTTCTTTCAGAAGGAATTCATTAGTGTTCATTGGTGTCTCTGTACGATTTGACTGGAGTCTTCTGGCATTAACGCAGCCTATTGCTGGCAACACCATCAAGTCAAGACCGAATGAAAGATGCCAGTTTGTAGCCGTAAAATACCGTTTTATTAAAGTATTTTCATTTTATTTCATTTGCGTTCTGAAATTGAGCGACAGGTAAAAAAGTTGACTGGTAATAAAGGACACATAGATCTTGTTTTGCTTGTTGTGAAATAAAGATTCAGGAAAGAATACTTTCAAAAATATGAAGTGAGCAATATTAACTAGAGTAATTTTTTTTTTCATATTTTTAAAGGTAGCGCAGGCAGGACGCAACACCACAAAAATAAAATATGTCTACCCAAGTAACGAAACTAGCAACAAGAATTTGTTAGTAACCTTCAGAAGTTACGCTTGAGAATAAATAGCGTTGCACTTGCGGTGTCAAGAGAACTATCCTGAGCCCGGTGAAAGGTACTTCCTTCTCGCAAGTAAAAGTAATTAAGCGTACTCGTTACAACGGAGAAGGTCGCACGATCCCGCAGACCATATTTTGCCCTGCCGTGGAGCAGGCAGCTGCATTAGCAATTGCGCCAGCGGCCCCTCTGCATACGAACGGCGCCGCGGCGCGTGCCGGCCCTCCCAAGCGCTCGCGCGCCTTAAGCGGCCGTCAGCGACGCGCGCGTCGGCAGCGCAACAGCCCGGATTCGCAGCGCGGCCGCCGCCACCACCACCACCACCACCACCACGCGCGGTAGGTCCAGTTCAGTCGCTGTCACGAGGAGAAATCTAGCGGCCGGCTGCTCTGATCGGTAGTTTTCCGTGGTTTCTCCGATCAACATCAAGCGAATGCCGGAGCAGTGCGCTAACAAACGGGCCACGGACGGCCTGCGATCTTTCCTACCGCTTCCTTCTCCTATCCTCTCTCTTTACACATACACTAACACACACTACACAAGCACACACGACGGTAAAACGGCCGGGAGCTTAGAGCTTGTCTCGGCTGGTGCGGTGCCTCGCTGGTGGGTAATACCTGGTTGGGGAAAACCCCCATTAAACGGCGGTAGGTCGGCGCCTGATCTCACCATACAGCGATGGAAAGATCACTTTTCGAGCAAAAAATAAACACTACACTTACGGGTCTAATGACCCTGGTAGTTGACGTGGCCAGAATCACTTAACAATCAATAAGTCAAACCACGCACGGTGCGCAGGGTTCCCCTGAAGCCTCGCTTCCGCTTAGTTAACCGAACAAATGTATTTCTATTTTATGTACCACCGGGTAAGGGGGCTCAGGATATCAACAACCGCAGTGCCTCTGACCGGCAGAATTTTCGACGCTAGCTAAATAGCTTGGCCGAATTCAACTGCTGGCTGGAGGAGGATTTGGGCGGCCAGCTGCTCTGATTGGCACCAGGGGTTTCTCCGTTCTGCGCCAGGCGAAAGCCGGGACAGTTCAGCCTTAACAAACGGGCCACAGAACCAGCGCCAATTTTCCGTCCTCTGCCTTGCCTCTTCCTCACCCCTTATTTACAAACATACTCACAATGCAAAACACTACCTCACTTGTCAAGAGCTCAGAGCTTATCCTGGCTGGGGCGGTACCCCGCTGTTGAGAGACACCTGGTTGGGAAAATATCCGCAAGCTGACATAGGCTGGTGAAGGAACTCGCCAGCCATTGAGAAGATCGATGAGAAAAATTATCTTAATTGACGCGCCCGGAAAACACTTCCAGTCAATATTTTATATACCAGCTGAGATGGCTCTGGGCAACGCGAGTGGCCAAAGCAGCGTGTCTGACTGAGAGGTCTCGGGCTTCAAGCCCCGACGGGGGCGGATTTTCGACACTAGCTTGATAGCTTGGTCGAACTCAACCGTCGTTAGGAGAATTCGAGCAGTCAACTGCTCTGATCGGTAGTTTTTCGTGGTTTCCCCGATCACTACCAGGCGCCTGTCGGATAACTACCTTAACAAACGGGCTACGGAACGCGCTCGTTTTATTCTTTCTCATCCTTGCTCCCTCCTCTTCTTTTCCGCACATACACATACGCACCCTGCCACACATACTGGGATCCTAATCGGGAATATATTATTCTGAATGACACACCCCACTTGCGACGTGTAGGTCAGCGCCGGTTTTCAGGTTCTAGAACTGATATAAATTGTAGGAAATGCTCTCTCTTGTCACTGGCCTTCATTAACGGAAAGAAATTCTATTCTTCAATTACTTCATATTTGTTCAAAGAGTTTCTTTAGATGCCACAAATAAATCAGCAACATTGTCGTCAGACTTGACTTCCTTTGCACAGGATCGCGTTCGAAGAAATTTTCGCCTTGATGGCAGTCTGCGATACCCTTCAAACATTGTTAATCGTCAAAATCACGCGGTCACTAGTAAAAGTCTCCGGCTGCAAAGCACAGTACTTTGCTAATTCATTTCAGTCCCTGTAATGTAAAAAGCTCATCCCCTCAGTTTCCAATTTGGGTTTTTGAACGAAACAAAGCAACGGGCAGGAGAAAACTAATCTTGGATATTGGTCCATTACATTATTACCTTGTGTTTGCGTATCTGTTTGGCAATGCTTAAACAAAATGCAGATCTGTTCTTTCAAATCGTGAGCAGCCACATAGCTTTGCATTTCCATGCATGAAACATCGTAATTTTTTGTTTCGGATTGTGTGGTTGGTGGACAGTCTACAGCCATATTTTATATGTAACTAATTTACATGCCAGTAATTATTTTGTCCATGCTATTTAAGGCGAAGACACCCATCCACAACAATATATTCTGACTTTTGATAACTGAATGGATCACTGAGAGATGATCATAGGCCACAATTTTGAGTTTTTCACGCTTGACTATACCTCGATCATCTGTGAACATTCTCTTCTCATTGAGAATTGTAGGTAACCCGTAGGGGAGAATTGTAGGTAACCCGTACGGGTTTGCAACCCGTAGGGCACGGTGACACCTTTGTCGTATAGCTTCGTTGACGTGCATGCCTTCTCCAAACATTAAACGAGCTGTACCTTAAATCCGCACGAGTGTGGCTTATGACTATCCCCCCACGAAGACCTTCAATTGCATAGCGTACTTCAAGGCTCAATACTGTTGCGTCGTCACAAAGAGCAGCGTCCACGCGTCCCGTGTTTACTGCCGGCCTGCGCTGCCCTTTGGTCGGCCGTCGTCCCTCGCTGGCGACAGTCGCCTGCGCCGGCGCACAAAGCCGCCGGATCGGTTTCCCGGGCCGCCGCACCGCGCCGCGCCGCACGCACGTCCTCGTAAAGCGGTCAGCGTCGGACGCAGCGACGCAAGCGATGCAGGCGGTGCGGGGCGGGGCGCAGAAGGAGGAGATGGTATGGCGCAGAGAGGGACAACGGATTGCGGAGAGGGGGGGATACGAGTCGGTGGAGATAACAGTGGAGCGGCACTGACACTGAAGTGGCAATGGTGGTGGTGGTGGTGGTGGTGGTGGTGGTGGTGGTGGTGGTGGTGGTGGTGGTGGGAATGTTGCTGCTGCTGTTACATTGCGAGGTGGTAATAGGAGTGAATGTATGGGCAGGTGAGTGGATTGGTGAGTGAATGACAGGATGAGCGGATGAATGAAAGGGTGGGTGAATGAATGTGAGAGTGGATGGGTGAATGAGAGGGTGGTTGGGTTGGTGAGTGGGAGGGTGAGTGGGTGGGAGAGTGAGTGGGAGGGTAAGTGGTTGAATGTGAGAATGGGTGAGAGTGTGGGAAGGTAAGTGATAGGGTGGGAGGGTGAATGAGATGGTGGGTGAGAGTGAGAGGGTGGATGAGAGAGAGTGGATGAGGGATAGGGTGGGTGAGTGTGAGTGGGTGAGTGAGAGAGTGGGAAGGTGAGTGAGAGAGTGGGAAGAAGAGTGAGAGGGTGGATGTTGGATGATTGAGTGAGTGGGTGATGGTGGTAGAGATATAAGTAACGATGGCAAAAGTAGTGTTGGTGCAAGCGATTCATTGTAGGTGGTGGTGGTGGAGGTGGAGGTGGAGGTGGAGGTAGTGGTGATGGGTGGTGGTGGTGGGTGGTGGTGGTGGCGGCTGCGGAAAAGGTAGTGATCAGTTGGCCTGCTTGTTTGCCTGGTGCAGGCGGTGTCCGGTAAGGCAAGTCGCACCTCGCACGTCGAGTCGCTTTTTGCCGGCTGCTCGTCGACAGACGGGATGAAAATAAATTACACTATTTATAGTGAAGCAATTTTCTAAGAACGCCTGCGTGCTCGGTCAACGCTCTGCACAGCAAGTGTGAAGGAAAAAGTGCAAACTGTTCGATTAGCTACATTATTGACGCATAAGGAAAATGAAGCAACAAAACAAAGGAATACATCCGCAGACACTTCGAGAAAGATATTGACATTTTTGTTTCATATATACACATCGAATATGTTGTTTAATGACCATCACGAATCTCCACCGCCTGACCCGCTCTATAATGTATTAAAGAAGGTTTAATGAATAAAATTATTTCAAAAAGTAATTATTTACGATATTTCAGAAAATTTATTTCGATATACAATAAAAAATCTTCGTTTTTACGTCAATTGCCAAGAACTTGCCCTTTATTGAACACATCTTAACCTAGTCTCGATGTTTTTCATTTAATAGTGTCATTGCCGTAGTTCAGAAATTAAAATACCTCACCAATGTAACAGATAAGGCACAAGAGAAAGAGCACGACAAAAAAATGCCTCAACAGAAAACGCTTCTATTATCATCTTTTCTGTAAGCCACTCACTGTACCCCCGAGAACATTGGCATAGAAAAAAACGTCCTGCTGCCAGATTTGAGGCTACCTGATGAAGGGCGTCAATATTCTTCTTTGCTGCGGGATCTGCGCCACCTTTGATGCGAGTTGGTATTGAAATTAAAACTTTTGTATCATTGATACGAAATCGACTTGCTAACGACCACCTTTTGGAACAAAACTATTTTGTATAAACTTCATATACTCGCAGAATTTATTGAAATTCTGAAGGTACAAACATATCATTACAACAATTGTACGAAATATGAGGTTATATGTTTTTTGTATACATATTTGTAATCGATTTATAAAATCCTATTTATAAAGTAAATTATCTCTGTTAAAAACACACCTCTCGTTGATATGCGGTTTTCCATATGCGGTTTTCGATACGAATTGTGCCCAACCAATGAACACATTTTATTGTGAACTTACGCTGTTTCTGATTGTCAAGGGCGCATGGCAAAGCACATTGCGATGCATTAGTATACCTCATTAGAATACTCATGTTCATGATTCACATGAACTACAATAAAGCATTCACATGCAGCACAATGAACAATGAAAATGACATTTAGAAAGTTTTTTGAACTTTTTATTGAAATGAGCTCCCTGTCTTTCGACATTATGGAAATGAAGTTAGTTATCACATTACTTATTTAACCTTGTCATTGAACACTACGTCCAACCGGCAATGCACGTCCAGACAGAGGTTGAAGGCTACTCCCACGTGCTGCATTCGTCCAAGATGCGGCGTGCTGCTCGTTCTGCTTGTGGTCGCGAGTTCGTTGTTCACCGAGGAGGAGGCAGCCAACGGTAAGACACCGCGGGAACGGAGGCGGCGAGTGACGATGGACGAGGAGGAGACGGAGATGGCAGTGAATATGCGTGTGGATGTGCCGGTGGTGGTGGCGATGAAAGCAGTGGAGACGATTACCTCCCTCAAAGAATGTTAACACATCACACGTCCGTGATTTGTCAGGATAAAAAACACGTTTACGGCTTTTAGTAAATTTTATTTATTGTTATGTGTGAAAAGTGACATGATACATTACGCTTCATAAGCAGTCTACAATTATTACGTTATGCTATTGCTAATGTATTGTACAACTCCTTTTGGTGCGAACTCAACATGGGCACAAATGTGATGATAAAAGTTCTTTGAGAGATGTCTTCGAATGTGTATCTGTGTCGACGATAGTGGGAGCGGGCTCGGAGCAAATAGTGGTGCAGGCGCAGCGAAGCCAAAGGCAAACGAATATTGATGCAGAGCGCAGCAGGGAAAGAGGCAGCGGGGAAATGGGGAGAAAGGGCGGATGTGGTTAGATTGGTTGTTAGGTCTGTGGCAGACAGTGGGGATGGCAGAAGCGATGTTTGCGGCCGGGATTGTAACTGGGGCAACGGCGGCACCGGCGGCGGTGAAGGCAATGATAGTGGTGGTGAAGGTGGTGGTGGCGATTGTGGTGGTGGTGATGGTGGTGGTGGCGACAATGGTGATGATGGTGGTGGTGGTGATGGGGGTGGTGGTGGAGGCAATGGTGGTGGTGGCGATGGTGATAATGTAGTGGTGGTGGTAGTGGTGGTGGTGGTGATGGTGGTGGTGGAGGCAATGGTGGTGGTGGCGATGGAGGTAATGTAGTGGTGGTGGTGGTGGTGATGGTGGCGATGGTGGTAATGTAGTAGTGGTGGTGGTGGTGGTGATAGTGGTGGTGGTGGTGGTGGTGGTGGTGGTGGCGGCAATGGTGGCAGTGTCGATGGTGGTAATGTGATGGTGGTGGTGGTGGCAATGATGCAAATGATGCGTTGATGGTCACGGCGGTGATGGTAGTGCTGACTGGTGGTGGTCGTGGTGGTGGTCTGCCACTGGAGTTCGGCTGTGTCTGGTTGTGGGCGTTGGCAGTAGAAGGGGGCTGGACGGAGAAGGGACGCATCGAGCCTGTGCTATCTCTGCGATGACGCGGAGGTGTGTGGGGCCTGCGGTGGAAGGAGGAGGGCGGTGTGGTCACGGTGGGTGACGCAGTTGCCCGCCCGTCTTGAAGCCTCGCCACCGCCAATTACACGGCTCCCCGCGGCGGAGGCGGAGCCAGCTGCTGCTGCGGGGGCGGGGGCGAGTGCCTCGGGAAGCGACGGCCCGTGGCCGACCGCCCCCTTTCCGCCAGCTGCCACCGCCCGCCCCTGCGACCCCCCTGCGCGCCGCTTCTGCAATCGATGCCACACAGCTCCAGCTCCTCTCCAATTTCCTCTTCACTCACATTCGGACTTTACTTTTATTATACTTCAGTCTTTGCTAGTTCTCTCTATAGTTCATTCAGTGCATGATTACCTAATATTTATTTGAGTCAATATGAATGGGTCAAAACTATAACGGTGGATGTGACATTTTGAAAATTCTGAGAAAATCATGCTTATTTTACGCTATTTGTCAGTGGCAATGTATTTTCGTGGTTTTAATGAACAATTGAAATGCCGTGGTTTTAGTAATGAAACAAAGGACCACGATTTACAGTAATATTAACTTAAATTAGCAGATTTCTCAGAATTTATAATATCTCACTTATACCGTTCTGGTTTTCACCCATTCATATACGAAAAATTAATGATATAATTGAACACATTGCGCAAATTCTCTATCAAATAACCTCACAAGAGTAGCGACAGCCTACGAATGCGCGGAACACCAGCGGGCATAGTTCAGCAGAAATTGCTGAAAGAATGAGCTGAGAGAAATGAATACCTCTCTCTATCAACTGACATTACGTACAAAATCGATGATATAATGAGATGCATGATCTCTGAGAAGAAAAACGAACAATACGACCATATTTAGCAAGACACTAAGGAAAGTAAGATTTGACTATGGTATCAATATCTTTAAAGAAATTACAAAAATCAGGGATAATGGAAAGGTGATTGTGTAATGAGCATATCGGCATATCCGATACGTTCAATAATGGATAAGATTTCTTTGGCGAAAGGAACAACGCACAGACCAAATGAAAAATGGGCACCCAGGAAAGAGATGAAGTCAATCCACAGAAATAAACAGCTGATTGATAAATAACAAGATACAGTTCTAAACTAAACTGAAGGAGAATGATATGAATGAAATTAATTTTTAATAACAAATTCATTGCTTTTACTACTCGAAATAATTAGAATATTTATTACCAAACGCGCAAGCGAATACGCGTCATGCAATATAATAGGTATTACGAGTAAATTATACTATATTCCTTGCATACATTTTTCCCTTCTATAACGAATTTTCAAAATGTCCCAACAGTTTGTTTCACTCCTGTGCGTCCAACACTCGTACGTACAATGCTACCAACATTTTGAACAAATGTAATTAAATATTAAAAGCAACTATTTAACGTGAATTCGTGTTTTCCGAAAGTCATAATCACAATAAATTTGTAGGTCCACAAAGTTTACCATCTTTAGCTTTTAGTGCGAGTAAATCAATGTATGATTTTGTTTCTAAAGCACAATCATTGATGACAACTGTTCAATAATCGTAGGAATAATTTATATATCAAATAAAGAGAACGCGCGTCAAAACGCCAAACACGAACAAGTAATTGGCTGCTTTAGCGTGTATTCAGCACGAGTGTGGGCGAGAGAGGGTAATAACGTTGTTAACTGAAAGAGTGCGTGACTGCGTGTCAGTTCTTTTGCGTGCGAGGGGGAAGAGGTTCCTGTTTGTTCATTCGTGGCCAACAAGGAACTCCGCTCCGTTCACTTCCATTTATACAACTGGTTACTTTTCAGGACAGTAATGGAACATGGGAACATGAAACAAAGGCAAACCGAAAACTATGATTGTGTGACAAAATAATTTGTTTTGAAAAGCATTTGTTTTTCAAAGTCATCCTGCCTGAGCCAATTAGCATAAAGCCTTTGTCATATTTCGGTATGAATTTCCGCAACCCCAACATTGATTTGGAAGTAAATTTACGCGTATATTTTACCTGTTTTTAATAAGTGCCAAGTCACGATTAGAGAAAAAAAAGGAATATCTCAAAAAGTAACAAGAGTGGGATTAACAAGACTTATACTTCAAATTGCTCGTCATCAAATTGCGATCAAACTGACTACCAAACAGATCCACTCCAACGACCAATTAAAAATTACCCTCACCAACGACAGCGACAACTAATTCACTGTCCCATCGTTTCAAAGAAATACCGTATAGCGACTTTGCTGCACCGTTTAATCCCTCGCGCTCTTTCCGGGAACCAATACGAGCGAAGACGATTGTAGCAGTGGATGAGGTAGCGCAGCGCCCCGACCACCGGCCGGTCGGCCGGCTGGCCGTTCCCCCCGGAAGTAAACAATTGCCGCGCGTAGTTTCACCGAATCAATTTCTGATTGCTCTCGCTCCCGCGGCTCTCCCGAGTGCAGAGCGCCCCCCCCCCCCTCGCCCGCGCCTCATCCGGCGCCTGCGCTGTGGGCTTCGGAGAGGGCGGCGACGCGCTCCGCTAGAGCGGCGCTTTCCTCGTAAGGAAGGGCGCCGACAGGGCTCGAAACCCGCACGGCCTCCTCCACCGCCCTCTCCACCCTTTCAGAAGCCTGCCACGCTGAATGACTTGGGTGGCGGCAGCAGAAATCTTGTCATAATCAGTAATAATGACCGATATTAGTGATTCTTTTATTACTCGTTATGGTATCATTTCACATCAGTAATAATGACTGATTTGAAATAATAATATAACCACTAATAAAATGAAATCTTTTAATTAATTTATTAAACCATTAATCCCCAAGCAAGCTTTTGGGCAGGGCTGTCCAACTGGCGGCCCGCGAAAGATTATTAGACAACTGTTTGCTTAAGCCCCTTTCGTCCGTGTCGGGCGAGGACATTACACTCCTAGCGCTTCCGCACAGTCGGGGTCAACACCCCTTTTGATAGAAGAATAGGTTAAGATTTAAGGAATTTTTGTCTTGTCAATTCGGAAATTCCATATTATCCCAACGTATTTAACTGCGTTATACATTGTAGACCCTGATATCACGCATAGTTAAATCCCCCCCCCCCCGGTTTCAGAGTATCCGGACAAACTGCCCATATCAACAATATGGCGTCACGCGTGGATCGCCAGAATAATGAAAATATGGTCCGCAACCTTATTACATATTTTAGCTTTGGCCCTTGAGGCCTTGGAAGTTGGACAGCTCTACTTTAGCGAACTATATGATCTCATTATGAGTATCCCATATTATCTACGTTATTTCGTAATTAATAGATTCATATTATGGCTAGTCGTTACTGATTGACGATCTAGTACTTTCACTGACTGCAAATAAACCTTTTTTTATGTACTTGCGCTTCCTGGATGTTGGCAATTGTGTGACAATGAAAGGATAAGTAAACAATTCCGATTTTCAGTTCTTTTTCATTTAATATTTTATGAAGTATTTAATATAATTGCATCAATGTTTTCGAAACAATCACTTTAATTAGAGGACTTGTGTAATAATTTTTTTATGCTCGATGCTTACCAGGACAATGATCTTATTCTCTTTCTTTCACATTTCTTTGAAGAAAACTCAGCAATATTGCGGGAGACTCGTACGAGTCTTCAATAAATGATGTCCGACATTGCTGACAGGACAACAAGGTGCCAAGGCCAAGTGCAGGAAATGTTCTTCGTTTCAGTTTGATGAACGTTTACGACATTATGGAGGAAGTGAGTTACAGGAATCGGCTTCCGGCGCTTTGCTCACAAAATGAAGAAATCTCCGCAGCTTTATCGCGTCGGAAACTCTTCCCCGGGGCAGCCATTAAGCCACGGCGCCAATTACAGCCAGATTATTTTAGTCCACATTACGTGAAAACATCGATTCACACAGGGTTTTCGATACAACTGGAGATATGGTCGCGGACACGTAAATTCGAAAAACGAATAACGCACGAAACACCTAATATTTTCTTTTGTTTCTTCAAATGTTTCTTCTTGCTTCGCATTTCATAATTTTGTATTTATATATATCTTGAGATTCGCACATTTTTTCTAGCGATCGTTCTTATATTTTATAATATATTATATAATTTATACAATTATGTAATTTTAGAATAGTAATAGAAGTTTGACCATTTTATTGATAAAAATGAAATCATTGGAGGGGGAGCTTCTTGGTACAGGACCCCCTTGGCGATCGTGATTTTCGTCTAGCAATTCTCAGAGACCTAGGTGGTCTTGATTTCGCAATTGCAAACGTAACTTTACTTCTACCCACATGCTTCATGCATTATAATATATTCCTTGTTTGATGTAATACATTGTTATAATATCAATTAATTTGGATGTTTCGCTAAATAGTGCTTAAATCAAGCTGCATGGTTGGAAGAAGGGATGTTTTACATTAACAGTGACGTTATCGAAGCAAACTTGGGATGCTGCTCTGTCTTCCACCAAGACGTAACGTTGTTAACGGTGCAAGATTTCATTACTTATGTAACATGAATTATTACTATATATGGTTTGTCAACGGATACTTAGTCAAAGAAATCCAATTATCACTGATCATTGAGAAGTCATCGAGAGAAACCCATTTATCACTAATTCTGATATGCATTTCGTGCAGTGAAATACTTCGCAAAAATCCCGATTAAAATCGTATGTTTTTATTTCTTTCGTGAAATTCATGTGTTATGTCCTCTTCTGTCACATCTTCCTTAATATAGTTTATAAATCTCGTGACTAACCACTGAAGCCTAAAATGATGTGTCGGTAAAATGCTGCGTAGTAAACGAAGAATGCATTTGGATGTATTAAAAATAACATGTATTTAAATAATAAAATGCAATCGGAACATTTGGTCATTGTTTTGAAAAAGCGTGTGAATTGTGAGGACATTTTCAAATTAATTTTACAATAATAATTCTCACGTTTATTGAGGCATAGTATTTACAGACGTTCACTTTAGCATTGAAATTTTTTCATCGTTGTGGTTACGAAAGGATTAGTTAATGTTCTGTTAGGTTGACGGATAGTCTCCAACGCCAGGTGATGTAGCTGCACGGGCCCATAATCACTATCGCTCCTCGTTTCTACCCGCATAGGGAGGCTCAGATAACGAGTCCATCCGCTCCCCGTGCGTCCGTTAGTTCCCGTTGGCAGAAAGTGTGTGCCTCTCTCTTCACTCGTTCATTAGGTTTTTGTAAGGGGATCGCTAATTTGGTTTTTCTTTGTTACAACCATTTTTACAACGTACCCTACAGCAATCCGTTGGAAATGTTACAATGCTGAAGTTTCAGGGCGGTTTCAATAATGCATTTTTAGATAACTCTGTGTCGCTGATTCAAAACCATCCGGAAATGAATACAGGCTTACTAATTTCTCAATTTTACATTCTCGTAACATGACGAGAATTCTCGTTACATTCACAAAAATCTTTATTCTTTCAAATGTATTTCATTAATGTTGAACTTCATTAATTGTTATGACATATTTATTACTTTGGGTTAATGAATATGCAAGGTGAAATTAGACGGTGCTTAAATTAAACTACATGGAAGGGAGAAAGAAAGTTTTACATTGACAGCACCGTTGTCGAAGCAATCTTGTGTTTTGCTCTAGAAATTTGAATGTTGTGTAATAGAATTCATTATACGGAGGTTAACGTGTGCATTTATCTCAAATTTTGTAAATAAACAAGGACCAATATGTTCATATCATAAATATTGCAGCGTACGTTGACGCTTGAAAATTAAAAATGTTAGTTTTGATTTTAAAAATTAAGTTATTGTATTGATTCGAGGTCGCACGCGACGTAAACGTGGTCTCACTCAGCGAGAGTTAAGTCAAATTGGACATTCTTTGTTTGAAAACTATTTGGTGCGATAACTATGGGGCCAAGAAAACACGAAATAGCTGGAGCAAATGACATGTTTCCGATCACCTAAGGGAGTTCTTAGTCAACTTTCATAAGGAACGTCTAAGAAACACGAATGTCTATAAGTTACCACTTATGTTGTGAAAGCACTTATTACTTAAGAGTTTTCTTATTCTTTAAGTGTCGACCGTGAATTCGGAATTTCGTCCTTAGTTGCTTAAAAAACAAAAACAAAAAAATGAAAAATTTCTTAACAACATCGGTAAGGGTCCGCACAAACGGTCAGGTCCCAACCAGAAAATCGAGATGGTCCGCATGACACCTCATTTGCCTCTGCTGGTACCCGGGAAGGGTCACCATCAGTGAGTAAAGACGGACCGCCTCAGATTACTCGATTACTGTACAATAATATACTGTAAACTTACTTTTATATTAATAAAAAACTTACCATGCAACAAAGGTGTCTAAAATTCTCGTAGATTAGAATGCATTCACTAAATGTACCTCTTATCCAATTAACAATGAGGTAACAATAAACAATAATTAGAGGGAACATTTTAGTAAATGACAACGATTAACTGGGGAATCGAAAGTTGATGATATGGGTACTTTGGTTCCTTTTATGATTCATTACTGCTCGTGAATTGAGATCAAGGCTTACCGCAAAATACAAAACACTTGATTCTCCTTTCTAGCAACCACAAAAAATACTCAACAAATTATAACAATTCTAAATTATGAAATATTTACTGACATGAGAATTTACGTCAGATGTATGTAATAGTTTGTTTTTTTGGATATTTTCCACATAAGGAATGAAGTCTTAAAGTGTTATTTTTACTGGCGTTCAACGAATCTGCATCCAAGTCAGGTCTAGGAGGTAATCGTAATACTTCTGAAGACGAGTTTACGTTTTTGGCGCATGTAAAAGGCATGCGAGTGACGGGAGGTGGAAATTATGTGCACCTTACGAGGCCAGTAGCACTGGAATGACCTGGCTGGAAGGACAGCGCGGACAAGGATTTGGTGACGTTTTGCAAGTGCTCGCTTGTGAGTGGAATATTACGTTCGTTTTTAGTAGTTTTAGCCCATCTTAAACATTTTAAATTTGTTTAAATTTTGATAAAATATGGAAGCAACGTTTAAATGCTCTAATTTTGCATGAAATCATATTCGTACATTAAAACCCTGGATTAAAACCCAAAATCGTGGATTAAATACCGGCATAGGTGGCTCTGGACATTAACTGACGTCACTACAATGCCTATGAGCGAGAAGTCCTAAGATTCCAGTCCCGAGGTGGCAGAATTTTCGGCTCTAGCTTGTCAGCTAGGTCGGATTCAGATGTAGGTAGCAATTCTTGTAGAGAATTCTAGCAGTGGGCTACTCTGATCGGTAGTTTTCCGTGGTTTCTCCCATCAACACCGGGTGAATGCTGGAGCAGTGTCCTAACAAACGGGCAAAGGACCGCGCGCAATCTTTCCCTCCTCATTCTTGTCCTTTCCTCAACCTTACTTACACGCACGTGCACTACGCTATACCACACAAGTCGGGAGACCAGTCGGTTATCCGGGTTGGGGCGGTGCCACGCTGTTGGGAAAAACCTGGTTGGGGAAAATCCCTCAATCCGATGTGAGTCAGCGCCGGATCACCGCCGAAAGATCACTGCCAACTCCCGCGATAAAACATGCACCACACTTATGGGACTAACGACCTTAGCAGTTGGCGCTTCCGAAATCACCAATCAATCAATCAATCAATCCTTGTTCGAAATTGTAACATTTTCATACCGCGTTATGTTCTCACAACTGGCTATAGAACACATCTCAGGTGGTGGCGGTGGTGGTGATGGTGGGGGGGGCGGACTCTCGGGAGCGGACGGGAAACGCGCGCTCGTTAAAGCGTCCGGTGCCGAGGGCGCCCAGGCGCGGATTACGCGAGTTAAAGAGACGCGCATCTCCTGGCCGCCGCGCCGCGCAGCGCCGCTCTTGGCAATGGCTCAAGGTCTCCCGCCCGCGAGCGCGATTCAACGTGCACTGAACTTTCCGCAAAGACCGACAGTACAGGCACTTTGTTAGCTGGGACGCCAACTTGCGCCTTTTTTGTCTGCAACCGTCTTAATCATACCTTGATGACTCGTTACGTTTGTATCAGTGACCTTCAGGTACAAGTTAGAATGCGCTGTGAAAACTGCGTCTCTTTGTTCGCTGGCAATCATTTCAGGGGTTGACGGTTCTTCCAAAATAAGAAAAGATTTTAGGTTTGTAGCGGCTACCATAACGCACACTTATATTTTCATTAATGATATTACTAAGTGCATTCCAGACATTCACTCTTAGTTATTTTCGTTTAATAATGAAAAACAAAAAAAAAAAAGAACATTAAGCAAAGAAAACAGTGCAGTAATCTGTACTTCAAATAGATACAAACACTCCATAATTACGAATTCAGTCTTTATTACGAAACAAAATTGCATTATCTCGTATAGTTCTGAAATGAGTATATTATCATGATTTTGGAATGCATTATGTTAATATAATAGAAAGTGCATCGCTACAACAGCCTACTAGACACGTCGAAGATCATAACACTTGTGTGAATGACCGATTGCTTGTGGCTTTATTGCACTTTAACCGCTGTGATAATTGGCAACCTAAGGATGGAAAGGGAATGGACAGTTAAGGTGGCCGTGGCCCCGTGTTACTGCCTTGAGAATATGCCTCAAGTGATCGGGAAAACCATGGAAACCTCTGGCGTGAGAAGCAGTCGGCCTGCAAATACGTTTATGACATGTTAAACCCATCAAGCAAATTTCCGGAATATCGCCTGCATCAAAAGCTCGATCTCCCAATCACAGCCATGTGCATATCTCCGTGTCTGAACCGAAATAGACAGTAAAATAAAAAACGGTATCCATCAGCTCTTGGAAAGGTAAAATAACGTCTTTCCGTTAAAAAGCCCCTTACCGGCACTTAAGCTGGAACTCCAACATACGCCACCCGGAAAGCTGTTCCGAGCCAACATGTCATCCGACGCCTGTTTGCTCATATGACAGCTCGCGCGGAGTTGCACGGAGCTGACACGGACGCCCGGCAGCCTGCAGCAGGCCAGGCGTCCCGCAGGGGCGCACCGGCGGGCGTGTATATTTAGGCACGCCCGCCTACTTTGGGGGGTCGGGACGCAGGTCCAGTGGATGTGGGGAGCGCACACTGCCTCCCATGTAGGGAAAACGGTCCCAAAAAGGAACACTAATTATAGGTTTGTTGAACTCATTAGTTTCAAACGCAAATGGTCTTTACGCCTGAGTCCGAATATTTTGCGAGGTAGAGATTTGTATACCAATTGATTGAAAAGAGGTTACAATTTTCAGTAGTAGTAATTTTTAGCACGTAATAATCCCTCGAGTATGTGAAATCGCAAAAGAAAAAAAATATTTATTACATTATTTACAAGAGATTTACAAAAGTATATCATAAAACACTTTTGTAACATACTTCCGCGCTAGAAAGGAAATATTGCCCAAGAGACGTTCCGGTATATCACAAGATGGCAGAAAGAAAAACTAAAAAAAAATGAATATGTGTCATATTCTATCACACACTAAACAATTTGTTTTATATAGCGCGCCAGGAAAGTCTCTCGGCAGTGGTACCATGCTAGTGAGAGGTCTTGCAACAGAAATAATGTTGGTAGCACGAGCCGCAGCTTGAAAACGTAAATTGTGTACTCTACACAATCTTAATAGGTGCGGAAAGTGTAGTCTCCTTCACTTGTTTCCCAGTTATTTGGTTGCTACCAACATAAATGCAGTTTTTAATAGGAGACCCTGATCCGGCTCGGCGCGGAGAGACTTTTCTGGCGTACTGTATGTATTTGGTTGACATGCTTTGTTGTAAATCGCAGAGAACGCGCTCCGCGCTTTGTGACCTTTTCGGCCCACTGAGCACTGTCGCTGTTCCTGCCCCTGCGCCCCCGTCAGCCCGCCTGCCTGTCGCCGCCGCCATCGCTGCCGCCTCGGGCGATAACGAATATGAGGGCGGGGGCGCCGGCGGCATGAGGGCGGCTGGCGGCAATTACGCTGCCTGGGCTTCACTTCCCGTTGAGCCGAACCGAGTCGCGAGGCCGCCTGCGTCGTCGTGCGATAATGACTCCCCTCCCCGCCCACCTACGCAGCACCCACGCACAATTGGGGGAGGGGGAAGGGAGGGGAAGCTCGAGTGGCTCTTCCCGTTCCTGGCCGCTCTCGAAATTTTGCTTCTTGCTCCACTTCCCTGGGTACTCCCACGGAGGCCTTTGGTAGACTGACACCAGTAATTCGTCAAGTAGTTTTATTATAATTTCATTTCTCTACTAAAGAAACTTTAAGTACAGTGAACTCGGGTGTAGTGAACCCTCGGTTATGGTGAACTTAAATCACTAGTCCTGTTTCACTTACAATACAAATAAGAAGATTCGGTTGTAATGAAGGAAGGATGGTGAACGAAGGAAGAATGTCCTGGAAATTAATTGAATCTCTTATTTATGTTATTAGGAGATTAAAAGAGCCTTCGTAGAGTTGAACGATGTTCTACCAGTGCAGTAAGTATTTAAAGTGCATGACATACTTAGAGATAGAGGACAATGCAGAATCAAATATGGAGAGATCACGAACTCTGCAGAAGTATCTAGAGAAATTACTAATGAAAAATGTACGAAGCAAACAATTGAAAATAATAGATTTTTTAAGTAGAAATAAATATATTGAAATTTTTTGTTCGTGCTGTTCATAAATTTTGCTGTACCTCTATATTAATACAATCAATATTTTTGGAGAAATTCCACTTCATTTTGACATCATTGGATATACCAAATATCTGATATAGTGACCCAAACATGGTAATCTCCAGAAGTTGACTATAACCGGAGTGGACTGTACAATCTTTTATAACAATATTTAATCATTATGTAACAGTCAGCCTCTGAAACTGTAACACAAAAAGGTTCTACCGTCTTTCTTTAGTCAAAAATGCGGGGGAGGGGAGAGAAAAATCACGAAGATGTTCCGGAACGGGCGGGTATTTTCGTGTTTAACTAGGTGGAGCAGCACATTTTTTCCAATCACTACGTCTCTTACAGCCACAACCACGCCTCCGTGGCTGTCATCGATTAAATGTTTGTCTGAGCATAGCATTGAATTCACGAATATCTGCGACATAATTTCACCTTTTTTACTCTGAAGTATGCACCTCGTTAAATCCAATCAGTCAATTAAACGGTCGTGGCTTAAACGAAAACTCTGCTTGGGTTCACTATTTCTTGGATGTCTCCCCTCCCCCAAATATTAATTGCTCGAGACGCCAATCGATACTCCCACATATGGTTTGTAAAGGTCGCTATTTATTGGCCTCTTCAGTGATTTGAGAGTGTCTTGATTCTGTGTCTGAGAGGTAAGGTAATCGACATCTGTACGGTCAAGGTTGATGCAATCTTGAGAGGAAAGTTTGTTTATGAATGTTCGTCAGTGATCTACTATATTAATTGAAATAAATCTCGAAATTCGCGACAATTTCTAAAGAAACCTTAACATTTTTCAATGAAAAAATAGAAATGATTGATTCAAAACGTCTTTATTGCTTTTGCTAGATTGTAGGTATTCGACCAACGCCAAATTCGGCTACTCTCATTCTAAAAACTATAAATCACAAAGTCCTTTAAAAAAACTTTTTTTAAATTGAATGTGTTAAACAAATTCTGCAATTTAAAAATATTTTTTGCGTAAATCTCAAGAAGCTGTAGAATAAAACATTCAAATTATAAGCTTCGATGAAAGACACGGTGTTAAAACATTTTACGACTCAATGTTGAATGAAAGAAAATGTATGAATCACTGTCCGTGTTAAAACGTATGATTAACTTACACCTTATTGCTGCCGGATATTTCAAGTCGCAGGAAAAGTTGTAATGTTGCAAGATACATGGCCTTGAGGCGTAACTGAAGATTCAGCAGCTTCGCTGTGGTGCGCAATCAGGCAATAATTACATCTAAGCTGCAGTAACTTTCAAATGAATTACAACGCTGTCCTTGAATTGCAGGCCGGTTGGTGGGAGAAAGCAGTAGGAGACATGCGGGAAAAAACAAACACTGATTATACGACCTTAAAAACGTAGGAATTATCTCAACCAATTCCGTAAGATTTATCTGGGATGTAAGATAAGCATCGCAATTACACAACGAAATAAACTATAGCTACTTCGCTGCTCTGTGCTTTATACGAAAATCTCTGAACAGTTGGGAGTACTGATATTGTCTTTATGCAGCTTCTTACCCAGCGCGCTGCAGTGCGGAGAAAAAAATGACATGAAATGTTTGTATAACTCAGAGTAGGTCACGCTAAAACTCAACGAAAGTGAGAAGGAAGTAATTAGACATACTTCCTCACAGGAGAGAAAAATCAAAAACAAATAATAACTCTTGGAAATCCATAACAGGAAAAAAAGATTCATTACAAACTATGAATTAATACGTAGTATGTCATTACATAGGGCATTATGCACTTAATGATTCTGAAATTGTAACTCTGTGAAGAGAAATTCGTGAAAAGAATTACGTTATTGTAGTTAACTTAACCAATATAGAAGAAAAATACAAAGAAGAAAAAGAAGGAAACAAGAAAATTAAAAAGTAATGAGTAAAGCAGTTCAAACAGAAAATAGTACAAAATCAATAGTGAACTGCAACGACGAAGGCGCGATGCCTTTAAATGAGGTCAAAAGGCAAGGAAGATGGGCCATTGTTAGCTGCATCGTGTACATCGTTCTCTGTGCAGGGTGGGTCACGTGTTGGCCTCATTATAGCTCCATTGGCGGGAGGGCAGGGTGGAGCGGGGCTGCGGCGGGGGGATGGGCGGGACGTGCTGGGCGGGAGGTGCTGGGCGGGACGGGGCGGGGCGGGGCGGGGCGGGGCGGGGCTGGGCGGGGCGGGGCGGAGCGGGGCTGTGTAGTGTGGTGTGGTGTGGTGTGGGCGGGCGGTGGGTGCAGGAGTCATAGGGTGGTGGATGTGTGTGTGGGTGGGTGGTGTGCTGCTACTCCTAGCAGAACGCCGCGCCGCCGGCCCACAAGGGCAGCGCGACGCGACGCAGCTGTCGCTCCCCACTGCCCGGCGCCCACTGGGCCGCGACGCGACGCGACGCGACGCGAAGCGCGCAGCAACAAATACTGCAAGACTGTGACATTAGTCCACAAAATGAGAGTTTTTTTTAGATAAATAGATATTTAATGCTTTGCGAGATGAATTTGAATTTGGGGGTTGAAATGGCTGAATGTAAGAAAACGTGTCAGCTATTTATCTACTATAACGATTTGTAGTACACAAAATAATGATATTTAAACAACGTCGAATCTGCAAAATATGATTTTATTTAAATAAAAGGGGATCCAAAGAAAGGGATGAAACCTTTGAAAATGCGATTCGGTGTTGCTTTAACTTGCAATAAGCGTTATTTGCAATGTTGTGTCGTGAAAAAAAAGCTTATTTCTAAACGAAAACGCCGAACATTGAATGAACTTCAAAAAAATGAACTTATTCGGCCTATTTATTTGTTTTTTATTTGGTTCATCTACTTTTTATTCTGGCTGCTTGAAATTATTGCTTGGATTTCGTAGAACAGGTAGCACGCTCACTTCCAGTGGTTGGGCCACTGTGCGTTTCGAAGCACAGTGCGTCCCTAGCAAGCAGCAGTTCCGGGCTGCAGCGCACAATGGGCACTGCGCTGTCTCCGCACCGGCGGCAGTCCGAAAACAGTCTGCCTCAGGCAAATGGAAAACACGAGCAAATATGGAGAAAAAATCCCCTCTATCACAGCGCTTGCCAACTAGAGAAAAAATTACGTCAGAGCAGGCTTCCCCCGCAGTGATAGGGAGAAGCAGTGCGAGCGAAGGGGGAAGGGAGGCATCGACACACTGCGGTCCCGGTTTTATAGATAGGAACAAACACGAAGTGTTAGTGTGTCCGAAAGAGCTGAAGTATATTTAAAAAGTTTAACCTACAGAGGCATTACGCAGATCTGCGACCCAGAGAAACCCGCGAGATAGAAATAAATTTCTGAAAATTGACAGGTAGCCTGCAATCACAAGACGAGTGAAGGATTTTGCAGATAGAAGAATATGGAAAAGGATTTGAAACTCATGAGAATTTACAACATTCTCAAAGAAAACTGTAGTCCCTACATTAAACAGTAATAGGGGTCGAAATTCACCCGGGTATCTATTTAAATTAACCAAATTAATTTTAGTTTCAGGAAGAATTAAATTTGTTATATTAGATAACATTGTAATAACATATTGTAATAACATAAACACTGTAATAAAATATTGTCCTAAAATGTTAAAACTATCTTCTCCGAAAATGTTATGTATTAGATGTATGGAAGTGGAATTACAGTTCTGGTTATGATAAACAGAGACTGCTATTACTTTGAGGTATGTAATCATCTATTTTATATTATCTAATTTTTCATATGGTTAAATCGTTAACATTCTAAATAATTATTACTAAAAAAGTAATTTTCGGTATTCCAAGAGATCATTTGTCTCCCACTTCCGTACCATCATTGGAACATTACGCACCCTCCGCCGCGTCGGATACTTTCTTTTCTCCGCGGCTTAGTGCGAAACAGGAGAGCAGATTTCTATGGTCACAGAGCATTGAGTTGGTAAGCACTGTCCTATCCATTTGATATACCATTATTTATAAGTTTCCTTATAACATTTACTCAATTTACTACGTAAAATCGAATTATTAGAAAGAAATGGAGTTTATATGATTATTAATCAAGGGCATAATCATTACATAAAAAATATCGTACAAAAGCAGTTGTATCAGAATGGCTTATTTCAGTTACAAATTTCAATTGTGAATCTTCAGAGGAACGTCAAGTAGATGAAATCAGTGAAATTAAAGAAACAACACATTTAAGATAATTTAAAAAAATCAAAATTAATGAAAAATAGTGTAGGAGCTTATAACAAAGAATCATAGAAATTCTACAAATTTAATATACCTTTTTACTTTCCTAGTAATGTTATTCAATGTTTTATCAGTATCAGCAGGTATTGATGCCAGCACAACTCTAATAATTGATTGAATTGCTTTGACAGTTAATATTACACGTGGAATACAGGAAATTGTCCTTCAATATAGGAAAGACACCCCACTGTGAATTTGCAGTTTATTATTCTTTGCCCACCAAGGTCACGCCGAACCACGTTCTCCCGTGTTTTTCAAAACAACACGTTTTTAGGCCTGCCTCCTGTGTCTTCGAGATGAGAGTTTAAAGGCCGCTGCAAAGACATACCTCTTTGACAAGCTTATAACAAAAGTGGTTTCTGTGAAGTAGTTTGTCTCATTCAACCTTCCTCTAAACACAATTGTTTTGGGCTTTACAAAAAAACGTTTCCAGTAAGTGAGAAGGCTAAAAGAAGACGAGAAAAGTTTGAAAATAGACCAAAGTATGAATTCTCCCATCACTTCTAGAATGTCTTTTTTAATTTCACTTTACAAAACCATCGGTTAGCAGTTCTGGTCAACAAGAACACAAAGTTTAATCTCGGCCGAGCAGAGCAAACATTTTTATATTAATGATGTGCTTTCTATGTTGTCTTCTTTTCTGTAAACTTAAACGTAAGTTTACCAAAGTGCCGGAGGTCTTTTTGAAGATTATCACTCACTGCCTAGCAAATCATTTTGATTAGAATGTCTCTTTAAAAAAATCAATCATTTTACTGCAGGGCAATGGCGTGCTCGATCTAGCAGTCTTGTAATAAATTCAAACCTAGGATTCGGAGTGTGAAGTGGAAAATCTGTTGAGTGACTAGAATCAAGAGAGCTTTTAGTTGGAAATGGCGAGTCAGCGGAAAGGAAAGTCATGTAATGTGAAAAGAGAAGGCAGTTGCGATCGCTCTCCGCGGCCGAGCTGCAACGGACGGCGAGCGCCGCGTGGCGCGAGGCGCCGGGGGCGGTGAGGCGGTCACACGAAGCGACGCACGGCGCTTAGGAAGCGTCCAGGAGATGACGCCCACATGCTCCCAAGGCGGAGGCAGTGATGAGGTGGGACATAAGAAGGAAGAGGGGCAGTAGGAGACAGATTCAGGAGTAGGAGGCGTAGGAGGGGGGGGGGCTAGAGGAGGAGTGGTTTCTTTTGATAGATTAGCTTTTTAATTGATTGATTATTGATTCCGGGCGAGTCAACTGCTAAGGTCTTTAGTTCCGTCACTGAAGTGCATGTTTTTCCTTCGTGAGGCGGCGGTGATCTTCCTTGCTGGATGACGAGATTCGGCGCTGACCTACCGTCGGCTGACGGGTAGTTTTCCCCAACCAGGTATCTCCTTCCAGGAGGGCACCGCCTCACCCGGGACAGGCTCAACGCTCCCGACCGGTCTCCCCGGATGTAATGCATGTAAGTGTAAGTAACGGGTGCGAAAACGACAAGGAAGAGGAAGGAAAGATCGCGGACAGTCACCCGTTTGTAAGGGTACTGCTCAGGCATTCGCCTGGTATTGATCGGAAGAAACACGGAAAACTACCGATCTGAGTAGTCGGCTGCTAGTATTCTCCTCCAGACAACGGCTGAACTCGACCCTGCTATCGAGCTAGAGTCGAACTTCCTACACATGGGGGCCTCCCGGCCAGAGGCTTTGCAGTGACATCGGTTGATGCCCTGTGCCAACTTGTGCGGGGATGGCGGAGAGAGAGGAGCAGGGTTGTGTGGGGCAGGGAAGGGGTACATGCTGGAACCGAATGCTGCAGTTTGGTGGGGTTGGCACCTGACCTCGGGTGGAAGCGGGGCTGGAGTTCGTAGTGGCAGAGGCGGGCCCGGAGGTTGGCGCAGGGCAAAATGTGGGTTGGAGAAGGAGCGGGGATGGGACTGGGGCGAAGGCCTGGGTGGGCATAACATATAGAAAAAAGCTATAAAAGAACGAAGCTACTCGAACTCAGTTTTAAATATCATGCACATTTTATATAGAAACCACTACATCAATACTAATTTTCTATAATTCACATATCATTTTACTATTTAAATTATGACGGAGGGAATGACGTTTTCTGCAACATTGAAAATTACTTCGTAATTTACTTCGCGAATAGAAACGCAAACGTCTTTGATAAGACTTTGTGAATTCAACCTGCATCTAACGTAACTTGTGATTATTTAACATCGATTATAGTTTCACAAAATATATAGTGTATTTATAAGCTAAGAATACACCAGTTTGTTTGAAATCAAGAACGATGTCCATTTAAAAGAAACATTTTTTTTATTCATTCTTGTTTCATGACAGTTGGATTTTCTTTGTCTGATGCGCTCACAAACTAGGAACCTTTGGGTTCTTCATTATCGTTCCATTCTTATAACAGACTATTTACATGCATTTCCTATCAGTTTACTCCAGAATAGAAGATAATATTGACTTCAAGCACATCCAGTACACACACATTGTACACAAATCAAAGTTCAACTAATTGGTCCATGTACAAAAAGATGTATGAGAGGCTTATGGCGTAATACTTATCTCTTTCCTGGCCATGTCCTTATCCTGACCACACCAGTAAAATAATAACAATTACAAAAGAAGTGTTTGAAACACTCAAATCATATGAAAGAACAAATTCAAACAATGACGTGTGGCCTTACGTGTGAAATGACATTCACACATTGATTAAAATAAACTACAATGTCTAATAAACAAATATGAATTTCTTTTATTTCATGTTCGTCACTATCTTGTAGGTCAATTAATACCTAGGTGATAGTTCAGATAATTTTTTTAATTAATTTATTCCAACAATCCAAATTGTTTTTCAGTATAACATACTGATTCCACTTGTCGGGTGTCACCTAAACCATTAATATTTGTTTGTAACTGTTAACATAAAACAGTAACAACGCAACAGAAATAGCAAACAAAAATAGTTAGTCAATACAGCGCACTTAATATAACGGGCCTACCTGCAGGTACTTCACAATTCGCAGTATCAAATCTGACTTGGACACATTTTATCCTGTTCTCCTTCTTTTCTTAAACTAATATAAAAAATAATTATTGCCTTTCGCAACGAAGTTTGTAGGGAGGTTATCTAGTATGGTTGTAAATTTATAGTATGATTTCATGGACTTCGCCACAGCTATTGATAAAATTTGCACAAAATACTAGTAACTATTTAATAGAACATGAAACACCATTAAAAATGGACCACTAATTAAATACAGTAACTACTAATTAAATAAATTCAAATATCAATAGATTTTACCGAATCATATTCAAATTAATCATTAATCATAAGCAAATACAAATTTAGAACTCTTAAACTCAATAAACGTTAACGCAAATGTCGCAAGATAATACCACTAACCACCAACTACTTTCTATAACAAATATGTAAATTAGACTGAAAAGAACCACTTACATCAACTATTTAAATAATTAACTAAAAGCCGATACGCAAGATAATATGGAACAAAACCAAGCCCAAATCTCACGAATTAAAAAAATTCAGTCACAGTGGTACGAAGCATGCGTTTCAGAAAATCTCATTGTCGCAAGAAATGCTGGTATCCACAAGTCTGGTAAAACCTTTGGTTTTTGCTGCCAACGTTCCTTCAAAACTGTTCCAACTTCATAATTTTATTTTATTTAAAGTAAGTAAGATATGTATTTCTATAATGAATGTTATTAATTTGTTAACAAGGCAGTTAAATATTTCTCTCTTGTAGCTTGTCCTTTCACCACGTGCACATTCAAATAAATGTGCAAATTTGTGAAAAATACTAAAAAGTTTTCGGGCCTCAGTACCACTCCCGTCGAACTAAGTTTAAGCATATTATAACAATTGTACGAGCATAGTTTTTGTGATTTGTGGTTTTCTTTAATACCCAGTTAACTTATACACGTTTTAAATTCATCTGCTAGTTAATTAGAAAGTCTTATGTAATAAATATTTTTGGTGGAAATATTCAGGAGTTTAACCCGTTAGTTTAGTCTGTTACGGTTACAATATTTTTTTTAAATTCGGACTCAGCAAAGTGTTTGAATGTTTTGCAGAAAAGGTATAATATTACTACAGGGTATATAACTTTCATTTAAAATTCTAAAGGTTAACAATACAAATCGCAACAGCAACAAGTTCATTAACGAAGTCACGTTGTACTTTCACTACTTTATTATATTATAAAACAGTTTGTACGAAAATATTTCCGAGTGAAACTACTTTCTCCAGATGTAATTCTCAAGAAAAAAATGTTACACGTACTTAGACATCATTGAAAATTAACGGAAAACACGTTTTTTTGGTATATGTTTCTTCTTTGAGTACACAATGCATAACAAGAACAAACATTTCGATTTGTAATTGCATATATTTATGAAAGCATGAATGACAATTAGTTTTCAGTATGGGCATCTCTAGGAGCTCAAAAGAATCGGGCTGACATGCAGATGAGACGAAGTATGCTCTTCAGAACGCAGAATTCCAGTGTGCCAGGGCATTCTAGACTGGTGATATTCAGTGGCCGCAGTCAGAAACCTCCAGTCGCGGAATTGGGGCAGGCGCTGCTGCAAGGGATGGTCTGCGCCACTGGCCGCGAGTTGGGGATTTGCGAGTTCACACTGGTGTCCGGCGGAGGCGCGTTGGGCATTTGGAAATCCATGCCTACGATTGGCGGGCGAAATCGCGGATCCGGAAATGGAGTGCCGAACTGGCTGCGACTAGCGCTCTGAGAGCTACAAGCCTCGCTTTGAGGAGGCCTTGGGTAGAAAGGTACGGGGTGGTAGGGGCAGTACGGGGCATAGGGGCAGTAGAGGTAAGGGTAAGGGTAAGGATATGGGTAGTAGCCATTCGACACATCCGTGGTTTCATTTGCCGACCTACGTTTCTTCTCGTCATCAGTGGCTTGATTTGCCGACCTACGTGTATTCTCGTCATCAGTGGCATGATTTGCCGACATATGATTCTTGTCATCATCAGTGGTTTCATTTTCCGACCCTTCTGTCTTTTCTTCCCCTTTCTTTTTTCTTACCGTCACTCTGCGTATAAGCTTCCCGCATTTACGGGAGGTGGTCTGCCCCATGATGACTTCTCAGTTAAGAATTTCTTCGAAAATGTGTTAGACCTTTCCACAGCAGGTGAACGTCTGATGTCTCATTGTGATGCCATAAGCGTTCATTGTTACATTTCGTTTAGGAGCCGTGGCTTCGTTGCTTCAGGTTGGTATTGGTCTTCCACTTTGTATTCTTCCGAACACATCTCGTACCAATAATTCTCCACGCTCTAAGAGACTGGCAAAACATGTTGGTAACCTGAGAGCCATATCCGCCCCCCCCCGAAGGGTTTGGCGTTGCTGAGGACACGTTACTATTGTCGACTCAATCACAACCATTGGGCAAGAATGAAGCAGAGAAAGATTTATGAGATTATATCATAATGAAGTGGCATGCATACAAACACATATCTTCAAAATGCGAAGTAGATATCAAGGACAGTTTGTCGAATGACATGATAATGTAGTTATTGACAAGTATTAAATTCAAGGATTCCAGTTTTCGTGTGAGGGCACGAAATTACCTTGTAAAAAGGAGCTGACTAAATGTATTATTAGGGCGAATTTCTTACTGAAACATTTTAATGGTAGCAGCAATAAGAGTGAAATGTTATTTTAAAGCTAATTTAAATGTCGATTATATTATGTTCTCAAAATGATTAGGTTTATGTAATTAAGTTATTCGAATGTATATTGGAGAATCAGAGAATATTATCGTAAACACATCTTTTTCCACACATCGACGTTGTTTGATTTTGTGGGAGTCACATCTACGAATGTAAGTGGTAACATAAGAAAAGCATTTCACTCTAAATAAGAATAACGTCCGTATGGACATTAATCCTTGCCCGATCTTCTGAATAATTCAATAGCACAGAAAGCTTCGGACGTTGAATTAGAAGAATTCGCAGAGTGCAATTGCAATTTTTCATTTCGATCGTGCTCTATCCGTGGATGGCCTAAACGCAGGAGAAGTAGATGTTTGCAACTTTTCACCACTAGAGCAGCTTTCTTTGCATATTGGTTTCCTGGGGGGAGCAGGAACGTCGCACGACTTAACCAACACCAAGCTCTTGGTTGAACTTTTATTCGAGGAAGCTTTGCCCTTCTCGGAAGGCATCACATGGGAGGATTCGGGACTTTTCTTCTTAGGAGACTTAGATCGAATTCTCTTGAGAGACGGGGAACCACCGCCTTTGGAAGATGGGGAACCACCGCTCTTGAGAGACGGGGAACCACCGCCCTTGGAAGATGGGGAACCACCGCTCTTGAGAGACGGGGAACCACCGTCCTTGGGAGGCGGGGAACCACCGTCCTTGGGAGACGGGGAACCACCGCCCTTGGGAGACGGGGAACCACCGCCCTTGGGAGACGGGGAACCACCGCCCTTGGGAGACGGGGAACCACCGCCCTTGGGAGACGGGGAACCACCGCCCTTGGGAGACGGGGAACCACCGCCCTTGGGAGACGGGGAACCACCGCCCTTGGGAGACGGGGAACCACCGCCCTTGGGAGACGGGGAACCACCGCCCTTGGGAGACGGGGAACCACCGCCCTTGGGAGACGGGGAACCACCGCCCTTGGGAGACGGGGAACCACCGCCCTTGGGAGACGGGGAACCACCGCCCTTGGGAGACGGGGAACCACCGCCCTTGGGAGACGGGGAACCACCGCCCTTGGGAGACGGGGAACCACCGCCCTTGGGAGACGGGGAACCACCGCCCTTGGGAGACGGGGAACCACCGCCCTTGGGAGACGGGGAACCACCGCCCTTGGGAGACGGGGAACCACCGCCCTTGGGAGACGGGGAACCACCGCCCTTGGGAGACGGGGAACCACCGCCCTTGGGAGACGGGGAACCACCGCCCTTGGGAGACGGGGAACCACCGCCCTTGGGAGACGGGGAACCACCGCCCTTGGGAGACGGGGAACCACCGCCCTTGGGAGACGGGGAACCACCGCCCTTGGGAGACGGGGAACCACCGCCCTTGGGAGACGGGGAACCACTTCTCTTGAGAGATGGGGAACCACCGCCCTTGGGAGATGGGGAACCTTCGCTCTTGAGAGACGGGGAACCACCGCTCTTGAGAGATGGGGAACCACCGCCCTTGGAAGATGGGGAACCACCGCCCTTGGAAGATGGGGAACCATCGCTCTTGGGAGGCGGGGAACCACCGCTCTTGAGAGACGGGGAACCACCGCCCTTGGGATATGGGGAACCACCGCTCTTGAGAGACGGGGAACCACCACCCTTGGAAGATGGGGAACCACCGCTCTTGAGAGACGGGGAACCATCGCTCTTGAGAGACGGGGAACCACTTCTCTTGGGAGGTAGAGAACCATCGGTCTTGCGAGGTAGAGAAACATCGCTCTTGGGAGCCGGGGAACGATTCTTGTTGGGAGACGGGGAACGATTCCTCTTGGGGGACGGGGAACGATTACTCTTGGGGGACGGGGAACGATTCCTCTTGGGAGAAGGGGAACGATTCCTTTCCGGGGATGGGGAACGATTCCTCTTGGGATACGGGGAACGAATCCTCTTGTGATACCGGGGACGCTTCCTCCTGGGAGACGTGGTACGCGCGGTAGCGTCACTGGGCGTCGTTGGAGGAGATTTGGAAGGCGTGGGGGTCCCGGTAGATGACTCAGTGGCACCAGAAGCTTCGGAAGTTTTACTGGATGACATCTCCGCTAAGGGAGACTGTGACTTCTCTCTCTTCCCGGAGTCCATGCCGAACTCTTGGACTTTCTTGTGAAGGTGTGCGCATGGTGCGTAGTGAGCTTCGCAGTTTCGGCTCAAACAGCCGAAGCCCGGCGGCCATTGCATATAACTTTGGTGATTTGAATGAGCATCAGACACGTCCGGTAAATTACCCGCACATGGAGCGAGCGTCTGGGGTTGAGATCGATGATGTTGCCTTGGGTAGGGAACGCAAGCGTTGGGACGGGTCGATGCAGTGCATTTGGACAGGCCTTCGGTACTACAACAGACGTCCACTGACATTGCTTTCTTTCGTTTGTTCTCAGGGTCAGGCTTAGGCTTAGACACAGATTTAGATTTAAATTTAGATTTAGACTTAGGTTTAGACTTAGGTTTAGATATAGATTCAGACTCAGGTTTAGACTCAGGTTTAGGTCTCGATTTTGCCTTCATTTCCTGGGGTTGTTCGCATTTCATGCAGCTCATCCAACTTCCCATGGCTGGATATATAAACTAACCCTAGGGATCACCACCGGGCATTACTTCTTGGTTCCTGTGATTACGGTATATATAAAAACATTCTGATTTTGATAGGAACACGAGCAATTGGCCGTATACATCCTTACCGACAGTGGTTAGTCGCGAATTCCTCCAGACGTTTCTGTAGTGGAATGGTTCTTTGAGGTTGCAAAGAATTCTGCATGAACAGAGCAGGTTTCAGAGACATAGTTGAGGACAAAGTTTAAGCAATAGAGCGACTACATCGACCGGCCGTAACCAGGCAAGGCTCTCGTTGCCAGGTGTACGTTGACATTGTTATGCTCGAGAAATCGGGAAAGACAGGCTACTGTACATAATTCAGGGAACAAAATGTGTATATTTTGATTACCAGGGCACCTGCCTTAACAAAGTAATTATATTGTCGAAGGAGACTATTTTTGATTATTAATACAGAATACAAAAAACTGATATTTAAATAACTGGTAGCCTTTTTAAACACTCAAATATTTATCTCCCGAGATAAAAATGCCAATGTTACTATTATCGGGTTATATTAAAACTGTGTTACTTTTACAAAATTTAAATATTTTACTACTTTTATTTATACCCACACTTTCATGCAACTAATAGCAAAATCGAAATCAGTGTGAAATTAAATAAGCAAAATTGAAATCAGTAGCTTGTTTTATTTTTGTCCTTCTCCTGGCCATTAACTTTTCAGAGTATTTTTGTGAATTAGCCAAGTTTGGATCTGATTCTGGAAATTAATCCATCATGGTTTAAGACTCCCATCCTTTTATTTTATATCGCCTGAAGTACAGCACTACATTTACTTATCAATATCTTAATGTAATTATTTCGTATCCGGTTAAACAGTCCGCTGCAAGTTTCGATGCATCATTTCCTGGCGCTGGCAAGGAACTCAAACCTGGGAAGGATGGAAGTGTACAGAACATTTAGAATGAATTGAATGAAACATATAAAACACATTGCAATGAACGTCTCGAGGTCATAACGTCTAATGCAGACTTTACACTGACATGAAATTGCCCTGAAATTCGCTCTTGCCAGCGAAATTGCGAATGCAAATGCCCTGGCCAATTTCCTTGATTCTACGTTGCAAATTGTCAACTTTAGCTCCAACTCGCTTGAGTGCGGCCTTGGTTGCTGCCTTTCAAAATACGAGTACAAAACAGCCTAAATTAAGAATAGAAGGTTAGATAATAATCATGAAAAATCATTTGATAAGAGAGTGGAATTAAAGTTATCAGGTAAAGTTATAGGTAAAAGGCAACAGGTAAAAGGTAAATCATGTAAAGGTAATTAAAAGGGAAATAGGTAAATATAAAAGGAAATGTATAGGTAAAAGGTAAATAATGTGAAACGTATCTATTAGGAAAATGAGAAATGTGATTGTAAAGAAAAAGAAAATATCGTTACTTACAGGATAGTAAAGAATATAGAATGAAGAATAGGACACCTATAAAAAGTCGAGCGATTTTTCATGTCATACGCTTATGACCTGGCTCTAGAAAGTTGCTCCGTTTCGAAATATGTATTTCGTTTCTAGCGTTCAATATCTACGATAATAGTGCAATAGTTGTGCGGTTTTCTGGTGTAACTAACATATGAATTTCGGTGCCGGCACTAATTTATATGTTCATTTATAATCATTTAATTGTTTTAATATCGAAGAAAAGAAAAGGGTGATGTGTAGGCGACCAATGTGTAGTAAGAGGAGGGCGACACCGATTAGATCACTTAGCTCGCATCGCACAGAGGCCTACGGAATCCACGGAAGGACTGTGAGATTTTCTGGTATAAAGATGAAATTATTCTCTATAAACATTATTTTGAAGATACATGTTATTTCATAATAAAATCACCAGAATTTTTTGACATTTGGTAGGCACTTTGGTTCGACTACTATTAAATTTAATTATAATTAATAGAATCTCAATAAAAATATTAATTCCAAATAAATATGTATAATTTATTTCAAGAGTGAAAAAAATGAATATTTATTGCAGCAAATCACAGATGTTATGTCAGTTGCTAACTAGAGTTAATAAATTTTCCAATTTCACGTTGGAAATTTTAAAATCAATTTTTTTTTTCGTGACTTAAATTTACGCTCAGTTGGCCGCGTTGCTCCCTGTCACTTCGTGTTCTTTAGTTCCTGGGGACTTGTCCGCGGAGGAACCTGCAAAGGCCTTCGGATTCGCAGCGGCCGGACACTGATCCGCAGCGGGAGAACCCGGATACCCAGGCGGAATCCCAGCAGGAGGAGGGTACCCAGCGCCAGGAGGAGGGGACCCAGCGCCAGGAGGAGGGTACCCAGCGCCAGGAGGCTGGTGCCCTGCGGGGTTATTCGGCCGCGCGTTGGGCCCCGGCGTCAGAGCGTGTGCACCGCTGCTGGGGCACGAAGAATCGCAACTCCGGGGTTCGGTGGGCGCGGGAGGCGTCGGTGGCTGCGGGGCCGGTCCCGAGTGGTCACCAGTGGGCGTGGCACCTCCAGCTTTCGGACATTGGGGATTCGGTTTCAAGGACGGGCAAGGGGGATTCTGGCCAGACCCGCTCGGTCCCTCGTAAGTTGGATACGAAGGACCAGAAGAACGCTTGGACTGGTTACATTGGTTAGATAGACTTTTGACCCAGGTTTGGTAATTTTGCATTTGCACCTGAACAGATGTGCGTCCAGGACACAGGGTTTCCACTTTCCCTCTGCAGTCGTTTGAAATGAAACATGACTTACTTCCGGTCTCATTAGTCTTTGACTTCGCCTCTGGCTCTTTATTTGACTTTGACTTTGGTTTTTGTTTTGTCTCAGGCTCAGTCGAGTTCCTCAGTTCTTCATCCGAATCCTCTTCGGACTCGTGAGACTTCGGTTTCTTCTTCTGCTTCTTCTCCTCCTCAATCTCCTCGCATGTTGCGCACATCTTAGTGTGTGCAGCTCCCATGCTGAACGACGAATGCCCAAATAATGCTTTAGGGCTGCGTTACGTCTTGTACCTCAACCACTAGGGTCCTATTGAACAGTACTCCCTGTAAGTAATGCTGATCACGGCGGCAAAGAGACTGCGCCAACAGCACCTCAATTCATTTTTGCTGTCGAATTTTCAGACAGTCCTTTCCCCCATTGATGCAAGCAGCTGCCGAGTAGGAAGACGTACATTATTTTTACATTTCCAACTAGGAGGAATTCATACTACAATTTGCATATAGTACAATTTTCATCTATGAAGAATTATTTTCTGTGTTATTAAAATTCATATAATATATTCACTGTGCGAGTTTTCTAGCCTCTGGTAGACAGTTTCTGCGCAGATGGCGTGCAATGAGGTTAGTAGTGTGTTACGGGGCCCGTCGCCCCGCAGGGGCACCGTTTCCTCGTCACTTCGCTATTGTTGCGTTTATTAACCGAGGCATTGTTTGCCAACTCTGCGGAACATATCCAAAAGAAGGTGTCAGTACGTGAGAAAAAGCTCATCACATTTCACTGACTTCGTGAAAAGTGTACTATAAAGTGCACTAGAGTAAGCTCGATAAAAGTGAATTCTAACATTAATAGAAATCACTTCAGGAACTCAACCTAAGGGTAAATTATTCTCTCTGAGTTCTCTCAACGAATAGTGTGTTTACTGAAAGAAGGCATACCTTACATGTAATGAGTGTAGATAGGGAACAAAGGAGAAACCAGGATTGATCAATATGAGGGAAGGAGTAAGGGTATCAGTGGCGGCTACTCCTTAAGAAGTCTAGAGCGGCGCCTTCCCCATAAAAAACAATGTCGATAAAATTTGCACACAGTATTTATTTTGGAATAAATCATCTCGTTTAATTTGTGCATACCCCTCAGCACAATTTCGACAACGGATTTATGTGCCTGCTTACGCGAAAGATTAATGTTTTTGGAATGGGTCGTATCGAGGGTTATCCCGAGTCCGTCCGCAGCTGGTGCATGCCAGGCAATGGATGCTGGAGGAAGAGTTGAGTTGCTGAGAGTTGGGTGGAGCAGCGTGCTGCTGTTAGGATTTTGTTCGGCAGAGTTCGCGCCTACATACGAAGATAGGATTAAGAACCTTTTCATCTGAGTTCATAAATTAGTTTTGTTGTTTACTGGAAATATTTTTTTAAACTAGTGGATCCAAAAAAGGACGTAATATCTCGCTCGTATTTGCACGCAAAATTACGCAAAAAGTACTCCAATTTCCGAAACATTACACGTGGCCTTATTTCAAAATATAACTTTAAGGAACATATTTAATGAAAGGAAAAATCTCTATATTTTTCAAAATTTTGAACTTTTGCAATTTACGAAAAATCAAGGTTTTCAACGAACATGAGACCTACATCATTCTCTTAAGTGTACTTTACACTATCCGGAAACAAAAAATAATAAAAAGCGGCGGACCCAATCTCTTTGAATTTAGAAAATGTTCCAGGGACTTCATGTAAAGTATCCTCCAAAATTAAAATATCGGTTTCAAATTCAAGGTGCCGAGACATCAACCAGATCGATTAAGGAATATCAATTTTGGAAAAATTTGGCGGAACCGTTAAACCGTTAGCGTTGTTCACAGACGGATGGACAGGCCGAGACAGACAGATGTTATGCCGTAATTCTATTTTTCGGTGTCAACGACCCAAAACATGAATTCCAGCGACACCACGTGATAGAGGTGTAATTTAGTAACTGGAGTTATCCACTTTTTCGTTACCAGGGCCCTCGACTTATATTTGGTAAGATTCTTTTACATGCTTATTTCATTTTTTTTATCCAATCATGTATTTTTATGATTTACAATGCAGCTCGGGAGGCTCATTTTAGCTATCTACAGATGTTTAATTGCGCGTTTTGTTTTACGTCTAGTTTCTTTTTCTGAAGCAGGTGTACATATTATTACTGACTGATTCATTCTTAATGGCGTCATTGTAGATATATGTTGTATCATTAAGGCATCTTATGCTGTTTAATTCATTTTTACTATTCTTTCATTTAATTAATTGTTTATTATCAAGTTTGTAAGAATTTTTGCTCGCAAAAATTCTAGAGTTTGCAAAAAAAGGAGGGATTCTCACATACGGTAAAACTACCTGTGGCCAAGCTCATAATACAGAGGTATACAGATGCGTAATACAGATGTATTTGAAGAGAGGGTCATCTGATGTTGACTTCTCAGATACTTTTTTTCCAATTGAACTTATTTGTACTTAACACTTTGTAAATTAGAAAGAGAGGGGACGCAATAATCAAATCAGAAGTTTCAATTTTTGATGATGTCGGTACAGTTCTCAAAAATTGAATCTCCCGATTGAATTACAGAGTCCTCTCTCATAACTTACAAAACGAAAAGTGTCAAGTATTTTCAATCGGACAATACAACGCAGATGAACGAAGAGACCCAATGCGACGGCAGTTTGACGCGTCGCGGGCGGCAACTGTCAGCCGCGCGAGGCGCCCAACACCTTCGCGTGACTCGACGCGCTCTCGAACCTCGACCTCGCACGCGTGCGGAGAGCACGCGCCGCGCACACACGCACGCACGCCTCAACTGCAGTGCCTCTGCTCGCGACCGCTCGCACTTCGCAACGCTTCACCGGGATTTTCCGAGTCGACGTCATAAGGCAAGAAATGGATTATTTCTACATCTCTGGAAATTATCTAGAAATAGAAATAGGTATATTTCGAGTAAGAAAACGGGGTCGACCACCAAGAAGCTGGGCCCAAGATGTACAAGACGCGATGGCCAGAGGACTACATGATGGAGATTGGAAAGATAGAGAAAAATGGAGATCCTGATTTCCATCCTGTAGTCCACTGGGCAACCATCACATCGCATATTATATATATATATATATATATATATATATATATATATATATATATATATATATATATATATATCGATTAGCAACGGAATTAAGCATCTTATATAGTGACTCTTAGTGCTGGTTCATCTAATGACAATGACATTAATGAAAAAGTAAGCAAGGCAAGGATAATTTCCAGCAGAATTCATTAATATTTGATGGAATCACAAAATAAGGAAGGAAAACAAGAGACAAATATACAGGCAATGGAAGAAAGTTATGTTACGTATGGAACAAATATTTAAGTTAAAGAGAATGCAACAAAACTCTCGCTTAAATACCATGCAAAATATATTTTAGAGACGATTTTGTCAGAATATCCCATCTGAAAGAATACGTAACGAAGAGCAGAGAAAGAGAGAGCAGTTAAGAAAGCAGTTAATGCAAGAAGAGAGATAAGTGATCGAAAATGTAGAATTCAAACAACTTCAATAGCATGGTCATCTAAAGAGAATGCAAGCTGACAAAATACCGAAAATAGTCTTGGAGTGGATCCCTTTCGTAAGAAGAAAAAGAGGAAGGTCCAAAAGTTTTGGAAGGATGTCGTTAATGAAGAATAGAAGAAGATGCCTGGACGAATAAAAAGCAGTGGCGCGTAGAGCATTCGGTCAATAGTATTGTAAAAAACTCGCCTAATCATAATATTAATAATAATAGAAATTGAATAATTGGGAAGACTTTTTCCATAGGAGAATGAGAAAATAGAAAGTTGAGCTCACCGATTTAATTGCATCAAAATATAAAAATTGTAATTCATTTTCTAGTGTTCTAAGATAAAAATTGTTCATATAATCGTAATAAAATAGTATTTTATATTTATAAATATTGAAATAGAAAAAAATATATTTCAAGAAGGATCGAATATATCTGACAATAGAATTGTACTCAAAATCGAACACAATGGGAACAATATACGTATAGATACAATGAATGAGATACGCAATTTCTGAAACCACTTATTCATAAAAAATGCTTGTGATAAAAAATTCGTGTGACAAAAATCAGTTACGTAAACGACGATGCCAAATCGCGGGATTTGGCTTCCTGAGGGCCGCTCCCCTCCCCTGAGGCGCGGCTCTCGATAAGCGTGGACGTGCATTAGCTGAGCAAACTGCCGGCCGCTGCGCGTGCGCGCGAGGGCTGAGCGACGGCCAGGAGGAGGAGAGAGCGCGGGTCGACGAGAACACCGGCCGAGTTCAGGTCAGACCTAGCCGCCGCCTCTGAAGCAATTCGAACCGGGAGGTCCTACGCTCCTCATACCTGCTGTGGGAGATTTTCGTCACTAACTACATAACTATGTCGAATTCAGTCGCTGTCTGGAGGAGAATTCTAGCGTCCGGCCCTGATCGGTTGTTTTCCGTGGTATCTCCGATCAATTCCAGGCGAATACCAAAGCAAGTACCATAACGGGGCACGGGCGCGATCTTTGCTTCGTTTTCGTTGTCATATCTTCACCAGTTACTCACATACACGTACGCTCACACGCACTACCACACATGCCGGGACACCGGTATGAGCTCCCGTATGGGGAGGTGCCACGCTAAGGGTGATACCTGGAGGAGGAATTCCCACGCAAACCGAATTGCACGTTGGCACCGGATCTCACCTTCTAGCGCGTGTGTGTGCGTGTAATTCGAGGAAAACTGTAGCAAACAATTACTACACTAACAGGATTAATGTCTATAGCAGTTGCGCGGAAACATCAATCGAAACAAATTGAAACAGTGAATATCGGAAGCCGAGTATGTTTCGCGTATTGCCACCTGGGTAAGAGAGATCGCGACCTTAGCAGTCTCGGTTTGAAGGGTCGTGGATTAGAACCCCGCCCCGGGCGTGGATGTTTACATGTGTGTTGTGCCGTGCTGGGACTTTCTTATCCACCATGTGGCACCATGAACCCTCTTCCTTCCATCCCCCTCATTCCAACCTCGGAAATGTACGTTCGTCCGTTATGGGCCAAAGGGCTTCAGTGAAACGGTGCATACATGGAGCTTCCCGACCTCTAAAAAGGTGACAAAACCGGCATGAACCTAAGGTCTACAGCGGAAAATATGATTGACTCTCCGAGAAAAGTTTAAGGTCTACCTCGAAAAGGAGAAGTGGAACTTGGAGGGATCCTCTGTGAAGTTATGTACTCGGGGGTGTGGCCCCGCAGAGAGTCCCAGTAAGTTCCCTTCGACGCCAATGGGGGCCAATCCTTCGAGAGACATTGATATTACGATTAAGTAAATTAATTTGTAAGGTGTTAGGGGAAGGTCTCAAATACCTGGAAAAAGGTGAAGCGTCAGTGTTAAAAGAAGTGAATATTTTTATCATATTATTTTTATCATATTTAAATTCCAAAGTGTTCATGCCAACATGCTTTCCGTCACTTTACAACTTTCGAATTTTCACAAGTTTTCAAAAGAAAGACATTACTAGACGATGAACTGGTTTCAAATTTTACCAATGCGTCATTTGTACTTGACATTCTTTTATACGCCACGAATCTGCAACATGGGACTCTCAGCTTTACTTTCTTTCGAAAGGGGTTCGCATGATTTTTGAACGCAAAAAATGCACGACTTATCTGGTTCAATCAGGTGAATTTGTTTATATAAGAATATTTTTCTTGGAGGCTACGAATTCAGTAAAGTAGTAGTTTACTTGTGAAGACGAAGCGCCCCCCCCCCCCGGCCGGGGGAGCGCGAGTGATGAACGCGCGCGCGGAGGTGGCGACGCCTGGGCGAGTGCGTGCCCGCGCCCACGCCGCCCTGCGTGCGTCCTCTGGCGTCCCTCGGGTGCAACCGACCCTCTAATTAAGAGATGCCCTGCTGTGGACACTGCGTGGCGCGACTGCATGTTGGAAACCGGTGTCGTGCGCGCGTTTTCTGCATCGAAATAAGTAGTTAATGTTTTTTATGTGGTCCTAGTTCAACGTGGATACTTTTATGTGAACGCTGGACACGTAGTAACAGATAATATAAACACGGTCTACATTCCAACTCTTAGCGATTTTTCTCGCCTTCATCATAATTCGCGTCAATGCGGATTTACAATGGTTCGTATTCCCGTTTCGTGATCCTTTGTGTCACCACGACCATCAACAGTTTTCCGTATTTTGTTTCTCATACATTTACATAGCAACATCATAATACTCGACCTCATATGTCGCTTTATTTCTCTCCACAATATATTCGTATCTTTGAATTCTATCACCACGTCCCTGCTCCCTTTCCTCATTGTTCAATTTTATCGAGTCGGTTCCCATCGCCCGCAAGATCCACACAGATCGCCCGTCCTCATCCGCTTCCCAGCGCAGTGTCGGCCCGGAAGAGCAATGAGGGCGCCGCCCTCATAGCGCACGGCTCTGCTGCTGCCATCCTTGAACCGGCTGGGATAGCCCAGCGACAACAATCCCTACCGCTACAACGTCGACACCTGAATGTTCTATGGTTTGCGTGCCGACCTATGAAGCTGGGTTCAATTCGGTTACTGTCTGAAGGAGAATTCTAGCTACTGGCTGCTCTGATTGGTATGTTTTCGTGGTATCTCCGATAAGCACCAGGTGAATGTTGGAGTAATATCATAACAATTGGCACAGTAGTTGCAGAAATATTACCTAAAACTAATGGGTGGTCGAAGAGTTCGAGTCCCGACGGTGGTAAGATATTCGACACTAGTTGGATAGCTAGGTTGATTTCAGTCGCTGTCTGGAGGGGAATTCTAGCGGATGGCAGCTTTGTTAAGAGGTTCTCCGTGGTTTTACCGATCATCACCAGGCGAACACTGTAGTAGTGCCGTAACAAAAGGGTCACTCGTGCGATCTTTCCTTCCTGTTTCTTGTCCTATCCTCATCCCTTACTTACACACACACTTACTGCACTACACTACTACACATGCCGGAATATCGTTCGGGAGCTCAGAGCTTGTCCCAGCTAGGGAAAATAGCTCAATAAGTAAGGAGGGACAAGCCGACGTGAAGGTCGACGCCAAATCTCACCATCATTAGAAGAAAGTACACCTTCACCTTCCGTGGTAAAACCTTCACTGCGCATTGGACGTGCTCGTAAACACTAAACAATCCATCGTATTTTGCGCTGCACTTGACCTAAGTTCGAGTTGTTGACCCTCTCGGACCCTCTAAATCCTCCCCGCTCACCACTCGCGCCGACCGGACCGAAACAATATCGCGTGGCGCCTGTCTTGCGTTTTCCATAACGAGAGGACGTAATTAAAAGCGTGTGACTCACGGAGGCGGCCGCTGGAGAGGGCGGGGGGGGGGAGGCGTTGAGGGAGTGCGGCCTTCCTCTTGTTTGCGGGTGAAAGGATTCGCTCCTTTGTTTCGGGCGCCCTCGTCTCGTTAATAAGCCCCGGGCGGAGTAGGCGCGTGGCGAAGTGTGAGGAGGGTACGGCGACGGAGGCGGCGAGCCATCGGGAGGGCGAAGCGAGGGCGTTGGCCGAGTCCATGGCAGGAGTTGCAAAATCCATAAGCCCTCAAACCTAAGGGCCAGGGAAAGAAAGGGTAGCAATTGGTAGTCATAATGAGATGTGACTTTATTTACTGGATCGCAGTTCATATCTAGCAGTATGCTATTTACCCACATCCAACTGAGAAGGTCAGAATCTGAAGAAATATGCTTGTAAGGTTAAAAGCGGAAGGGATATGGCTGATCCCTATACATTGAACAGAACGAGGGACATGCAAGGGAATTAAATGTGATAGCATAATGAATACGAAATCATATACCAGGCTTGCCAATACCGAAATGAGTGAAAATCATTTATCCACACTGAATATCAACAAATTAACTGAATCTCAAAGTAACTCACACTAATATTAGACAACTGTCCCTGACGGTAAGGCAACGATTACAAATAGGACGCATCGCTAACACGAGAGTGAGTGGGTTATGAGGTAATAGACTACCTCCCAAATTCAAACTTCACTCTTATGTTAGGGGATGTAACGGTAAAATAACAGTTGATTGTTTTTCAGTTGTGACTTACCTCATAAAAAATTATTTAACATATTTCCCTTTGAGCAACAGTCTCTTCCTGAACTTGGGTCACGAGACAGCTTCCTTGTCGTTAATGGGAGCGTGCGCGCGAGGGGCTGGCGTGCGACGAGCGGCGCCCGAGGCGGTGGGCCGAGTGGCTGGCCGGCCGCAGGGGCAGGGGCAGGGGCAAGGGCAAGGCGAGGCGACGAACGTGGGCGAAGGGCAGGACACGGCGGGGCGAGTCAGGGGGAGAAGAAGAGGGGCGGGAATGGACGGGGTGGAGCGGGTTAGGGGTGAGCGAAGCGGGGCGCAAGGGGATACAGTTGCAAGACGATTTGCGGCTGGGGCTTGGGAGGGGGGGGGGGTGGAGCGGGGAAGGGAGACGGGAGGTGATAGGTTGGGGTGGGACAGAGAGGGATGAAGGTGGGGACGGACGAGGTGAGGAGATGTAAAAAAGGTCGAGGAGGTGGGATGCGAGGAGGGAGAGGGGGAAAAGAGGCACGGGGAGGGGAAGAGAGATTGGGCAAGGAAGAGAGGCGGGGTCGGAAGGGCGGGATGGTAGGGTCAGGCGGTTGGAATGTGGATGGTTGAGGCGGGACGGTCATAGATGGAGCGAGACGGCGACAGGCGAAGCGGGTGGGGAGGTTGGAAGGACAGGACGGGGTAGCAGAGGGGCGAGAACGGGTGGGGCGGAGATGGGTTCAGGAAGGACGGAGCGGGATGTAGTGGACACGAGCGAGGCTGGGAGAGACCGAAAGGGTCAAGGAGATGCGTCGCGTGGAGGAAAATGATGGAGGAACAGGACGGGGAGAAGGGAATACTGGGCGAGGGGGGAGGAGCGAGGTTGGAAGGACGGATTAGGAAGGGCTGCGCGGGGATGGGCTATACGGCGGGGATGGGCGGGGCGGGCTGGGCGAGGGCCGAGGGCGAAGGCCGCGAGGCGGGGGCGGCTCCATGCAAGGCCGCGATGAACCTGCTGGAGGTCGCCGGGGGGCGGCGGCGGCGGCGGCGGCGGCCGTTGGGTGTGGTCGGGCGCGCGCGGGTGGGCGGGCGAGCGGGGTCGGGGGCGGGGGCGGCGGACGGGCGTCGTGACGGCGGAGGCGCCGTGCCACTCCAACGCGGGACATGGCCGCCGAACCTGCCCTCGCCGCCGCCGTCGCCGCCGCCGCCGCCGCCACCACCGCCGCCTCCCCACACGCTGACGGGTACGTACTACAACACGTGACGAGCGTGTGTGGATACGTAATTGTACGCTTGAAGATACGTAATACTACGTTTGTAGTAGTAGCAGGAGGGTGACTCTCCAAATCGGATATGTGATGGTGTAAAGATTTCTTGCCGGTTTTCGAGATTAAATTAAATACGTCATTGTGCTTGTTTACAAAGTTAAGACACACTACTTTTCTTGCAAAGTTATGTTGTTACTTTCTGACTACTTGTCGGTCTTCATTAATCACGCTGTTGTGGCTGCTGATTGATTATGACGGCACATTGGTCAAACGATAGTTTTAAGCCACCCTTATCACCACCAGTCCCTCCGCCCACGTTCCGGGGCGTTGCCCAAAACGCAACGTGACAGCGTCTTTATTATTGGTTGCTGCGTTTAGTGGAACTTAATTACTTTATTTAGAGGCATAGACAATAAATATAATGCTTGTAATAACTGTAGTAGATCAAATGAAATGTTTTATCGCTTTGTTGACAAACTGTTTTATTAAGAGTGGAATGGCGGTAAATAATCATGTAATAGTAGAATTACGCTTATTAGTCCCTTCATTTTCATTAATTTAAGAATAGTTGCATTACGTTCTAGACAGCGATCCTCCAAGAAATGCAATACATCATTGGCTTTATTAATAACTTATTCATGAAGCTACATTTAGTCTCATTTGCCGTCTTCATCACCCTCTTTGAAGTCGCTCATGAAGTCTAATTGTACGACGCTACGTCAAAGTAGACTACTGCCGCCACCCTGCTCAGTCCACCGTCACCCTCCACACGTCACCCGGAACGAACTACAACTTGCGTCACATCCTGAGAGACGTAGCCTTCGTGGTTGTAGATGGGTTCTTCATTTTGGTTACTGTTCTGCGATAGAGGCCGGAGAGAGTTCTTTACAGTCTTTCCATAACAATAATAATTGAATAGTGTTAAAATACATCATTGTGTTAGTAAATCGTGTATTTAGAGTCTAGATTTCTGATACATGTCAGCCACCATCAATTATTGTGAGTTAGCTCTTATAGCTAATATAGGCGATGCAGTCGTCAAACGGTAATTTTTAATAATGTAAGTTTTGATATTTCTAACATTGAAAACAAGTAAAAAGTATATGTAGTTTAAGGGTCAAATCAACATTTAAAAAATAATTTTGTTATATTATAATTACTAGTTATAACTGTGATGTTATTATATTATTGTCATGAGGAAGCGACGTCTGTATATGACAATATGTTTTTAACAAGAAAAACATTAACGCAAGTGGAACAAATGTCACATTAATTAAAATTTACTACATTTCTGTAATTGGAGTTGTCACTCATATTAAGCCTCGAAACTATTAGTCACGGAAGGATATATTTAGCGTTACTTTTGTTAAGTGTATTCGTCTTTTTCTTGTAACGAGCCAAATTGAGGTTTCTGCTTAACAGAGAGAATTACGAATGCTCTAAAAATTCTCAAAGCATTCACTTTAATTGAGTTGAAAGATAACTGGAAAAGTAAATTTCATCTATAATGAATGTATGAATAATAAATTAACTTTCAATTTTCACTATTGTGTTCAATAACTGTTCCAGTGATGATGTGAGCTCGGGAGCTCTTCTTTAATATTTAAGAGGAGACTTCTCTTTTCAAGGGAAGACATTAACAATGTCAGACAGCATTATGTTGTTCACCTAGTTTCAGTTAAAGTGAAAAATTATAGAGGCAAGCAAGAGATTCACAGCACCTTCTTTGAAATTATTAATAGATTAAAGATTTTTTGGTTTAACTTGTTTGAGGTCGGCTTCTGAAACAATTACTCCAATTACCTCCAATCTCCAAGTATGCTGTAAATCATCGCAACCAACCTGTTGCACAATGATGGTCGACGAAGATGATAAAATACTGATTCGATTGTTATATTTAGAAACCTTATTAAACAAATATTAAACAAGGGATTCGAGGGAAATTATAAAAAAGTTTTATTTCTTTAGTTTCCATATGTTTCAATTTCATACTTAATGTGAATCTTGAGGCAAATTATTGTTGTCAGAAGAATGTATGTTACTGCTCTCTCTGTCTCAGAATCAAGTTTTTAAACTTCGAAGCTAATGTGCGAAAACAGTTCAATTACAAAGACAAAAACAGAAAAACTTTCCTATTTGTAGCACCAGGTGTGTAGGAAAATGTGAGAAATAGAATCAACTTACATTTCGATTCTTTTTAAAATACTGTTTTAACTTAAAATAAGTGCGTATTAAGATTTTAAGGTCAATCAGTGGAATTTTGTATGTGGAATAAGTATTTACGTACGAAATTGTACCAATTGGCGCTTGCTCAGTTGTGCTAAAATTTAAGTGGCGAAGTATCTTTAATGGAAGGTCATTGCCATTTATTTTTACTGAAAAATGTTGCGCCAAAATTCAGATTTCTTGATAATCCATTTCAATAAATTAATACAGAGACATCAACAATATTCTAATATAACTTTTAAGGCGGTATTCCATATCGTCAATTAATGGGACGATCATTAATCTGTGAGAAAATTAAATTGCATTCTCTAGTACCAACCAAGGTTTTTTGTGTTACGACAGAAATCCAGAAAAGCGGCGTGTTCTTGAACAATCCTATTAAGGCGAAATAAACGTTTTGTTAATAATCAGACGCACGAAGGCCTATGCTACAGATGAGAGCTGTTAACACGCGCGTCCGCCTGGAGGCTCGGAGTGCATTCGCTTTAATAAGAGATTGGCTTTGTAACGACGCTGGCCGCAACTGCAGTGCTTTTAATCCATTCCGCCCGCTCCGCTCCGCGTCGAGCGGCGGCGCGGCGTCCGCGGGGCGCGTGAGGAGAGGAGCAGGTGCCGCGAGCGTCCAACGTCCGCCGGCAGCTGCGCACGCGCGTGCGCGCGCGGGGCCTCCGGGGCTCGAGCGGCGACCTCTCGCGGCGCGCGCCCATGCCACAGCTGCCCCGCCCCCGGGACCTTCGACATTGTCCAGAAAAGTCGACATTATTTTGCAAGAAGCATACCACAAATAAACGTTGTCTTCTCTAGTACCAGTGCTCGATCCCTTCCCGCTCTTTCGCTCTCGCCTCGCTCCCCCCCCCCCCGCTCTCTTCTCGCTCTCTCTCTCTTCTCGCTTGGATTGGAATTTGATATTGGAATTTGATGAATAGAATAACATCGATCGGTAGAAGTAGCCGGCCTCTATAATTCTCATCCAGACAGTGGCTTCATTAGACTCCAGTAGTTAGCTGCTGTCGAAAATCCACCACTCGAACCTACATCTCCATTCTACGAATCTTAAGCTGAGACTTATTGATTATGCAGCCGCTGCGCCGGTTCAATATCGAAACGTTTAGCCTGAATTTGATTTAGGTGATTGCACCACATCTCAATCACTACGACATAATTCGACCTTCCCCAAATTAGAATAGGGGTGTGAGATTCCACCCCTACTCCAGCTCCTGTGAGCGTCATGCCGGGCTGGTTGTGAAGAGCGAAGTCTCATTTTCATGGGTATTCATTTCTCTGTCTCACAACGCGCGTTCCACCAGGTGATGACATCCAATAATTCATCAGATTCATCAAACTTGTTATATTCTTCATCCCGGCCCTACTCACTCCGTGGAATGTGTCCTGAGGCATTTCTGTTCTGACGAATAAATATACTCAATTCCCGTTCCTCTCTCTCCTTCTCGTTCTGTTCTAATTCCAGTTTCCGTTTCCCCCTTCGTTGTCCAAATCAGCAGTATTGTCGTAAATGAAGAAGAGTTCGAACTCTCTTTATGACTCCCCGTTTGAAAGTCGGAAGATTACAACATTAGAGGTTTGGCCGTCAAGATTAGTGAATTTCCACTAAATAACTAACTGAACAAAAGCTACTGTTCACATTCAATGAAACTCCTCAGTTTAATATCTACATTATCGAAGTTCTCGTGCAAAAGAAAAGAATTTTAACATAATTTCTTTCTAATATAATTCTTTCTTCCGTATTATAATTTAGATATTTTGCCAATATTTTAAATTGTCCCTTCACTTTTTTATATTTTTTCACAAACATGTTGGCTGAGAATGGGAAAATTTTAAAAACATTTCATTTAACGGAAGAAAACTAGGAAAACAAATTAGTGAGTGAAAATCAACCCACCACATGCTAATGTGAATAAATCAAAGATGTGATGAGAGAGGCATAGGGCGAGAGAAATGAGAGGTAGAGGGTAAGAGAGAGGGAGGAAGAAATAGAGAGAGAAATGGTGATGGAGAGAACTGTAAGAAGAATGGTACAGTCCGAGCAGTTTTTCTCAGAGCCGTGCACAAGCAATTCCCATTTTTCTTTATTCGCTATCGTGTTTGCAACTTTTTTCGATTACTACAGCAATCGGTATTTTCCAATTACGCTATTGTCCGCGGTCTTTGCCATGTCGCGAAGGTCTTTCCCGACGAACGTTAACGATCCGAAGCTACTCCAGGGCACTTGCAGCATCCGCCATCCTAACCGTCTCCATCCTCACCGCCGCCATCCTCACCCCTTCATCCAATCATCTCCGCAACCCACACCGCCATCGTCATCCCCTCCGCCATCCTTACCACCACCTGTCTCCGACCATCCTCACCGCCGCTACCCTCACTACCACCCCACCGCCATCTTCACCCCTTCTTCCAATCATCTCCGCGACCCACACCGCCATCCTCATCACCACCTGTCTCCTACCATCCCCACCGCCGCTACCCTCACTGCCACCCCACCGCCATCCTCACCGTCTCCATCCTCACCCCTTCTTCCAATCATCTCCGCGACCCACACCGCCATCTTCACCACCACCTGTCTCCTACCATCCTCACCGCCGCCACCCTCACTGTCACCCCACCGCCATCCTCACCGTCACCCATACCGCATGAGCTTCCCCTACCGCCGCTCTATTGCTGAAAGCGACACCAGGCGGCGCGCGCGCGCGGGCGGGCGAGCGGTATCGCGCAGGTGCGTGGCTGGCGAGCTAATTCTTCTCGTTAGCGGCGGCGCGGCGCGGGTCGAGCGCATTCCAGCGGCACCGCAGCTGCGGCGCGGCGCGGCGCGTTGGGCGCGGGAGGCGAGGCTACCTACCGCCAGGTGCCGCACGGCGACGCCGCGCCGGTTCGCCAACCCGACCGCCGCCGCGCCGGACGCCAGCTGCTGCCCGCGGGTGCGTGCGGTGGCGGCGGCGCCGCCGCCGGGCGGGCGGACGTGAGAGGGGGAGAATGGCATTGGCCGGGGTGGGCGACGGAAGCTAAAGAGCGGGTGGTGGAAGAGAGTGAGGTGGCGACGAGTGGCATTTGTGGTTGGTGGCGAAGTAATCAAGTGGTGATGGCCGAAGGAGAGATAGTGGTAAGGATGGAGGTGGGCATGATTGTCGTGGGGGTGATAATAAGGGGTGATGGGGATGATAACGATGACGGTGAAGACAATAGTGTATTCAATGGTGGTTGAGCGGAAAAAAATACAGCAATAGTAGAGAGTATACTTAGTTGTCATAACACAGCATAGGAATACAGGACATCTTTGTACAGTAAATAAGGAGACCCAGGGCAATAAAACCTCGTGGGGTTTGTGGGGACAGCCCAGATTGCATGGCCGTCCGGGCGTCAGAGGTAGGGTGAAGATAGGTGAAAGCGAGCGGAGGGTTGGAAGCTCTCGGAGGCATGTGGAGGAGGGTGCAAGGCGAAGGAAGCGGGAGACTGATCAGAAGCATGCGAAGGCGGGAATCACAGATCAGTGTTTCCTCTTTCCCACTCTAGATGTAGAAAGGGACGAATACAGGTGGGTAAAGGCAGACAAATAGAGGTGAGTAAATGCTGATAGAGGTGTGTAGAGGCGGATAGAATAGAGCTGGATAGTAGCAAGTGGAGGCAAATAGTAGTGAGTGAAGGGGGGTGCAGGCGGTTAGATGCGAGTAGAGGGGGATGGCAGTGGGCGGTGGCGGGTAGACGCGGATAGAAGTGGAGAGAGGCTAATAGAAGTGAATAGAGGCGTATAGAGGCGGGTGAAGGTAGGTGCAGACAGTTAGATGCGGGTAGAGACGAATGGCAGCGGGTGGTGGCGGGTAGACGCGGATAGAGGTGGAAAGAGGCGAATCAGGTGAGTAGAGGCAGATAAAGGCGGATAGACGCTAATAGAGGCGAGTGGAAATGGGTACAGGCGGGTAGATGCGGGTAAAGGCAGATGGCAACGAGTGAAGGCGGGTGGAGACGGATAGAGGAAGGTGGAGGTGGGTGTAGACGGGTAGATGCGGATAGAAGATGGTGAAGGTGGCTGTAGGCGGGTAGATGCTGGTAGAGGCGCTTGAGAAGCTTGCAGAAGCAGAGAACGGAGGTGCATGGCAGCGAGTGAAGGCGGGTGGAAACGAATAGAGAGAGGTGGAGGTGGGTGTGGGCGGCTAGAGGCGGATGGCAGCGAACGGAGGTTGATGCAGAGGGCGAAGGCGGGTAGAAGACGGTGGAGGTGGGTGTAGGCGGGAAGAGGCGGATGGCAGCGGGTGGAGATGGGTGTAGGCGCGTGCCAGCCGTGACGGACGCGGGCCATGCGCCGGCGCACGCGCGTGAGTGCTGCCGCCAAATTGCGCTTCCGGCGCGGGCGGCGCGCGTGAAGGGGTGGGTGGGGATTGAGGGAGGGGAGGGGAGGGGAGGGGAGCACGTTCTGAGGCGTGGGAAGCCGAGCGCAAACGCCTCGCAAGGAGCGAATGGGTTCGGAATACGTGGCGAAATTCTGCAGCAATCGCCTTTTTAGCTGTCTTTAATGAGTGGATGGAGAAGAGTTTTCGCAAAGGCGTGACAAAGAAGCTGAAGATTGCAGGATAATTTTCTTTTAAGCTCTTTTCTTGTCACTCTCCTCCGATTGTTTATTAGAGTTGTTTTCACTTGAAGCAGTAGAAGAACTTCATGAAGGCGAAAATATTAGAGGAAGAAGAAGAATGATTTAGCTATTGCGTTTATTCATTTCTAATCAAAACTTTATTCATTTTGGTTATATTTTCTTTAGTTTGCATAAATCTTGACAAGCATCGAGTTTTGAGTATATGATGTACCAACGAATAGATTCCTTGCGCAATTAATAAATTAGACGCTATTACCTGGAACGGATTTTGTCTTCAATTGCAAGGAGGACGAATGTCTTCAAACGCACCACTCATTTTACTGACGCGTACTCCGTCAATTGGCGCACACTGCCTCTTTTAACTTGTAAACATTGTTCTACTCAAAAACCATAAAATACCCCTTTCATTGCTCCATTCTTTTTTAAGAAAGAGAACCTGCTTTCAGATTGTTGCCTCATAATTATCACCCAGAGAACAATGTTGACATCTCGGAAATGTAAATACTGTATCCATTTTTGCACAATATACGCGTCTTCATAGTTCTCGAGCCCCTTTTTGCTTGCTTGACACTGTTCTATATGCATGAACCTTCGCATCCGGAAGCGCTTCCTCGATCCAGACTTCCGCTTTCGTCGACACGAACCGCATTGCGCTGATATCCGCTAGCATTGTAGATCCTATGTCCGGGAGTAGCGCATCCTCGTTGTATGCTGCCTCGGCTGTTGCGTCTCTCCGAGTGACGGTGCTGCTTCGTCGATGGCTTTCGAAATGATGATCTCAGTGCGGAGATTGGGTGGTCAGCAGGCCGAGGACGATGTGGTCTTGCAAGACTCAATGGATTTCTTTTTTCCTTTCTCCTCTGCCAGATTCCCTGGAAATGATGCTATTTATTCCTTCCGATATTGTTTGAGAGCTGACGGACGAGAGGAAAGAATGTTATTTTATGTTCCGCGTCCCTGAATTCTTATTAATATTAAGATTTTTTATTAAAGTAATGAACCTCTATTGAAAAACGTAAAATTGAAATTTATTCTGATTTAAGAAACTCTTCATCGAACTAAATTTGTGATCAGTACTTGCACATTGAAAGTGTTTAAAATCGCAACTTCAACGCTGTAAGGCATGGAATAATCTACCTCTAGATTTTCTCCTATTTTATCTCAGGAACACACGTGGCATGGACATCATAGATCGCAGCCTAAGTGGAATAAAAGAGGAGTTAACTTAAAAATAGGAAATTAAATCTGGTTTAAACCATAATTAATTTGAATGTAGTCACGTCTTACTAGGTGCAATATCCATGTAGTGTGACGATGCAACTCAAGCTTCATAGACCACGTCTTGGTGTGTGAACAGTGGCAACAACGGAATCGGACCGCTGCCTAGTTATAGACCAGCCGCTCTGACCGGTCATCTCCGTTCTAATCCTCACAAATGTAGAAGTACTACCTTGACCAACAGAGGAGCCGTGAAATGAACCTTTCTTCCGTATCCCTTCTCCGTTCTCGTCTCTTATGCCGGGCGTTGGGTTGACCTGTAATTCCCCATATGGACCACCGCTCACGATCTCGAAAGACTTCCACAGTATGCGACGTTGTTGTTAAGCTCAATTGTGACCTTAGCCTTTGGAGTGGAAAAAAGCCAAAGAACAAGATCACGAAAGCCAGAGAAAGGGAGAAAAGAAGAAAATGAGGGAGAAACAAAGCGCATGAGAAAGAAAGCGTGGGAGAAAGAAAGCGAGGGAGAAAGTAGACGAGGGAGAAAGAAAGCAAAGGAGATAGAAATCAAGGAATATAATAAACAATAAATAATTTCCCAACTTGCTTCATTTTTCTTTTCTTCACACTTTTTCACTGTTCTCGTTTCTTTTCCATATGCTCCGCGTGAGCCGCCCTCCAACATCTGCGAGGCCTTAACGTCCATTGCCAATGCGAACGTAAACATAAGCATAACGCATAGACGTAAACATTAACATAAGTGATAGACTGAAGCATTCACAATGACTAACATAAACGTAAGCAAAATAAAAGTTTGTATTGGCTGTGAGACATTCTGGTTTAGTGGTTGGATGTGAGAATCGATTTGAAGGTATCGACTGTGTCCATGGCCCATACGGTGTTAGTTATTCTATCAACTTCGCTTCAATTTCGATTCTCGGTTTTGAGTTACCGTTCTGTGATTTGTTCATTTCTTATGTCAAAAAAAAGCTTGCAAACTTCTAAGTTAACGTTTTATGTGTTATGCTTATGCGAACGCATTGTGTATGAGTCCGCTTAGTCCTAACTTTTATGTTAACGCCATACTCTTGTTTATGTTTGCATTGTGAATGGGCCTTTACTCTGCAGGTCCGCGAAGTGCCAGCGGGCTCGGGAAGAGAGATCGGCCCCTTTGTTTCGCGCGATCTGCTGCTGTCAGCTACAATTCATAAGCACCCCGCCCTCAGCGCATCCAATCGCACTTCATCGCATGGCTCCCACGCACACAGTCATCCTGTGGTAGGCCGTGATTTTCTGAAGAGGAACTACTAACCTAGTGTTCTTATTGTGTTCTGTTTTTTTCGTAATTAGTTCCTCTCCTTGCAACGGAAGTAAAATCATGATGATTGATTGTGAGAAAAATGATAATTTACGATGTTATGAACGAAAATCACACACTCTTGAACCGAAATCCTGTTTTGATATTAGTCTCACTTTTCTTCGCGTGCCAAACACTGTGAAATATGTATCTGGAAGGACTTTTTAAATCATTGTATTGAATATATTATTTGAAAGGAATTTTTTATCATTTGAATGGATTTTTTAAATCACCGACAGCAATGAGTAATTAAGGAGAATTGTAGTAAAATACCTCTTGTAATGATCTCAATTTTTAAAATACACAGCTACATTGCATCCTTAATCACAGTACTATTGAGGTCAACTTATCATAAAAGAACATTTTCGTGTGAAAAGTAGTTCCAGATGCATGGAAATACTTCCATAAAATATTAATGAGAATCAGAACTTTAAAAAAACCTTTTTCCGAAGTGTTTTTAATAAAAAGTTGCAACACAATTTAATATTCATACTCCTACAATCCCTTAATTATCCTGTAATTATATTCGCCAAAGATTTAAGATGAAAAGAGAGCACACTTTCCCCTTTTCCTCCTTTTCTGTGAGCTTCCTGTGGGAGGGTGGCCTAATGTTCCCTTTCACTGCGAACAGCTGCACTCAAGGGGGCTTTTGTGTTGCAGGGACGGCCTGTTCACGTGCCCGGAGAGCTCTCCGCCGCTGGACTATGCCAAGGTGAGTCCACGCCCACACTCGCGTTTATCTCCTGTGTTTAACCCAAGCACGTGCATCTTATGGTAATGTATTAGTAAAACAGACTGTAATGCCACAAGTCTGTGACGCTCTGGTCGCACCAATACGTCAGTTTCTAATGAAAACTAATCTTTTCAGAATCTTTTTTTTTAAATTCGACTTAATTTTATTTAATTCTAAGAACCGCTGTTTTTCTTTTGTAGTAAAGAGTACACATATGCTACTCACCCGAGATGAAAAAATGGTGCTTAACACCCGTTCGATGTGTTTGGCTCCAGAAACATTTGACTAAATTCAGTTAATGTACAGCAAAACGAAAGTAACATTTTTGGTAGAATCTATTTACAAGAACAAAATTCGTAAATTAAAACTAAGAAAACGGAAAACCTGCTGTATATATCGTAACCAACACGCAATAAAATTCCCCAATAGATAAACACCATTCGTCACATCAATTCTAACCGCAATGTTTTCTTCTTTACGGGTTTTATTTTTAAGAAACAAAAGAAGGAGGGAGGGTAATGAAAGGTTGACAACCCCTGACTTTTGAAGCGGCGGCGGGCGCTTAGCCGAGGGGCGGTGCGCGGCGCGGCCGCCAGATGCCGCGCGGGGAGGCGCTGCTGGCTGGCGTGCAGCCACGCGAGGGCTGTCGGGCGGGTTGCCGCTCGCCAGGGGCTCCGCTTGATGTATCAAAGGCCACGGAGATAGCGAGCCTCCTCCACCGCCTTTTTCCATGCCGGGAAGGGTTACCGCACGGAGTTTGCATTTGACTTGAGTGAATTCTAGGATTTAACACGTTTGGAGTCAGGGTTTTAAATGCGAGAAGAGCTTGTGAATTCAATGGTGAGATTTGATCATCTACGTATTGAACCCGTGAAGGAAATGAATCAAGGTTCGTTAACATTCATTGAAGACTGTAGTTAATTAAGATTCAGGTAAACATATAATATATACAAATCTATTGAAATGAATTAATGAAAAATGTTTAAAACTTACGTAATCATTATTCCCATTATTATTTACACATTTAATACTCTCTCCGTATTGAATACCTATTTCAGAAATGTTGGTTTAACTACTAGAATTGGGAATTTTAACGGTCCTACATGTCACATACTTTTCTATACCGCAAAAATGTCCATTGTGTTCTTGCTCCCGTTTCACCGCAATAATGTTTATTTGAATGACATTTTAAAAAAAAAACTGAACACATGCATCACATGTTCTTTCTGGGTCCATTTCAAAAAAACGTCTTGGGAATGGAAACCTTCCTCGAGGAATTCTTGACGGAACTTCTTGTTCACGAAGAATTCAAAATTCGACACTCGACCGTCCTTCAATCTCCCTAGAGAGAGCAAGACAGATGCAATACTAATAAGATTGGTTACAGAAATACAAATTGAACACAGATGCAACCGAATATTAATGTTGTAATTCAATAAATTACAATTCTATGAATTGAGCCAACAAATTGAATAACATGCAGGAGATGCGCGATTACTATTTGGGACCGGAACGCACCACTGACGAAGTCGTAGGCTTTGCCTATAGGTTCAATTCACCAACAAATATTCTTGAATAATGTCTAGAAGCTTCCTGAGGGGACGAAACCGGGCGCCCGGGCGCCCTTCATCTGCTGATTGCCGCCTCGGAGCACAGGCGTGCGTGGCGGGGACTATACGAAGAGGGCGGAGCTGCGGCAGGGACTGACCGCACTGCGGTTTAATATTCAGTTACACCAATTCCACAAGAGCCTTCCTTCCCGCGCCGCGCCGCGCCATGCCGCGCACGCCAAGCGGCGACCGCCACAATTACACTCGCCGGCGCTGGCGGCAGCGGGAAATTGACGCTCGGGCAGGCGGCTTCGTGCGGCGGCGAAAGCAAATGTTGCTCTTACCGTATTTCGTTGCGCCACATACATATTAACGCGAGAGGATATTACCGGGGAGGCTCTGTTTTAGCATGACAATACACGACGTTTGGGGGAAATGGAAGCTTCGGACAAAAGTCTCGAAAGATTGGAGTGCACGCGGTTTCCATCGAATACGTGTAATACTTCTCTCTGCCGGTGTATTACGGAGGAAGAGCTTTTTCCTCGTGCAGGTGGTGTTCAGATAATGGCTCGATTACGACCGCATTTTCCACATCATTAAACAGTTTTCTTTTACGTGACCCGCGTTTGGAGATGGGTTTTTGAGAAACCTTAATCAAAACAGCCGTCGTAACCCAAATTTCGATTTCGTGGTCTCGCAGGCGTCACAAAACATTGTCTACTGGTGTTTTTTAAAGATGTGTTCGCATCACACATTGTTTTAATGATTCGGAAATTAGTCAGATAATAGGAAGAACAAATCTGGTTATTTTAGTGAAAGAAACGCACATAATTTAGTAGAGGTCTGATCATATAGAATGGAAGTGTTTCAGTCTATTCTCGCCATTACTTCCAGTCTCAGCAAAAGAATCTAACAAACTTTTCTGGATGAGGAAATACCTTCAAACTATGCTGGTTCTATCGACGCCGAAAATACAAAAATCAGTAGAAACAATAATCGGGCAACAGATTTACAAGTTTGCTGGCCGGCTTAAAGCGGTACGCCTGCCATTCCCCGCGAATATTCGTTACTCAACCACTCACTCTCCTTCCCATCCTCCACGTGCGGCCTCAGCTCTAGTTTATCCACCTTTGAGCGAAAGCAGCACGCGCCGTTTGCCTTCTTGCTCTCGGCGAGTCGCGCAGAGCGTCCCCGCGGCGGCGCCATGTGCGCGGCGGCGTGCGCTGCGCGGGGCGCGGCGAGCGCCGGGCCATGACACGCGGGAGGCCGAGCGGGGCCGAGGGGCGGGCGTGGGCGGAAGGGCGGAGGGGTGGGCGGCGAAGCAAGACGCGCGCGGCCGGGATGGGGAGACCCTAGCAACGTTATGGCGCGCTCCGCAGACTCGAAACAGAGGATTCCGTCAAGGAAAAAACCGATACGGATCTCTCCTTTCTTTATGGATGTAAAACGGCTTTTGCAAATGTGCTGCTGTCGGAGATCTCCGTGTAATGTTAAGGACACCTCTTCCGGGCCCAGGAAGAGTAAAATTCTATGAACTAGTAGAGTGTGAAATGACTTTCTCGTGGAAGAAGTGCTGGAGAACGCTGGGACGGAGAAACACATCAGCTTATTAGGTGTCACTCCTGGATTTTCTTCGAAGGATATAGGACCATAACTCTATAATATCTGATTCTGAGAGTGATCACATTAGATTCTAGATAATTCTTTGAAATTGTTCCATTCCCTTCCATCATATTTGATCACGGGAGTTATCTCAATTTCACCATTCAGAGAGGAAGTACATGTAGATTTGTGTTTTAAGTAGTCATCCTCACGAAACATCTGCCTGTGAAATGAAATTTCAGTGGCGAGGTTTAAGTTGAATTGAAATTCCCCCCTCACTACTAAAACCGAGCCCCAATTACAATAACAAGGCGAGGACAGCGATAGAGAGGCGAGGTGGGGGCGTCGGAGGAATGAAGCGAGGAGCTCGCGGGGTGGGAGGCGCGCTTTGTGCAGAGGTCCCTGGGGGGCGCCTGCCCGCCCGCCGCGGTCGTCTGCCCCGCTTTGTCCCGCCAGCGCGCTCCTCCTCCGCCGCCGCCGCCGCCGCTGCGCCCCCTGGCGGACGCGCGCGGCAGCTGGCCCGGCAGACCTCCGACAGCTGCGCCCCGCCGCCGCCGCCGCCGCCGCCGCCGCCGCAGCTGGGGAGGTGATACAGCGTAGCAGCCCCGCGCGGCGCCCCGGAGACGCCACCGGCGTGGGTGTGGGTGTGGGGGAGACGCGGGGAACGCACAACACACGTCGAGGCAGGAGGTTCGAGGTAGTCGATGGAATACGTACTAAATATTCCATTAAAGGCCCAATCACAATGCAAACATAAACATAAACATGATGTTGACATAAAATTAAGGCTACGTCCATAAGCGAACTCATTCACAATGCGTTCGCGTAAGCATAACCCGAAAGATGTTAACATAAAAGCTTGCAAGCTTCAAGCTTCTGGGCGTATGCTTAAGTAAGACAAAAGAAATTAACCAATCACACAACGGTAACTCAAAAGCGAGAATCGAAAGAGGAGCGAAGTCGATACCTTGAAATCGATTCTCACATCGAACCAATAATAAACCAGAATATCTCACAGCCAATAGAAACTCTTATTTTGCTTACGTTTATGTTAGACATTATGAATACTTCAGTATATCACTTATGTTAATGTTTAAGTCTATTCGCTTGGCTTATGTTTACGTTTGCATTGTGAGTGGGCGTTTAAGGAATGATAATGTGGAAGGAGGGAAGTGCGAAGCCACAACGTTTGAAAATACAGATTTGCAGATTTGAGCCAATGTTTCCATGAAGTAATTACAAGGAGGACAAGTATGTAGCAATAATACAATGCGAACAGAAGTAAAGAGATACGAGTAATATGACAAAAATACATTTTAGAGATAAGAAGTGATAATAATTTAGAAATGCAGTACAATAATGTTTTAAAATTGTAATTCTTGAGGATAAGATAACCAATGAAGAATAAATCTAAAACGTGGGAAACTGTACAACAGATTCAAAACGATGGAAGGTTGTGATCAAAGGTCTGTAAGTTTTGTGCATTGCATTCGATATAGAGGTGAGTCGTATGTTAATATTCAAGAGAGGATGTGTAAGGGTAAAGCAAATGGAAATCTTATTAGCACACTCCGAAAAAAAAGAAAATGCTGGTAACTAAAATAATGATTGGAACAAAGAAAGGTCTATGGAAAAAGGTTATATGTAAATCTCATGACAATTAAGTCTTAAAATCAATAATAAACTACATAAATCAACATGACAATAATACGTCAAAATCCTCCATAATGTCAATGCAAGAGACAACTCGAATGAATCCAACGTCAAATTATTCACGAAACACAACAAAACTTCAAAAGCAACTTCGCATTTATGCCTCTTCTCCATAGAGACCCTCAATCGAATTACGTATTCAACAAACTCCCAGCTATCTCGAGCCTCATGATGAACAAAAACAAAAGAGCGTGTCATTGACAAAATGTCTAACGGATAGGGCTTTTTATCCGGGAACTCTGTACTATGTACTGCAGACGGCGTCGTGTGGCGACCCCCTTTCGACGGCTTATGGCGGTGACACACGCGGCGGGGAAGGAGGGTGGGAGGGAGGGGGGAGGCTACGATGACAAAAGACGACGCGCGGTCGCCGCGACGTTACAATCCATTTCGGCCGCGCGCACGCTGTTTCGATTACGCGGCCACGCGCGCCTTCGTTTGAACAACTGCTCCCGCCCGTCCCTTGTCACGTTTCTGGGCGGCCGAGTACTCTAAATATTGTGCTGCGCTTCCCTAAACGAGTTCTTGCTTGCCTACTTTAATTGAAGCTGACACATTAATTGTTTGATGGTAAGTCCATTAAGTAAGCGAAGAGGAGAGATGTTAAGAAAGCTTTCACCAGTCCTACATTTGTTTTCTCTAAAGCTCTATGCGTCATATAGATGCAAACTACTGTGAGTAATGTGTACTTCAGTTAATTGTTCTCGCGCTGGTATTTTAATGTTGAAAATTAAACATCCTATGCATTAAACTTCATACATTTTATTTTTACTATTACATAACCATTTTTACTCATTTACTTCACCACATTCCATGACAAAAATACGTTTTTTTAACAAATAAAAATGACGAAAAAATGCTTCATCTATATGTGAATTGATAAATAATACGTTAATATATTTTTTTGCTGATAGGTTTTCTTCAACTAGACAACCGTCAAAAGATGACTGAATAATAATTGCATATAATATTGGAAAGGCACCATACAAAATGGAAAATAAAATCAACGATAATACAATAACAACAATATTGTGATACGCTCAGATAATTTGGTCAAAAATTGTTCAAATGCGCCTACAGTGAAAGAAAAATACATTTAGAGAAAAATTAGATCAACATTTTTTCAGAAAGTCTCTTGCAGAGATGTATCACCGAAGTCCCGAACATTGGAGCACCCAATTCATTTTGCGAATTCTCCTACGTGGGAACGTTGAAGCACGCGTCCGCAAAGTATAAGCCCTAAAGAAAAACTCCCGCAGGACAATGGAAACATCCACACGTGCTGCAACGTAGCTGCGCGTTCATTCCCTGGCGTTAGAGCGAAAATAACTCGTCATGAACGATTTATTGAGTGGAACCACACGAGACCCCGCTCCAACAACAACAGCTGCCCGGAAGTCGCCTCCCTCGTGACCCCTAAAGCCGCAGACAAACTCGGGGATGCGAGGAAGGTAATCAACCCGCAGGTCCTACTGCACATCTGGTTGCCATTGCCCGGACGCCACACCCGCCTCTCGCTCAGGAGAATGAAGCCCAACTTGCCAGATTCGGTAAGATTTGAGCTTCCGTTAGAGAATAGTCGCGAGAAAAGCTGATCTCCTGATCAGACAAAATTTCAATATTATTGCAATCTCTATGTTATCGATATTGGACAAATGCATAACAATTCTTGTTAATTATCACGTAAATATCACGTAGGTGGTTAAACGACAATGTTACACTTCAGTCAAGGACAATGTTACACTTCAGTCAAGGACAATGTTACACTTCAGTCAAGGACAATGTTACACTTCAGTCAAGGACAATGTTACACTTCAGTCAAGGACAATGTTACACTTCAGTCAAGAACACTGTTACACTTCAGTCAAGAACACTGTTAAACTTCAGTCAAGAACACTGTTAAACTTCAGTCAAGAACACTGTTAAACTTCAGTCAAGATTTGGTTTCATTTTGTCCTCGGTAAAATATTAGCGGTTAGTTCAGAAGTGGAAATTGGCTATCGATTCGTTGATAGAAGTTGGCGAATGCACGTGTTCATTTAGTACTCGAATCTACTGTGCATCTATAAATGAAAGCGATCATTCTCGCGTAGGAAATTGAATAAACAGCCACTCTTCGTTAGTCAAAACGCGTTTTATTCATTGATGGCCTTACCACCAACAATACACCACGTCAGTGCTAACCCTTACGGCAATTCCCGAATCGCATGTACAGCCTGACAGCACTCCATTACCATTCCGAATAACATGGCTGTCTTCACAGGCGAATGACTCCCATAACGATCCGTTTAATCCCAGCGCAGCGCAGCCGATGCTTTTATAAAAGAAAGGCCACGTCTCCGTCGCCGTCCATAGGCTACGCGCCCGCGGCCGCTCCGCTCTGACGCACAGGAATGCAGAGGAATTTACATCGCGGCGTCGCCACATAAATCGGCGCGGGCGCAACACGACGCGACGGGCGCATGGCGCAACGAGACGAGCGGCCGCGGCGCCCACGCCGCCACCCGCGCGCTGCCCATGGGGGTCGCTGGATGGGGACACGCCCCCTCCGTAAAACACTTCAGGTACAGAAAGTGGTTCTTCTGATGTCACTGCTGTGCCTGTGGTCGGGAAGTGCTTGGGTTCGAATCCCAACGCTGCGCCAGCAGGATATTCGATAGATAGAATGATAGGATAGCCGCGGTCTGGGACGAAATGCTATCGGCCGACTTCTCTGGCAGGTAGATTTCTATGGTTTCTACGATCTACACCACGTGAACGTCGGAGTATTACCCTAACAAACGAGCAACGTGCCGGGCGCGTTCTTTGTCGTATTCTCACCTCTTACACACTAACACACACACACTTACTTGTACTACTGTAGGGATACCTGTTGGTAGTTTAAAGCTTGTCCCGACTGGAGCGGTGCCCCGCTGGAGGTAGATACCCCGCAAGCTGACTTTAGAGTTGGTGCCGGATCGTAACATCCAGCGAGGAACACCGCCCCCTCTCGTAATAAAAACTTGCACGGCACATGCGAGACTAACGACCATAGCAGTTGACGCGCCCAAAAACACGACATAATCAATCTATTAGTTTTAACCTTATTTTCTTTTTACAATTGGCGTAAATGAAGTATTAACTAGACTAAATGTATTTAATACTTCATTTAGATCAATAGTAAAAATTGGGTTGACTAAATGTACCCATCGGCATACTTCTTGGCACACGTGTGGTGCTGCCGATATTACCTTCTTTCGAAATCTACAAAACGTTCTCTAGAAATAGCGTGCTATAGAAACTATTGAATATTATTACTTGTGACACGTGAATATTTCCTGGATATTCTCCACAAGCATAGGCACAAATTAGGTATTGCGACATATATCTTAATGAGACTTCTGTATTGCTTTTGTCAATATAAGTAACTATTTCTTCGTATTAAATACTTTTCTAATTTTGTCCCGCTACCTTTATTACTGATTTCGTGAATAGCTGCAATGTAACTCGACATTCCTCCCTAATGCATCTTGTTAACGTGAATAAATCGATAAAGGTAGCGTCTACTAAAATTCTGCAGAGGTGCCAGCATTCATTCACGAATAACGTATTCAGATAGAATGCTTTAGACCGCAATTAGATTCAAATTATGAAATATAAATATTTTATATCACGCGGTTAAGTTTGTAAAAAATACGTATTCAGTAACTTGTCTGAAGTTATTTCAAGAAAGTACGCATCTTCGCATTTAAAAATTTGACGAAAAACAACAACATTATTTGGGTCCAGCAGTGTAATACGGAAAAGAAGCCTTAGCACCACGAGGTGGCGCGGAAGCAGTTCATATTGTGCGCGGCGTGGCTTCTTATATCCCGTGCCCTGTGCTTTCGTCGGACGCCGGCCCTGCCGCCTCCTCCTCCTCTTACTCCTCCTTCTCCTCTTGCTGCTCCTCCTCCCCCTCTTGCTCCTCCTCCTCCCCCTCTTGCTCCTCCTCCTCCTCCTCCTCCTCTTGCTCCTCCTCCTCCTCTTGCTCCTCCTCCTCCTCCTCCTCTTCCTCCTCTTGCTCCTCCTCCTCCTCCTCCTCTTCCTCCTCATCCTCATCCTCTTGCTCCTCCTCCTCGCTTCCCGGCATTTCCCTTCGGTGCTGGCCGTCGTCGCAGGCGCCCCCGCTTCGGAGCATCCCCCCGATGCAGGTTAACAAAGGCCCCGTCGACAGCATTACGCGCCGCGAGGTGCGTCGTCTACAGCTCCCACTGCGCTGACACGTTGCTCATCCACCATACGTTTCCGTCTCTCACTGCCTGCTCTGCGTGTCTACACTCGCGTTTCGGGCGCCCATATTCCCCACAGTCGACATCATCAGTCTTACAGATTCTTTGTGGAACCCTCATTTAGAGAGATTTAGCTTTCTGTTCTTCACAGAGCATTTTCTTCTTCTTTTCCATATTCTTCTTGTTCTTCTTCTTCTTTTTCTACTAAGACTACTATTTTTCCTTGGTTGCTTTTCTTAACTTATGTCTTTTTAAATTATGCTTTCCAGGAATATACTTCTCTCATCTGCTTGCTATTAATGCACGATTAAAAATGTACTGACATTCAGAAAAGGGTATAATACCGAGAAATGGGACATGACGCCAGAAAACTGTCAGTTACAGGCAATTAACTTCATGAACCATGATGAAACTTCATAATACGAACATGTGAAAGTACTACGATGATGTATATTACGCATGTGTAAGACATTCAATTGCCTCACAGGATAATTCCTTAATCAACATGAAATGTCGATGGCTGCAACAAGTAATCGTAAAATAAGGGGTAGAATTAGGTTGTGCACAACGTGATACATACAGTGCTCTAATAACACTTTAGTTACGTGTACTTGTTTTCGCGTATTTCGCTACTATTAGCCACCTACAGAACATTCCCCTACCAATCACCCTCGCCAGGCCTCACCTGCAACCCTCCCCACTCCTGCCGCTCCCCTCCCCCCGCCGCCAGTTCCGGTTCCGTGTCCCACGCCACCTTCCGCGGGGTTAATAAGTGCATTCCTTCGGCCGGGGACTTCCGGCTGGGAGCCACAGGTGTGCGGCGTCCGGCCGGGCTGCGCCGCCCTGACTTCGGGGTCGCCGCCGCCCCGCCGCCGCCGCCCCGCCGCCGCCGCCCGCGCCACGAAACGCCCCCGCGCCCTGTGGCTCCCCGCGGCGCCGATCCTATCTCCCGCGCGGAAACCCGAGCCCCGCGCTGACCGCGGTGGCCGCGCCGGGCGACGCTTTGGCTCTATTAAGAGCACGCCAAACCACTGGGGGGAAACTAATTTCGGAAGTGACGTAGATCGAGGTGTGATCTTTAGCAGAGTGGCCAACACGCAAACTATTGCACTTTCGGGTGCTGGACTTCAAATTCCGTGCACTCCATCTGGATTGATTGATTTTTTCGGACACGAACTTCCATGATCATTAGTCCCGTGAACGTTTCTAACGGAGTGGTGGTGGTCATTCCTCCGTGGATGAGGAGAACCGGAGCTCACCTGCACGTCAGCTTGTGGGGGATAACCCCCTCCAGCGGGGCACTGCCCCATTCGGGATAAGCTCTATGCTCCTGACTGCTCTCCCGACACGTGTGGTGCATGGAAGTGTAAAAGATTGTAAAGGGTGAGGATAGGAAGAGGAAGGAAATATCGCGCGCGGTCCGTGGTCTGTTTGTTACGGTACCACTCCGGCATTCGCCTAGTACTGATCGGAGAAACTATGGCAAACTACCAATGGGAGCAGCCGGCGGCTAGAATTCTCCTTGAGTCAACCGGTGTTTGGCGGTGCCGTGGGACCATGGCAGCACCCCACCGGTGGGGAAGAGGAGTTACCCAAGAAAACAAATACTATAAAGCATGAAGAAGAACAAAGACTTGTGTTAATCTTAGGTTGCCGGCCAAAGTGCCGGCTTCATCCATAGGTTAAGTTAGAAATAAGTTAGTAAGTAAGTTCTGCCCCCTTCTTTGCCGCATAAGCCATAGAGCTGCGGCGTATATTGTACCCCAATAACTAAATAAACTCCCGCCTCGCCAGGGCTACTGGCGGAGGGAAAGTTGAAAAAAAAAGGGGGAAGAGGAGGGAAACGATTTTCGGCAGTGACGCAGCTAGAGAGGGAAATCTTTAGGAGTGTGGACAACGCGCTAACTTTTGGAGATTTGGATAACGGCCATCAGGTGATGAACACTCCACCTGGAATTTCCAAAATTCAAAGTAGGTTCGCCCTTTGTCCCTTCCTCTTTTTTACCATTATTAGTCATACATCAATCATGCTCATGAACATCGGTGTTGTCCATCCCACATATGGCCACACGCTTTACTAGAATGGTACAAAATAATGTAATATACTTTTGAGAGTCGGAATCAGGGCTCGAAGACTCTCTTCCTATAACAAAATCCTAGCGGCGGAGGTAGAGTAAGTATGAGCTTGTAGAAGGTAATGTTCACCACACTATATAAAGACCTACTGGAACAAGCTGCATGCACAATGACGAAGGTGACATTCGAGATGCAGTCCAGAGCGGAGTCTATGCAAAGGTTTCGTTGATTAATAGCCATTGTACTTCACTGTTACACCTCAGTGTCTTCTCGAAGGGAGGAGACAGTTTCTGAATTACCTAACTCATGAACACAGAAAATGCATATTGAACATTTCATGGGAATATACCCTTCTTTTATAGTGTGCACCTTCTGAAGAATTTAGCTCATCACCTCGACCACACTTACGCCACCCTTGCTTGGAAGACATTTTATGCCAATAAGAGATTACAAGAGCTCTCGAAATAAACTAATGCAAAATATTCCGATATAAAAGACGGACAAATCATAACGACTTCCAATTCGTGTAGTCCAGAGATATATAATTTTAAAATGACCGATCTTGAATTACTTTTATAAGAGTAAATATTGAATTATTTGTAAAATCAATAATATTTAATGAATCAATATATGCCGTCACACAATAATGAAGTTGAAATATCTGGTTTATCAGAAAGATTACACACTATTGTATACAGTTATTTTACATGTACGTTTAGAGCATACTTAAAATATCTTTAAAACATCTAAAATTAAAAAGAAAAAGTAACTTTTTCTCTTACTTTTTTCGTGACCATCAATTTTACTACCGCTAAGACAAATAGGCATTTCTCAAAACTGAAATAATTACGCCCAGAATAAGCACAAGAACGTTCAAATTACCAAGAATAAAGGAAGGACTCTTAAAAGTAACGCTGAGAAGTGAAATTCCTCCAAACAATTCCCTCCGCAGTTTCCACACGTGTCTGCCGACCGTTGGTCCCCTTGGCCTCCAAAGAGAAACCGAAGGGCCATCTTTATAACTCTTTCCGAGCCATGTGGCTGCTGACTCGGCGGCCGAGTCCTCTCTTCAAAACTGTCATAAAAAGGAGTGGGGCGGGCACCCTCGGAAGAGGGGTTGCAAAGAAAGCACAATTCTCGGGGAGGGAGATGACGAGAGCACAAGATGGGAGGGGTGCCACATGTCGCATTGTCGAGAAGAGTGAAGCCGCCCTCCCCCGGTGCAGTGTTGCCACATCATGAAATTTTTGTATAAATAAAGAAACCACTTGAAATGAAGGAAAGGATTTCTTCTTCTTCTTCTTCTTCTTCTTCTTCTTCTTCTTCTTCTTCTTCTTCTTCTTCGAGTTCCTCGAAAACAATGTCGCGAATCAGCTCATTCACTCTTGTTATTCGAAAACTTTTAATCGATGTTTCCAGTTATTAAAAGGTCTGTTTTACAACAGATATGCAATCTTGCAAAATAGAATGTACAAGTTGCTCTGTATAGCAGTAGATCCAGCGAACAACACAACTTGTCCGCTATAATCCTATAATTTGGGACGGTTTTGAAAAATCGCACTCTTATTTATTCAAAAAACGCATAAGAGAAGCAACACGCAATGTTCTTGTGGCACATAATGCAATTCATCACTGACGTACGCAACCTAAAATGAGAGAGGGATCTCTGTATTTCTGGTCCCACTGGGCCCCCTTTTCCATTAAACGTTTTTTTTTTATTTTCATATAACATATCTCTAGTAAATAAAATAAACATACTGCAAAGAGTAATAAATTATAAATTTATTGATACAATTAACTAAAACAATTGTTTTTATTTTGAGCCATTTATAGGTTTGTCAGTTGGTTTGGGAAGCTAGTCCTCAAAATGTCGTGTTTTAATTAACCAAATGTCAGGTAAATAAAGGGGAGGATAAAGAATTGATTACATTTTCGAAATTAAAATGTTTTATTATGATACGGGGCCCCATTCGAAATTTACAGATGAGGCTGTCGCCCCCGCCCCCACTGCCTTGTGCCCCGTGCGTACTATGTAGTTCATTATTAACTTTTATCGTCGTTTGAGCTAAAGACCTTTCACGGCTTAAAAACTACTAGGCCGTCCTGTAGATTTCCAAATCTACGATTTAACAGCGATCTTGGTGAGTGAAGCGAGGACTGGGGGGGGGGGGGGGGGGGGCTGGCGCGAGGAAAAGGAAAACGCGGGCGTGGCGAGCGCGTGGAGAGCGTGCGAGGGTGAAAGCGCGTGCCCCGGCGACGCACTCTCCCCGCGCGGCGCATCGCACTTCATTGCGCACGCGCGCCAGCGCCCTCTCGCTTTCCGCACGCGCGCACCGTGGCGTCGCGCCGCCTCCGCCTCCGCCTCCACACGCTCCAGGGTAAACCCGTCGCACGTGGGAAGATCTCCATTCAAATCAATGATCGGCTACGAGCCGAGGTGTTCGAATGCGCGCAGCGGTGGGGACGTGACAAGGGGCCCTTACCGACTGAGGTGGCGCAGGGCGGCAACTGTTGTCACTACCGTGCCTCTGACCGGGAGGTCATTGGGTTCGCGTCCCAACTTTGACAGGATTTTCGACACCGGCTAAATCGATGGGTCGAATTGAGTCGCTGTCCGGAGAATTCTAGTTGCCCGTTGCTCTGATCGATAGTTTTCCGTGGTTTCTTCGATCAACGCCAGGTGAATGTCTGAGTACCCGAACAAACGGGTCACGAAAGGCGCGCGATTTTTCTTTCCACTCCCTTGTTCTATCCTCACCTCTTTCTTACTCACACTTACCCTTATGTTCCCTACACCACCACATTTGTCGGGAGACATGTCGGGAGCTTAAAGCTTGTCCCGGTTGGTGAAAGATACCTGGATGAGAAAACCCCGCATGTCAACGGTGGGTCAGAGCCGTATCTTATATCATCCAATGAGGGAAGAACACCGCCACCCCTCGAAATAAAATCGTGCACTAGACTTACGGGACTAATGACGTTGAAACACAAAATAATCAATCTATCAATACGCCTCGCGTTCGAACGCAGCCGCACTCGTAACCCTGCTCCACACCACCAACATCCCTGGCCAGCCTCTTTCGTAGCCTCCTGCTGGTGCAGCTGTCGCGCCGCCAAGCTGCGACAAATGAGGCCGCTCATTGAGTGCCACTTGTTTTGAACATCGTTGCTGCCTCTTCCACTAGCTCTCTTCAACGACTGCCGGTTTTGCCGCCGCAGTTGGTATCGACGTTGCCAAAGTCACCGCCGCCCTCACCAACGTCGCCACCACCGTAGTATATATTGCATTCGGTGTTTCTGCCGTCATCATAGTCATCGTCTTCGCTTCTCAGCCGTTTCCGTCTCTGCCTCGCCACCTCTGCCATCACTCTTCACTTTCGCTGCCGCTAAATTACTCCTCCGGCTTCCTGCGTCTCCTCCATTACCTTCACTGACTACCTTCGCCGCCGTTGCTTGCAGCCACCACCGCCGCCACCCACTTTCATTGCCGTCGTCGTCACTACCTCTTCCTCTGTCCCCTCCTCTTCTTCTTCCCCTTTTCTCACAGAGGTAGCGCGTGCGGGCGGGCAGGCAGGCAGGCGGGCGAACGCAGCGGCGCGTCATCGCTCGAGCGACCCATAGCGGTTTCTCCTAGGGGCCACGCGACCGCCTCCCACGCGCTCACCTCGCCCCGCCCGCCCCTCGCCATGTTCTCCCATCTGCGCCGTTCCCTCACCCGCCCCTCCCCGCACGTCATGGCCTTCACAATCCTCGCCCGTCCTCCTCTTCCGTACTCATCCTCCTCCTATCCCGTTCTCAACCTCCTCTCCTCTTCTATCCCGTCCTCATCCTCCTCTCCTCTCCTCTCCTATCCCGTCCTCATCCTCTTCTCCTCTCCTATCCCTTCCACATCCTCCTCTTCTATCCCGTCCTCATCCTCATTCTTCTCGCACATCCTCCTCCCCCGTTCTCCTCGCTCTTCCTCGCCCGTCCTCCTCCTCCTCATCCGTTCTCGCTCTTCCTCGCCCGTCCTCCTCCTCTTCACCAGTCTTCCTCTTCTTCCACGCCCGTCCTCCTCCTCGCCTACCGCGGCTGCCGCCCCGCGCTGCGCCCCGCTCTGTCCGGCGGCGTGGGCGAAGCGGTCGCGCCTGCGCTGCGAAATTAACGCGTCTCTGCCTCTGGGCGCGCGGGCGGGCGGCAGGTGGACGAATCAACAGGTTCCCTCGCCCATGCACGCCGGCGACACCCGCGACGGCCGCCGCGATCGCTTTCCAGCGCGCGCCGAATGGCGTCCGAATCATGAGCGCTCCGGATGCAATTGACGCAAGCAGACTCTCCCTCTCACACCCTCATTCTCGCGTATTTCAGCATTGATCTGCTTCAATTACCTCCAATCATAGCTGATATCAATGTCATCATCAGGAACCTACCATTGACTAAATACTTAACTGATGCGCCCACTTCACGCCCTACGCACCTTATACACACATGTATGCGTCAGACAAACGAGGCAAGTATTATTTGACATGAATAATAGACTCACTAGTATTTACTTTATGAAGAAAAAAAGAAATAGTACATGTAGAATCGGTCATATTAATCATGTTCTTCGTTTAATACTACGGTTAAAATCCCTGTGCCTTCTCCACATAATGAACAACTTTGCACTATATAATATACGTACACGTATTTACACTATAAACATTGAGAATGTGAATACGTGAAAATTACTTGTTCACTTTTTTCACTTTATTATCCATATCATCAATTTACTTTCAGAGAGAAAAGGTTAAAGTGTAGCATCCAGGGTGTTTCGAAAACATCAGGGATCAACGCGGAGAGATATCGAATTATAAAATGAAAGAAAGGAAAACTAGTTTATAAGGATCACTTGCAAAATATCACAGTGATACAAGTTTACTTTTTGAACAGTTAGACTTCATAATTCCAATATGAGTAAAAAAGATATAGCAATAAAATTTAATTGGTTTGAATTAAGAAGAATGCTTTATTAGATTTATAATCGAAAACTTGGATTCGCATCTTATAATTATCGATTATACACTTTTGAGTTGAAGAAGTAGCTTAATTTTAAATGTCCATTTTTTTATAAAATAAGTAATTTATCTCCAATGGCTTATTATGAATGAATTCATTTACTTCATATCAGCGTTGGATTATTCATTTTTGTAATCCACTACCCTGAGAGAACGAGGATTAGCAGTATCATCGTAGCATTCATTGATATTTCACGCGAAATTTTAATACAATTCCATCTCATTCTCCTCACAATGCAGTCGAGAATTCCCACGATATTTTCTTGGTCGTGAGACTTTACACCTCCGAAAGAATCGCGCGGACCTCTCTCGTTAAACATTCATATCTGCGATGCTGCGTCGCTCTCCGCATCGCGGCAGCATCTGCTCCACTTTCCACCCCATAAAAACGGACGGCGGAAACTTCACCTCGGCCTTGCGGAGGAAATTAGAAACCATAAAGAGAGCGAGTTTAATCAGGGGGAGGGGGCGTTGAGGGGGCGCGGTGGCCCCCCGAGATTCGTCAGGGCTCGGCGCATGTGGCGCAGCTCCAGCCGATCCGGCGTCGGAGGGGGAGCTGCGAAGCGCGCCCTGCCCCCCCCCCCCCCCCCGCTGCACAGTGGTACGAACAGAACACGTACTAGTGATGCAACATCAATAACAAAATATCACAGTCGCTAAAAATCCTTGCTCAAAATTAAAACACCGATGTTAGTAATACATAGATCAAAATCCATCTATGTTTTTAGACACACATACTTTACAGTTGGTTTAGTAACTTCTAACGTTATTTCGTTCGCAACAAAATTTAATTGAACAGTGATGGTATCGTAGGTTTTCACGGCCGGAGTCAATAGAACATAGATTTTCCGAGTTGGTAGGCCGTGGTCTAGTTGGCATTGCTGGCCCAACAATGCCAACTAGACCACGGCCTACCAGCCCGGAAAATCTATCTTCTAACAGTGATGGTGTTTTTAATTAATTTATAATGAAATTGTAACTGAAAAATAAGTTTAAAAACGCCTCTGCATGTGCGAAATGACGGAAGACTTGAGAAAACACGAAGGAAATACCAGAGTATTAGGACCACCTCGAGCGAGGGAGAGTCTAACTCGATGAAGGTAGTAAAAACAGAGTTTCTGTGGGTCGAACGCCAAAACCGTCAGTGGTACCATCATAGGTCATAGTTTAATTTTTACAAAATTGTGATATTAGGAATTTTTCATCCACGAATACGAATACGTAAAAACATCGATGTTCAAAAAACATGGACTTCAATATACGAAAGTTTTTATAGAAGCATGGATGTTTTGAAAACATCGGCACGATGTAGTATCCCTAGTTCGTACTCTGCGACTATTAAACATTACATCAACAAACCAAATAAACCGACCGAGATAGCTCAATGACAATAAACATTGCCGCTGAAGCGTCTCTAATGGGGAGGTCCTAAAAAACTCCTCTCCCAGTGGTTTCGGAATTTCGACGTAACTAGTTTGAATTCAACCACTATCTGAAGAGGAATTCTAGCAACAGCTGCTTTGATCGGTAGTTGCTCAAGGTTTCTGCGACCAGTATCAGACGAACGCCGGAGAATTAACCTGACAAACGGGCCATGGACCGCACGCGATCTTTCCTTCCTCAACCTTGGTCTCTCCTCTTACAACGAGAGTTGGGAACCGGGAAGCGTGGCTGACCCGCCGTCCTGCGTCCCGCGTCCCGCGTCCGCCGCCCCATACCCACCGCCCACCCTCCTCTGGTCGCCGCCCATTGCCCCCGCTCCTCGCTCCTCGTGCGCCGGCGAGAGGGCGAAATGAAACGGCCAGGTGCGGCCGTAAACGACGGACGGAAGGGCGGAGGGCGCAGGCGGCTACAGGAGGGCCGCGAAATGAAAAGCGCTCCTCTGGACCTCGAAACTTCGCTGCGAAGTGGGAAGAAATACATGGTGAGGGGGCGTAGTACTGTCGAGTTTCATAAACGGAGAAGCGTAGAAACTCACTTCTCACAGATGGAATGGTCTGTATTCTTTGCAATAAAATCCTTGATTAAAGTACAACACGTTTCTCTGAGTGTGAGTATTATTCTCAAGTAGTTTTATTTCCCTCCAAGTAGCTGATGTGTATGGAAGAGTGAGTACATAAAAATCGCAGTAATACTGATTTATTAAATATAACATTCAGGAGGAAAGGATTATATTTATATAAATATATTTATGACGTTTTTAAGGGAAAATAACATTGACGAACGCTCATAATACATAGTCTTATAACATTGAAGACACATAATGCTAATAGACAAAATATTTCTCCAAGGTAAAAATTTATGTCTTCACGAACTCTAGTGTCTGTCGAGGATGATGTGCGACATGAGAATTGGAACGCTGACAGTAGGGAGTTTTTACAGTAGGATGATGGTGACGGTGAGAGTCACTAACATCGGCGAGAGCCCACCAATGACTGCAGTGGCGCCGGGAGCTAGATAGTGATGCGACATCGACCACAAAACATCGATGTTCCCAAACATCGTTCAAAATTAAAGCATCGATGTTAGTAATACATTTATCAAAATCTATCGATATTTTTAAACATCGATGTTTTAAATTTGGTTCAGTAACCTCTAACATTAAATTCGTGCGCAACAAAATTAAATTTCACAGTGACCTTGCATATTCATTTGCAATTAGGCCTAAAGTTTAAAAGTTAAAAATGCTTCTCCGTGTGAAATATACGAGGAAAGACGAAAGAAACACTAAGGTGTCTGGATCATCTCGGGCGATGAATAATAGTGTGGTCGATGGAAGGAATGCAAAACCTTCAAATAATTATCATCAATTCTATTTTAATTATTTTTTATTACAAATTTAGTTATCAAAACGTATTCGTCCGTTTCGAACACAAACACTATGATATATTCAGTTATTATATCATATTTTTCTCTTACAAAATAGTGATTATGGGCATTTTTCATCCACAAGTATCTAAAACGTAAAAACATGGAACAATCGGCTTCAATACATCGATGTTTAAAACATTGATTTTTTTAGAACAATCGATATTTTCAAATGATCGACATCGATGAAGCATCCCCAGATAACTAGAACGGCGGTGGCGGAGGTGACGGGTTTGGTGATGCAGACGGCGACGGCAACGGCGGCTGGGGCGCGTCGCCAGCCGGCCGCAGCCGAGAGAAGCTCCATGCGGCAACATTTACATAAGGCACGCGCTGTGTACACAATGGGCGCAACGCCCGGGAGGCGGAGAGCGCCCGCCCGCCGCGCGGGGGGCGCACGCCCCCGGAATTCAAAACCGCCACCGCACAAAGGGGTGGCCGCGCCACCCGCTCCCAGCGGATAATTACGACCTCGCGAGGAACACAAGGGCGCTGGACGCTCACAATGAAGCACGACGGTAGCGAATAGAATCGTTCAATATGCGTTTGCTACGATGCATTAGTTGGCGCAACGTAATTCTTTTACTTCCCTAATCGCATCTCTAGAATAAAACTGAATGCCCACGTGGATCAGTCTTGTTCTTCGTAAAATATGTGAGACGATCTTCGTTGACTGCAACTTAAAGTACGAGTAATTCATCTTACGCACGATGTACTCGCTCAATACAAGATACGATTTCTCGTATTTTCTCAAAAGTTAGTTGCCCCACTGTGTTAATACTGCAAATTATGAATGTGAGAACTCCATAATAGTATTATACTGCCTAGATAAAACCCACCAGTCGCTTTTAACAGAGAGCATACCAACACACAAACTATACAAAAATATAACGTACTAGTAATTCGTTAGGATTTCCTTTTTTTGAAAAATAATGTGTAATAAGTTTTATAATTTTAATTTTCTCCACACTATTCCCATCTTAGATTGCATTTGAAATGCAAGAAAAAAGACCAAATCCAAGGTTCATGCAGAGCTGCAGAACGGGAGGAGTAGAGGATTCCTCGATAAATGAATAAATCATTAGGTTACAGCATTTAAATATTAAATTATTCGGTAGGCGATTTGTTTGTAGCTACTGGATTCATATCACACTACGCTACAAATTTAACTAAATTCTTGCTCGATATACGGCAGTGCATCGTATCGAAGCTTTCTTCGTGTTTAAATGTCTGGAAGACAGTTGAAAGAATTTGCGCGAGGTCCGAACGCAGCCCACCTCTTCCGGGGCCGAAGTCCGCGTGCGCGTCAGGACATGCCAGGTCAAGTCCCAGCGCGCACCTCACCGCGGCCTCCGCGCCGCTACGGCCGAGCAGCAGCCAGAGGAGGACGAAGGAGGTGGAGGCCCCCCAATTTCCATCAGGAGGCTTTGGAGGAAGAGAGGTTTCTGTATGGAGGGAGGAGGAAGCGGTGGAAAAGGAGATGGAAGAGGCGATGAGGAATGAAATGGGAGGGGAGATGGAGAAAAAGATGGAAGAATGGTGGACAATGAGATGGAAGAAGGGGTGGAGAAAGATATGGAAGAAGGGGTGGAGAAAGATGTGGAAGAAGGGGTGGAGAAAGATGTGGAAGAGGGGGTGGAGAAAGATGTGGAAGAGGGGGTGGAGAAAGTTGTGGAAGAGGGGGTGGAGAAAGAGATGGAAGAGAGGGGCGGAGAAGGAGATGGAAGACGCGGTGCAATACGTGGTGGGTGAGGTGGTGGAGATGGAAGAGAAGATGGACAATGAGACGGAAAGGTCAGTGGATGCGGAGATGGAAGAGGAGGAAGCGAATGTGATGGAAGTGACGTGGAGAACGAAATGAATGAGGAGTTGGGGAAAGAGATGAATGAAGCGATGGAAAACATGGAGGAAGAGGCGTTGGAAAATGTGGCGGGTGAGGCGGTGGAGATTAAGAAGGAAGAGGAGGTGAAGAATGTGAGGGGCGAGACTGTGGAGAATGAGGGGAAGAGGCCGGAGGACGAGAGGCAGCGGGGCAGAGGTCGCTGGAGCGCAGGCGGCGCCACGCGTGCTAATGAGCGCGGCCGTGCGTCGGGGGGCGGGGGGGGGGGCGCACGCAGTGGTCTTCAAACGCGCGCCGCGCCGCCCAACTCAGGCGTTGCACGCGGCGCCTTTGGCGGCAAATGAAGCGCCGCAGTGACGCACTGAGCGCTCGCGCGAGCAATGTGCGGGCCTTCAAGGCCTGGCTCGAAAAAACGGCCGCTCACATTTGGGGCATTCGTTAGCCCAAGTTATACGCCTCAGCAACGTTGGCCAGTTGGCGCAACGTAATTCTTTCACTTTCCTAATCGCATATCTAGAATAAAACTGAATGCCCACGTGGATCAGTCTTTTTTTCTTTTCATAAAGTATGTGAGACGATCTTCGTTGACTGCAACACCAAGTACGAATAATTCGTCTTAGACCCGATGTACTAGCTAAATACACCATTCGATTTCTCGTATTTTCTCGAAAGTTAGTGTCCCCACTTTGTTATTACTGCAAATTATGAATGTGAGAAATCCATAATGGTATCATACTGTCTAGATAAACCTACCAGTCGCTTTTGACAAGGGAATATACTAATACACAAACTATATAAAAATATAACGTCGTAGTAGTTCGTTAGGATTTCTTCTCTTCAAAAATAGTATGTAATAAGTTTTAAACTTTGAAAAATTTTCCACACATCTGATCGCCATTCGAAGGAACGAGAACCAAATTAATCAAACATTTTGTTAGTAGTAATTCTTTCTTGACAATATGTTTAAGGAGTGAGCAGTTTGTGTACCTACTGGCTGAAGATGAACGAAATCCTTCGTAAAATTTGGTTGAGCAGTCAAGGAGATACTTATTAGCAGACAAACTATATTTGTCGTTAATAAATTGAGTAACTTTTTTAGCAGAGACAATGGGAACGAGATTGTTTTAACGTCACTGCAGAAGAAATTGTGTAATATCTGTTCTTCAAATATTTTATTAACTTGGAAATGTAAAACTTGTCTTGTTCTCTACTGTAAACCTTCAGTTTTGTGGCAACAAAATCTTTGTGAGGGAAAAAGCACTCGAGTCTTCTCAGTTATTGGTAATGATCGTTGTATAAATGTTTTCTTAGCTACGTACTGTTTAGTAACCATGTGTAACCATTTATTCGTGGATTAAAGCTCGACATAAACTAATGAACTTAATATAGGTGTTAACTTACCAAAAGCCAGCAGCAGTCAGTTGTCGCCGCATCGCCTGTAGGAAAATTAAAAATGTTATTTGAAGAACGTTTAATAACATTCAATTTTTTTACCTATAGTTTATTAATGTTAGCTTTTTGGCGCCAAAGTCAGAATGCGCGCCGTTAACTTACAAATGCGAGAGCAAAAATAATTAATTTCACAGTTTCAATTCGTGAATTTTGTCAAACTAACTTTACCCAACTACCTTAATAGGTACAACCATTTGAATCACCGCCAAGCATTCCACATGCGTCCCGTTTATCCAAATGGCGTAGCAGAAAAGAAAAACACCCGCCCGCGTGAACTGAAGCGAGCGGCGAGTGGGCGGCGGTGGGTCTGCCACGCGGGTCACGTCGCAGCACAGGCGTTCTCCGACGCTACCGCCCGCCTTCCAACCCCCTGCACGACACTTCGTCGGTGCCCCGGCGCGCATTCCACGCGCTGACGCACCCGCAAGATGCCCCACTCGATCTCATTGTTCGCCCGAGCGCTTATGGAGGCAGAGGCGCGGCCGTGCGACGTGCGGCGACGAAGCCCATTCAGCTCCCATGCGCGCGCATTGAAATCACCGGGCGAGGCATTTCGCTGTTGCGGCACGTAACAGCGATCCGCTTCTGGTTTCCGGCTAAGGAACTGTTTTGGCGAAATTCACATCAAACATACGAGACGATAACAGCGAATGTGTGTTGTTTTGAACACAATGTCGTTGTGGGGAAATCCGCTTAACGACAACTTGCTTAGATGTTTTATTTTTATTTATTATTATTATTATTATTATTATTATTATTATTATTATTATTATTTGATTTTTAGTATAAATAGGTTTAAAATTAAAGTACACATATGCATAGATGGCCTAACAATTACTACATAACCCAAGCTTACATTAATACACATATTGAAGCACCTCACATGTTCTCTTCAAAGTCTAAACATATTTTTGACAATGTACAGAACGGATAATTATTTATAATGCTATTAGGATGAAGTTTTCTTACAAAGGTTGATTGAGAACAGTTTTTTGATGCGACGAATATTGAGGAGAAGTTAATGGAACAGGTAAGCAATATGTTGGATGATGGGCTCGAGGTTTACTTCATTATGTAATTGATGATTTTTTTTCAACCAGGGTGCATTAGAGATGGTGGGTTGAAATTGACTGGGGACTATTTAGATTTCGTTTAAGTTTGCTTTTGGAGCATTAATCCATATTGGGCAGGTGTAGACAAGAGTCGGTCATATTATTGTTTTGTGTAATATTAGTGCAAGTATTGGGGGGTATTGGTTCCTGTTGAGTGTTTTTAGGTGTAGCAGTTTGTTTTTAGTTTATAATTTTTGGTGTGTATGTGTGGTACACACTTCATTATGGTGACCCTGCACAATCGCTAATATTTGATGGGTTTATTGGATGGTACCAAGGAATTAGCTCATTATTTAAAGTTAAGCCTGATGTCGTGCTTCACTATTGGGGTTGCTACAGTGTTCTTGGCGAGTGAGCACTGGTAGTTATTGACACGAACTATTCCAATGACTGACTCCAGAATTCTCAACCGATTTGAATATCCCCACATATGTAAATGTAGTGCTTGATTTACAAAAATTGTAGATCCCGGAACGCATACCTCCGGATCTATTTATTAATTTAATTATATTATTTCCGACGTACCGGACCGTTCCGTCGCGTTCCGCCAGAAATGAAGCCCTGTGTAAATGATTCGTAATGCCACCTTACCATCTTTACCAGCAGCCGATACAAAATAAGTGTTAACTTCACAAACATTTGTGGAGACAGTGGTAAATGTTCTACTGCGATACAGATTCTTGTATTATTATTTCTGAAGCTACAGTAGGAACGCATACTCAACCAACAGCTACATGAATAGAAACTTAATACTTTTATTTTCCTATCCACGAAAAGTCTGCTTTATCACATCAATCTCCCCACTATTGAGTGGTGGCCCCAGATCCGAACGTGCCCTGCATATGAAGAGCGTCGCCGAGGGGCGCGCTGACACATTCCTCGGGCGGAGGGTTCCACGCGGGCTCGCGGCTGTGGCCGGGGCTCAAAGGCCGCGCGCGCCGCGCCGCTTTTCAACAGCCGAACGCTTTGTGCGGCGGGGCGGAGAATCTCGCGTTACTCGTTAAGTATATCCTGCCCGATTTCCAGAAATCCGTCAACGACGATCTTTGTGGGGGGAGGATCGCGGCGCGTTGCGTCACGTCCGCCCCCGCGCCCGCTGCGGTCTGCTCTCGAGGAGTCGGGAAGGCCGCCGCCCCCGCCGCCTGCGCAGCTGCCTCCTACAACTCCATTCGATTTACTTTATTTTCGTCAAAAACAGTAAAAACTGTAGGTGGCGTATGCGGGGGGAGAGTAATTCGCTCACGTTTTCGTGGACTCCAGAATTTCTTCTCCACTTTCTACTAAACATAAACGTACGATAAATGTACATACATTGCTGCATTGCTTTCATCGTCTATATACATAGACTTATGATGAATACGTTCATATAGCTGTTGGGTGAGTATGCGTTTCTACTGTAGTTTCAAAATAATAATACAAGAATCTGTAATGCAATAGTGAGTGGAAGAATATTTACCACTCACAGAGAGAAGTTGAAAATATTTGAAAAATCAAAAATTTTCGCTCCCGAGTTGTAGACAACTTTTTTGCATCGGTAAACAAAGTACAGATTTGATTTTTAGTACCGCTAACACGCCGCTACTATGCACGTCGCAGCGCTCACAACGCGATCGCTTCCGACGAGACATCGTACACATGATACATTTGAGTAACAACTGTTGCTTACTTCCATTTCGTCGGTCAATCTAGACATTAAACACGTATTGGTATGTAATTACATCATGAAATGCTACGAAGCTTAAGTAAGTATGGATTGAATATAAGTTGACACTTTCATGTAAAATATAATTGATGTAAAAGCATTGCTATCGATATAGTATTTCAGTAGATATACTAGAGATTTTGTGCACGTCACAGCATCAACATCATCTGTGCGTGCACAGATGCACAAAAGTGATGCGAAGCTTTATCTTCGCATGCGCAAAAGATCAATAGTGCTTAAACGTACGAGGGTGCACAAACTCTCTACCGTTTGGGGCTTCGATTTATCGATTTTGCGATGTATTACAATGTCGACAAAAAATTCCAATATTTACACTGCGCCCAACCATGCCTCCATCCTCTCTCGCGCCGCGACTCCTACCAATCCTCCGACATCCGATTAAGAGACGATTAATACTTCGCCTCCAGGCTTTGTCTTAATTTCCAACATCTCCATCTCCACCTACATTCTCCGTCTTCAGCACCTCCGCCAACACCTCCAACCCTTCTTCGGTCTTTGCTTTATCCTTATCACCTCTGCCTGCAGTACCTCGCATATGCCACCGTCTACAACCATCTCCCTAACTCTTCCACGTCTGTAATTTCTTCCTTCTTTTCTTTGGCCACCACCATCCACGCACGACCACCATCCATCTTTACTTCCACCTTCTTCTTCTTCTTCTTCTTCTTCTTCTTCTTCTTCTTCTTCTTCTTCTTCTTCTTCTTTTTCTTCTTCTTCTTCTTCTTCTTCTTTTTCTTCTTCTTCTTCTTCTTCTTTTTCTTCTTCTTCTTCTTCTTCTTCTTCTTCTTCTTCTTCTCCGCCACCGTTCAGTCGCCTTGATCGTTCCGACGCCGTCGCCTCCCGAGTGTTTTTCCAGCGTCCGAAAAGCGGCAGCGGAGGGCATCCGAATGACTGACAGGAGAAAGGCCGCCCCTCCCGATAACCTCCCTATTCCGAGCACAATGCGCGAAGAGCCGTGCTATTCCAAACATATTCGCGGTCACGACCCGCCCCCTATCTGATACACATTCCGATCGAACAAAACGCGTCGGGGGGCCGAGTCGGGCGGGGCGTGAGGGAGGGGTGGGAGGCGGCGAGAGGGGGGAGGGGCGAGGGCGTGGCGGCCTTGTTTACCTAAGAAAGAAGCTCCCGGAGATATGCGAGGAAGGGCGAGTTCCCGCAGCCGGAGTATCTAGTTTCAGTGCTCTGGATACATAGCTTTGTTCCTGCACACAATCATGAGACGGGAATACCTTAACGGCCTCGTCCTTCTAATGCAAATCATGTTGGGAAATAAGATTCGGTTTATATACATAAGTTGCTATATATTCAATAAGCTGGATAAGACTTCTGTTTATTCTCCCAATGACAATGTCGTCGAGATGAAGTTGCAAATTTCCACTTCAAAATTTCCGTTGTCACTAAAAATATGTTCACTATTATTCTTATACCAATCCTTTCAGCGATGGAAATGCTAAATATGTATGCTAAATGCTAAATTTAATAATAGGCAATATAAGATTATCCACCTAAAGCAAAATTTGTGTGAGATATTTTTCACACTGTGTCCTTTTCACTAAGTACTGCAGGTACAACCAGTTTAGAGTCATAATAGATTAGGACTCCTGTATCACAGTGTTTCTCGACATTTGTTTGCCCTCTCAGGGACCTCTATATTGGTTTCAGTAACCGGTTATAGAAGGTCTTAGTGACGTTTTCGGAAATGTAGAGATGGCTTATTAAGCGACATAATTCATCCACATATTTGCCCAAAAATTTACTGTATATGAAGAATGTAAATATTGGTACTCATTTGAAAGGGGCGAATGAGTGGACCTCCCTTAATAGCACATGAGCATATAAAAAAGAAAATTTGTGTAGTAAGATAATTGCTTCTCAACTTTTATTTTTAATTTACTCTTCCTCTGTTAACTGTCCGAGGTTTACATATCTTTCATAAGTTCCATCTTTTTCATTGTTTTATCAGTTACTTAATATCCTCCTTTTCCGTCTGCACTGGTTTGTCTTCTACTTGCTTCTTCGAGGTCCCCGTGTCTCTCCACTTTTTCGTCCTGAAGCTGCCGCCCGAGCGTATCCTTCCGAGCGAGGCCGTACATCCAGCGCCTGTCGCCCGGAGGGGAGATAGCATCGCGGCCGCTATGGCGCTCTCCGTCTCTGCCCGTCCGCATCGAAGACCAGCGACGCGAGCGGCCGCTGGACGGCGCTGCGCCCACTTTCATGACGGCACGTAACTGCCCGGATGGCAATAAACGTCGCTCCCCGCAAGAAAGTGGTCCCCGTAAAAATTACGTCCGCGTTTTTAGAAGGGTGTGCTTCGACGTCTGTCTGCATTTACTGCTTTCGATTTTTACAAATCGGCCGTCCCGGCGGAAGAAGTTGCAATAATTTCCTGTGGAAATATCGAGCCTGATGCGAAAGAGCACGGTAATGTTTTACGAACTGGTTTAATAGGATTTATTTTCTGTGTATCAACACACTTCTTCAATCATTTCAATGCAAGGAGACGACAGATTGTGAGAAAGAGGACGATTCATTGCGCTTAATTACAATATAAGAATACTGACGTCTGTCTCGTATAAGTTAAACTAACGTAAAAGCACTGAAAGATCTGGAGCAGAGATACTTTAGAAAACCACTTTTAGAGAGGAGAGTGTAAAGAAACGTTTTGTCATCACGATCATCCTTTCATTGCCACAACGGAGAAGGATGCACAGGCGTGATGTGCAGACGTGTGTTTGATAGCAATTTAAATTATTGATGGTTCTCTAAATCGAGAACATCTACATATGGAAGAGGATCTTCCTTCGGAGCCAATATTGATCATTTTGATAAAGACGCCCCCGCTCCTTTAAGAGAGCACATTGTGCGAACGTGAAATAGATTTCATGCATTATGCATTCGTCTTCACTGCACTGCTTTCCAGAATAGAATAAGGCAGGGTAGCATTGAATGCTTATTACGAAGAGGAATGACACTCACATATGTGATGCTCTGAAATTGCGAATTGTACCAATTATATCACTCAAATTATATTAAAAAAATGAGAAATAGTATTGGTGAAATGGTCCTTTTATGAATATAACTAGTACTCGTATGCTCGGTAATAAAAGACATTATTTTTAATGTTATATTGCTGAATTTTACGTATTTTAATATTGATTAAAGTATGTATTTAACTTGAAACGGATAAGTGAAATAGTTCAACTAAACAAAACCCATATGATTCTTTAAACATTTTCGATGAAACAATGTCACTGGTAAACAAAATGGAGTGATGATAGACGATACTTCAGAAGGAGCAGAAATGCAAAATAAAATAATTAATACTAACAGAACTAGTCTGACATTGACCTGCTGTTCCTCTTGCCCTTTCTCCCTTCCTCCCTCCCTCTCTTATTTTCCTCTCTCACTGTTCCTCTCTTTCTCTCGCGTTTCCTCTCTCTTTTCCTTTCACTCTCTCTTCGTCCCACATTTTTCCTCTCTCTCTCTTTTCCTCTCTCCAACTCTTCTTCCCTCTAACTCTTCTTCCCTCTAACTCTTCTTCCCTCTAACTCTTCTTCCCTCTAACTCTTCTTCCCTCTAACTCTTCTTCCCTCTAACTCTTCTTCCCTCTAACTCTTCTTCCCTCTAACTCTTCTTCCCTCTAACTCTTCTTCCCTCTAACTCTTCTTCCCTCTAACTCTTCTTCCCTCTAACTCTTCTTCCCTCTAACTCTTCTTCCCTCTAACTCTTCTTCCCTCTAACTCTTCTTCCCTCTAACTCTTCTTCCCTCTAACTCTTCTTCCCTCTAACTCTTCTTCCCTCTAACTCTTCTTCCCTCTAACTCTTCTTCCCTCTAACTCTTCTTCCCTCTAACTCTTCTTCCCTCTAACTCTTCTTCCCTCTAACTCTTCTTCCCTCTAACTCTTCTTCCCTCTAACTCTTCTTCCCTCTAACTCTTCTTCCCTCTAACTCTTCTTCCCTCTAACTCTTCTTCCCTCTAACTCTTCTTCCCTCTAACTCTTCTTCCCTCTAACTCTTCTTCCCTCTAACTCTTCTTCCCTCTAACTCTTCTTCCCTCTAACTCTTCTTCCCTCTAACTCTTCTTCCCTCTAACTCTTCTTCCCTCTAACTCTTCTTCCCTCTAACTCTTCTTCCCTCTAACTCTTCTTCCCTCTAACTCTTCTTCCCTCTAACTCTTCTTCCCTCTAACTCTTCTTCCCTCTAACTCTTCTTCCCTCTAACTCTTCTTCCCTCTAACTCTTCTTCCCTCTAACTCTTCTTCCCTCTAACTCTTCTTCCCTCTAACTCTTCTTCCCTCTAACTCTTCTTCCCTCTAACTCTTCTTCCCTCTAACTCTTCTTCCCTCTAACTCTTCTTCCCTCTAACTCTTCTTCCCTCTAACTCTTCTTCCCTCTAACTCTTCTTCCCTCTAACTCTTCTTCCCTCTAACTCTTCTTCCCTCTAACTCTTCTTCCCTCTAACTCTTCTTCCCTCTAACTCTTCTTCCCTCTAACTCTTCTTCCCTCTAACTCTTCTTCCCTCTAACTCTTCTTCCCTCTAACTCTTCTTCCCTCTAACTCTTCTTCCCTCTAACTCTTCTTCCCTCTAACTCTTCTTCCCTCTAACTCTTCTTCCCTCTAACTCTTCTTCCCTCTAACTCTTCTTCCCTCTAACTCTTCTTCCCTCTAACTCTTCTTCCCTCTAACTCTTCTTCCCTCTAACTCTTCTTCCCTCTAACTCTTCTTCCCTCTAACTCTTCTTCCCTCTAACTCTTCTTCCCTCTAACTCTTCTTCCCTCTAACTCTTCTTCCCTCTAACTCTTCTTCCCTCTAACTCTTCTTCCCTCTAACTCTTCTTCCCTCTAACTCTTCTTCCCTCTAACTCTTCTTCCCTCTAACTCTTCTTCCCTCTAACTCTTCTTCCCTCTAACTCTTCTTCCCTCTAACTCTTCTTCCCTCTAACTCTTCTTCCCTCTAACTCTTCTTCCCTCTAACTCTTCTTCCCTCTAACTCTTCTTCCCTCTAACTCTTCTTCCCTCTAACTCTTCTTCCCTCTAACTCTTCTTCCCTCTAACTCTTCTTCCCTCTAACTCTTCTTCCCTCTAACTCTTCTTCCCTCTAACTCTTCTTCCCTCTAACTCTTCTTCCCTCTAACTCTTCTTCCCTCTAACTCTTCTTCCCTCTAACTCTTCTTCCCTCTAACTCTTCTTCCCTCTAACTCTTCTTCCCTCTAACTCTTCTTCCCTCTAACTCTTCTTCCCTCTAACTCTTCTTCCCTCTAACTCTTCTTCCCTCTAACTCTTCTTCCCTCTAACTCTTCTTCCCTCTAACTCTTCTTCCCTCTAACTCTTCTTCCCTCTAACTCTTCTTCCCTCTAACTCTTCTTCCCTCTAACTCTTCTTCCCTCTAACTCTTCTTCCCTCTAACTCTTCTTCCCTCTAACTCTTCTTCCCTCTAACTCTTCTTCCCTCTAACTCTTCTTCCCTCTAACTCTTCTTCCCTCTAACTCTTCTTCCCTCTAACTCTTCTTCCCTCTAACTCTTCTTCCCTCTAACTCTTCTTCCCTCTAACTCTTCTTCCCTCTAACTCTTCTTCCCTCTAACTCTTCTTCCCTCTAACTCTTCTTCCCTCTAACTCTTCTTCCCTCTAACTCTTCTTCCCTCTAACTCTTCTTCCCTCTAACTCTTCTTCCCTCTAACTCTTCTTCCCTCTAACTCTTCTTCCCTCTAACTCTTCTTCCCTCTAACTCTTCTTCCCTCTAACTCTTCTTCCCTCTAACTCTTCTTCCCTCTAACTCTTCTTCCCTCTAACTCTTCTTCCCTCTAACTCTTCTTCCCTCTAACTCTTCTTCCCTCTAACTCTTCTTCCCTCTAACTCTTCTTCCCTCTAACTCTTCTTCCCTCTAACTCTTCTTCCCTCTAACTCTTCTTCCCTCTAACTCTTCTTCCCTCTAACTCTTCTTCCCTCTAACTCTTCTTCCCTCTAACTCTTCTTCCCTCTAACTCTTCTTCCCTCTAACTCTTCTTCCCTCTAACTCTTCTTCCCTCTAACTCTTCTTCCCTCTAACTCTTCTTCCCTCTAACTCTTCTTCCCTCTAACTCTTCTTCCCTCTAACTCTTCTTCCCTCTAACTCTTCTTCCCTCTAACTCTTCTTCCCTCTAACTCTTCTTCCCTCTAACTCTTCTTCCCTCTAACTCTTCTTCCCTCTAACTCTTCTTCCCTCTAACTCTTCTTCCCTCTAACTCTTCTTCCCTCTAACTCTTCTTCCCTCTAACTCTTCTTCCCTCTAACTCTTCTTCCCTCTAACTCTTCTTCCCTCTAACTCTTCTTCCCTCTAACTCTTCTTCCCTCTAACTCTTCTTCCCTCTAACTCTTCTTCCCTCTAACTCTTCTTCCCTCTAACTCTTCTTCCCTCTAACTCTTCTTCCCTCTAACTCTTCTTCCCTCTAACTCTTCTTCCCTCTAACTCTTCTTCCCCCTAACTCTTCTTCCCCCTAACTCTTCTTCCCCCTAACTCTTCTTCCCCCTAACTCTTCTTCCCCCTAACTCTTCTTCCCCCTAACTCTTCTTCCCCCTAACTCTTCTTCCCCCTAACTCTTCTTCCCCCTAACTCTTCTTCCCCCTAACTCTTCTTCCCCCTAACTCTTCTTCCCCCTAACTCTTCTTCCCCCTAACTCTTCTTCCCCCTAACTCTTCTTCCCCCTAACTCTTCTTCCCCCTAACTCTTCTTCCCCCTAACTCTTCTTCCCCCTAACTCTTCTTCCCCCTAACTCTTCTTCCCCCTAACTCTTCTTCCCCCTAACTCTTCTTCCCCCTAACTCTTCTTCCCCCTAACTCTTCTTCCCTCTAACTCTTCTTCCCTCTAACTCTTCTTCCCTCTAACTCTTCTTCCCTCTAACTCTTCTTCCCTCTAACTCTTCTTCCCTCTAACTCTTCTTCCCTCTAACTCTTCTTCCCTCTAACTCTTCTTCCCTCTAACTCTTCTTCCCTCTAACTCTTCTTCCCTCTAACTCTTCTTCCCTCTAACTCTTCTTCCCTCTAACTCTTCTTCCCTCTAACTCTTCTTCCCTCTAACTCTTCTTCCCTCTAACTCTTCTTCCCTCTAACTCTTCTTCCCTCTAACTCTTCTTCCCTCTAACTCTTCTTCCCTCTAACTCTTCTTCCCTCTAACTCTTCTTCCCTCTAACTCTTCTTCCCTCTAACTCTTCTTCCCTCTAACTCTTCTTCCCTCTAACTCTTCTTCCCTCTAACTCTTCTTCCCTCTAACTCTTCTTCCCTCTAACTCTTCTTCCCTCTAACTCTTCTTCCCTCTAACTCTTCTTCCCTCTAACTCTTCTTCCCTCTAACTCTTCTTCCCTCTAACTCTTCTTCCCTCTAACTCTTCTTCCCTCTAACTCTTCTTCCCTCTAACTCTTCTTCCCTCTAACTCTTCTTCCCTCTAACTCTTCTTCCCTCTAACTCTTCTTCCCTCTAACTCTTCTTCCCTCTAACTCTTCTTCCCTCTAACTCTTCTTCCCTCTAACTCTTCTTCCCTCTAACTCTTCTTCCCTCTAACTCTTCTTCCCTCTAACTCCTCTTCCCTCTAACTC